>CM060413.1:4235964-5435964 GCA_030545235.1 Helianthus tuberosus | reverse complement strand
CCCTCCCCCCCCCCCCCCCGCGCGCAAATGTTCATATATTTTTTTTAAAGTGTGCTTAAACGTGGATATAGTATTCGAGAGGAAATGAGTATGTTCAAAATACAAATTGACATATATTGTGACATCTATTGCGGTGCATTTAGATGCGTTTGAAAATGGACATGATGGTAGGGGTGTTCATCGAATCGAATATCGAATTTTCGAATTATTCGAATAATTTTTATTTTCCCTTCAATTCGTATTCGATTAAAACTTACTGAATTCGATTTGAATTCGTATTCGAATAAAAAACCCAATTCGTATTCGATTAAAAATTTGAAATCGAATTCGAATAAATTCGATTTGATTTAGATTCTTTAAAAATATGTAAATAACTATCAAAATGAAACATAGCACGATATCATATTAAAAAGTTCCAAATAAAGTACTATAAGTCTAAAATTCAAAACGAGAAGTCGGGAATAACCACTTCACATTACAAGTTAATATTTTTAGGGTTATGAATCTATTGATAGATTTGTTACTTAGGTTTTAGTTATGTGCCATGTAGTTGGTTTGGTAATGGGTAATTTTAATACTTGAAATAAATTTTGAACATAATTTATAGTATAGCCTAATAAAAGTTACATATGTATTATATATAAAAATAATTAATAAAAGTGTATAATTTTTATTCGAATTTCGAATCGAATCGAATCGAATTTGAAATTATAAATTCGTATTCGATTTACTTGATTCGAATTGAATCGAATTCGAATTCTTATAATCGAAACGAATTCTTGATAATCGGATCGAATTTAAACGAATTTCGAATTGTTCGAATTCGAAACGAATTCTGAACACCCCTACATGATGGTATCTAATCGTTTTAAATCTTGTTTATTTGTATTTAATCATCATTTAATTTGTTGATGTAACTAAATTCACACACTTGTAACTCTTGACAATATACATGTTATGGGTTAAATTTCTGATTAGGAATCCTGAGCCTTGATTAGGAATCTCGGATTTAGCTCATAGTTTGTTATTTCTTTTTTGTATAAAAGAGAGGCTGATCACACAGTAGGATCGAAATAAAACGGACTAAGGACATTATAGGCCTTTAAGAAGTGGACTTGCAAATTCTAAAGCTTTTTCTTGACCGAATCGTTTCCAGCCTATAATCAAGGTTCGTTTCCTGCATTTTAATCTTTTGAAAATACGTCATTTTTCACTGGTAAAAGTAATTAACCGACTCATTTTGAATATCATTTTATACATATTATGATAACCCGTGGATAATCATTTAATATTTCTTGGGATAGATTTCTTGTCACCAATTTTACATCCTTGTCAATACAGTCAGGGACCAGAAATCTATGCTGGTACTTTGATCATGGTACACACCATCTTTAATATAACGTCTTTAGGGTGTATGCCTACTACCCCGTGCATAATTTATATGGCCATTCCTAATTGATGAGTCGGGGCGTCCGGCTACGGTACGATTAATCCCCAAGTGTTTAATGTTATTCAAGCAATACGGATTAACCGGGTTGTTACATTTACGAAAGCATTTGCCCATTTATATAATACTCGCTCCAAGTGGCTAATGTCATATCCCAAGTTTTTAAATAAAATAGGCTAAGAGTATTTACCTTTACTTGGCAAAAATTCATACATTTAGCTCTTGAAGCAAAGCCGTAAATCAAGTTTGTTAATCCTAGGCACGATTATCTTGAGAGTTCTATAGTCTGGAATAAAACAGATTTATTATCCGTTAGAATGTTCACGAGCCATTGGTAAGTCTTTTGACTTGACCTGTTACTTAAAATTTTTTGTTTGGTTTCGCTAGATTAATCTTTGACCGGATAGAATGTGGTTTATACCTTTCCGAGTGTGAAGCCTTGTTAGGTATGGTTTATTTAACTAAACATTCTGATTTGGAATGATTTTGAAAACAATTGACCCGTTATGGCTAGTTTATATGAATTATGTTCGTATAACTAGTCTTGTGCGTAAAAGCGGTTTCAGGTGGTCGAGATAGGTTTATGACGAGCTTGATATTTCAAAACATATTTTATAAAGTTATAAGATCAGTCTTTAAGGTTAGAATATAGTTTATAGGAGTTTAAAATCATTTTGTGCCAAAAGAGCATTTTTTAACCTTTTATTTAATATATAGTTGACTCGTCATTTAACCGATGATACGTGATAACCATAAGGTATAATCACAGAGTATTATACTCAATAATATAATGATTCACATAGTTGGGTTTGATTAGGTTATAAGGTTGACCAAACGGGTCAAAATCGAAAGTCAAGGTAAAAGTCAAACTGCTTGACTTTCGATATGAGAATGAGTGCTAAACTGAAATTGACGAGTTGGACTTGTCAAAATAAGTTCTATAAAGTTATATAAACTATTATAGTGTCAAAACATGTGGTTTAGATAATTAAAAGCTCATTTATTGTAATATGCAAAATCTGTGTTTTTGACCTTTTTTTATAATATGTTTGACTCGTCATTTCGCCTACTTAACGTGATGGTCAGAGTGTATAATCATAGGGAATTTATACTCTCATTATTATGATCACGTAGGAAAGTTCAACTTGAACTTTTACTTGACCGTATTGGTCAGAACCGAAAGTCAAAGTAAAAGTCAAAAATTTTTACTTTAGGTTGATAGCTAACCAAATAAGTGAAATTGACTAAAGCGGAAGGACTTACTAGACTTGTTGACAATTGAGAATACTATAGAAAGCTTCTCCTAAGTCCAGAAGAGCTCCAAGAAAGAGATTTAGAATGATCGCGAAGGTGTGATTAAAATGAACACAAAAGAGGCTATTTTTAGGAAACCAAGAGCTCCCAAATCATGACAAGTGTGTGCTGAGGTGTATAAGAGCTACTTAGTGTCATTCCAGATGTCGTGTAACACCTCGAAAATTCACGTCCTATAATGTGTTGACACGTGTCATAGTGTTTGAACGTGAGAAAGAATATTCTAGAGGGACTAAAAGTTGACAAACATGAAAAGTATGTGAATATACGTGTTCTAAATGTCAACAGTGAATAAATATATTGTACATTTGCCCTACATGATGCTCATACCTTCAAACGAATAAATCACGGATCATACGAAGCTAAATAAGAAGGAAAGTGAGAGATTACAAACCACAGGGGTTAAATGTGTCAACATGTTTAAGTTATACCTCTGAGTGACCTTTTGACACACCCAAAGCTTTGTAACTGTTAATTATGCTCACTAGAATGCACGATATAAATTTCATAAAGTTTCGTTATCGTATGAGAAAGTTATGATCAAATTCGTATGCGAGGGGTTAAAAGCGTTAACATTGAAAGTTATGACTTTTCGGGTAATAACCGAGTGGCCAAGGACTTAGAAAAGTGGGTACAAGTCCTAAAGCCCTTGTATGTAAATATGAAGGGGTCAAATTGCAAGAATTAAGCTTAGTTGACCTTTCGAAAGGCCAAGGGACGAGATGCAAAAACCAGAAAATGATTTTGTCTGATCAGAAGGCCCATGCGAGCCGCGTAAGATATGCCAAGGTCTTACGCGGGCCGCCTTCGACACACAGATGCAGAAAATGACTGACAGGTGCCTGTTTGAGCTTTTAAACCGACTTAGATCAGATATTTGCATCCATGGGCGACCCCTAAACATTCCTAGGCACTTAGGGACATGTGTTGATGATTCATGGTCCATGATAGACTTAGATGTCAACAAATTATGGTGATTTAAACACTATAAATAGGACCATTAGTTGCAACATTTGAACATCCATTCCATCTGCATTCTTGAGGACTTCTGGAGCTCCAAAGCAGACCCAAGTCATCTCTAATAGTGCATAGGACCTTGGTAAGTATGCCTAACCCTTCTTAATTAAGTTTTTGCTTAGTTATAGCTTAAAAGTCAAACCGTCGTAATTAACGGTTGACTTTAAGATTAATCACTATTGATTCAGTGTTTAGCCAAATCAAAGGTAGTTATAAGTTGGTAATTATGTGGGCTTTAAACCCTTAAAAGGGCATCCACTGATTCCCATCCTAACTAGGTCATTTGTCGAGTCAAAGATGATTAGAAAAAGTCAACAGAAATGTAATCTTTCGTTTAACGCATAATTAACGATGTAAAAGGCGTGTAACCTATTTTATCATTCATATAACTTGATAATAAGCATAAGAACTTGTCTAAGCTTGTTTGATTCGACAACTTTCTGTTTTGAACCGATTCGGAACCGAAAGTCGCAAAGCTTTGACTTCAGTTCTGACCCGCTTTAGTATGATTTGGAAATGCCTTAGAGCTTCCTTAGGACCAGGCTACATGTTAGCATAACCCACTGTGGCTGGTTCATTGATTGACCCATTCGTTTACGCGTTTCCGTTAATTGCTCATATGTTGACCATTATGCCCTTTACACCTTAAAACGTGATTTATGAAAATGTAAAAGTGTAGAAACTTTAATTACTGATATATAAACTTGTATGCAAAGTTTGACATCAGTTTGAAGTATAGATTGAGAGTTATGCTCATTAGCGCAAATTGAAAGCTTTATGTTAATAAAATGGCGTAATTAGCATATAGCCTAGTTAAGCCTACTTTTTGATATCAAATCTTTACCCACTGATGTAATATATTATTTTAGGAATTTTAAAGATTTTTAATTAATTTTAGGCTGAGCATAACTCATAGTCGTAGGCTTAATCCGGTAAATGTCGGTTTTGCCCTTATGGGCCATAAAATGAGTTTTACATATCTAAACGACTCCAAACCTTTTGCTACTGATCTTAAATGATAAATAAATTATTTTAAGCCTTCTGGAAATATAAAAAAAATATCATATTTAAGTATCGAACCCGGAAATGGCTTTTAATCGCCTTTTTAAGCGTTTTTAACGCATAGTATGTACTAAAACTATTCTAAACATACAAGGGTTGATACCTACTGATATTTGAGGCAAATTATAATATTTTAACAGTAAGCAAAGGTTGATAAACTCAGACTTCAGTTTTGAGCTTTACGGCTTATGTGAAATTACCAAAATGCCCCTTCGGTGCATAGTTTGGTTATAATTGATAAATTTCACATATATACTCTATCCTACTGTTATAACTTATCAAAATAAGTATTTTCGCTGATTATACCAGACCTGTAACTCAGGTAAATACTTAAACTCTTTTATAACCTCTTAAATGACCAAACTACCCCTACGAGGCCTAGTTTGTGTTTAAATACGTTTTGGGCATAATGAAAGACATCTTACTGATGTCACAACATATTTGAGGCATAATTAACTTAGGAAACCTGTATATGACTCTCATGATTACCCGTCATGCGTTATTCGCGTTCGGTTCGGTTTATGTAACTAGTTTGCATAAATTAGCCGAAACGGGTCAAACGTTATCGTTTTTATCTCAAAAATCCAGAATGTGTTTAGTTTACCCATATTATACAAGTCTCCAAACTTGTCGGGTCTAAATCACATCCTATTCCGGTCTTCGCTTAATCATGCGTTTTGAACCGTAAACCTTTCCTTAAAAACTAACCGGTCTAAGTTACGACTTAAATAAGACCCGTTAGGAATTTAATAGGTTAATAAAACCTTCGTTCCAGATTGAGAGCCCCAGTAGAAGTACTTGTGCTTGCTTATTAGAATATACGGCTGAGTATAAATTGCATTGCTAGCTCAGGTAAATACTTTTAACTTATTTTCCCTTATACGGGCTTGGGATACGGTATTATAAAAATACCGCTTGGTCGGGTGTAGAAACCTTTTAATCGGAGATGATTGAATTGCATAATCCCGTTTTAATCTGTATTGATTGATAACAAATAACATTGGGGGTTAATGACCGTGTCCTGGATATCCTTGGCTCATTTAAAAAGTGAATGGCCATAACTTAAGCACAAGGTGTAGGCATAACACCTCCTGTTGCGTATGTAAAAGATATACTCACTCGTAAGGATGTCTTCTTGTGAGTTATATTTATGGTGTGTCGATTAATCTTGACCGGATTGTATTGTATAATCACCGGCCCTAAATGTTGGACAACCATGTAAATCGGATACAAGATTTTTATTAATAAAATTGTCCCAAGTATAAAAGATTAATTTTGCCTCGTGCATTTTAATCAAATTATAAAAGATATTTTGTGCCACGTGCATTCAAATCAATTTTCTTAAACTCTTTTCAAAATGAGTCAGTTAATTGTATTTACCAGTGTAAACTGACGTATTTTCCAAAAGGTTAAGTGACAGGTACTATGCGTAATTGGCTGGGAGCTCAGGGCGTCATTAGGGAATCTTGCAAGTTCTAGATGCCTAAAGTCTGTTGAACAGTTTTCTTTTATTGATCCGCCTGTGGATCCTTTACCTTCCGTTGTAATACTTTGACATTACTTATATTCGGAATGTAATATATTTATCTTTTGCTTCCGCTGTGCATTTATATATTGTGTTGTTTGACCATGATGTTACCAACCACGTCACGTTACTCCCCCACCGGGCCCACCGGTGACACGTGGAAATCGGGGTGTGACATGTCGAAATGAGGAGAAGGGTGGCAAAAATTGCGACTAAGTGGCAGGAGAACAAGGCTGCAACTGCTAGCTGCAGTTTTGCTGTCTACAGACCCCTTACGGATTGTAAGGGCTAACTGGCTAAGGCTTGCGGTCCGTAAGGACCCTTGGCGCGCACATGGTTTTGAATTCCCTTACGGGATATCCCTTGTGGTCCGTAAGAAACCACCTAAAAGGCTGAAAATCTGTACTTTTTACACCTTTTGTCCTTGGATTTTGTTTCAATTTCCATTTTGACAATTTTGGTTTCTCTTCTTCCACAAATCGGAATTATACGGGGAGTTTGGAGACATGTCGTTTCTTAATTCGATAAAAATATTCGGGATGTTACATTAGGCGTAAACTCTAATAACCCAAGTTAATGACGACACTATTATTTCACTCACTTTCAATAAACTATTTAATTAGATAAAGTTGTTAACACACACACCATGTTCACCCATGATCTTCCTTAATTAACTCAACATCAAGGGGGTATGTTTCTCCTTCAAGAATCTAGCCAAGAATGGCCATGGAACTAGATGTTATCAAACTTGAAAATATTATATTAATTATTAAAGCTTGATTACACTAATGATTCTTGAGTTTTTCTTAATGATTAAAGTTAGTGGGGTAGAAAAGAAGCGTGTAGTGGAGAAGAGGAAAGAAGATGAACAAAAAAATGGTGGAATGGCCTCTGTTTATAGGTTGGCGTGCCTACGAGGCACGACCTGTGATCAACTTTGTGGATCTCACAGATCTTCCAAAAGGTCTCTTTGTCTTGTATTGCCGAGGCACGGGGTGTGCCTGGACTTTTCTTCTCTGTTCTTCGCGCGGTGGTCCTTTAGATGTATCTGACAGTCTTTGGATCCGAAGCACAGGTCATACCTGGCGAGACATGGGGCATGTCTGGACATTTTTTCTATTTTATTTCGTTTTTCGTCCAGTTTTACTTCATTTATTGTGTTTGGGTTAGTTTTGTCTTGAAAATCCCATATAAACCAATTTAAGCTTATTTTGAACATTTTTTTAACAAAACACAATAAAAAGTAAATATAAAGTGATATAAAAATAAATGCATTTTAACTCATGTCAATTGTACTAGTTGATTTTCCGCCCGCGCGTTGCGGCGGGGACCCAATGATTTCAAAACGCGTGTCATTAACAGCAAGCAGATAACGAATATCAAAACATAAATAAAAATGTCGTGAAACAGATAGTCACTCCGTCCTTAAAAAAAGCTGATTTTAAATAACCTAATATATAATAATAGGACCCACACGTCCTACACGTTGGAAATTCGGTTGTTTTCAGTTCAGTTATTACGGTGCAAACACGTTAAAATATGGATGAGCTCGGTACCAGTAAAGGGACCGAAAGTACCGATCCAGAAAATCATCGAAATTAGGTACCGGCACCGAAAATGTTCGGTACAATACGGTATGATATTTGAAGGTAAAAATCAATAAATACAGGTATGGTGCTAGACCGGTGTCGAACCGAAAGTAACGATTCTGAAAACGCCATAAGGTGGGTACCAAATTGGTACCGAAAATGATTTGGTATAGTAAATTTGGTACCGATAGGATACCGGTTTGATTACAGGATTTGATATGATTTGCTTATCAATAATCTAAATGTCCAAGTTAATTTTACATGCTACAATTCATTCATTACAGAAAAAGACAAAAAATTAAAGCAAAATAAGTTGTCGTGTATATAAAACCTCATTAAAACAAAATACAGTTTACTTACTGTGTGTATGAAAAGTAATCTAAACGATGCAATTAATTGCATTGCTACAGGATTTGATGAGCTCGGTACCAACCGGTACCGAAAATACCGTTACCGAAATCCCCAAAAGTGGGTACCAGTACCGAATATACCTGATACGGTACGGCTCGATACGATCAGTACTGGTACGACACCGGTATTTGAGGGTAAAAAAACCGATGAATACCGGTGCCGAACCGGTACCGAAAATACACCCAAAATGATAAAGTTGATACTGATACCCGATACCATTTACTCATTCCTTTAGTGATGTTACTATTAATTCAATTCTATTTTTATACTGTTCATTCAATTCTGTTTTTAATTTAAAAAAAATATAATAATAATAATAATAATAATAATAATAATATATAGGTGAATTAGTTCAAGTCAAAGGGCGAATAATTAAGTTGACTAGAGTTCTAGGTGCTTTAGGCTATGGGGCTTGGGTTGGGGCGTGGGTTGGCTGAAAACGCCCAAGTCACCACCCCGGGGCTTGGGTTTGGGCGTGGCCCTTGAGGCGTGGGTTTGAAGCCGGGCGTGGGGCGGGCTAGTAGGTGACATGGAGGGCTCTCAATGGCCAAACCAAATTCATGCCCCCAACCCAAGCCCCACTATACCCCATGGACGTGGGTTTGAATTTGCCATTCCACGTGTCAACAAATGCCCCAACCCAAGCCCCACCATACCCAACGGCCTTAGATATGGTGTCTCTCTTTGTATGCCACACATTTCCTTTCGTTAGACTAGAGGGTATGGTGAGGCCCATCCCCATGAGGATGGGCCGCCACATAGGCGCCACATCACCGGCTCATTAGGGATGGGCCTCCTTCACTTTTGAGGGGGGTGGAGGATGGGGCAACCCCACCTTAATATTTTATAATTTTCTAAGTTTTTTTTATTAACTTAATAAAAACTTTATAAAAATTAAAAAATATAACATAAAACAATATAAATAAATTCATTTCATAACATAAAAAAAAATTACATTTCCTAAAAAAAAAACATTTCCGAAAAAAAAAATTACATTTCCTAAAAATAAAAAATTACACTACTCGTTCGGGTCTAGCCCCGCCAAATCATCAGCAATCCGTGTGAATAACCGGCGACTCATTCGGAACCTTCGTTTGAAAATGTCGGCATTGTAAAGGGGTGCATCCGAAAAATAATCGTTCACCAATTTCTCGTGCGCTCCTGTCGTAAAAAATATATAAATACAAGGAAATATATAAATATATAAAATTTATTAATGACAAACCTTCGTGGTCTCTGTTAATCCATATTCGTCTGGTAATAACGTTTTCAGACGAGCCATCTTCCTCTTCCTCTTCCAAAAGAATCTGCGCCGCCTTTACCACAGCGTTTGCGAAAAACATCTCCTCTTCGTCCGAAGAAGACGAGGACCACCAAGAATTAGATGCCATTGTGGATGAGAAGATATTTTTTTTATAAAAGATTGGTATAAAAATGGGAGTGTTTTTTTTATAAAAATGGATGAGAATGGGAGAAGAATGAGTAAAATATTGAGGAAATGGTATAAAGAATGGAAGAAGAATGAGTATATATTTAAAGTGAAAAAGGTTTTTTTTCTTTTTTAATAATTCTAGCCGTTACATAACGGCTATATGTTTGAAAGTGGCACGTCGACTTCGTCTGTGGGGAGCCGGGGACGACGGAACGGAAGCAAGAAGGCGGTGTGGGGGAACGGCGTCGGGCCTCGCCTGGCCTAAGCCGGCCCCCATACCGCTTAATCTTAGCGATTACAAAACGCTTGACACAAAAGACGAGACATACAAATTTCAATTCTGGAATAGTCATATTAGCCTAGCTCTTTTTTTTTGCCTTTTTTAAGAAACACTCATTTCATTAAATAAATAGTAGCCTAGCTCTTTTTTTTCTTTTTTAAGAAACACTCGTTTCATTAAATAAATAGGTAAAATCCAGCGACTGCTGACTTTTAAAATACATAGGCTAAGAAACGAGTTTGATATATCGATTATGGTTTGATTCGGTTCGGTTTCTTTTCATGTTGCAATATGGGTTTTCATGCCAATGATTTTTAAATCTAGTGGTGGAAAGCTTGCATTTCTCTTAGGAGATACATGTTCAACTTCCACTTGGTGCAAAGTGAGACACTGGTGGGCAATAGTAGGAGACCCTGGTAAACATGAGTTCGATCCTTGAGCCAAATGTGTTTTATCGGTAATTTCAGTGTCGTGCCTACGAGCGGGTGGTTTACCGGGGTTTCTCTGGAATTGGTGGTGGACTCGGGTTACTTTCGCAATACTATGTTTGGTCCTGTGGGTGCCCTGAGAGTGCTCATAATTGATTCTGTTGAGCGTTAAAAAAATATGGGTTTTTATATCTAGAGTAAATTGCCAAAATCGTCCTTGAGGCTTGGGCATTTTTGCCAATTTCATCCAAAACAATTTTTTGTACAATATAGTCCCTCACTTTTGGGATTTTTTGCCATTTTCATCCAAACATCTAATTTACTTTATTTTTTCTATCAAACAATTGGATGAAAATGGGAAAAAACCTCAAATCTCAGGGACGATTTTGGTAAAAAAGTCAGACGTTTGGATGAAAATGACAAAAAATCCCAGAAGTGAAGGACTATATGATACAAAAAAGTTGTTTTTGATGAAAATGACAAAAAATCCCAGAAGTCAGACGTTTAGGTCTTTATTACTTTCTAATGTGTGAAATACCAATTTCCATATTTAGAACTTACAATTTAAAACAAGAGTAATCATCTAGATTTTTTTAATAATGTATTAGCCAATGTTTTAAAATTCGGTTTTTATATCGTATCGGATTTAGCCCAGAAATTGTTTAATCATGTGTATCAGGCGGTTCAACCGGGTGTACCGGACGATTTAACCGTTTCTACTCAAACATGATTTCAGAACTATACTGGTTTTAAAATCTACAACACTTATCTATAATAAGACTAAAACTCTTACAAGTAAAGAACACCAATATAACACTTTGATATCATTTGGCTACACTAGTCTGAAAATGTAAAATCTACTCAAACATGATTTTTTGAATACGTTTTTCTAAGATTTAAGAAATCTCATATTAAATATATTTTTTGATCCCTTGTAATTAAGGCTATGCAGTATGGTGATGGTCCTCCTTTAGAGGATGGTCCGCCACGTAAGCGCCACGTAGGATGGACATGAGGATGGGGCAAAGAGGATGGAGGTATGGAAATGGGAGGATGAACCTAAAAAGTATATGTATATATTGTATGTATAAGTGTGAGAGGGGGGGGGGGGGGTGGTGATTTTTGTCCTTTTGTGGACCGGCACCAACGTTTGGAAAAGGACGGCGAGGACGAAGCCGGGAGGGGGCGACACGGTGTTTGGCCCGGCGCCGGACCAGAACGAACCGGAGACTAACCCCATACCGTCCAGCCTAACCGATTAATCTCGGATAAAACTTGATTACACGTGATGTACATATATTTGTGACATGGTTGCTATATATAAAGAATGGAAAGAGATCTACACTTTCTAAATTTACCAACATGCTATATACAAAGTGGAAAGAGATGACCCTTTCTAAATTTACCCACGGTTGAAAGGGTCTTCCTTCTTTTATGATAGGTATAAGATCCATGAGGCAACTTGCATAGACAGATATAAAAAGATGTTATAGGCAATGTTTTCATAACTGGATCGGACGTTGAAGCGGTCTTTCAACTGGTCCACTGGTCGGACCGGTTCAAATAATTAAAGGTGACTTAAGACAAAGGCTTGCAACATGTCAATACTCGTTTATGAGCTTGGATAAAACAAAACCATGAACAACCTAGAACCAAACCAACTAACGACACAGAGAAATGAAATAGACGATTGAAAAATCAGAGTGTCACGTGTCTAAAAAATAGAGTAAACTGTCAAAATGGTCTCTGGGGTTTGGTCATTTTTGACACTTTAGTCCAAAACTCAAACCTTTTGAATTTGGCTCCATGTGGTTTTAATTTTGTTATTTTCAGAAAAAATCAAAATCTGGACAAATTTTTCAGTTAACATTCAGTTTTTTTCTTTTTCATCCCTTTTAATAAAGGGCAAAATGGTCATATTTTTTTTAATTTGTTGTAACAAAATGTTAAAAGACCATTTCACCTTTTCATTAAAAGGGAGAAAAAAGACCAAAAAAAAAAAGGATTTTAACTGAAAAATCTGACCAGAATTTGATTTTGGATGAAAATGACAACAAAATTGAAAACCACAGGAATCCAGATTAAAAAGATTTAAGTTTTGAACTAAAGTGACAAAAATGACGAAACCCAAGAGACCATTTTGACAATTTACTTAAAAAAATTATTTAACAATGTCCAAACAAAACAAAAAAATACACAATAAAAAGTGAAGGGCATAATGGGTATTATATATACATGATAAGGAGAATATTCTTACTCAAAAGACAGTCAATAATTGATGGAGATAGTAAAAAGCTAAATATGGACAAACATGTCACCCATCTTCATCATAAGTTCATAACCTACAGCCCCAAAACAGTCATTTCCTACTAACCCTCCCAAAGAAAACAAAAAATTAAAAAAAATAAAAAATAAATAAAAACTAGGTAAATATATAGAAGGCAGACTTGTCAAAATGGAGCACTTTTGGTTCGGTTAAGTCTAGATTCTTTTGGAACATGTGATGGACCCACCTGCAATAAATAGACCACAAATTAACAAGTTAATTTTTGAGATTTAAAACAAACATAAATAGACCACAAATTAACAAGTTAATTTTGAGTTTTAAAACAAAACAAATAATCTATTTTTAAAAGACCACAAACTAACAAGTAATTTTGATTTTTAAAACAGTCAAATAATCTATTTTTAAAAAATATACATATTTATATAAAATTATCTATGTCATATGAAGCTTTGCTTTTTTAGATATTAACTTAATGAATTTATTTTGAAAATAAAGTAAATATGGGAATTTATTTTAGAACTATATTTTCTTTTTAATAATGGTAAAACGAATTTTAAGTTAAAATACGAGAACTAGATAACACAAGATTGGAGATGGATATGATCAGGTAGTTCTGCTGGTTCTGCTTCTGCTGATGACACGATGATGCTATAGACTCTCTCACCTACTTCATTTGACAAACACGAGGTACAAGTGGCAACACGCTTCTTACAATTCTTCACTTAAAATGGTTTTGTATAATAAATGAACACACGAGCGGACACATACACATAAATACACATATATGTAATTCTCATAAAGTCACTAAGTCACTAAGTCACTAGAACATATTAATATATTCTTAGGTATAAAAAAAGCTTGTGTTTTAGTGGCCAAAATAAGCATTAATATATTCTTAGGTATAAAAAAAGATTGTGTTTTAGTGGCCAAAATAAGCAAATTAGTCTTCTCTCTCTTACCAAAAAGGCAAAAAATATTTAAAGCATTTTAATACATAAGATTGTGTATAACATATAAAATGTCGCAACAAACAAAATCAAAACCTAGGAATATAGCATCTTTTTATTTGTTAATACAAATTGAGATAACCTACCTACCTACTTATTTTAGGAATACATATTTATTACTCAAAAAATTGGAAAAACAGTGTACATTTGACTAAGAATAATAAAAAATCAGTAAGCTTTTACATTCATTCAAGATATTTATGATAACACAAATATTCTTCTTTTTCTTCTTCATGGCTATGTAATAAAATCTTATTGGACACTATCATATAAAATAGACTTTTAAAAATAATTATTTTCATAATTTTCTGTCATCAAAAACCAAATCAACTTTTTTATACTTGTTATTCCGTATTTCATAAAACTATAAAACTATTATCACCATATGAAATAGAAAAAAAACACTCGATGATCTCCTTGTTCATTGTGTCACGGGCCAAATATTCGTAGGCCGGAATGCAATGAGCTGTGTTTGAACGTTTGGGTTACTGACTAGTCCGGAACTTCACCGGGTAAAGAAGTACGTGCCTAGTTGTGTTTGCGACGATCTCACCACTGGTCGAGAGCTGTCGCCGCTCTCCTGATGAGTCCAAGATAGGACGAAACCAGTGACCCACACAAAGATTGGCTTGTCCCCGGGTTTAGGGACACCACATGGGGGTCGAACCAGGGGTTTTACCACAGTAGGCTTGTCACCATATAACATTAAATAAAAAAAATTAGACGAACTTCTGGTGCATTAGCGGCCCTATAACCTTTTTACAAAGTGGAGGTCATGGGTTTGATTGTCGCATGGAGAGCACAAAAGTCGAAGCAGGGGTTTTACCACAGTAGGCTTCCGGATAAACCACGGGTTTCATGGAGACGGGCCGGGTCAAAGTAACATTTGGGTTTTACCCAGATGATCAGGATTTTATCGGACAATTCAAAAAAATATATATATATTTAAAAAAACATAAAAAAAAAAAAAAAAAATTTTACCTCTTTTTGCAGCCTTTTGAGCTTAGCATTTTCTTTAGCTAATCGCATTACTTCATGCTCCAACTCATCTGCACGAGCCTGCAAATCAAACATATTCTTAAACCAAACCAAACCCTAACCCTAACTCACCATACAAAAACTTCAAAATCATACAAAACCTGCTTTCTAGCTCTCGATCGAGCGGCCGATTCTCGATTCTTCATCAATCGCCGGAACTTTTCGGTGTACTCCGGCGGAGAAGCCGTCGGCGCCGTGAAAATACACGGCGGTAGCGGCGGAGGAGGCGGAGGATTAGGTTTCAGCCGCTTGTTTGGATCTTGGTGATCGGAGTGAGTGGCGGGGAGGAGAGTGAGCATGGTGGTGGGGGACGGCGGCGGGTGGAAGGAGATGGTGGTGGTGGCGGGGGATGGCGGCCGGAGCACCGGAGCGAAGAAGTTTTGGAAGTGAGTGTTGGTCGCCGGCGACGGGAGGCTGCTGATGTCGTTCCATACGTCATCCATCGATCTCATTTTGGGGGGGGGGGGGGGGGGGGGGGTTGTGGTGAGAGTGAGACTCGAGTGTTTCTCAATCGGGTCTCATTATGTAAGGATATAGTTTCACTTTACTACCCTTATGTTTTATTGTTAGTTAAATTGTGGATAGGGAGTTTGTAAAGTTAGCATAGTTAACCCTTGTTTGATGTTTAGGTTAAGGTGACTGTTTATGGTTTGGTTTTGGAGAAACTAGGCTGAACTGAATGAAACTATTCGGTTTAAATGGGTTGATTCCCTAGGGAGGTTCCCGCACGGACCAGGTCCCAAGTTCGAACCGCAGTGGTGGCTTTCTGCCCCATTTGGGGGTGGCCTTTGGATGTGTTATTCCAGCTCTGCTTCGGTGGGGTGCCCGTTTCGAACTTGGGTGGCTTGTCTTCCATTTCCCGGTTGAAGCAAGCTGTTAGTGGGTTTCCAACTGATCTAAGCCTTCCGAAAAAAAAAAAAAAATGGGTTGATTCAATTATTTTTTGAGATTGTACTATCAGATCTTCAAAAGTTTAGCAAAATGACAGGCTTTTAAAAGATTAGAAGTGTTACCTTTTAAACCATCCGTAGTGGGGTTTTTTTGGCATTTTCTTCCCCAAAAGAAACGCCTAGCAACGCCCGGTAACCGCCACCTTGGGCGTTTTTTTTGGAAAAAATTGCTGGAGCGTGCTTTTTTAAACGCCTTGAACTTTATCTTTGGCCAATAGCATTTCTTTGATGGTTTTTATTTTTATTTTTTATTTAATTCTATTAGAATACCTACTCATTGCAAGATTTCAAGCCCCACTACACCTCTTTTAACATAATGCCCCACAATACGTACATGCTAACTGGACCGTCACATGACGCAAAATGTCCAACAGTCTTTCCCCTCCCACTACGCATTATGCACTAAGGGTTTACGAATAAGAAGTGAAGAACGGAATTGGTTAGATTAATAATATGTATGTATTAAATTAGAAAAAAAAACATGTACGTCTTATAATTATTAGATTTTTATACATAGAACAGAATTACTTTTAAATTCTTAGAATGATATAGATTAAAAAATTATATTTATATTTGTCTAATCGGTTAGGATCAAATACAAAGTCTCATACAAATAAGAAGTCGTGAGAAGGGTATCAAATGGACTCCGATTGATCTCATTTAAGTGACACTGTAACCGTCTTATCGAACTCTACGATATAAGATTTTAAGTTTTCACATTTGAGTTTATACCTTGTAGATTTTAGAGTTTTTGTTTATATCATTGTGCCTTTTTTTATATTTGCGTCATTGTATCTTCTTTTGCGACTTATTATGTCTTTTTTACTCAGCATTGTATTATATTTCTTGGTATTGTGTTATATTTTGCAATCCATTGTGTCTTTGTACACTTCTTTAATTTATGAGACTTTGTAGGACTAGATAACTTTACCCTTTTGTCTAATACCTTGGCTGGTTCGATTTGCCTGACTAGTTCCAAACCATAAACCGTTAAAAATGGGTTTTCAAACGAAAAATTGAATCGTATTACTTCCAACCTGAACAAAGCAATCAAATTAGCTCGATCTGAACCCCTAGATTGGTTTCAACAGATTTTCGACATCCTACTTTACATCATGATTTTAACTTGAGTATTTAGTTATATGTTTCAATCTTAAATATTTACACTAAAATGATTTATTTAATGTTTGATACCAGTGGCGGACTTAGAATGTTAGTAGGGGTAGCACGGGCTACCTCTCAACCCCGTATCCGTAGTGTAAAAATAATCATTAACTCTGTTTTCGTAGTGTCAAAATACCCCGCAACTTTGTCTCCGTTATACAAAGGATAACCCTGGTCTAAAAAATAAAAAAATTAGGATACCCCTAGATTTTTGGGCTAGTTCCGCGCTGTTTGATGCAACTTTTTACAAGAAAATCACAGATATATTTATTTTTTAGTATATTTGTTTGTCATTTAGTTAAAAAAAATTTACATCTATATAATATAAGGGGTGGTTAAACGTATCCTTCATCTAGAGATGTTACTTTTTAATGCTTCTTTTCTGACCTAGATCCCTTAGGTCTCAGACCCCCAAGGTATGTTCAACTTCCGTCCTATATCGCCTGTTGGGTCGATCTATAAAATAGTGTCCAAAACCTTGAAAAGTCGTCTTAAACCGATCATGAACTCTTTGATATCCTTCACCCAATCAGCCTTCATTAGGGGAAGGAACATTTTGGATAACCCTCTTATTGTTAGTGAGTTTGTGTCGTGGTCGAAGTGGAGCAAATCTAAAATGCTGATTTTTAAGCTTGACTTTCAAAATGCATATGACTGTATAAACTAGAAATATTTGCTGAAGGCATTGGAGTACATGAGGTTTCCCGCTTTATGGATTACTTGGGTTAAAAGTTGTCTTGAATCGGGTAGAGGTTCGGTCCTTGTGAATGCACATCAATAAAATAATTTTCCTATAAAAGGCGTTTAAGGCAAGGGGATCCTATTCCCTTTTTTTGTTTATTCTAGCAATGGAGGTGATGGTGATGCTTATGAATAGAGTTGTGGATGTGGGTCTATTTGAAGGGGTCAAACTTCCTATTAATGGGCCTTGTATATCTTACCTATGCTATGCGCTCGACGTCTTATTTATTAGGGAATGGTCGGAGAGAAACGCAATTAGCTTAAGTAGATTTCTTCGTTACTTGTACTTGTCACATGTCAGGGGTCTAAACGTTAATAACAGGAAATTTCAACTTTTTGGTGTGGGGTGGATCACGAAAAATCGCTTGGCTTGGTTCCTAAATTGTCCCGGTAGGAGCCAACATGAAAAGAATCAGATTTTAGCAGCCAATTATGGACAAGATTAGAAGGAGATTGTCGTCTTGGAAAGCCAAAACGCTCTCTTTTGTCGGGAGAGTCACACTCACCAAATCGGTTTTGAGTAGCCTTCCCTCATACTTCTTATCTTTTTTTAAAAGCCCTAGTTTCCATCATTCATAAAATTGATAAAATTAGAAGGGATTTCATTTGGGGGGAAACCGGTGCGGGTCAAAAAAATTAGGTGGGTGCGTTGGGAGAAGACTATGAAACCTAAAGAGCTTGGGGGTAGGGGGATCAATGATTTCAACTTTGCCATTCTTGAGAAATGGTGGTGTAGGTACAAATCCAAACATAACCAGCTTTGGGAAGCGGTGGTAAACTCTATTCACACGACAAAGGATAATTGGAATTTGGTTCTGGTTATGAAATTTATTCCGAATGTATGGAAGGATATAGGTTCTATGGATGAGGCGCTAAGAAAGGAAGGTAAGATTATTAATGGGAAACTAAAGGTAGCTGTGGGAGATGGGCCGAAGACACGATATTGGAAGGACATTTGGTTAAGATTGGAACCCTTGAAGAACATGTTTCCAGATTTGTTCCGTTTGGTCAGCAATAAAAACGGGACAGTGGCGGAATACAGGGTGCAAACACAACAGGGGTTTCAATGGGGATGGTCATAGGCGAAGGTCCCTAACTCTATAGGGGAATGTAATCTCCTAGGTGACCTCTTCTTATCACTTAACAACTTCAACTTTAAATGCATAACAGATGTGTGGTCATGGGATAACAAGGATGGACTGGAGTTCTTGGTCAAGAGTATCCGATTCGAATTAGTGGCGAACCGGGAGAAGGGAGATGTGGGTCTGAAATTTACTTGGAACTCTTGGGCCGCCCTGAAGTCAAACTATCTATGCTAGAGGGATTTAATTGGAAGGTACTTGCTAAACTGAACTTAGTGGCGTATTGTATCAAACTTCCGGGTGTTCTATGTCAAAGGTGCGGTAATGTGGAGGAAATGTGTTTGCTTCTTGCTTGTATGCCAAATATATCTGTGGAACGTGTTCTCTTGGGTTAATATTTCGATGCCGCATGATTGGGTCTCACCAGGCGACGTATTTGAAGCTTTATGGATGGTGCAGGGTCTAAAAGGAGGAAAAAGACTGTGTACACGGTTACGCAAGCAACGGTGTTGAGGATTTGGCACACAAGGAATCAGAAGGTGATCGAAGGCACCTTCATCCCGGTTCATAGAACGGTGGAGTTAAACATGGAAGATGTTTTCGCGTGGATCTCTCATCGAGCTAGGAACACATTCCCTGGGGCTGTAAATGAACCGAACGAACACGAACAAGGCCTTGTTCATGTCCATTCATTAAGGAATGAGCATGTTCATAAACTGTTCATGAACACTTACCAAACGAGATTTCTTGTTCGTGTTCGTTCATTAAGGAAATGAACGTATTCATGAACTGTTCACAAACACTTACCAAACACAATGAACTCAAACAAATGTTCATGAATATAAATGAACACAAAAAACGTTTATGAAGACAAATGAATACACACGAATATATATATATATATATATATATATATATATATTCATTTTAGAATAAAATCTGCATTTTTCATTAGAAAGATTACAAAGAATCCACCAAAAAAATAAACAAGCACTTTAATATAATCATCCTAACACAATTGACATAATTATTAGAAATATGATTGTCACAAAGTTAAGAAGTTTATCAAGCGTTAACATAAAATGCAATTGAAATGGTTAAAGGAGTGATGTTAGGGAGGCACAAAGTATAACTAGGGTTTCAGATTTAAAAAAAAAACTAAAAACAATAAAACAAGAATACAACATATACAAACCTTTAATTGAACGAACACAAATAGATATAAACAAACAAACATAAATGAATATATTACCGAACGTTCACGAACATAAACAAAGGCAACTTCTATTCTTTTTCGTTCGTTTAAGTTAAAGAACGAAATTTCTTGTTCGTGTTCGTTCATTTATTAAACCAATGAACGTAAACGGACTTTCCGCCGAACGATTCACGTTTCAGATTATTTACAACCCTAACATACCCTGTTTGGGAAATTGGATGTCTTTTGATGTATTGTAATTGTTGTAGTTTTGTTTTTGTTTTGGTGGCTGTGTCTGTTTCGGATGGTTGTGTCCCAGCCTAAGTAGTTAATGCGGTAAAATATTGGATATCGGTCAAGGACCGATATTTGAGACATCTGTTATCGCGGTGGGATATCGGTAGTTTTAATATCTTGCTAAATTTATATATATAGCAATTTAATACTAACAATTCAGTATATTCTCCCACTATTAACGAATTAGTTTTTTGCAACTTGCAAAACACTAACAATTGTAGCAACTAGGAACTGACTAAGATTTAAAACACTAACATTAACAGTAACAATTATAGTTAAGACTTAAAACACTACTAGCAACAATAAGAAGAAAGACAAATGGTAGAACTAAGAAGAAAGGTATTGATATCGGGAAAATCAGTGATATGTCGGTCAAATATTGGTCAGTATAGCCGATATTATCGGTACCGATATTATCGGTACCGATATTATCGGTACCGATATTCTGACCAATATTTTGCAACGATATATCAACAAGGGACCAATAACCAATATGGTATCAGAATAGTAACTACATATGACTCCCAACCCCTGGCTGGTCATATATAAAGATGTTGGAATTATATGTACGGGTTCAATAAATCAACGCTGCTGACTGAGCTATGACCCGTAAGAGTTACACCTTGGGCAATGAACACTAAATCCACTTAACTTGATTAACTGGTAATCACGAACAATTAACGAAATAAACGGACTTATTATTTATACTAATTATAAATAATATGTATAACGTTTATTCTGTTATTCTCGGGCTTTATTGCGTCTTGAACCTGTACTACATATATTAGATTTGGTACCCGGGTAATTATTAAATCATACATACTATATGGATGTATGTGTGAATATATTTAATACAGGTGTGTGAATGTATATATATGATACATACTACCAGAACAAGGTGTGATCTTTTGCTATGTATGAATTCATATATTCACATATGAATATATGTAATAAAATTAAAAGCTAGTTCACATGTTTTGTGCATATAAAGCTTGATGTCCACAATTGTTTTTCCAACAGACGATATATTCACCAAAAGATTCTTGCCTTTTCAAGCTCACTTATTTTGGCTTCAAAAGGAGATCATATTCATTTTGAGAATATTGTGTTGGAAAGAAAAGGGTCTCAAGTATTGTTCAATCGCTGCTGTTCAGTTGAACATCACCGGTTTGTAAGATTAAATATATTTTTATATTATATTTAATCTAGTAGCCATTATAATCATTTACATTATATGGATCAAAATATATAACCTATTAAATAATTCGTTGGTAATTGTTGATGGGCCTAATTACCATTATTAACTAATTAGGGTTTCCTCTTGGGTGCATATATAAGGAGATAATTAGAGGGTTAAAGGGTTAGACTCTAAACACAATAACATCACTCATGAAATCGCCTCTCTCTCCATAACCGAACTCCCTTATTCGTTTTCTTCATCACCATCATTAGATTGCACCCTAAGGAGGAACCAGACCAAGATGACAATCATGTCAAACCTTATTGTTGCGTCTCCATCTGGATTCTCTTAGGCCTGTGCTGATGCAATCAGAGGTATGTTTTCATGTTCTCCATTATGTTTAAAACAAAACTGATCAACATGTGGTATCAGAGCATATGTTGATTAGTCAGTTCTGTTTTCGTATCCATCAATTCTGGGATAGAAATCTGGAAAACGGAATTTTGATAACTTAATAAACCTAACAGCCGGTTTCGAGTCATAAAGATCCACTTGAGATCACTGTTTCGAGGAAAAGAATTTGTTTTAAATATCTCGAAATTAAAACGTGTAAGCTTATTACCGAAATCTGTTTAGAAAACTCTTAAAAATTCAGGTTTCGGGTTCCAGAATTATTATTTTATTTATTAGGGTTCTTCATGTTCTTAGTGAAATTTCGAATAAATTCCCTTATTTTAGAATGAATTAAGGATTAGAAGGTGTTTTTCCTGTATTTGATTAATTTTTTATCCCTTAAGATTTTGAAAAATCTGTTAATGTTATTAGATATAATTTTCGAAATTATTGGATAAATATAAAATATCTTTTAAAACAGGAAATAAAATATACCAAATCCCTTAAAATTTGAATTTCAAACTTATCACACTAACAGCTGTTAATAGGAGTTTCGAGATCATTTGTTTAATGACTCGAGACCATAAGGTCTCTACTCGAGACCATAAGGACTCTACTCGAAATCATAAGTGTTCTCAAATCTTCACAACTCGAGACAACGATTTCGACTCGAGACCATAAGGTTTCGACTCGAGACCACTGAGGTTTCGACCAAGGGCTTCAATCATAATCACTCGAGACCATGGTTGCGACTTGAGATCTCATCATGCACTCGAGATCTCATAAAACACAGTAGTCGAGACCATGATTACGACTCGAGACTGAGGTTGTGACTCGAGACCATTAACGAGTCGAGACCTCATAATGTTTACAAGATGAGTCGAGACTTGACTCGAGATCTCACTCGAGACCTCATAACTGAGTCGAGATCTCACTCGAAACCTCATTATTTTATGCTGTTTAATGTGAACTAAAATTTAGCTCGGGGCTCCGCCCCGAACCCCGTGCGGGGGCACGCTGTCCCCCTGCAACCCCCAGCGAACTCACCGCGGAGTTCGATCCGCGCTAACAGGTGGTTTGCTACTAAATAATTGGTTTTTGTAATTACTTAGTTAATTAATAAGGATCAAATAATGTTTCACAAAACCAAAATGGCTTAACTTGAATGAGCTTCTGATGTATCACTTCTGGCCAAAGCTGATTTGATGCATCTACTTATCGTTCAAGTATTACGAAAGCTATGTTAAGTGTGCATCATAAACATGAATGTCTTAATATCTGGCCAAAGCTGATTTAATTCCTTCATAGATGGCATACTTAACGAGTGCATAACTAAAGTGATTGTTTCAATTCTGGCCAAAGCTGATTTGTCACAAATACTTTGCACACATGCTTAAATGATTACACTTCTGGCCAAAGCTGATTTGTCTTCGTTTAAGTAGAACTCTAAATAAGTCTATTATTTTGATGTTAGTAATAGACATATCACAACCTCTTCACATAATGATCCTTAGATTAATGATCCTTTATTTTTATTTTATGATCATTTCGTCTGCCTTATTTCTTAGTACCCATAATTTTACTCACTATAATTTTCTTCTATAAATCTATATCTCATCCACTCTAATTCTTAAGCCTAAAATGTTTTGTTTTATTTAAAGTTTCTATAAGAATTAGCTCTTAAATTAAATCCTTGATTATCTCTTAAGACACGATAATCCTATTGCTCTATTCTGATAAAGCACTACAGAAGAAAAGTAGAGCATGATGATTAGGATAAATCGAACATGATGTCTCTTATGATAATCAGGAACTCTCTAACATAATTGTTATCACTAAAGTTATTCCAGATTAAGTCTTTCCTAAGACTAATCTATTATTGTGGAATAATCACAAGAGCTCCTAAAATGCATGCCTTCATTAAAATTCTAAACTATAAAGCTAAGTGGTATATGTGAATACATAATAATGTACAATACCATGACCCATAAAGTTAAGGGCTTACACATGGAAATAAGTACATTTCTCCAGTACATTACATACTAAGATTTTCACTTGTACAATTTGATGCCTTATAAATCAACTATAACACTCAAAAAATACCAAAGCATAATGAGTGTGTTGATAAGCAACATACGTACAAAGAAATAAATGTTTGAAGCTGGAAAATAAGTTGTTACTCACCTTATAACCACTTAAACTTTAAAAGAGGATTGTTCTAAGGTCCATAGACAAAATACAAGTACAAAATCCCAACTCTAAGGTTCTTCAAGGGAAAATCTCATTGCATAATTATGCCATTAGACTAGGCATAAGCAACGAGACTATCCATTACTCTAAAGAACAGTTGGATAAGTTAATTAGATAGTCACTTACTAATGATATTTAAGTCTGATAATTTTTTAATATTCCAATTAACACATGATTAGTTGACTCTAGTTCCATATGTTTCCTTACCATAACTCAACAAATAAATAACATGAGAGTTAGTGGCAAAATTAAATGTTAAGACTATAGGAACCATGATAAGCAATCTTCTAACAACGCCTTTCGATACCTTATATATTCTGAAGATTAATCAGAATATAGTATCATAATTAAGTAATGTTATGAATGTTGTGAGGTTTGCATAGTCAACATAAAGTCACACTTACCTTAAACTCTTATTTTATTTATTCTAAATATCTGGATTGAAACATTACTAAGATAAAACTAGATGATATCTTACACTTTCACAACTTTTGTCATCATGTAAATGAGAATTTGACAAAAGGAAAATGAGACTTACAAATTTCTTCCATTATAACCAAAATTCATGAGAAATCATGACATGGTTAATGAGGATGATTTTTTATCTAATCTCATTCTAAGTGATTTTAAATCATGACGTTATAGCCCTAAATATTACTCGGCTTAAGGAATAAGTATGGGTCCATCATAAGTCATTCATTGACATCAGTGGAACTTATTCCAAATGGAATATTCAGACATAATTCATTTATCATTTAAAAGACTAACAACTTGTATCTAAATTTTGTTGCATATGGCCGACGGTCTTAGAAGAAATCTATTCATATATATATACTTAATAAGATTTCTATTAAATATGTCCCTAAAGTTTCTTATGATATCTGGACATTAAAGAAATCAAATAAAGTCTAACATATATATGATAGGTTCCCACGTCACGTAGCTCATTGAAACTTCTCTTGTAGCATTCTAGAGATATTAAAGATCAGTGGGAGCATTCAGTGTCTTAATAATAACTTGCAATAGTCGCAAGAGGTGGGGAGTGAAAATTATACATTACCTAAATTTACACCTCTTGTACAAGACACTGCACCATCTCGACACTCTTCTATCAAAACTTGTCTCTTTAAAATCTAATACTACTCTTACAAAAAAGTTTCATTGTTGCTTAATTGTGGGCACACTTAGATTTCTTACATAAACTAATATAATCCTCAACAAGAGAAATCACAACGACTAACGTCATTAATTTGTTTTCTCTATTAGAATCTGTTGGTCGTTAAATATTGACCCTAAGCATGCTGAGTTCCTAAAGATTTCTAAGGTCAGTGGGAGCAGTCAAAGTCCTTATTATGACTTGCAAGGAATACAAGAGGCGGGGGGAAGAGTGTCATTAAATTTCACTCCAAATTTAACTCCGATTACACCTCTTGTACACCATACTGCACCAACTCTTACAAACTTAGAATCCTAAAATGATAGCAACCTAACAAAGAGCTAATCCATAAAACTGAAACTTCTAACAAACCCAATAATCAACTCAGGGGGTCATCTAGGTTTAAAAGCCTACTAACTTTGATGATTACATAACCTCCCTAACTGAAGTTGAAATGGATTTTGGAAATGTTTATTGATCCTATCTCTTCAAATTAAGCCATTAGTGTCAATTAATCTTCTGAATGGAATAAAACAGTTTTCTAGTAAAACTGATTTTATGTGTTCGTATAACGTTTGGGTTCGTATAACGTTTGGGATTTGATTGAATTACCTAAGAGTGTTCATAACTAAATCAAATCAAGCGTTAAGACACGGAAAAGCATGATTGATTGTCAAATGTTATACTTAGGAAGAGATAAATTAACAAAAGATTTCTTTGAGGATCATTACTGTTCTAGTAGCTTATAATAGTTTAAAGCTACATTAGATGAACATTAAAAGAATTTTCTCTAACAAACTTGCTGACACATTTACATGTTTCGAAAACAACCTGAAAGTACTAAACTGAAGGTTAAAGAACACTTTATTTGTAAGCCAATAAAATCCATGTATGGGTTAATGCAAACATCATAATGTGATGAAATCTTAACGTAATTATTTTCATCAATAACCAAGTGGATTAATGTACCTACCTCAAGATGAGTGGGAGCAACTAAATTAAACTTGTCTATATAGATTCTTTTGACAGGTATATGTTACATAAGTCAAAGCATTGTTAACACAAACTTTGATATAATAGATCTCAGAGATATCTCTTAAGTGATAGATATCATAACATACCGAGATAGACCCAATGGGACATTAGTTTCGTTCCATAAGTTTAACCTTAAATGGGTCCTTCCATATGTAACAAACAATACTGCTCTCCTTTAGAGGATAATAGGATAAATGAGATTATTTCCTTACGCTTCATTAATTAGAAGCCTTATGTAAGTTCAAGTCTATACTCGTTTAGATATTACTCACATTGCAACACACTAGATATGTCTAGATTAATGTGAAGCATCTAATGGAGTATTACAATATCTTTAAAAGAAACGAGAGGCTATGATTTGAAGAAGAAGTGAGAACTCAAACCGGTTTATTACTCTAACTTTGTGATATTCAAAGATGACAAAATGTAATTTCGGGTATATCTTTATATCAGCAGACAACACCTATCTTATGGAGGAGTCATAATAAACTGATAATAACAACCTAAGTTATAACGACATAATATAGTCACTAAATGTTGTTGGAAATTTATCAGTGGACTCATAAGTTTATTAACTCCATATAATTAATGTTTTTGAAGACTTAGTGTGATAAAGTCAGCTACCATGACTCCTTGAACAGTAACAGTTCAAGAGGTGCTGCATTAAATTTCGATACGCAATTAATTATTCGTTTATGAACGAATTGAGGAAACTAAGTTTTGTATCGAATACATTCATGATATGCTTAAGGATCCTATGACTGAAGGGCTATTACCCATAAGTCTTATTAAGAGAGCTCATAGACGGGTATTAATTAATGGCCGTGCGCAATTGCATATCGTACTATGAATGACTAAGTATTAATTAATTTTCCTCATCAGTTTGATTTTGTATGTCTCTAAGAATATGTCAAGTCGACATAATGGCATATAGACAAATAAAGTTACAAATCAAACAAAGGGCTTATGCATATTATGATCATGACGATTAGGTTTTAAATTAAGGCTATAATATAACTAATGGGGGTCCTGAGTCGCATAATGATTCAACGGCTGTATTTCTCTGCTATAGTTCTTGTTTAAGGCTAAAATGAGTATTAACTCCTGATCAGGCTTATCTAATACTCATAGTAAATGATTACTCAGCTAAGTGGGAGAATATAAGATTAAATATATTTTTATATTATATTTAATCTAGTAGCCATTATAATCATTTACATTATATGGATCAAAATATATAACCTATTAAATAATTAGTTGGTAATTGTTGATGGGCCTAATTACCATTATTAACTAATTAGGGTTTCCTTTTGGGTGCATATATAAGGAGATAATTAGAGGGTTAAAGGGTTAGACTCTAAACACAATAACATCACTCATGAAATCGCCCCTCTCTCCATAACCGAACTCCCTTATTCGTTTTCTTCATCACCATCATTAGATTGCACCCTAAGGAGGAACCAGACCAAGATGACAATCATGTCAAACCTTATTGCTGTGTCTCCATCTGGATTCTCTGCTGGCCTGTGCTGATGCAATCAGAGGTATGTTTTCATGTTCTCCATTATGTTTAAAACAGAACTGATCAACACGGTTACCCGACGCACCCCGTTTTAGTTCGTGTCTTGCACTCGTTCGTTGTACCTCGGTGTCTCACACGGTTAATTATTAACCACAAGGGTATAATTTTTCTCATCGGTAGATTAATTAGTATTGCTAATCGTATTTGCATGTTTGTAACCATGATCCTGTTCGGTTCATTTTTGGTGTTGATTATTTATATTTATTCCGCTGCGTATTTATTAATTATATATTTTAGTTAATAAAATATGTCAAACTTGTTTTTGATAAAAGTATAATTGACACCACTGAATCCCAACAGTGGTATCAGAGTCACGCTTACAACATGCAAACCAGTACCGGTCTTTTAACCGGAATTAGAACACAAACTTTAATTTTTTTTAAAGTTTCTGATCTAAATAATTTTAAGGGCAACTTTAATTTTGGTCAATATTTTATTTGTTTTGCTTGACCAAAAGATTGCCCGGTATATTTTGTGATTGTTGTGGAATATGTAAATCTGGCCCGACCTTATTTTTATGGTTGTATATTTTATTCGGTTTTGTAATTATTATTTTTGCCACTGAGATGGTTCAAAGTTGTAATAATTAGTTTATTGATTTGGCCCGTCGTGTGGTTCAAAGTTGTAATAGATAGTTTTTTTTCTTTGTTATATTTACTTGTTAAATATTGTTGATACGAAGACCCAAAGAAAACCGAATGCCAAGAGGAGTCTTGGAGTTAGTGGGAGTTGCTCAAGACAACAAGATGCACTCAAGTCCATCCTTGTGGTTGTTTGTGTGTTGTGACCCCGTGACCCGTTTGATCTTGCTATAAGGCTCTAGCAAGATCGAACAATTTTTGGCCATATAGATTTACATATTTATTTTGCTATTGTGGTTGCTTTTTATCTTATAATTTGTTATAACATAACCAACCCAAATACCAACATGATTTTAAAATGAGTTTTAAAATATCAAAAACAATCACATTAAAACAAGTTCTAAATTGTTTTTAGAGTAAATTGTCATTTTAGTCCCTGTGGTTTGGGCCATTTTGCCAGTTTAGTCCAAAGGTTTCATTTTTAACATCTGGATCCAAAAAGGTTTCATCATTGCCATTTTGGTCCAACTGACTTAACTCCATCCATATCTGTTAAAGCTGCCAAGGGCATTTTTGTCATTTCATTTTTCTTTTTATTAACCCTTTTTTCTTAATTGCTTTTCCCTCTCATTTTGGCAGACTTAATGCCCTTGGCAGACTTAACAGATATGGATGGAGTTAAGTCAGTTGGACCAAAGTGGTAACGATGAAACCTTTTTGGATCCAGATGTTAAAAATAAAACCTTTGGACTAAACTGGCAAAATGGCCCAAACCACAGGGACTAAAATGGCAATTAACTCTTGTTTTTACAACTTGTTAAAGTTTTTGTTATAAAACAAAGGTTGTTTTTGAAACAAATAATAACCAATTAAGTTTTGCAAATTAAACTAGTTTTTATTTTCAAAACTATTAACTTAGTAGTTTTCTATTAACTTAAAATTGGTTATTCCAAGTCGCGACAAACTTAGTTTTAATAGGTTATTTAAAAACTAAGTGTCCTGAGAGATGAAATGGTTCATCAAGATGTCACGACTAAAATATATACTAAAATTGGCTCTTGCGACCCTATTTGGTAAATATTAAAATTAACCCATAATTAAAATCAATAGTCTATGCCATCCTATCACAAGCTACACTTGGAACGTAATGCGAACCATTAGTGTTTGGAGCCACAACACCGCACTTGATGTCTAGCTTATCCTTCCAAGGTGCAAGGGTTTCGTTGACACATCCGGCCCTTCCACAAGTACCTTCTTTTAGGACGACTATTACTTTTTCTTTTCTCATCACATGCTCCAGCTGTCTTGAAAGTAAAATTCGGCATAGATGAGGCTAAACGTATCAATGCATAAGACAAGAGTTGTCTTAACGGCCTCATACCCGAGAGTTGTGCAATTCTCACAATTGACACTCGTTGTCAGTCTGCCTTGTCACTTACTAAAGTGTATGCCACAGCTGCCTTTAATACTGACCTAGCCAGATTCTCATTCCTTGTTCTAATTACTGTAATGGGTCATTAATTAAAAAAGGAAATATACATCAAAAATACTAATTAAATAATTTTTGCTTAACAAATGTCATCTGAAAACAACTCCTTCATTCTCAAGTCTATACTTGAAAAGAAATAAAGTTTTTGAATAACACCAACCTTCTCGAATGGCACCGCAATCTGAGAATAGTTCTCAAGATGGAGGAAAAGCTGTATATCTTAGATGGCCCAGTCCCTACCGAGCATGAAAGTAATTCTGTTACTGCTCGCAAGGCACTGGAGAAACATAACGAGGATGCCGTTGAGGTACCCTACCTTATGAAAGCCACCATGTCTCCTGATCTTCAGAAGAACATGGAAGATAAGGATGCTTATGACATAATCCAAGCAACTGAAAGGCATGTTCCAGAAACAAGCCCGTCATGAGCGATATGACACCATGAAACAGCTCATAAGCCGTAAAATGCTGAAAGGATCATGTATCAGTACTCATGTGCTAAAGATGAAAGGATACATTGACCAAATGAACAAACTTGGTTATTCCACAAAACCAACCAAGTTCTAATGGTCAAGTCTGGTGGTGTTATGAAGCCCAATAACAAGAAAAGGAAACATAAGAGCAAAGGCAAGAGAAAAGTTGTTATTGCTGCCAGAAATGCCACCAACAACAAGCATGTTGCAAAACCACACCCTCCTAGGAGCGTCAGTGCTTTGAATGCAACCAAATGGGCACTAGAAAGGAAACTGCCCACAGTATCTAGCCAAGCTGAATATGAACAAGGCCAACAACATTGGCACTTCTTCCGATATTCTTATTTATGTTATCGAACTTTTCACTGTTTTTAGCAACACATGGGTATTTGATACCGGATGTGGTTACCACATCGTTAATGTCTTACAAGAACCTGAAAAGTGGAAGAAGCTGAAACAAGGCTACCTGGAACTCATAGTTGGTAATAGAAAGAGAGTTCCAGTTCTTGCAACTGGAACATTTTGTTTTTCATGTTCCCCTGGCCTTGTAGTTACTTTAAATAACTGTTTATATGCATCTGGTTTGACCAGAAACATTATTTCAGTCTCTTCACTGTTTGAACAAGGATTCAATTCAAGTACATTTTAAATGGTTCTTCTATTATAGCCTACTTGAATGATGTCTTTTATTTTGAGGCTAAACCTCGAAATGGTATTTATGAGATTGATGTTCAAACAAGTAGTAACATATATCATCTTTCTAAGCGTAAAAAGGCTCGCATAAATGAAATATATTTATGGCATTGCAGACTTGGCCACATAAGTAAGGCACGCATAAAATGGCTCCAGTCCAAGGGGATTCTTGGATCCACTAGACAGGACTCCTTTGATGATTGCGAATCTTTCTTAGCTGGCAAACTCACAAAGCACCCATTCACCGATGTTGGTGAACGGATCAATGGTTTTCTAGAACTCATTCACATGATGTACATGGACCTTCAGAACCATGTCTAGAAACCATGACTAAAAACCAGCTAGATAGAAAGATAAAAGTACTTCGATCAGATCGAGGTGGTGAATACCTCAGCATAGAATTTCTAAATCATCTGAAAGAGTGTGGAATAGTTTCACAACCCTCTCCACCTAGCACACCTCAACTTAATGGCGTGAGTGAAAGGTGAAATTGAACTCTACTTGATACAGTTCGATCGATGATGTATAGAACTAACTTGCCTCACTCCTTTTGGATCATGCTCTTATGACCGCTACCCGCATTGTCATTTTGACTCCGACTAAAAGGTAAACAAAACCGCCATATGAGATATGGCATGGGCATAAACTCGATTTGGAATACCTTATAGTATGGGGATATGAAGCATACATCACAAGTGATTCTGATGATAAGCTCGATCCTCGAGGCGAGAAGATTGTTTTCGTCAGATACTATAAAAGAAGCGGATATTGTTTCTACAATCCTGATGCAAATGTGATTTCCATCAAACGGAAAGGACACTTTCTCGAGGAAGAACTTCTTAATCGAGAAACTGGAAATAATGTGGTTGATCTTGAAGAAATTCAAGAACCACAAACAACCGCTAAGGTAGTCGGACTGTCTGATCAACAAGTAGTTGTTGCCAATGAATCAGACATAAAACACAAGCGTTTGCAGAAGTAGTAGAACTCGCAAGAATCTGATAGATGTCTATGGCGTCTAAAAGGTCCCGAAGTCTTATTAGTAGCTGAGTCTAATGACGAACCTGCTAACTACAAATCTGCAATCTTAGATCCAGAATCTGAGAAATGGCAAGAAGCCATGAACGTCGAGATGCAATCTATGCATGACAATCAAGTATGGTACTTGGTTGAGCTACCCCCGAATCTCGGGCAGTAGGGAACAAATGGATTTTCAAGAGAAAAACCGATATGCATGGAAATGTACACACCTATAAAGCACGGCTAGTTGTGAAGGGTTTCACTCAAACTCAAAGTATTGACTATGATGAGAACCCCTCACCCGTTGCTATGATTAAATTAATCAGGATATTGCTTGCCATAATTGCGTACGGTGATTACAAAATATGGCAAATGGATGTCAAAACCTCCCTTCTTAATAGACATCTCTCTGAAAATGTCTATAAGGTTCGGCCTGAAGGTTTCATCGATCCTAAATATCCAACTGAGGTGTGCAAACCCAATAAGTCCATTTATGGACTCAAGGAAGCATCTCGTAGCTGGAATCTTCATTTTGACCTTAAGATCAAAGAGTTTGGTTTTGTAAAAAATGAAGATGAGCCTTGTGTTTATAGAAAGGTTAGTGGGAGCACCATATCATTCCTCATCCTGTATGTGAATGATATACTAATCATTGGAAATAAACATCCCTATGCTTAACGAAGTTAAACACTATTTGGGATCTTGCTTCACAATGAAAGCTCTTAGAGAAGCTGCTTACATTCTGGGAATGAAGATCTATAGAGATAGATCAAAGCGGCTTCTAGGGCTAAGTCAAAGAACGTACATACACAAAATGATGACATGCTTCAAGTTGGAAAACTCCAAGAATGGAGGTGTTCCTATGATTAAAGGAACCGTGTTGAACAAATCGCCATCTCCTTCAACGGACATTGAAATTAAGCAAATGGAAGTAGTTTCATATGCTTCAGCGATTGGTTCAATCATGTATGCTATGTACTGGACTTAACGTCTCGTATGCTTTAAGCATGATCAGTCGTTTTCAGCACAGTCCTGGCATTGCCCAATGGACTGCAGTAAAGAACATTCTAAGGTACTTGAGAAGAACCAAATATATGTTCTTGGTGTTTGGAGGAGTGGAAGAGGAGCTCACTGTAAGGTGTTACACTGATGCTGGCTTCCAAAGTGACCGAGATGATTCTCACTCACAATTAGGATTCGTATTCACTCTCAACGGAGGAGCTGTCTATTGGAAAAACTCCAAACAAAGTATAGTGGCGGATTCAGCCACCGAATCCGAATGTATAGTTGCATCAGATGCTGCGGAAGAATCTGCTTGGATGAAGGAGCCTAGATCACAGGGTTAAGCACATTCTAAGAAAGTTCCACTATATATGGGAGATACTGGAACGAGGAGACATCTTAATAAGCAAAATACACACAGATCAAAACCTAGCAGACCCGTTCTCTAAACCGATGACTCAGGACAAGCTATCGGTCTTAGATTAGCTAGCCATATGTTTTGATTTAGTATTTGGATGTACGAACATTCAAACAGTTGTACCTTTTGAATTCACCTTTGATTTACTGGTTAAATGCAAAGTTTGAATCTTACAACTGCGTTCGATTTTAATACGTTTAATCCATGAATCTTGTATTCTAAATTATCCGTAGTCGGTTAGACTCGTGGGAACGATTCTGAATTAAGACTATTCTGACTTTGGACTCAAGGAGTTGACTTCCAAATTCACAGACCTCATTGAGAATGATGTTGGATGTAACTCACATCAAATCATCTTCATGGATCTTAGTCATAAGATGTTTTGATATTGGTATACTCATTTAGTATCCTTTGACTTAAGATACATATTAGAACTTCCGTTTACCAAGGGTTATTCTTTGATTACTGTCAACCACTGTCGCGTAACTGCTAGTCATAAAGACTTTAATTGAGAATAGTTCTGAAGTTAAGTGGGAGTTGTATGTAGTCGATAAGGGATTCTGTACTCTTACATGATATGTAACAGTTAGACATTGTGGTGCCCTCGTTGATTCAAACTGGTGAAGTGTAAGGCCTTACCCAAACTTACTGTGTGTTTGTTCGGACCACTTTGACTCTTGATCGAGAACAATAGTAATTGAACACCATATGAGAATGAACTTAATCCATGTCTCATTGATTCAATTGATGTCTTTTACGGAAAGGATGAATGACAACAATTACCATAAGTCTATTGTCTTGCATTAGTAAGTTGTTACTAATGGGAAGGTGTTTTGGTTAATGACTTTAAAGTGTCATACCTTGTTGGGGGCAGCCATGTGCAGCTACAGCGCCGCTGACTGTCTGCGTTGAACATTTTATCGAATGCCGTCCAAGTGGGAGATTGTTGGAATTATATGTACGGGTTCGATAAATCAACGCTGCTGACTGAGCTATGACCCGTAAGAGTTACACCTTGGGCAATGAACACTAAATCCACTTAACTTGATTAACTGGTAATCACGAAAGTGTCATACCTTGTTGGGGGCAGCCATGTGCAGCTAGAGCGCCGCTGACTGTCTGCGTTGAACATTTTATCGAATGCCGTCCAAGTGGGAGATTGTTGGAATTATATGTACGGGTTCGATAAATCAACGCTGCTGACTGAGCTATGACCCGTAAGAGTTACACCTTGGGCAATGAACACTAAATCCACTTAACTTGATTAACTGGTAATCACGAATAATTAACGAAATAAACGGACTTATTATTTATACTAATTATAAATAATATGTATAACGTTTATTCTGTTATTCTCGGGCTTTATTGCGTCTTGAACCTGTACTACATATATTAGATTTGGTACCCGGGTAATTATTAAATCATACATACTATATGTATGTATGTGTGAATATATTTAATATGTCACACCCCGACCACGTAAAACAACAAAACGTGGCGGAAACGTCGGGGAGTGTTGTAACAGAATTAATTGTTTCACAACCATGGAAATTAAAGTTACGTTTTATTTATCAAACAAGAGAGTTACATTGTCTTAAACAAGAAACAAAGAGTACATAACATAAATTAACTAGTTCTTGCTTCATTTTAAGTCACTAAAGCACAGGTCCGCCTAAATGTGTCTTGATCATCCTATCCAACAGCTCCTGGAAACAAATGTGAAAATATGTACGTCAGCATAAAAATGCCTGTGAGATACATAGGTTTTGTGAAAATAGGATTCATGACTTGCGTTTAAAGAAACTGTTTAATAAAAGTAGCCATGAATCTTGTTGAGTGGTTCCTTTCATAAGTCATTAGAAAAGTGATAAATAAACCGAATGATATATATGTATAAAAGAATAATGTATGGTTAAGTGACGCAGCTAGAGCGCCGCTGACTGTCTGCGTTGAACATTTTATCGAATGCCGTCCAAGTGGGAGATTGTTGGAATTATATGTACGGGTTCGATAAATCAACGCTGCTGACTGAGCTATGACCCGTAAGAGTTACACCTTGGGCAATGAACACTAAATCCACTTAACTTGATTAACTGGTAATCACGAACAATTAACGAAATAAACGGACTTATTATTTATACTAATTATAAATAATATGTATAACGTTTATTCTGTTATTCTCGGGCTTTATTGCGTCTTGAACCTGTACTACATATATTAGATTTGGTACCCGTGTAATTATTAAATCATACATACTATATGGATGTATGTGTGAATATATTTAATATGTCACACCCCGACCACGTAAAACAACAAAACGTGGCGGAAACGTCGGGGAGTGTTGTAACAGAATTAATTGTTTCACAACCATGGAAATTAAAGTTACGTTTTATTTATCAAACAAGAGAGTTACATTGTCTTAAACAAGAAACAAAGAGTACATAACATAAATTAACTAGTTCTTGCTTCATTTTAAGTCACTAAAGCACAGGTCCGCCTAAATGTGTCTTGATCATCCTATCCAACAGCTCCTGGAAACAAATGTGAAAATAGGTACGTCAGCATAAAAATGCCTGTGAGATACATAGGTTTTGTGAAAATAGGATTCATGACTTGCGTTTAAAGAAACTGTTTAATAAAAGTAGCCATGAATCTTGTTGAGTGGTTCCTTTCATAAGTCATTAGAAAAGTGATAAATAAACCGAATGATATATATGTATAAAAGAATAATGTATGGTTAAGTGAATAACCATGTAAAATGAGTTTGTATAAGTTAAGTTATTTGTAAAACGATGTTTATGTGAAGATTGTATTGTAGATGTAATATGTCTAAACTGAAATGGTTTAAATAACGCTACGATATGTAATACCATAAAAGCACTTATATATAGGAAGTACCAGCGGCGTATCCACCATGTTTTTATCGTATTACACGTCGCCTCGTTACTTAAATCACTTACCCAAATAACCACCAAAATGTAATGTTTAACAATTGTAGAAATGTTTATGTATGGTCAAATACGGTTCACACGGTTCAACAATAACAAACGGTTCACATAATCAAATGGTTACAATGGTTCATATAGTCAAATGGTTACAACGGTTCACATAGTCAAATGGTTACAACGGTTCACATAGTCAAATGGTTACAACGGTTCACATGATCAAATAGTTACAAACGGTTCAAAATGTAATATAATGTGTTCATATGCTGGATGAGCATATGCAACAAAATGTAATGTAAAACAACGTGCTAGGATGCTAAGTAAGCACACATAGCAAAACAAGCTAAAGTAAAACAATGTACTAAGTATGCTAAGTCAACATACAAAGCATAAAAAAACAATGTAAATCAATGTGCTAGCATGCTCAGTCAACATACATAGCAGGAATGTAAAGTAAAACAATGTACTAAGTATGCTAAGTAAACATACATAGCAAAACAATGTAATGTAAATCATGTACTATAAGTGTACTAATGAACATAGCGAGTATATGATGTGAAAACAGGAAGGCATGAAAGTAACAAGTAGGCACATGTGTTTCACCCCAAAACAGTTTGAAAACAGTAAAAGAGGGGTCTATGTACTCACTTGAGATTGCTTAGTAGTCCTTGAGTAACAACCAAACAATGCTAGAGATCACGGATATCAAATGGCACCTAATATAGGTAACTATGTTAATATACCGGACCTAAATCGGAGGATTGGATAGAATGAGGGTTCGTAAACCAAACGAGTATGGAGACTCGTGTAATATGGTTTAACAAAGCCTACATACTAAAATGAAACCTAACCTAAGTGCTTACGACCCGTTTAGGTAGCTTATGCTACTTTAACGCGTCGTTCGCGTGAAACGCGTTCGGACCGCCTAACTAGTCCTATGACAAGTAGAATATGCCTTAACATGTCTAATATTGTTGCCAAATCAGTTTAGATGTCAAAAGTTATGTTACATATGTTTAAAATGAATTTTGGCGTCAAAGGGGTATTTTGGTAATTTAACTAAGGCATATAAACTACCTATCATACAACTAACTAAACGTCGTGACCATAAGGTATAACCTCGGAAGGTTATTCCCTATATACTATGGTCGCCTAATGTGTTTGGTTGGATCCTAATGATCGACCAAACGGGTCGGGTTCGAAAGTATAAGCGATTGTTTAGATCGCTTACCTTACGACCCTATATAAGCACTAAACTAAAAGGGACGAGCTAAGCATGTTAAAACATGCTTAACTAAGTTTAGAAAACAGGTTTGGTATCAAAACAAACGGTTTTGATACCTAAGAGTAGTTTGGTTACAAAATACGCAAGAATACGCTTTTTGGCCGAAACTACGACTCGTCACTGAGCCTAGATAACGTGGTAATCAGTAGGTATAGTCACTAGGGACTATAACCATCGTGATTACGCTCACGTTATGAAGTTCAAACGAACTTCGCATTGACCATAAACTGGTCAATGCAGAAAGTCAAACAAAGTTTGACTTTAACGCTAAAAGAATAAAAAGAACGAAGGAACACTTACAACGGGTCCAAGAACGGAAGTTTTGAATCCGAATATTCTCAGGTATGAAGTGTTAAACACAACAACTTAGAGAACAATTCAGATTTCAAAGGTGTGGGTTTTTGGGGTTGAGATCATGGGGTATTTATAGGATTTCTTGAACCGTTAAGATCGTTTATCGAATACCGTGCTTCAATCTCATCCCTACACTTGTTGTGATAACAAGGATACCTTAAAATGGCCCCTACTATCAGAAATCAACATGTGGAAGTGGGTTTTGAGTGCTTAACAGCTGTTAAACTGATTTTTGCATATCTGACATGCTTAGGCGGGCCGCGTAAGGTTTTATGGGGGCTTACGCGGGCCGCCTGAGCCTTCTGATCAGCAAACAACTTTGATAAATGACAGTTTCAGTCCCTGTTGGTGTTTAAGGCTCATTTCGACACGTTTAAGGCCCGTTAAGCCAACTTCAAGGCCCTAAAATGATGCCTAAACATTGTGGACATGAAACATGCTCAAAAATTTTCCGGATGTTGGTTCGGTTGGTCGTACGATCGCTATGTTCGCTTAATTACGACGGAATGCGCATAAGCGCGAAAAACGATCCAAATTGCGTGACGAATGGATTTTTCTCATGCCAATCACTAAAATAAAATATTTTAGTGCTTACATAAATTTTTGGATGTCTGGATGTATCCAGAACGTAAGTTATGCGCGAAAGTGCAAACTTATGCACTTTTTGACGCTTTTAGTCCCTGAATGACCCAAAAGTTTATTTTAACACACCGAACCCCTCAAAGCCTATTTATAAGCTATGTAAATGATATTTATGGTATGTTTAACTCATGGTCATGTTCCGGAATGTCTGTTACAGTTCAAATTGGCATACTTTCGCAGTTTGTCAAATTTAGTCCCTGTAGGCGAATTAACTTGATTTTGCCATACCAAAGCCTTCAAAACTTATTTCTAAGTTATGTAAAGGTTATTTAAGGTATGTGAATCCTATTTCACTATTCCGGAGTGTTTGTTGCATTAAACTGGTTATATTTACGCATCAGTGCGCGTATAACCTTCAAGAAAGCGATTTAGAGCCCGAAATCGAACAAGAATTGATATGTGCAAATGATACACATATTTGTACAAATCTCAAGTATGAAATACAATATTTCATTGGTTTGGTATTTGTTTGATGGTCGCAGTGACCCAGGTGTCACATAATACAGGTGTGTGAATGTATATATATGATACATACTACCAGAACAAGGTGTGATCTTTTGCTATGTATGAATTCATATATTCACATATGAATATATGTAATAAAATTAAAAGCTAGTTCACATGTTTTGTGCATATAAAGCTTGATGTCCACAATTGTTTTTCCAACAGACGATATATTCACCAAAAGATTCTTGCCTTTTCAAGCTCACTTATTTTGGCTTCAAAAGGAGATCATATTCATTTTGAGAATATTGTGTTGGAAAGAAAAGGGTCTCAAGTATTGTTCAATTGCTGTTGTTCAGTTGAACACCACCGGTTACCCGACGCACCCCGTTTTAGTTCGTGTCTAGCACTCGTTCGTTGAACATCGGTGTCTCACACGGTTAATTTTTAACCACAAGGGTATAATTTTTCTCATCGGTAGATTAATTAATATTGCTAATCGTATTTGCATGTTTGTAACCATGATCCTGTTCGGTTCACTTTTGGTGTTGATTATTTATATTTATTCCGCTGCGTATTTATTAATTATATATTTTAGTTAATAAAATATGTCAAACTTGTTTTTGATAAAAGTATAATTGACACCACTGAATCCCAACAAAAGATATATAGTTGCTGTTGTGAAAAAAATGAACAAATTTTACATATGTATTTTTATGAAATGGTAGATTTCTTTTGAAAGTACATTATCTGAACTATTTTAACTTATTTTATTTTGGAGCAAGTCGAATTTTTGTCGAGAATCTGAAAATTATCAAAATTATAGCTTTTAAGAAAATAAAAATATGTTAGGTTTGTACAATCTAATGCATATCTGACGAGTTGTAGGTTTGTTTTTGTTTTGTTTTGGGGTCGTGTCTGTTTCGGATGGTTGTTTCCCAACCCATGGCTGGTCTATGTATAAAGATATATATATTTTTTTGGAACGAGGCGATATTTTTTTACTAGGCTATCGCACTCTTTAAATTGAAGATCGTTGTCCCACTTCGGCCAAACTATGTTGTCTTAATCGGGCCTACGCTGGCTTCAGAGTTTGGTTTGGGAGTTCCCCCGAAAAACGATACCACCGGCTCCAACTTGACAATTGATGTGCCACCACAAGAGCAGAACTCTCTGACGTAACACACGGTGTGACGAAAACCCGGGTGGGCCCATGATAGAGCCTGACACCTCTGCAAGGAGGTTAGTCTCTATCTATCATTGCCTTATTCATCAAAGTGACACAAGTGGGGATTGAACTGGGGTCTTCATTGGAGAGCCAAGTCTCCCTACCACTAGGCCACAAGCAGTGGCGGATATAGGATTTTTTTTTCCTATGGGTTCATTTTTTTTTTCGGAAGTCAAATTTTTCACAACCAAAGTTAGAGTGTTCGGGTCGGGTCGGGGGAACATACAAAACGTCCGTTCCAGTATCCCTAAAGTTCATGTTTTAATAAAACTAAATCACAAATTTTAAATTCATATTCATATAAAACAAGTATTCAAATATGATATTCAAGTATTCACTAAAAAGGAGAAGTTCGAAGTAATTGAAAAGTTACCTAAAAATCGTGATTACACTCCTCCGTTCTCTGTGATGCTCGCACCGGCGATGAAGTTTTATGTCATTCCGACTTGCAAATGGGGCAGTGAGTAGCGTTGTTTCCTCTCACAAAATAATCTGTATCATACTTAACAAATTAGGGGTTTATTTTGTGTTTAATGAGGAGACATTTTTATACTTCAAATTGCATTCCCTTCCTAAACCATGAACTGTTCGTGTAAGACCGTAAGTCAATATATGTATAGTCATATAAACATGACCAAAGTCTTATCCGCTGTATCATGCTTCTTTAATGTTTATGGGTTCACCTCAATTTTATATATGGGTTCACTTAAGTTTGGTATAAGTAACTTCTATTAAAATTTCGAAACGCAATGGGTTTCTGGGAACCCGTAAGGACATATGTAGGTCCGCCCCTGGCCACAAGTGGTGGATATGTATAAAGATATATAGTTGCTTGCTGTGAAAAAATAGCCGAATTTTTGTCGATAATCTGGAAATCATTAAAATGATAACTTTTAAGAAAATAAAAATATGTTAGGTTTGTACAATTGTACATTCTAATGCATATCTGACGATTTAACGTATAAGTTATTTTGTCATGTGATTTATTAGTCATTGTTATATAAAATATACTAAAAAAGTAAGATATATTTATGGTTTCTTTTTTCTTATTTTATCATTAAACTAAATATGTGTGTTTTATATATTTTATTAATGGTTAAATATTAATTTTATATATTAACTTGTACATTGTAGTTTCATAAGGTTGTATAATTTCTTGTCTCTTTTCGGCAAGTAATCCAAAGGCTTGAAACGTTGCCTTTTTAGTTCAAATAGTTTCAAGCGTTGTCATTTTAGTCCACTGGGTTAACTCCATGCCTTTATTTTGTTAACTAGAAGGGCATTTCGGTCATTTTATATGTAATTCTGTTAATCAGAAGGGCAATTCGGCCATATAAAATGACCGAATTGCTCTTCTCGTTAACGAAAAAAATGGATGAAGTTAACTCAATGGACTAAAATGACAACGTTTGAAACTATTTGGACTAATATGACAACGTTCAAACCTTTAAACTAAACTGACAGAATGGCTAAAACCATAAGGACTAAAATGACATATTTAACTGAACGGAATATATAATCCGGATGGAGGCCGGTGAACGGTGAACTGTGGATAATTGATATCGGTCTACTCTTAACCAAGCCCAGTAAATAGCCTCGGCTCAACCGAACCTTTGGCCCACATAGTTTATACAATTATATGCATAGTTTGAACCCAAATTTAATAACCCGATTTTTATTTCAGTAAATATTTCTTCTACAATGTAGCATAATTAGCAAAGATTAAGATTATTAATATATTTTAATAGGGTACAAATCAAATAGGAAACATGGTTTGAACAGAAATGGTAGGAAGCAATGATAGGAGGACATCCGACAAAGTTGAAAAAACATAAGAAGAGGGGGAAACAATTTTGAAAACATAGTTGGGCTTTCTCTTTAGTTGCAATATGAGTGTTGGTACCATAGCGAACAAACAAAAGTCGACCGAATTCCAGGTGCTTAGCGAAGCCAAACCGATTCCAGTCAGGCAATATTGAAAATGGAGTTGTATTCAAAATATTTTTTTTGAGTTAATTACTGTTTTCGTCCCTGTGGTTTGTCAAAAATCACTATTTCAGTCCATTAGTTTAAAAATTGTGATTTCAGTCCCTGTGGTTTCACTTTCGTAACCATTTCAGTCCATGTGGTTTCACTTTCGTAACCATTTCAATCCATTTATTCTGTAAGTACAGGGACTGAAATGGTTACGAAAGTGAAACCACGGGGACTGAAATCGCAATTTTTAAACTAATGGACTGAAATAGTGATTTTTGACAAACCACAGGGACGAAAACAGTAATTAACTCTTTTTTTTTTTTTTTTTTTTTGTAATGTATGCTAAAGCAAGTCCGATAATATACCGGTTTTGTGACGAGACGGACGATTTCGATCAAAAAACAATAGTACCGTTATCAACATTATCGAAACCATTACCGATATTTGTTTTATGATTTTCAATCAGCGTAAAACGCATGTCAATATCATTTAGGGTATATCACGCCATTTGTTTGAGTTTCTCTTTTAGTTGCTATATCAAGTGTTGGTACTGTATAAATTCCGTAATGAACTGAACTGATACGAACTAAATTTTCGCCGCAACGTGTGTGGGATTCGACTAGTTTATTTATAAATATTCATATTCGTGCTATCAATAAAATAAACACACTTTAGAACGCGCAAATCGTTAGAAAATAATCTAATCGAAACTAAAAAAAATCTACGTGAAGTTCAGTAAACCTTATTCAAAATATATCAAAATATTGTATGTTCTCGTATTTGAGGAAAACTAGATGTATTTTGCTTATGGGCTAAGCTAAATGCTTTTCTTTTGAATGACGTTTTGAGAATATGCAATACTCATATTCTTTTTTATTGAACGATATTTTTTTTCATGACCTTTTATGATTCGGATATTTGTACCCTTGGTACTTTAGCATGCGATAGGCTTTATTGCTCTTGTACTCATTATTCAATGTTGCCATAGATAATAAGAGGCTCAACATTATGATGTGATCTTAATATACATTAAATTTCCATTTGTGTATTTTTTCTTTTTGTACTTAGGCATATATCTACATTGGGGTGGGTCCACATGCTCGTGTATATACTGCATAAAAGGCGTGACATAAACCATAACGATGGTTTGATGTCACGACGTCTACTTTTAGTACGTGAGTAGCACGTAACCATATTTATTTATATGGGGGGAGTCCTATGGATTGATCCTAGTGTGTGCACCTCTGTATGTGTTTGGGGGGTGGTTTGTGTGTACGTCGACACCACATAGGTCAACAAAATATAGATTATTATATTATAATTTGGAGTAACTGCTAAAATGGTACTTGAGATTTGGCCACTTTTGATAATTTAGTACAAAACTCAAACCTTTTGAATCTGGGTCCATATGGTTTCAATTTTGTTGCCATTTTCATCCAAAAGCAAAATCTGGTCAGATTTTCTAGTAAACATCAACTTTTTTGTCTTTTTCCTCCCTTTTAATGAAGAGCAAAATGATCAGATTTTTTTAATTTGTTATAATAAAACGTTAAAAGTTTTGAGTGGTGGAGAAGGTCACTAGAGGTTGGAGATGACAAGTGGTGGTCTCCTTTGGTGGTTTCAGGGGTAAAGAAGGCCGTCGGAATAAGTTACAGGTCACCGGAGTTGCGTAGATGGTGGAAATTTTAAACTTTTGAAAAGCGGAGAAGATTACAGGAGCTCGGAGATGATTGGTGGTGGTCTCGTTTGGTGGTTTCAGGGGTAAAACGAGTCGCCGGAATAAGTTGCAGGTCACCAGCCCAACAAAGTTATAACCCAGTTAGACAAGGATCATTGATGGCCAAAATCTTACAAGTTGGGACTGTTGTAGGCAATTTTTGAAGTTGGGATTATTACAGGCCAATTAGTGAAACTTTGGATTATTAAAATCCAATACCCCTTATTATATTTATGTAATTTTCTCATGTTATTACCTTTTTATGTTTATATAACTGGACTAGACAATAAATCAGACGCCAACGGGATGTTTCTAGGGTAGTTGGTTTATATAACTAGACCAGACAGTAAATCAGACGCCAACAGGATGTTTCTAGGGTAGTTGGGGCTTATGTGGAAAAGAGTGAGAAACTCGTCTGATCTGTTCTTACATATGTCATGAAAACTGGCTGTTTTCAGGGTTGCACGCATCAGATCGTCGTCATTTTCGGGCAGTAGCTTCCCAACACTTCAATCTTAAAATCCAACGGTTTGAATTGCGAAATCATTTCAGAGGTTTGTTTTATATAGTACAAAACGCAAGTGTTTGAGAAACCCGACACGAGTTAGACAAGAACAAAAGTATGGAACACTTATGTATTTATAAACATTTAAGTCAATTATAATTGAGTTTATTATGCCCCGCTTGCGGTGTGCACATATAATGTATATATGTGTGGGCGCTCGGGGGGTAAAAGTGAAATAGTACTAACTTTAATGTTATTTTACTAATTTCGTGAAAATAACGTTAAAAGCTATGGATGGTTAATCATCCATCATGTGGTAGCGTTGATGGCTGAAAGACACGAGGGTACATGCACCAATTGGTCTCTGTCCTGATTGTTATGTGCCTTAGGTCCAAGGCTTGATACAAAACTACAATCGAGCCGGGGGGGGGGGGGGTGTCTCACTGGAAGCAACCTCTCTATTCCTATGGGTAGAGTTAAGGCTGTCTACATCCACCCTCCTCAGACCCTACTTAGCTTTGCTATTGTTGGAATTTACTGAGTATGATGATGATGATAATTGTGTGGATTGTGTTGGATACATGGGCTGAGGTTCTGAATTGAACCATGTGGTGACAAACTGATACTTAGCATGGAATTTAATCTCATATTGTATAAGGAGAACCATAGTGTGATTTTTTTGACATGTTAGGTTCGTTGTAACCCTTGTTCATGGTCGTACGAATTCGTCAAACAAGGATATTTTTATAGCATAAGACGATGTCACATGTTATAGGCTCGATCGAATGTAATATAAGATTCTACATTATGCCTGTCAACGTCGTACAGGGGGGTCCCAATACCTAAATTGCCCATTTTATATGTTCTGGAGTGGGGTGTCAATACATGAAAATGATTTCGAAATGGTATGTCATTTGTAACTAAGGTGACACATTTCAGTAAGCCCCTTTTGTCACGCGAGGTGGCATCAACCGAAGGCATAAGATCATGCGGCGATAGCGACTGAGTGGTCTATGACGAGCTCACCATTTGTATTGAGCTGCCTACAATTACATGTGATAATATATCTGAACTGCTTTGTGAGTCGGTCTATGACAAGCTCACCATTTGTATTGCTGGCATTGTTTTAAGCATGTATTTTGATATTTTCAGGTCTTGGGCTTTGAGCGTTGAACCAGAAGGCATTGAGTGTAGGGGTGGATCCAGCCTCCATTTGTGGGTTCTCAGGAACTAGCGTGTTTAGAAAAGAATGGAAAAAAATTAGTGAGAAACTTATAGAATTTAGTAAAAATTAGTGAGAATTAAAGAAAATTTACCAAAAGGAACCTACTAAAATAAAATCCTGGATCCGCCACTGATTGAGTGGCTATTTGATAGGAAGATTATTTGGCTTGGTTAATCGGAAAACCACCCACAATGAAGCAGTATTTTAATTCCAAGACCAAAAATACCAACACTTTAATCACAACCAAACGAACGTCCATAAGATAATGCAAACAAATAACTATCGTCCCATATCTTTAAAGTTAACTATTTATCTGGGAAGAAACTGTACTGTTTTCGATGGTATAATCGTCAGAAACCATTATAAGACTAATGTCTGGGAATCAAACCTGAAAAAGCCTGGTCGTTTGACAATTATTGGTCACTTATCACCAGCGGGCTACCGCGTTTGTTAAACCCCTTTGTATTAATTTAAATTGATGATATCCGTCGGTTTGCTGAAAACTAGTGAGAAGTTTTATATGCGGTAATCCACACATATAAGGGATGATGCTCGTTCTTTTGGATTTGGACTAGGTGTAAGAAGTTAGGGTTTACATGTATGAATTGGTCTAATTATCCAACAAAAATGCTTGTAATATTTTGATGTAATTCTTTTTTGTAACTACTAGCTTTCTACTTTGGTAATGAACTATTTTTTTTTTTATAATTGGTAATGAAATGTTCTTTAGACCGAACGTACTGGGTGTGATTGCCCAAAATTCCCCTCCCCAAAAACGCCAAAACACGCCCGTCCCCCACCCCCCATGGCGTTTTCCGGCGTGATTGAACCAAAATCCCCCCTGGCGTTCTTTAAAACACGCTCAATTCTCCTTCTTTTAAAAATGTTTGGCCAATGAGTTTTTTCCATGTCAAATAGAATTAATTTTAAATTAAAAAAAACAAGAAAATAATAATTGGGTAATCATTGATGGGGCATTATCCCACTACGCCCATTTGTGAAAAATGCCCATAATGCCTCTTTGCTGACTGTGATGACACATGTCGTACAATGCCCATAGATAGGAGCATTATTTATGTGCACCACCATGGTGTTAGTTATTTCATACCATATCTAACATGCTCAAACAACACACCAATGAGATTTCAATAAGTTATCCTGAATGCAATCCACTCAGATATAGCTTTTCGACCGAGTTTTCCTTTTTTTTTTGAGTGTTTGGTAGATTAGGTGGAATAATTTAGTGTGATAAAACCAATATAATAAAAATGTGTTAGTTAAGATTGGTGCAAGACTTTAACCACTTTAACCAATAGTATTCGTTTGGAAACATTTGATGCCGATGGGTCAAAAGTCCAAGTCATCTATCAAATGTGACAACTTCCTTTTATTAGTTATAAAAGTATTTGTATTATATTTATTAGAACCCTAAACATTGTATTATAATTCCATTAGTTAGTTATACGGGTCAAATTTGTAGACGTGTCCACCAAGCAAGGAAATATTATCGAAATCACATCTGATTCAGTGACATGTAACTAGCTTTCACCAATAGTCACATCTTTCGGTAGTCCGTTGCTCAAGGTGGTCACCGACAGTTATTCGTCGTAACTCAGGACATGGGTAATTTGTTTTTTTGATAATTACCGGAAGATATTACTAAAATATTACCCCCCCGGACAAACTTAGCGATGGAGAACCAACTACTCTATCAACATCGTGTTCAGCTGGTTTTTTAGAGAGGGTACCGACACATATGTACCAACGAGTTTTTTTTTCTTATCTTTTTTTGACTTTTTACTAGATTTCGTTGATAACCACCGAAAATTGAGTTTGTTGTTAAACTTCCATCGATGATATTTATGTAGTAGTGAGTATTTACATTTCTTTTAGCGTATTAATTTGAGTTTCTTTGATGAACCGTAAAGTGGTAATTTAACAAACGTTGTGTTACATGTCAAAATGGGTCAAGTTCAAATGAGTTATATGTGCTCGTTCTATGTGTTGTTACTAGTAGTAAATTTGAAAGGGGCCTGGTAAATTTATTCACACTGTGATATCTAAAAGGACAATGTAATATGGCTAAGAAAAAAAAAAAAAAAACCCTTAAAAAATGAAGAATATTTAAGCATTATCCTTCTTATCATAAACAATTAACAACTCCACTTATTCTATCAAATACCATTACAATAAAGATTTCAGCTCACCTGATTTTGCTAACACCAGCTTCATGCATCAACTTTTTAACAGTGCCTCCATGTTATCCCTACATATACCAGCCATCCCCTCAATCTTATTCATCAACATTCAAACATCACCATTGTTGCAGTTTCTAACAATGGCAGCCAAGAACACCAACATGTTTTCCCTTATTTTCAGTTTCATTATCTTAGGATTAGCCCATCTTAACTTGGTTAATGCACTAAGCTCTAAATACTATGATCAAACATGCCCCAATGCTGAATCAACCATTACAAGTGTTGTCAAGAAAGCTATGTTGAATGATCCAACAGTTCCTGCTGCACTTCTAAGAATGCATTTCCATGATTGCTTCATTAGGGTGATTATTCTTATATTTCATTCATATGCATTTCAATGATTATTTCATCATTTTGTTTGTTTATTGACGACTACATCGAATTTTGTAGGGGTGTGACGGTTCGGTGTTGTTGAATTCAACTGGGAAGAACAAAGCTGAGAAAGATGGACCTCCTAACATATCATTGCACGCTTTCTATGTTATTGATAACGCCAAGAAAGCGGTAGAGGCTTTATGTCCTAAAACTGTATCTTGTGCAGATATCTTAGCATTAGCAGCAAGGGATGCAGTCACTTTGGTTAGTAAAGAATCTTTTTTTAATAACTAAAAGTTTACAAATTTTACAATTTGATTTTAATTTCGTTTAGAGTTTAAACTTGATTTGAATATAGTCTGGAGGGCCAACATGGGATGTGCCGAAAGGAAGAAAGGATGGAAGAGTTTCGAAAGCAACCGAAACACGACAATTACCAGCTCCAACATTCAATATTTCCCAACTGCAACAAAGTTTTGCACAAAGAGGTCTTTCCATGGATGATTTAGTTGCACTATCAGGTAATTGACCAAATATTACCTAAAATTTCCAGATAACCGGAACTGTTTATTTTAACGAGTTGATTTACCTAGAATGTCCAGATATCCGGGTTCTTAGTGACTCCATTTTAAACAAAGTAACAAAACTTTTTGCTCTTTAGTAATAATATTTATCTTATAATTATAGCTAAAAGATATAGTTTTAAAGATTACTCTTATCCTTCAAGAATATATTTTACAAACATATAGTAACTGATTTGTTACACGTTTTATAAATGTGTCACCCAAAATGTTATTTTTCTTGTAGTAATTTTTTTGAAGCAAACGAAATAAAGATTGTTATTTGCTGACCAATGTGTAGGAGGACATACACTTGGGTTCGCTCATTGCTCATCCTTTCAGAACAGGATACACAACTTTAGTTCAAAGCAAAGTGTCGACCCGACTCTGGAATCATCATTTGCAGCCAGTTTAAAGAGTGTATGCCCTGCAAAAAACACAGCGAAAAATGCGGGTGCAAATCTTGATTCGAGTCCCACAACTTTTGACAATAGATATTATAAGTTACTTCTCCAAGGCAAGAGTATATTCTCTTCTGATCAGTCGTTGGTCACATCGGCAAAGACCAAAGCATTGGTCTCAAAGTTTGCTAGCTCACAACAAGAGTTCCAGAAAGCATTTGTGAAATCCATGATTAAGATGAGCAGCATTAGTGGTGGGCAAGAGGTAAGGCTCGACTGTAGAGTGGTAAACTAAACCAAACTGGTGGAAAAGGAAGGTGGCTGGCCGTAATATGTTCTTGGTTTAAATTAAATTTGTTTATCATTTATGTTGATTCAGTTAGATTCCATTGGAGTTTTATGGGTCATTATCCAAAAGTTTAGTAATGTTTTGTACTGTATTTGGGTAATAATAATGGTTATTGTTTAAAGGATATTCCACAAGCTTTCCTTTTCGAATTAGATATAAAGCTAAATTATGAAGTTATATCATTATGCACATATTAAGTTTGTTCTTACCACATTTAGGAGGTGAAACATGTTGTCTTGTATTTGTGAAAATTTCTAAGGCCTAAACCAATGAAATTGTTGATTGAGCAGGAACAAGCAAGAGATTAATTAGTAATAGAGAATGATTGTTTTCTACACTTAGTTTTATTTGTCTACCAAAACCTCCATACTTTTCACATGTGTTATATTCTCTTTATTATTTTCGTAGCAACTAAGACCATGTGTAGTGGTAACAACTTATAATGCCCCCACCATGGGGCATTATCCGACACGTGTCATCCCAGTCAGCATGGGGCGTTATTGCAAAAGTGGCGTAGTGGGAATAATACCTGATAATGCCCCTTCCAATCATTAAACAAAAAAAAAAAAAAAGCAAGTAATTGCTCATTGGTTAGTCAAAGATTTGACCTCTCCCCATTGGCCAAAACCAAAATCCATTTGCCCACTTAAGCGTTATATTTAAAACGCTAGAATGCAAATTTTCAATTTATAACGCCTTATAACGCCCCATGTAATGGGGGTGGGGGCGTTTTGGGGCGTTATTTTTCAATTTTTTTTTTTAAATCACGCCCCACTACGGGTGGTCTAATACGCTGGAACTGGTGGTTCCAAAAATAACTAGGTACGCTATGCATGCCCGTGTTTGCACAAGGTGGAAGTGGATGTCCTTTGACATACATTGCAATCTACCTCTTTCGTTTGCAAATTCCTTGAGTAGCATAGAGTTATGACGATACATAATAAGAAATTAATAAGTTTTCCTAACTTTTGGATTGGTTGTGAGACTTATTCCAAGGGATAGTTTCCCATGTTTGTATGGTTCTACATGTGCACACATTTCAAAGTTCTTTTGTTATTGTTCTTCGAAATCAAGGTAGAGAATTAAGACCAAACCCAATGCAATGTATTTGAGGTGCATTTGTGACATGGATGATGAGTTGGAGAAGGGAGTAGAGAGAGGGTAGAAATGTTTTTGGCTAAGTGCGCATGTATTTGTAGAGAGAGAATGAAGTTTATGAGTAGTGAGGTCTTTAACGAAGAAAGAGAAATAGGAAAAAGATGATGTGGCAAAACTTTTTGCAAAGAATTTGATTATGCCTTGGAGATGGTCTAATAGCTTGTTCTTCATCAAAACCAAGACTAATTTTATCTGAAAATGTAATGTAATGCAAAATTTCATTAATTCATAACATGGCCCATTAATTTTTTGAGGGATAAACATGGGCGGACCTAGGTGAAGCCTAGGGTGGGCGGGCACACCCCTTTAAAAAAAAATTTAGTGTATTTTTTAGGCAAAAAACCCGACCGCACCCCCTGAAAATATGCTTGAACCACTAATCCGCACCCTTAACAAATAATTTATGGGTCTGCCACTAGGGACAAAGGATTATTATTTTAGCCAAAATTTTAGCCCTTTGTAAAATCTAATAAGCATGCTCAAAGAACACAACACTAAGATTTCAATATTTTTTATACAATGCAATGCAATTCTCCTGTATATTAATTTCAGAATGAAATGAACAGTACAGTACATTATCATATAGTTTTCACCCAGCTGTTACTCCAGCGGCTTTACCCGTGTGGGGGCAATATGGTTTCCGGGCGAAGGTCAGTGTCCGTTCGCGGCCGGGGCCCGATAGAACATTGCGTCCGCAATGGCTTGACGGGGGATTGTCTTTGACAAGAACCCGGTGACCGATAAGGTCTTGTACATAGAAAGTCACCCTTCAAAAAAAAAAAAATATAATAAAATACTATATATAGTTTTTTTTTTAGTTTTGTTATCTTAATATTATAATTGTTATTATCTCTGTACTTTTTAAGTCTAATAAGCTTGGTGTTAACCGGTACTTGTATCGAAAATACCGGTTCGTCATCGGTACATGAAGGTAAAAAAACCAGCACCAGCCTGGTATATAAAACGCCAAAAGTCGGTACCGGATTAAGTTTGATAATCTTTTAATTCGAGAAATTTGGTACTGCTACCCAGTACCATTTGCTCATCCCTGGTCACAGGTACCGTACGAACACCAATGGTATCGTACAACTTTTTTTTAGTTTCAGGGGTAGGGATGAGCTCGGTGCCAACTGATACCGAATCAGTATTGGTACCAAAAATACCGGTTACCATATCGGTATATGAAGGTAAAAACCGATAGCGAACCAGTACCAGGAAACCGAACTGGTACTTAGGATATTTGGGTTCAGGAAATTCGGTACCGGTACCAATTACTATTTGCACATCTCTGACTACGGGCTTCTACCGAACAACATCATTACCATACAACTTTTTTAGTTGATTTTCTTTCGGTTATTTTTTCTACATTTTCTTTTTATTCTTGTCAGCGATTCTGTGTGCAACGCGCTCGTAGTGATTTCAAACATATATAAACACAGACTAAATAACAAAAGAAGTTCGCCGCAACGCGGGGACGGTTTTTATAACTAGTTCACTCAAATATAGTTTTTCTATCGAGGTTTTTCTTTTTTCTTTGTTTCTTTTTTTTTTTTTGGAGTGTTTTGGTAGATTAGGTGGAAAAAATCTAGAGTGCAAAAACAATACAATAACAATGAGTTAGTTATGATTGGTGCAAGACTTCAACCACTTTAACCAAAGAGTATTTGTTTGGAAACATATTGGATGCCAATTGGTCAAAAGTCCAAGTCTGCTATCAAAATATTAAGCTCGGCCCCTATTATTATATATAACAATTAATTGTATTACATTCTATAGAATTCTAAGTAATACATTCTAAATGGGTCTAGAATATTTAAGCACTAGGTTAGAAACCCGTGTATTACACGGGTTTACTAAATGTATTCTTATATACTAAATAATAAAAAGAATATATTCTTAAAAAACTCGTGTATTGTATGGATTTAACAAATGTAATTTATATACCAAATATTAAAAAAAGAGTTATATCTTTAAAAATCTTGTGTAATACATGGGTTAAATAAATGTAATTTTGTATAGTAAATAATAAAAAAAAGTTATTTTTTTAAAACCCTATGTATTACATGGGTTGAATAAACCTAATTTTATGTACCAAATAAGAAAAAAAGTTGTATCATAAAAAACTAATGATAACATATTAATACAAAATTTGGTTTTCGTGATAATAAGAAAAAGTTATAGCATAAAAAAACAAACGATTTCGTTATAGGGAAGCATTCTGTTCCAAATTGGCTAATGAAAAAACTTAGTTATATGAAAAATATATCTATCTATAAAGACACCAAGTACCTATACTTAATATGTTTAAGTTTTTTAAAAGATATGGGAACTTATGAATGCACTATAGCATGGATAGATTAGGATCTATCTCGTGTAATTTAGTAAAATTATTATAACATGCGCCATTGAGAAATTAATAAAGAGTAAGTATATCAACATAATATACGGTAGAATAAATTGAACAAAAGGAAGGATATTAAAATTAGAAAGAAAAAAAATTGTGAATTGATTTTGTTGACCACATTGACACAATTCATTCCAATGAAGATTTCTTCAAATAAAGTGTCGATCTTGTCAGTTGAATCCTTTATCCTAATATTGAATAAATAATTCAAAACCCAACACCAATGTTACATAAAATTTGAATGGAAGATTTAAAAATTTTAATGGATTAAATTATCTTTAAATCATTAGGCAACAAACAACCATGAATTATTCAAATATTGAACAAAAAATATTATCACACTTAAATAATATTTACAAAAAACTCAAATTTTGATAGCCTCGTTGATTGACACGTGTCCCTAAAGAGATTTCTTTTATTATATGTATAGATAGATATAGATGTGTGCGTGAAACATAATGCATTTTATACATATTAATTAATATTGGTATTATTAGATAGATAATATAATTACTATTAGTATTAGCAGATAAAACTATTATTTTTCTTTTGGTAAACTGAATTATCAGCATCTGGCATTTTAACATTTTTTAACACCTCGAATGTCACTTGATCAAACTTTTGTTCGTTTAAAATTTATAATGTGTATATTAAATAAGTTAACAAAAGATATTATCACACTTAAATAATATTTACAAAAAACTCAAATTTTGATAGCCTCGTTGATTGACACGTGTCCCTAAAGAGGTTTCTTTTATTATATGTATAGATTAATAATAAGAATTTGTATTAATTTAGATTAAATAGTATTATTTTTAGTATTATTAATAATTTTAATCAATTAAATGAGAGAATGACAAGTGTCCCAAAACAGGTTTATTTTATTATATAGTATAGATTATCCTACAAATCATAAACAATTAACAACTCCCCCTTTTCTACCAAACACCATTATAATCAAGATATCAGCTCACCTGATTTTGCCAACTACATCTTCATGCATCAACCTCTTAACATTGCCTTCTTCTTCCTCGTATAAATACCAACCTTTCCTCTCAATCTTTTTCATCAACCTTCAAACATCTCCCAAGGCAGCCAAGAACACCAACATGTTTTACCTTATTTTCAGTTTCATTATCTTTGGATTAGCCCATCTTAACTTGGTTAATACACTAAGTGCTAATTACTATGATCAAACATGCCCATGCTGAATCAACCATTACAAGTGTTGTCAAGAAAGCTATGTTGAATGATCCAACAGTTCCTGCTGCACTTCTAAGAATGCATTTCCATGATTGCTTCATTAGGGTGATTATTCTTCTACTTCTTCCACTTACATGTCATATGCAAAACAGTATATCATTATGATTAATTGTTGATTACTAAACTTAAAACTTTGTAGGGGTGTGATGGTTCGGTGTTGTTGAACTCAACCGGGAAGAACAAAGCAGAGAAAGATGGACCTCCAAACATATCTTTGCATGCATTTTATGTTATTGATAATGCCAAGAAAGCAGTAGAGGCTTTATGTCCTAAAACTGTATCTTGTGCAGATATCTTAGCATTAGCAGCAAGGGATCAAGTCCCAATCGAATAATCAAACACAAGAACAATAACGAATGAAATAACTCTCCAAGAACTTTTATTATAACCAAGAAAATATAACTCAAAAAAACTTGATTACAATAACTCATAAACCATAACTCGGTATATCTTCTCTTGACTCTTATCTTAATAATGTCTAACCCTACCTTGGTTTATATAGGCTTACCCTAACTTGGTGACCAAGACATTACCATATAACCCTAACTTGGTGACCAAGACATTACCAAATATAATTATAATGTAATTAGGAAACTTAACCAATTTAACCTACTTGTCAAACTTGGTCCTTCAAGTTCACCGACTTGTGACTTGAACTCCTTTGTCACCCTTTCGCCATCACCGACTTGTGATGAGTCGGGAATTACCGCCAACAATCACCCCCTTAATTTCCGACTCGAAATAAGTAGGCTCTAACATGTCTTCTTTGTCTTGATTCTCATAGAACTCATCTTGATCTCTAGCTGTGTTTTTCGACACTTTCCTAGCTCGAACATTCTTGCGACTTTGTACTCAACTAGTCCTTTCTCCACGACTCGTCCTTTGGTCATAAGAACTCGCACCACCATTGACTCGGCTGCGATCTTGAGCAAACACCCGCTTTCTTGGATCATTAAATGCACTTCCTTGGGTTTGAATCCCTTGCTTAACTTTTTCTTTGAATTCTTGAACATTTTTCTTTGGACTTTGAATTTTGGGTTTCTTCATTAAACTTGGATCTTTGAGAAGATTCTGACTCGTACTTGCCGTATCATCTTTCAGTTCACCTCTTTGTAGATCCCTACCCGCAAAATTCTTTATTCCAATCATGTTAGCTTGTGTACCGGAACATGCTATCTTGAGGTTGATCTTGTATAAACGGTTCTTGGTCCTTGTCACCTTCATCATAAGTTTTCCTGTATCATCATGAATGGTTAGCAAATCACGTTTCATGTGAATGTCGCATCCACCTTCCGTTGCTTGACCAAGACTTATGATATTGCTTTGTAAACTCGGTATGTAGTAAACATCGCTTAACAGGCGCTTCTCCTCCGTTTTCCCTTCAAGTAATACCGATCCCTTTCCCCGTATATCAATACAAGATCCATCTCCAAACTTCACCTTTCCCGTGACTCGTTCATTAAGTTCAAAGAAATAAGCTCGATTACCCGTCATGTGATTCGATGCTCCATTGTCGAGATACCAAGTGTCTTTCTCCATTGGCTCAGTCTCGAAACGCTTTGGATTCACCCATTCTTCATTTAGAAAAAACGTTTCTTGATCACATCTCATCATGAATAATGATGGATCAAAGTCATCGTTTTTTGCTAAGTTAGCTTCATCTTGTTTCTTCATACGATCCGTACATCCTGACGCGAAGTGACCAAATTTATCACAACGGTAACACTGAACCTGTGATCTATCTTTCCTTCCTTTTTGGTGATCATTGGTTCTTCTTTGACCCGCCTGCTTTGACCCATGATCTTGACCGTCTCGGCTTTGACTTCCATCTTGGTCCTCATCATCCCAGTCTTGACGTCTACCTCGGTAACTTGAACCGCCTCGCCCACGCCCTCGCGTATTTTCATAGGATTTGGATTTCGAGGATGACTTACCATTGGCAAACATTAGATTACATTGATTTTCTGCTAAAGACTCGATACCTTTAATCCTGTCTTCGAACGTCTTCAGTCTACCGATCGCTTCCTGAAACGTCATGGCCTTCAAATCCGCGAATTGTTCAATTGAAGCTACAATTGGAACATACTTTGCTGGAACAGAGCCTAATAACTTTCTGGTTAGCTTTTTATTTTCGTAAGTGGTTCCCAAACTGGCTGCTTTGGTAACCAACTGACTAATCCTCCCCGCGAAAGAATCAATTGTCTCTGTTTCTTTCATCTTTAAAGATTCGAACTCATTTTCCAGTTGCTCAAGCTTTGCCTCTCGAACCCGTTCAACCCCAACATACCGTGTCTTCAACGCTTCCCAGATTTCCTTTGCAGTCTGAAACTGAGCTACTTGAAACACGAGCTCTTCGGGTATTGCTTGAAGTAGAAGTGCAACCGCCATGTCATCCTTTTTGGCTTCTACCTCTTCTTCACCTGGTTCTAAAGCTTTATGTATTCCATAAACTTTGAATATGGCTTTGATACGAATCGCCCATATGTTGTAATTTGTTTTGGTTGACATTGGACACTGTAAAGTTGTGCTACTTTGATCCTTAACCACAACTGGTGGTGGTCTGTTCCCGTCCGTCATTGATTTCTGAACAACTTTTTAGAACCGAACGCGTTTGCTCGCAGAAACCCGGTCACGAATACCTCTCGAAAACCGAATAAAATAAATCCTGAATTGAACCCGCTTATTCAACCCAAATAACGTTCAATGTTTAATCTCACACTTAGTTTAAACCAACCAAGAAAAGAAACAAAAAAAAAACAATAAATCAACTTACTGTTGTTGTTTTTTTTATTCCCACGTTACTTAATAATACAAGTCAAACCAACCTTTTGACTTTTTTTATTTATGTTATCTTCTTGAATCTGATAATAGCAACCGACGAAAGAAGATTGTGTCACAAACTCTTGTCCCGCTACAAAAGATTCCACAAAACGTTTTCAGCCGGTAACTCCGTTTCAAGATCTTCTTGTTCTGATTAGAAGAACTTAGAGTTCTGTCTCTTCTCAAACAAAACCCTCGCGATGGGTGTCACCACCGGTGTTTCTTGTCAGTCTCTTCGAACGCCGGAAGAACCCGATGAATAGTGATTCCGGTTGCTTCCCTTTAATCTTCGGTCACGTGAACTCCTGCCGGAACAGCCTCGCTTGTAGGTATAACTCACCAACAGATCTTCGAGCACTGTTCTACGGCTGTTCTCCTTAGCCGTCGATCTCGAGTACGCGTTTGATTTCGACGATTGAACTTGGCTCTGATACCAATTCAAGTCCCAATCGAATAATCAAACACAAGAAAAATAATGAATGAAATAACTCTCCAAGAACTTTTATTATAACCAAGAAAATATAACTAAAAAAAACTTGATTACAATAACTCATAAACCATAACTCGGTTTATCTTCTCTTGACTCTTATCTTAATAATGTCTAACCCTACCTTGGTTTATATAGGCTTACCCTAACTTGGTGACCAAGACATTACCATATAACCCTAACTTGGTGACCAAGACATTACCAAATATAATTATAATGTAATTAGGAAACTTAACCAATTTAACCTACTTGTCAAACTTGGTCCTTCAAGTTCACCGACTTGTGACTTGAACTCCTTTGTCACCCTTTCGCCATCACCGACTTGTGATGAGTCGGTAATTACCGCCAACAAGGGATGCAGTCACTTTGGTCAGTAAAGTATCTTCTTCTTTTCATACCTTAAAGTTTTCAATTTCTAGATCTTTTGAGGTTATGATTGATTCAAGTTTTAACTTGTTTGAATCTAGTCTGGAGGGCCAACATGGGTGGTGCCGAAAGGAAGAAAAGATGGAAGAGTTTCGAAAGCAACCGAAACACGACAATTACCAGCTCCAACATTCAATATTTCCCAATTGTAACAAAGTTTTGCTCAGAGAGGTCTTTCCTTAGACGATTTAGTTGCGCTTTCAGGTAATTAACCAAATCCTGGATGTTAAAGATTTCCATAATCCAATAACCATTGATTTAAACGTGTTACCTAGAATGCTGTAATATATCCAGGTTTTTAAGGACATTTTTAATCAAAGTAACAAGAGGTTTAGTTTTTGAGTCATAAATTTTGTTGTAATTTAAATTTATAGATATTGTATTCGGTTTTATAGATTCACACTAGACAGTTAGTGACTATTTTGTTTCTTTATCGACACTTTTTATACGTGTGTCACCCTAAATGACATTATTTTGTAGTACTCTAGACACTTTTATGGAAAAAAAAAGATTATTAATAACCGCTCAATGTGTAGGAGGACATACACTTGGATTCTCTCATTGCTCATCCTTTCAGAACAGGATACACAACTTTAATTCGAAGCAGAGTGTCGACCCAACATTGGAATCGTCATTTGCAGGCAGTTTAAAGAGAGTATGCCCCGCAAAGAACACTGCAAAAAATGCAGGTGCGAATCTTGATTCGACTCCCACAACATTTGACAATAGATACTATAAGTTACTTCTTCAAGGGAAGAGTATTTTCTCTTCTGATCAGTCGTTGGTCACATCAGCAAAGACCAAAGCATTGGTCTCAAAGTTTGCTAGCTCACAACAAGAGTTCCAGAAAGCATTTGTTAAATCCATGATTAAGATGAGTAGCATTAATGGTGGGCAAGAGGTTAGGATCGATTGTAAAGCAGTTAACTAATGTGTCATCAGATGAATACAATTTGCGTATGGTTTCTGTTTTCTTGGATATCAATAGAGTTTGTCGAACTATTGATCCAAATGTTTTGTAAAGTATTGTGTTTTCCTACCAATAATGTATTGTTTAATTAATATTCCACAACCATTCTTTTTCAATTTGGATATTGGAAAAAAAAACTATATATATATATATGTGTGTGTGTGTGTGTTTGTTTGTATTTCAACTTTAACATATTACCTAGAACAAAAACACTAAAAAAACACTCTAATTGAGATTATCTCAGTTATACATAAATTCTTACACAAAATCGCTAAAACTCGTACTTCTAAGTAATCAATCACAGGCACTCATGATGTGCTTCCCTCAGTTTTCTGTATTTTGGTAGTCCTTCGTATCTGGGTGGTGACCTGGGTTCTATGGAAATTTGAGACCAATGTGCCTTGTTCATCTAGTATTTAACCAGAAGTCGTATGCACACCCAGTTAAGTTAAGTTAAGTTAAGTTAGATCAGATTAATTTAGTTAAATTAAGTTCTTAAGTTAATTTAGTTTTAAAGTAGCCAAGTGATCCTATCACAAAAGATAATAAACCAAGAATTAGTAAAGGGTAAACATACTTTATAAAATAAAATACTAAATTTAATAAGATTAACTAATCCAAGAATTTGAGAAGACATAGAGATTACAATCATATGATGATCCACACTTTTAGCCATGGTGACTACAAATCTTGAATGATGATCAAGCTCTAAGCTCAAGTGTAAGTGTGTTTGTCTCTCCACTCTCATTTATTACATATTTAGTGAACTAAACTACCTGGTACCTTATTTAAGTAAGAAAAGGGTAGAAGAGGGAGGCACTAGAATCCTCGTCGGACCTAAGAAACCTCTCAAGAAATGTTACACTTGAAACATGGAAATGAAAGTGACATTTATAGTAAGCTGGCAACAAGTATGCATGGCTGGGCATAGTACTTAGGGGACACAGGTACAACGTTTTAGAGGGGCATGTTGGCTAATTTTGGAGATACGCAACTATATATATAATATGAATGACCATGTATAGTACTTTGGCAAATAACATCTTCTAGAAGCTTGTACTTCTTGTCCTTTCTGTCTCTTTTTTGTCTTTTCTCCTTTGTCTCACATAAGAACCCTCTAGAATTTGCTTAACTATGAAATATGCATGGTCATGCCCAAATGATGCATGCCCAAATGATGATGGATGGATGCATGGCCATGCCTAGAATGTGCATGGCCATGCATGACCTATGACTGCTAATTGTCTTCTTTAGCTTTGGCCATGATCGTGCTTCGGCACATTTGTTGACTTTTGTTGGCTATCTTGGGTTGACTCTTTGACTTTATGTTTTCTTCTTGTTGCTAGGCTGAGGTGCATGGCCATGCTCATCAGTGGCGGATCTAGAAAATTATTATAGGGGTAACGTTTCAAAGAAAAGGGGTAACGAAATCGAAAAAAACGTGAATTTTTTTCCAAAATTTACACTACCATCGAAGCGTCAAGGGGTAACCTCTATTACCCCTTCTTGAAGGGTAGATCGGCCCCTGATGCCATATAGCCTGGCAGGGTCTATCAGGTAGTTTGCTAATTTCTTAAGAATCTGGATTTTTGACTCATTTTTGCTCGTTTTACACTTCTTTTCATCCAGAGCCACTGGAAACCTGCAAATATCAAATAGGAACGAGTTAGATAATGTATTCGATGATAAGGCGTAAAATGGGGATACATATATGCATATAGATTATGTATAAATGATGGAACATCTATCATGTGATATGATCAAATAAGGAACTTGTAAGTGGTTCAAACAAATACAGAAAGCAACCCGTGAGAGGTGCAATTAAGAATCTAGTGAGCAGATCAAAGTGAACATGTCGTGTTAGGTGATCAAATTAAAGAAGTCATTGTGAGAGACAACCAACATTTGTGAAGCAAAGGTTGCGGACTTGTTAAAGAATAAAGCATGAAGATCAAGGTTTGATGCCAACATTAGGTGAGGCAATACTGGGATTAATATTGGCATAAAAAATATCATATAGTATTTATCCTAAGTTATTATAGATTATTTGTATTATTATTTTAACATAAGATAGTGTGTGTTAGTTAGTTAGTTATTGCCTTGTTCCCTAAGGCATCACACACCTATAATACCAGAGATTATTGTTATTTGTATATATTAAATCATGTGTTTATAAAATCTTTCACTCAAATATTTATGTTATAAGCATGTCCTTAAATCATGAATAACAAAGATTCCATCACATTATCCTATGCAAGATAAATTGACACCCGATTTCTTACAATACTTAATACTAGACATGACACTTTTGATATGTCTCTTTAGCTCAAATCTGAACAATTTGTAGCTCGTCGTGAAGCTCTAATGAAGGAGATCAATCACTTGATCACCATTTAATAACTATTTAAATAATAATTACATCATATATTATTGTTATGCTTGGTGTATAGTGAAATTTTGAGAGAGTTAACATTAGCATATATGTCATTCTTCACAATTGAATTGAGTTTAGATGCTTTTTGTTATTTATAAATACTATTAGTGTGTAGTTTTTTTTTTTATATTGAGGGATCATAGTTGCAAGTATTGGAAGTCAAGGTATCCGTTTAGTTGGCGTAGAACTTTGTAGGGTTGCTAGGCTACTATGGGCATTGTCGGAGGGGCTTTTTGCAACTTAATGAGTGTATAATATCGCTTTGTAAAAAAAAAAAACCTAATCTGGATTTCTTTCTCCTTCCAAGGTCTTGACTATAAATAGACTTTACTTGCTTTTGCTTACAACAATAGTGGTCCAACATCCTCGCATTGAATTAGATGAGCTTCCACATTTTCCTTTAGCTTTGGACATTCATGTTGGAGGTGTCCAAATGCATTGCAACTGTAGCATCTTATGTGGCTCTTGTTTGTTGGTATCTTCTAGCCACTTTCTTCTTTCTTTTTGTTTCTTCTTATTCCCAATATTGGTAAGTAGATTTAGACTATCTTAACTTTATCTCCTTAGGTTTCAGATCGAATTTGATATCAGAAAAGCTCCACTCGTTTCGGATCAAATCGATGTCAACCATGCTTGAAACAACCCGACTGACTTCAGATCAAATTATCTTCTTCCTTTGAGTGTGACTAACTTGATATCAACTTAAGTAGTTTCGGATCAAATAATCTTCTTCCTTTGAGTGTGACTAACTTGATATCAACTTAAGTAGTTTCGGATCAAATTATTCAGTATTCTTCTGGTCTTTCGATCGCGTAGTGAAACAAAACCTCACATCTAAGAATAGTACTCGGGGCTTTCGTTCGTTTACAACGAATCAAAACAAACTATTCTTCTTATCACAATAATAAACGAGTCTGCGGTTGTAAGATGAATCAAAACCAACAGTACACGGATTTTCGGTTGCAAGATAAGTCAAAACCAAATTATAACGAGGTTTTCCATTGTCAAGCAAATGAAACGCACTGTTCTTGGAACAAGTCCTACGGAGGGCAAATTAGAATCTTTCCTACTTTTTTTTTTACTTTATTATTGTTCCAAAACATATATTTTCTTTTAAACAAAAGTATTATTTTGTTTTAAAAAAATAAATTTCTGGGTTTACAACTTTATATAAAAAAAATGTGGTTTGCTTTAAAGAGTTTTCTTCCAAAATAATACAAAAATCAATCTGAATTTTTGACTCCTTTACGTTTGTAGCGGGTTGTAATGGATATAACTTCAATAATTACCGTCACAATCCTTTTATTTGGAAAACACATTACACCTTTCATCCTTTAGCACTAACCAAGTTAAAATTTTCAGTTATGTCTATCCACTTAAGGGTATTCTGGTCATTTCATGTTTTTATTTAAAATGTTCATTAATAAATAAACACCATCTTCTCCAATTCCCCAACCCTAGAATCTCTCATTTTCATCTCTCTCCAACCAACCTCTACCACCACCACTCCCACAGTGCCACCACTCATTATCGTCGGATGCCACCACTCAGTTCGTTTGCAGCCCTGGTCACACAAATTAAATACTTTGTAACCATAATTGAAGAACTGGCTCATAGCATGGTTGCAGTAGCACAATTCATTGAAGACTATGACTAATTCTGGTGTTAACCACGAAATTGGTAGCAACAATCACCACAAATTCGAAGCTAGCAACCACAATTTTGCTCATAAGTTGAACATTTTTGTTTGCAAAATAGTACCGTAATAACTGCTTACTATGTGAAAAGGGGGCCGAGATTCGTAAGAGCCGCGATGACGTAAGGAAATGCCTGAGTTGGTTAAGGAAATTTGACCGGCGAGTTTGATTTTTCTGTCTTCCATCGCCGTTGAACTCCACTCTGCAAAAGTTATTTGTTTGTGTAGCAAACATCTTTGTCTTTTACCAACTTTTTCTCAACGATTCACCAAAATCACAGGGGCGATTCCAACTGACGGAATCTTAGGTTCGCTTGGAATCACAGTTTCATTCCCAGACGGTTTGTCTATAAAGATTAGTTTCCAATGACGGAATCTTAGATCGGAAGTCGGTCCACCAACCTGTTTCTCTATTTGACTAAGTCTCTCTCTAACACAATCACCGCGTGTCTGCTTTTGCGGGAATGATAAAGAACATGATTATAAATATAAAGAAATATATATATATATTTTTTGTTTTTTCTATTCTTTTTAAATATATTTTTAAGTAAATAGGCAAAATTACCCTTAATTGATTAGATTTAACTTAACATTTTAACTTGCTTAGTGCTAAAGGACGAAAGATGTAATGAGTTTTCTGAATAGAGGATTGTAACTGTAATAATTGAATTTAAAGGCTATCCATTGCAATCTGATACAAACACAAAGGACGAAAATTGTAATTTACCCAAAGTCTAATTATTGAGTTTTCTTTAAAACACGTACATTGTATTTCAAAAGTCAAAATTTCGCAAACTTTTGTCTCTGATTGTCCCCTCAAACACTGATCGAACAAATCAAATTGATGCATATCGATGAACCGGTTTATATCCATGCTCATTTTTGAGTTTTAATGAAGATGAACTGGCTTCTTAGAAATAAGGTAACTTGCTATATTTTATTTATGGTACGTAATATTAGTACCTTATGATTATTGGTAACTAAAACTTCTTTTATATGGTAGGAAACAAAATAGCTATGTTCTTGTTGATGTGGATGCATTAATTTTAAGCGATCGCAAAGTTGATGAATTAAACACTCAAATACCATAAACCTACTCTAGACTTTTATTTAGAAAAACTTTGTTGGAAAATTGATTTTTGATTATGGGATTTTGTAGTTTTGGATTACTTTTTGAGTTGAAGTTGTATTTTTATGGAATTATAGGGTTGACTAGTCATTAGAGAACCGTCCAGTACAACCAATTCAACCGTTTCTAAACCTAACCCTTTACAATATAAAACTGATTTTTAAAACATTGATGTGAAACCTCTTTTATCTCATCCTCTCATTCGCTTTTCCTGGGTTTCTAAAAAACCAAAATTAAGTTCATGGAATCAGGCAATAGTTCAACCCACTTGAATTTAATGGAATCATCGTAAATTTGAATTAAATAGGATGTTTAGTTTGTGCTACACGTTCATGTGTGCTATTTTTTATTTAATATGCAAAGCCTGTTAATTAATTCATATCATTCCAACTTGATTACTAGCACTTTTCAAACAATAGTTTGTATTTTGAGAAGTTCGAAACTCCATCCGAATTTGTTATTTTTTATCGCTTTCCTCACATATTTGCAACTTCTCGATTTCTTCAGATTCAATCCTCAAAACACTTCAAGTTGCAATATTAAATTAACAACTTGATCATAAAATATATAATATTTATTGGTTTAGCTCATTGTTTTATAAAACCTACAAAATACATTAAATACGAATATCAGTGCGTTTATATTATAATTACTATAAAGTAAGGCGTACATACGATTCACCGATCAACAAGATAGTTGATGAACTTTAAAGTTGTAATTGAGATAATAGACAACCTTTAGGCTTAATATAACTTTGCTAAATTGTGAGTTGTCTAAATTTCGGAGTGAATGGCCTTCTAAATGCGATATATCATTAGTGACCTTGTGGGACCTTGGCTAATCAGAATTTCATATCCAAAAAAATGTAATACTTTTTTTTTTTTTCAATAAACATACGATTGATATAATCAGAAAACTTGTTAATTTCATATTTGATTCAAATTCCGAAATCAATTAAAAAAAAGGTCCTTCTTGTCACAATCAGTTAATAACTCCACCTTTTTCTATTAAAAACCATTATAATAAAGAATAAAGATATCAGCTAACCTGATTTTGCTACCACTAGCTTCATCCATCAACCTCAAACATCACCCAGAAACCCTTGTTGCAGCTTCCAACAATGGCATCCAAGAACACCATCTTTTCTCTTATTTTCAGTTTCTATTTCTTAGGATTAGCTCATCTTAACTTGGTTAATGCACTACGTCCTACTTACTATGATCAAACATGCCCCAATGCTGAATCGACCATTACAAGTGTTGTCAAGAAAGCAATGCTTAATGATCCAACAGTTCCTGCCGCACTTCTTAGAATGCACTTCCATGATTGCTTCATCAGGGTGACTATTCTTCTTCTTTTCACTTGAATGGAAAACTTTTTTAGAAATCGGTCATTTTTAAAAATTGTAATTACATAAGGGTATGATTTAGAAAAGTCAGTCAAATAGGATTCGCATTTGGCAAGAGCGACATCTCCAACACTTTTTTATTTTCATTCTTTTTTCTTTTCAGTTTTGTTTTGACATTTATTTATTTTTCTCTAATAACATGTTGTGTAACATTTTGATTCAGTTTTGTTTTGTTTTGACATTTAATTTATTTTTCTATAATAACATGTTATGTGTAACATTTTGAATATATATATATATACACACACTTGATGTAAATTTTATTAAAAATAGTCTTATACGTATTCAAAATAACGTATTTTTTTAACATACAATATTTCAAAATTTTACATAAAAACACTGACAGAAAACCTGAAACAAATCTTAGTATTTATTTTTAATTAAAATAATGGATATTACATGTTAATATTAGAGAAAATCTAGATTTAATATTAAATGAAAACGGAAAAAGAAAAAAAGAAAAATAAAGGCGATCGAGAAGATGTCGCCCTTGTAAAATACCTGTTGTAATGATAATTATCTATTCTTATGTTCCCCTTAAAGTCAAAGGGAACAAAATGCAATCTCAGCCATTAGATGAAGATGAAATTAAATCCTGACCTTTATAATTCAGAAAAAGAAGGGGAGGTTTTTTTTGTTCACTTTGACTTTCTCATAAAACCCACGATCCACTTAAAATAACTGACCTAAACAAGTGGAAATTATATATTATATAATTCTTATATTCGTAACTGCTTTTCAGATGCATATCAGCCTTTGGATCAAGTTAAAATGAAATCATGGCCGCGTTAATTCAACAAAAGCTTCTAGAAGGGAGGGTTGAGGGCGGTTTTTTCATTCCATCAATTTCTCCCCCACGTCGCTCTGAAACCTCTTCAAAAGTTGCGTCACTCTCATCACATCTATCTACATTTACATATCGCAAAACAGGGAACAAGCAGAGATATGGGGTTTCTTTCAAACAGAGTTGGGAGTATTAATTTGTAGAGATCTGCGGGGTGGAACGTCGGACACGGAATTTGTGAATTGAGAAGAGGTATGTTTCTTCTTAAAAATTCAATGTTTCATCTTATCTTCTTAGGTTCTGCTTCTGCATAAATTTTTTTTTTCTATTTTGTTTCGATTTGAAGTGGTGATTTTTCCTATTTCAGTTCATTTGTTTAGGGTTTTTAGGTTTTTCAATTTGTTTAACGTATTGAAGGTTTAACTTGTGTTTGGATATTTCAGATTAGGGTTTCTATGAATACTAACAGTTTCCTATCAATTATTACAAAAGGTATTTCAAACCTTCTCTTTTCAACTCGTATGCTTTTAGTTCTAATTGGTTATGTAGGGTGCACTGTGTAGAAAGTGGTGAAGAAAGCATACAGAGACAATTAATTTATTCTCTATAATGCCACATATCATAGGCAATGAATCATTTGCTCGAGGGGTTGAAGCATGTAAGTTTTTTAATTGTATAAGTGGTCACACTTGCAGCTATTTTTTCTCTCAGTTTTCTTATCTTATTTTTTTCGCACTTGTATAGGTCATTAATTCACGTTGCTTGTGATTGCTTGCGTTTAATTCATGTTTCTTGTGATTATTTGCATTTTTCTAGCAATCTTGGTCCGTTTTTTATAAGTTGATTATTGGTAGATGCTTGGTCTCTTTAACAATAAATATTCATTATTATTTTCACAATTTTGAAGCAACAGAGACCAACAAACCCAGAACCTGGTTTGTGCTTTCTATATGGTTTGGCTACTTGATTACTAACTTAATCAACTCACATGATTCTATCAAAACAACTTTTATAATCTTTAAATTAATTCAAACCTTCCCTTTAAATACCCACTTTTTCATATTGTAGATTCATAACAAAGAGCAAGCAAAAACAGTTACAACTGTTTCAAATTCTTTACAGCAATCAAGTTACAGTTTCGAGCGCTAATGGTCAAGTGATTCCATGCAAAGCATTTTCTTCATTATTTTAGTTGTTTTTATAACCTGATCATGGATATAAACATGTAACAGCCACGGTGGCTTGGGAAGCCGGAAAGCCGCTGATGATTGAAGAAGTGGAGGTGGCGCCACGGCAGAAAATGGAAGTCTGAATTAAGATCCTCTTCACTTCCCTCTGCCACACCGATGTTTAGTATCGGGAAGCCAAAGTAAGTATTCTAATTTCAAATTCCAAATCAGATAATTATTTTATTAATCTCTAATCTTAAATTACTGCCAATTTTTCAGGGGCAACATCCTGTCTTTCCTTGGATTTAGGACATGAGGCTAGAGGGTAAGTTCATTTTTGTGTCTAATTAAAAAGGGTGTGTAATTCTGTATTTATTTCATATACATAATCTGATGAATTTTATTACATGAACATAGGGTTGTGGAGAGTGCATGGGAATGAGTGACAAATCTACAGCCAGGGGAGATGAATTTTGTTAACATGAACATGTGTGACCTTCTCAGGATCAACACTGACTAAAGTTTGTGTCCTCAGCTGTGGGATCTCCACATGTACATATTTGACCTAATCACCCTTCTTATGTTGGATATTTTCCACCTTATTTTGACTAAAACAATGTGTTTTTTTAGGGTTAGGTGCTCCTTTGAACGTTGTAAAACCGATAAAAAGTTCTTCTGTGGCCGTTTTCGGTTTGGGAGCTGTGGACTTGCTGTAAGTTTTTTCAAATTTTGCTTCTTAAAACATTTAATTTGTATGAATGCAAATTTAGTTGCCTATTGAATTATTTGTGATCAGGTTGCTGAAGGTGCAAGAATTGCTGGTGTTTCAAGAACCATTATAGCTGATCTCCTTGCCAATAGATTACAAGAAGTCGGTGCAAACAGCGTAAATTTGAAGCGATTTGGGGTTTGAGTTTGTGGACCCAAAAGATTACAAGAAGCCGGTGCAAGAAATGATTGCAGAGAGGACAAATGGAGGAGTTGACAGGATTGTTGAATGCACTGGTCATATTGATGCTATGATCTTTGCCTTTGAAGGTGTTATGATATATGAATTCACCTTAGACATACCCTTTGCATGCCCATTTATATGTGTTTTTTTAATAATGTTTTGTGGTGATATAATTTTGGTGCAGGGTCGGGGAGTAGCTGTTTTGTGGGTGTTCCACATAAAAAATGTTGTCTTCAAGACAAGTCCTTTGAATCTGTTGAACGAAAGGACTTTATAAGTGTTGACCTTTTTTGCAACTACTTTTTCATATGCACCTTGACAATTCAGTTATTGTTAATCTACTAATCTGTTCTCATCACCATTGTACAAGCCAGGGGCGGATATATATTAGAACAAGGGGTAGCCTCCGCTACCGCTTGGTCGGAAAATTTTTGACGTTTTTAGTGTAAATTTTGGAAAAATTTGACGTTTTTTCGATTTCGTTACCGCTTATTTATAAAACGTTCCCGCTTGGTCGGAATCCTAGATCCGCCACTGGTACAAGCTCTTATCCATGCCAAAAATGGTGTCGACATTGTGTCTGGCAACATGGGTAATCAAGTTTTCATTTTTATGAGTATGTTGTTTTAATTAATAAAAGTTAAATATTCATTTACAAGTATAAACTCAACTTAACACATGGCCAAAAATGGAAGAAAGTTTTCTTCAAAACTTGTAAGAAAAACATGCTGGTGTTAGGATAGGTGTAACCAATGTGTGTATGTTTACATATGTTAAAAGAGCAATATTGGACGTTTATTAAACAAATATTATTTTGTTTAATATACATACAATAAAACAGTTATGACATTATGCCATTAATATATGCCCGTCCACCGGACGGGTATAGAACTAGTTGAATGATGGTCATAAAGTGGAGGTCAGGAGTTCTCGCCTGGTGCAAAATTGTTCTATGATGAGCCAGAGGTTTTATACAGTGGGCTTCAGGCATGGGTTTTCTCTGGAATGGTGGCGGGCCAGTACGTAGACATGGATGGCCTTTTGCCATTGGATTTACCCGGGTGATCGGGCTATTGTAGTGTCAATTCAGTATAACAAATTTATTAATTATTGATTGCTAAACATTTAATTTTGTAGGGATGTGATGGTTCAGTGTTGTTGAATTCGACCGAAAAGAACATAGCTGAGAAAGAGTCACCTCCAAACATATCATTACATGCATTCTATGTTATTGATAATGCCAAGAAAGCAGTAGAGGCTTTATGTCCTAAAACTGTCTCTTGTGCAGACATCTTAGCATTAGCAGCAAGGGATGCAGTCACTTTGGTCAGTAAAGCATCTTCTTCTACTAATACCTTAAAGTTTTACATTTTTACATCTTTTGATGTTAAGATTGAATCGGGTTTTGGCGTGATATAATCTAGTCTGGAGGGCCGACATGGGGCGTGCCGAAAGGAAGAAAGGATGGAAGAGTTTCGAAAATAATTGAAACGCTACAATTACCAGCTCAAACATTCAATATTTCTCAATTGCAACAAAGTTTTGCTCAAAGAGGCCTTTCCTTGGATGATTTAGTTGCACTTTCAGGTCATTAATTAACTCAAACAAAAGAATGTAGAAAAAAGAAATTGGCCAAAACTTTTTTTCTTATATATAACTGATAGTTATATATATAGTTTTAGGTTTTACAACTTCCATCTAAACATGCTTCACAAAATGATTATCAATGACCTGTGTCACTCTAGTACTTTATGTAAACACCTTAGTGACTGTTTTCTTATTTTAGTACTTAATAATTTAATAAGTGTGTCATCCTAAATGAAAATTTTCTTGTAGCAATTTAAACTTTTTTGAGGCATAGATTATCAATTACCGGTTAATGTGTAGGAGGACATACACTTGGGTTCGCTCATTGCTCATCCTTTCAGAATAGGATACACAACTTTAATTCAAACCAAAGTGTCGACCCGACACTGGAATTATCATTTGCAGCCGGTTTAAAAAGGGCATGCCCTGCAAAAAACACAGCAAAAAATGCAGGTGCGAATCTTGATTCGACTCCCACAACTTTTGACAAAAGATATTATAAGTTACTTCTCCAAGGTAAGAGTATATTCTCTTCTGATCAATCGTTGGTCACATCGGCAAAGTCTAAAGCACTGGTCTCAAAGTTTGCTAGCTCACAACAAGAGTTCCAGAAAGCATTTGTGAAATCCATGATTAAGATGAGTAACATCAATGGTGGGCAAGAGGTTAGGCTCAATTGTAGAGTGGTAAACTAAACGAAACTGATGGGAAAGGAAGGAGGCTGGCCGTAATGTTTCTTGGTTTAATTTAATTTGTTTATCAGTTATGTTGATTTAGTTAGATTTAACTGGAGTTTGAAGGATCATTGATCAAGAAGTTTAGTAATCTTTTGTACTGTATATTGGATATTAATAATAGTCATTGTTTTGGAAATAATGCTAAATCAAGAAGGTATTTCATTTTCCTCATATTTTGAGCATCCACAGTACGAAACCAAAAAAAAAAAATATCCACTACTAGAAATTTGACATTTTCTAACAAGCTTTTCCGTTACAAATGCGTAGTAAATTCAGGTTTGCTACGCATTTGCAACAAAACCTTGATGTTGGAAAAAGCTCCGTCGGAAACTATTTACTACGCATTTTCTACGCAATTTTCAACGCATTTCCAACAAAAATATGGCGTCGGAAATTTGTGACGCATTTCCTACGCCATTTCATTTAAAGCTTTAAAGTTTTGCAATGCATTTGTGACGGAATATTAACAATAATTGCAACGCATTTGTGACGGAATACTGAAAAAAACAAAAAAACCCCAACAACAAAAATCCAGTTTTTTTTATTTGCTAAAAGATTACAAGAAAAAGCATCAAAAGAATTACAAAAGCTGTTTTAAATTCAATATACTTCTAATATGTTTAAACCACAAACTAACAATCGTTTAACAACGTCAAAAATCATCAATCTTCTTCATCTTCTTCTTTTTTGAATCGTCATCATCGTTTGCTCCAGCAGCAGCATTCCACCTATCGATAAGCTTCTCCTCCCTCTCTTCGTAAGTTAACTTCTTAAGATTGTACCTAAATCGATAAACAAAACATAAATCAATATAAAAGCAATAATAGCAGAGACGACAGCCCATATAAGAAAATAAGATACCAAAACCCAAAGCAAGCCTAAAGTATGACATAACTAGTAAATGTATCCCGCGCTTCGCCACAATTTTCTTGTACATTGTAGGTAAGTTTCAAATCAGTTTATTAATTTCAATCACATATAACAAAAACAAATGTATTTTAACCCCACTTTGTGTTCCGACAAACTCGGGACAGAATCAGGTTAATACAGTCCATTCAGGCTCGGCTCCTACTGCGCAAGTTGTTGGTCAAGGTATAGGGGAGCAGATTGCCGTTGTATTGGCGACAAACTGCCTTTTATGATGAGCTTATAGATAAAGTACCTTCAGCTGGTTTACAACTTTGTGGCGCAGAAGAGGATTGGGGGGGGGTCGGCTGGCTTACATCTATGTTTGAAAGTTTTTCAGACAGATAAGGGGGCAGGGTGTCATGGTCTTGTGTGTTATTTCAAGTTCTACTAGGTTTAAGATAAAAAAAAAATAGTTGTGCTATTTTTGCAATTGGATATTTTCATCGCAACATTAGCCGACGATATATTATGTCACAAAAGACTGTAACCAGTACTCATTTCTTTAGTGGTATTATATTTATTCCTAATGTATTAAATGAGAAAGTAAATTTTTAGTTTAAAAAAAGGGTAAGTAGGCTATAGAAGTCGAATACTGCAATAAGTGTACATTAATGTTTGTTTAAACACTCTCAATTATTTTATTTAGATAGCTAGATTGCTATTGTAATATCATAATATCTGTAATCACAGTTGCCATACTAATCATACAGATACAGTTAAATACATAGTGTTTTGGGTTAAACCACCTGATTGGTTTCAAACTACCAGAAAACATGCTTCTTCACATGTTTCCACACCCCCTAACCGATACAATATCAAACAAAGCATAAAAGGGATTCTAATAAAAAGCTGTAACTGATTAAAAGGCTTGGAGTTATACATCAAGTATAGGATAAAAAAGTCATAAGCATGAATGTACAGACTTGTTTGCTGCTATACGGGGGTATAACCATTTTTTACGGTCGAATTCCACTGTACACGCGTATACTTCTCTATACGAGTGTATCCATGCCTTATAGAGGCGTAAACACATCATCTATACTGCGGTGTACAACCTTAGCCTGGTGACCTCAGATCAATGAACTAGGGTATAGATTAAACTTACCTTGAGCACAAATAAACTTCTTGTCATTTGAGAAGTCCCTCGCTTCCTTAAGGTTTACAACCTGCAGTAAGTGACGTCTAGTTAGTTGGTAATTAGATGTATAAAAGCAATGCAAATATAATAAAATCACTAAAACAGTGTTGAAATTATGCTTAATATGATTTATCAACTTAATCAAGGCCAATTGTTTCAAGAATCTGCGCCTCAACGAAATGCCCGTCCTAGCCTTCGACATCACCAGAATCATAACCGTCTGTTTAATCTCCTTAATCAGTTACTGATTGCTCATCCCCGCAACACCACCTTAAGGATGGATGTCCGCCGGAACACACTTCATAAATACAACCAAATAATATCCTAACATCATTAGTTTTATCAAGCAGAGTTCCATTATAATCAAAACTCTCTTCAGTTTTAACCCTGGCATGCACTCATCATTGATTATTGGCTTATTGCTACTCAGAATTGATGATTTTGTGTTCGTGTTCAGTTTCGTGTGTGCTTTATCCTAACAATTGTCACAAAATCAATCTCATCTATTGAACTATTCCTACTCCTTTAAGTCATCTTACTTAGCAAATATCCAATAAACTTGTCAATAAACGATGTAAACAGAGCAACAAAACTAATTTCCCTAAATTATGCTATTTGACCACACTATTCTCATCAATTAAATAGTAAACCAAATCCACTTGGCAAGGTTCGTAAATTTCTAAATTGTGATGCTGTATATGGCATTTCATCAAACATGTTGTGTGCAAACAATTAAAAAATCAGATCATAAACAAGCCTTTAGTTCGGAAAACAATTACCTTCATCAATTGTTCAAACACAATGACATAATCATAGACAAATGCCTTATTCAGTACTAATAGAACTTACGGTGCCTCAACTCAAATAACAAAGAAAATGATAAGTACTCCATTAACAAAAGCCTAATACTCACTCATCATTCTTCAACGTCTCAATTCAACAGCCAGATCAATAACAAGCCTTCGATACGGCAATAATAAGTACTCAATTATTAAAACACCATAACATAATCATAAACAAATGCCTTAAACAATACTAGCGTAATTCACAAAGCCTAAATTATAACAAGAATCAACAACAAGAATCAATACCTATTGACAACCTATTCCTTGTTCTTCAAATTCTCCTTCAACAATCAGATCATAAACAAGTCTTTATTGAGCAAAGAAATTCATTCATAAATTGTTCAAACACAGTAACATAACAGTACTAGTACAGCTCACGAAGCCTCAATAGAATAATAATCAACAACAATAGGTACTCAATCAACAAAACCTAATTATCTGTACGTACAGATCAACTTATTCTTATGTATAGGAGTTGAACACACAAATTGCTTGAGGATCCGAGTCCATTCTAGATCCAAAATTAACCGTTTTCCAATCGTTTAAGCTTTCTTTTAGTGTACAAATTGATACCGAATGTAAGGTACCTGTAGCCGGAGGAATTCGCCGAAACGGAATTGACCGGTGGAGTGATAGATGCGGATTTCGACTGATGATTTATTCGAATAACATCTCTGCTGCTGGTGATTTCGATGACGAATTGCTGGAATTAGGATTGCGTTTTTGGATTTTCGTTTTTGGATTTTCGGTTCGACATGGAATTTAGGGTTTCGTTCTTCCGGTGTTTGAGGGTTGATTGTAGATAGGGAAACAGGTAAAAAATGAACAAGGAAAACCCACTCATGTGCAACTCATATATATGCATAGCGATCACGTGCCTTCTGATTTATTTTAATTTTTTTTTATAAGAATAATTAATTAATTAATGTATGTGTCATAGATTATAACGCATTTCTAACGAAATATCTGAAAATAAAATAAGTTAATTGGTTGTTGTAGGAAATGCGTCACAAAGTAGTAATATGTATCTAATAATGGTAAATTAGCTAATTAGTCAATAATTTTTAAAAGAAATTCAGACACATTTATAACGAAATTGTGACAAAATTAGATATGTTTTTGTTTTTGTCGCTATTGTGTAGCAAATTTGTTAAAAAAAATAGGGTTTTTTTTTGTCGTCACAAATGCATCACAATTTTGTCAAAGTTTGTGACGCATTTTTTTCCGTAGCAAAGTTCTGTAGTAAAATGCCAACTTTTCTAGTAGTGATCTGAAAATGTGCCTAGTCGGTTACCACATCAGAAAAACACTTTTTATTTAAAAATACACAACACTGAAAAACATACATCATCCGCGCCATTTTTAGCTTTTAACCACTCATACTCTCTGCTTATATAAAAAATTTTAAAGGACATGGGCCCCGCCACAAGTTGGTAAACCAGTCACCAAAACCTACCCTCAAAAACTTAAAAAAATGAAGAATATTTATGCATAATCCTTCTTATCACAATCAGTTAACAACTCACCTTTTCTATTAAGCCTACCCTCAAAAACTTAAAAAAATGAAGAATATTTATGCATCAACCTCAAACATCACCCAAAAACCCTTGTTGCAGCTTCCAACAATGGAATCCAAGAACACCAACATCTTTTCTCTTATTTTCAGTTTCATTTTCCTAGGATTAGCCCATCTTAACTTGGTTAATGCACTAAGTCCTACTTACTATGATCAAACATGCCCCAATGCTGAATCAACCATTACAAGTGTTGTCAAGAAATCAATGCTGAATGATCCAACAGTTCCTGCCGCACTTCTTAGAATGCACTTCCATGACTGCTTCATCAGGGTGAGTATTATTCATCTTTTCACTTGAATAGAAAACTTTTTTTAGAAATGGGTCATATATTAAAAAGGCTCTCACTATCTGCACACTCAGTTTGCCTATCTGCACACTTAGGGTTTAAATACGCTGCGTATTTAAGGGGTAGGTGCACGAACAGACAGTCAAACCTAGTACCATGTCAAATCAGTCTGACATAGGGTGCGTAGCGATCAATACGCAGCGTATACAGGTAACCCTATACGCTGCGTAGTGGTCAATACGCAGCGTATGTCAGACTGATTTGACATCGATACGATGTTGTCCAAGCACGTGAATAAAGTAATACGGGGAGTAGAGAGCAATACGCTGCCTATTGAAGTGTCACATGAAAGTCTATTTATCCATCTATTCATATCTGTTCACAATTCGAATTCAATCCCCTCTGCTTTCTTTTTCATCTTCTTCTTCAGTAAACAATTTACACACTAAACCAAAATTATTTGTTCTGTTTTTTGTTCAATCTTGTTAAAATGTCATCATTTTGGAACGATAATTATTTCGGTAATCGCTATTCTAACGACACATGGGGAGCAAATGCTGCCAATGAGGAGGAGGAGGTTGTGTCTGGAGTCCCTGTTGATCAAAAAACACAGTTGCCAGACTTGAACAAGACTCCCACTCCACCTGTTGATGAACCAAATTACCCGGCGCATCAAGTGTATCCAGATTACGGATACGGGTATGAATCTCCGTACGTGCAACAAAGTGGATATGGTGCTGAGAATGCACCTGTTGATGAACCATATTACCCGATGCAGCAATCGTATCCGGGTTACGGGGTATACGGGGATGAAGGTGGATACGGAAGTTACAGTGGATACGGTGGTGAAGGTGGATACGGGGGTGAAGGTGGTTACAGTGGATACGGGGGTGAAGGTGGATACAGTGGATACGACATATATGGGGGTGAAGGTGGTTACAGTGGATACGTGGGTGAAGGTGGATACAGTGGATACGATACATCACTTTATGAACCACCTACCGTGTGTGATAGTCATGGATAGGGAGCTTGCCCTAATTAACGCGTGTTCTAAAGTATTCCCGAACGCAACCAGGCTTCTATGCCACTTTCACATCCAACAAAATATAGCTAGACAGTGCAAGAAAGGGTTCGATAAAGAAGATTGGGGGAAATTTATGTCGTACTGGCGGAGATTGTGCGAATCTTCATCAGAGCCCATGTACAAGTACAACTTGGAGAAAATGTATAACCGACTCGTGGTTGCCAACCGAGAAAGTAAGTGTTCCTTCAACAAACGACTCACCCAATCTATTATATTTTACACACGCTTTTACATTTCATTATTTTATTTTTGCAGGTGTCTATGATTACGTCTACGAAAACTAGCTCAAAGACTATAAAGAAATGTTCGTTTATGCGTGGACCGATAAGTGTCGCAACTTTGGTCAGCGCACCACCAACAGAGTTGAGAGCTAGCACGCAAATTTAAAAAGATACGTTACGCGCGGGAGTTCATTGGAGTGAATAGCAAGATGCGTCATTGATATAGTTGAAACTCAGTACGATGAAATACAAAAAAGTTTCATTGAGAGCATCGAAAAAACGATGAACCACCACAGACACCGACTGTTGGACAACCTACGTGGAAAGGTTTCCCATGAAGCACTTGATTTGCTGTCAAAAGAGCTAATGAGGAAGATGGAGGTGTTGCGGAAACTTAACGCATCATGTGGTTGCCATATGTGGCTTGGCTATGGATTGCCGTGTGCTTGTAGGCTGGAAAACTACAAACGTACAGGTAAAAAATATTAAAACTACAAACCTTTTGTTATTTTGTACGATTTAGCTGTTTCTCACACCGTATTAACTTAACTGTGCAGGGCGTATGATACAACTCGACGACATAGATGTACTCTGGCGTAAGCTTGACTTGCTCCCGTGTAAACTGGTAGATGAGGAGGTCGATGTTGTAGCAGAGCTAAATAATGTGCGGCAACATTTAGAGGCGTAGTCCCCCGTTCAGCAAAAGAGTTTGCTTTCAAAGATAAAAGCGGTCTTTACCCCGAAATCGTCAACCAAGAAACCACCGATCGTCCAGCAAAATACTCGCGGTCGGCCTACATCAAAGAAAGTACAAGAAAGGCTAGATGAAGCTGCGAGGTTAGACGAAGCTGCGAGATATAGCTCCTATGGCGAGGACAGCAACGTATATACCGTTTCCCCAAACATAGGTACGATTTACCCCGACACAGCTCATACGTACCGTCAGAGGGCTCTCGTGGAACTGGTTCGGTTGTAAAGTCTGAAAAACCTAAAATGCAACGAAACAGTTCAACGAGTTATAAAAAGAAGGAGACGCGGGATGATAAGGGTTTTCCATTAATGAAGGGGGACGAGCACTTGTTAAGCATTGAGAGGTTTAAGGATCAAATTCCATCAGAGTTTCACTCTTACATATCGCGTATACAAGATGTGACCCCAGACGGTCATTGTGGGTACAGGTCTGTGGCTGTCGGGTTAGGTTTTCTGGAACAAGCATGGCCCAATATTCGAAGAGATTTACTACCGAAGATTGACCATAACGAGGCGCGTTGGAAGCATGTATTCGAAACATATAACAAAGGAGACTTTAAACGAATACGTAAGAGCATCGAATGGCATTCATTGAAAGCGTGCGGTCCAAGTCACTGGATGGAAATGCCCCAGGTAGGGCTTCTCGTAGCGCAAAGGTATAATATTGTCCTCCACGTGCTAAGCATCGAATGGAGCACTACCATCTTCCCATTAACGGATGCCCCACTAGATCCACGACCTCAAGCGATAACGCTCGTACATGTTGACGGGGGACACTTCATACATGCTAAGTTGAAAGGAGACTACCCCATGCCTTTAGCGACCCCGTTGTGGTCGACACATCGATCAATAGTTGCGGAACGGTGGGAAGAAATGTATAGACCGCGGTTACAGCACTACTACGAGTTAATCAATCCTAAAGCAGACTTAGACAAAGACAGAGAACCGAGTATAAATGATATCGAAGATTAACCGGAAACTTGTATTTTTGTAAATTGTAGAATTTTTTTAATTTATAAAGTTTGTATCATCTTTAATTTTTATAATTCATAATTTTTGTATTATTTATCAAAGGAAAACACAAAAAATAAAAATAAAAAAATGGAACTTTATATACGTTGCGTAGGGATCCCTACGCAGCGTATGTAGTTAAATGGACAAAAAAGCCCCTGTTTTTGGCTTCGTATTGCCTCAACACAAGGGCAAAACAGTAAAATGAGCATTGTTATACGCAGCGTATGGATCCATACGCAGCGTATGTAAAAGGCGAACAATTTCCCCCCAAACCAAAATTTCAAAACCTATATATGTTAAATTACTATTTTGCCCTTGTGTTTGGGGCAATACGAGGCTAATTGTAAGGGTAAAAAGGTCATTTTACAACCTTTGTATACGCTGCGTATGGAGCTCTACGCAGCGTCTGTAAATTTCAGGAGAATAATAATAATAATAACAATAATAATAATAATAATAATAATAATAATAATAATAACAATAACAATAATAATAATAATAATAATAATAATGATAATACGCAGCGTAGAGATCCATACGCAGCTTATATAGGGATGGTAAATGACCTTTTTACCCTTATTGTCAGCCTCGTATTGGCCCAAACAGAAGGGTAAAATGGTAAACTTATTATTCTTATACGCTTCGTAGGGCTCTCTACGCTGCGTAGAGGTACTGATTTAAATCAGGGAAATACCTACGCAGCTCTGTTCTTCCCCAAATCTCAAAAACACACAAAGAAGAGAGCATACGAAGGCGACTGACAAAATCGACCGTATACGACACGAATTCGAAGTATAAAACAGGTATTTACTCAACCTATTTAAGTAATTTTGATTTTTTTTGTATTTTATCCGTAAATTAGATGTTTTTTAGGTAACTTAGGGTTTGGTTAGTGATTGAACTTTCGTAAATTAGGGTTTGGTTAAGCTTTGATTAGTGTTGATTTGTTTGACTTGTTAGGGTTTAGCCACTGAACTCTCTAAACTGTTTACAGTGAAAACGTGACTGATTTGATGCGATTCGATGATTTTTTATTGAACTTTCCTAAATTACAAACTGTTTTGAATGATTATCTATTTGTTTTGAACTGTGTTAGTGATTTATGTATTCTATATGAACTCATCACATGTCGAGTCATGTTTCAGATCTGATTTGATTCAGGAATTCCGATAAATCAGGTTTGAGTTTTTGATAGGTGTTGTTTGAATTTGAAGTCTAGGCTGAATCATGTTAAGTGTTGCTGATTGTTATTCATGTTTGCTTATCTGATTGTTATTCGTGTTGATAGGATTCTAATGTATCCTTGAACCTCACCCTTCTTTTCATTACTACGCTCGACTTATCATTGGACAACACGTGCGTGTTTAATCCAATGAGAATGCCTTTCTAACTATATGCGCCTTTGTCAACATTATATTTTCACACATTCTCCTCTTGAAGTAAGTTGACAATATGATATATTTTCAACATAAGCCAACATTGTCGACACATAGTGCTTGATTGTACTAAAATTTATGTGGAAAAGACCCAAAATAACGTCTGTGTCTGAATAGTTGAAGTTGTTGATCGATATTGTTATTCAATAAAAAAGAAAGATTTAAATCATTAGTGTTTCATGTGAATTCTGATCTTTGTTTGACTTGTTAGCTTTGTTATTTGGGCACGGGCGTTTAAACGGCTGCAAACGCAACCCCAAACGACAGTGATTTCGCAGCTGTTTGCTGCTGTGTTTGCAGCCGTTTAAACGCCCGTTTACGGCTGCAAATGCGGCCGCAAACGGCAGCGATTTCGTAGCCGTTTGCGAAATGCAGCCGCAAACGAGTGTTTAAACGGCTGCAAACGCAGCCGCAAACGGCTGCGAAATCGCAGAAAACTATTTTATATTAAAATACAGTAAACACTCGTTGGTTTATCTAATAATTTTTTTGGTTTTCAGGACGAGAAAGATGGATGTTGAAATGGAAATAGAAGAAATTAATCCGGAGCAGCCGCAAAAGCAGAAGCGTCCACCGGCGGATCCTCTCCTGAATCACCCGTATTTGGAGTTTCCTCCGGAGTCCGACGCTGCTCTCCGTTGCGACAAGCTTCGGAAGATGCACGTCGGTGCCCATTTTGCGGTTTCTTGGAAAACCCTCCGGGAGCTCGCGGCGGAAGATTGGGCGCGGGAGTTTGTTCCCCGTGATTCACCGTGGGATCGACTGTTTGAGCCAGCGTTTACGCCGAGCTACAGGGAGATACTGATCGAGTTCCTGTCGTCGTTCGAGTTTCATCCTCGTCGGCCAAATGAGGCTGTGGACCCCGCGCAGCCGGCCGAGGTTTCGTTTCGCATGGCTGGCCAGGCGCGTTCTATGTCACTTGCAGACTTTGCGGTGCATAGCGGTTTGTATACGGAGGCTGAGATCGCTACAGATCTATATAGGACGGTACGTTTAACACAAATTTTGTATTGTTATTATTATTATTTTAATATATAAAATTTAAGATTTAATATTAATTTAACGTTTAATAAACATTCGTGTAAACAGGGGTTGGTAATTGTTGATAAACCCACGATTTTAGGGTTTTGGGCTCTGATCGCGGACATCGGTCAGTGGGACCACCAACAATCCAAGGGGAGGGTTACGACGATTAAGGATCCGCTCCACAGGTACGTTAGTTATTATTATTTTAATAATAGTTATTATTATTTAAATAGAAAATATATTTTTTAAACCTAAATTGTTTTTTTTTTCTAAACAGAAAACTGTTTTTTTTTTAAACAGAATTTTTTTAACAGAATTTTTTTTTAAACAGAATATTTTTTTAAACAGATTTTTTTTTGACGATCTTAGTTTTGACGCTCGTAACGCGCGTACGGTCCTAACGAGCGTCGAAACTAAGTTCGGCGTTAAATTTTTTTTTTATTATTTAGTCGAAGTCGAACCGTAAGGCGCGTAGGTCTCTAACAAGCGTCGAAACTGAGATCGTCGTTAAAATATAAAACTTCGATCTTAGTTTCGACGCTCGTTAGGGACCTACGCGCCTTATTTAGTCGACGTCGTCCGTAAGGCGCGTACGGGCCAAGATCGTCGTTAAATTATATTTTTTTTTATTATTTAGTCTACGTCGTCCGTAAGGCGCGTACGGGCCTAACGAGCGTCGAAACTAAGTTCGTCATTAAAATATATATTTTTTTATTATTTAGTCGAAGTCGAACCGTAAGGCGCGTAGGTCCCTAACGAGCGTCGACAGAAAACTTTTTTTTTTTAATAGATTTTTTTTTAAACTTAAATTGTTTTTTTTAACAGAAAACTGCTTTTTAAACAGAATTTTTTTAACATAATTTTTTTAAACAGAATTTTTTTAATTATTTTGTCGAAGTCGAACCGTAAGGCGCGTAGGTCCCTAACGAGCGTCGAAACTAAGTTCGTCGTTTTATATTTTAGGCCAATTGGATTTTAACACCTTTAACTTTGAAGAATTGGCCGATAACACCCGCAACTAACACTTTGATCTGTGACACCCCAAACTTTTAATTTCGTTTGTCATTTCACCACTCAGTTAAAAAATGTCTAACTGAGTTAGTTTTCAATCCTAGGTGGCATCCTACGTGGACTATTTTTGCAGATGTGGCTTCAGTAATCATACATGGCACGATGACGTGGCTAACACATGTTATAAGAAGCAAAACACTGATCTTCTTCTTCGATACCCCTGCACAAAAATTGGGAAACCCTAATTGGGTGGAACGCATGAATCGACCCAAATTCAAACCCTAATTTGCTCATCACGAATTCAGAGCTGTTCTTCAACTTATTGGCTGATCGACATGTCTACTTCTTCCAACTCTTCATGTAATACGAACCGAATCCCTAAAATTTTCAAGGTGGACATGGATGGGAAGTTGTATTGTCATCACGAGATCAGAGCTGTTATTCGCGTAGCGGGAAGGAGAAGTGTTCGATGTGGTGCTGAATTTTACGGTTGCTCACAATGGCCGGTAAGTCCTGTGTATTGAATTTAACATGTTTTTGAACTGACGACATGATGTTGGTTTATAGCGAGACGACTGCAAGTTCTTTATGTGGAAAAAAGATTTCGACAAATTATTCGAAGTTCATTCAAGTTGCAGCTCAAGTGCAGTTACAAGAAGTGATGCTATGACCGACAATGAATATAATTTGCAATTGCGGAACAACTTGCTATCTCAAGAGAACAATATGTTGAAACGGCAAATTTGTGCGAAAGAATTCATGTTGAAGCAGCAGTTTGTCTTTAGTTTGTTTGTAATCATTGGCATGTTGTTTTACGTAGTGTATCGATTATAACTTGTTTTTGATTGTACGTTCTTTGAACACATGAATGAATGTAGTCTTTATATCAAACACATGAATGGATTGAGTACCATATGTGCAGACCATTAGACCATTTGCAGACCAAAACAAGTGTGCAGACCATTTGAAACTGCCCTTTGAAACAACTACCATATATGCAGACCAAAACAAGTTGTGCAGACCTATTTAGCATACAGGTGTGCAGAATGACCATTTTACCCCTGTGACCATATATGCAGACCTGTTTAACATACAAGTGTGCAGAATGACCATTTTACCCCTGTGACCATATATGCAGACCTGTTTAACATACAAGTGTGCAGAATGACCATTTTACCCCTGTGACCATACATGTGCAGACCTGTTTAACATAGATATGCAGAATGACCATTCAAAAGATTCATAGTCATAAGTTTACATAGTCATTACACAACCATTCAAAAGATTCAGCAAAGCAGTCATAAGTTTACATAGTCTTAAGTTTACACAGTCATTACACAACCAACAAAAGATTAACTAACTGCAGCCTTCTCTGCAGCCTTCTCTGTTGGCCTTCCCCTCTTAGTTGGCCTTCCCCTTTTAGTTGGCCTTCCCCTTTTACTTGCTTTTTTCCTTCCAATTTCTGCCGCATTTTGAGAATCTGTTAACAGTAAACAAATTTAGGAAACAATAATATAATCAATAAACCAACTGAATCTATTGAGTTCACCTTTAACTGTGCATTTTCTCTTGTTGTGACCTCTTTCTCCACAAATCCCACATGTCATTACCACCCCATGCTTAGTCAGTTTGCCTGGTTTCTTGGGATCCTCATGAGGGTCCCTCTTTCTGTTTTTCTTAGGCCTACCAGGTGCCTTTTTGATTGGAGGTGGATCCAATGGATAATCAACCTTGGGCCAAAACTTTTCACTAGGCAATGGTGGGATTGAGTTTTCATAAGTTCTCATGTATGTTTCTTTGTGGTAACATGGGTCAACATAATCCTCAGCATTCTTATGCAAAAATCCAGCCACAGCACACACATGCTTACAAGGATACCCCCTTAATTGCCACTTTCTACATGTGCAGGTCTTATTTACCAAGTCAACTGTAACATCATCAACATCTCTAACTTGAAAAACCTGATAAGATGAGGGGTATACCTCACACCTAAAGGCTGCATCTTTTGAGAAATCAAGTTTCTCCTGGATATTGGGGCAAATGAGCACATCTTTGGCTTCCATTTCAGTTCTTTTGATGACTAACCTACTCATGATTTGAACCCTAATGTCCTCTAGCATGTATATAATATGCTTTGACCTTGGAGTTATGATATAACCATTAAATGTTTCTGCTATGTTGTTTACTATGACATCACATTTAGTGTGAGTTTTCAAGTAGCACCTGTTAAAACTTTTGGGATCCTGCTTTAAGATTGCCTCTACTGCATCAGGGTTTATGGCCCTCATTTCATCAATGGCTTGGAGGTAATCAGGTTCACAGTATGCTCTTGCAGCTTTCCAATACAACTCCTTGAGCTCCTCATCCTTAAAATTCTTGTGCCAATTCGCATAGATGTGCCTTGCACAGTTTCTATGCTCTGCCCTTGGCCAAATAAGTGCCACAGCATTTAACAGACCCTGCACATAAATGATTATTAACCTTAGACATTACAGCAGAAGATAATTGTTCATTGTAAAATTTGTCAATTGCTACTACCTTTTGTTGATCTAAGATGAATGTCCATGCCTCACCACCATCACTTACACCCAAACACTTTCTGAGCTCTTCCATAAACCATTCCCAGCTATCGTTATTTTCACCATCTACAACTGCCCATGCCAATGGATACATCTGATCATTAGCATCTCTGCCAACTGCAGTTAACAACATCCCTCCTAGGAAGGTCTTTAGAAAACAACCATCTAGACACAAGACCTTCCTACATCCAGCTAGAAATCCCCTTTTCACACCATCAAAACACACAAAGAGTCTGAAAAAAGTTTCACATGTTGCTGTGGGATCTAAGTTAATGAAACCTGGTGGTGCAGTAACAAGCACAAAAGTTGATGTTGGGTTTACTTTTTTCAAAATCTCCATGTATGCACCAATTTTGCTATAATGATCCCTCATTGATCCATGAAGTTTCTTATGGGCACATGATTTAGCCTTGTAGGCCAGCCACTTGGTGATTATGACTTTATACTTTTGTTTCACAGCCAATATGATTTCCTTAGCCGACCAGTTGGGCTTGGATTTAAACACTTGCAGGAACTCATTAGCTATGAACATTGCAGTTAGCTGTCTATTCTTTACCATGTTTCTTTGGAAGGTATGTATATTCTTCACTCTTTTTACCAAGTAACACTCTTTCCCTTTATGAAGTGAACAATGTATAAAGAATGAACAACCTTTAACACAATTGACAACAATACGGCCACAGTTAGCTGTCTTTTCGCTCTTTGCAAGGTACAAGTTCCTACCATTAGCTACTGAGTACTGCCTCACTGCCTCTTTAAAGGCCTCCCTTGATGCAAACCTTATTCCCACCTTCCAAATAAATTTCTTCCAATTTGTATGTTCACCTACAGATGGGGCTGCTTCCTTGTACTTCTTGCCCCTGATATCATCATCCTCACTATCACCAGGTGTTAAAATGTCCCCGTCAGATTCCTCATAACTACTGTTTCCATCTACCCTTGGATCTTCAGTTTCATGCAAATCACCCTCTGTTTCATGCAAATTACCCTCTGTTTGTCTTTCATGTACTACCTCATCAATCACTTTTTTTTTGGCTTCCAAATCTATCTTGGTTGCCTCTCTAACTGCATGTTGTGACTGTATCCACTCAACATCCTCTCTGTCTGACTCTAATCCAAGTACATCATCCGCAGCTTCCTCTTCATCACTGGCCTCAACTAGTTCATCATAATCTTCATCATCAGAATTTGACTCTTCATCTTCCACACTGAACTCACTATCTTCACTGTCCTCGTCTGCTTGCTTAGCTATTGAGTTAGAGCTGCATCCAGGGGAAACCCTAGAAGATTGGGCTTTTAGTTTACTGGATTGGGCTTCAGGTTTACTGGGCTGGGTAACAGGGTTACTGGGCTGGGTAACAGGTTTACTTGGCCTAGAACTGGAGTGGGCTTCAGGTGCACTCAATTGACGATCTTGAACAAATACTTCCATAAATGTTTCACTCCAACTAAAAACCTTCCTAACCAACTCCAACACATCTCTATCATCACGAAAATGCCTAATTTCACCATCATCCGCATCCAACCCATACATATGAAAGTTCCTTGATTTATAGCATTTCGTTTCCAGTGCATAATCTGCTAGCTCAAAGTATGAAATGTGATCTATATCAACTTTAATTAACCTATGTGCACCCCCAACATACTGTGGAAGACCAAAACCTAACTCAATGTAACCACCATACCAAAGCATGACATCAATCGTTTCAACCATTGCATAATCATGTGAAATCGTACCTTGATCGGAGTTTAAACTTGATAGATTGAGAAGCTAGGTCACGTCAGTAGTCGCCCTTGATCTTTCCCTCCAAAACGAACAGAACAATGCAAGAAGATCAGTGTTTTGCTTCTTATAACATGTGTTAGCCACGTAGGATGCCATGTATGATTAATGAAGCCACCTAGGATTGAAAACTAACTCAGTTAGACATTTTTTAACTGAGTGGTGAAATGACAAACGAAATTAAAAGTTTGGGGTGTCACAGATCAAAGTGTTAGTTGCGGGTGTTATCGGCCAATTCTTCAAAGTTAAAGGTGTTAAAATCCAATTGGCCTATATTTTAACGACGAACTTATTTCGACGCTCGTTAGGGACCTACGCGACTTACGATTCGACATAGATAAAGTTCTGGAAGTTTATATATAATAGGTTATTTAACAGGTTATTTAACATATTCTGTGTGCATATAAAATTCAGAAGGTTATATACGCTGCGTATTGACCTATACGCAACGTATATAAAGTGTTCATATACGCTGCGTATAGGTCAATACGCAGCGTATAACCTAACTAGTGTATATAAGGATTAAGTTTCATATTCTACAAGCTCCGAGACGGAGGATAAACTGGTTAAGATGTTGCGGTTATAAACGATAGGTCACGAGTTCGATCCTTGCAAGGGCCGGTTCTTTAAAGAAGACCCCCTTTTTTACAAAGTTTTGATATATTTACACTTTGGTCCCCGAAGTTTCAATTTTTACACAAATGGTCCCTGAAGTTTCGAAAATTGACATAAACGGTCCCTGAAGTTTCATAAATTTACAAAAATGGTCCCTGATGTTACCAGGATTTACAAAAATGGTCCCTGAAGTTTCGAAAATTGACAAAAATGGTCCCTGTACTGTTCAGTTAAGTATGCTAACTGAGTTAGTGTTTAAAGAAGAAATCTTTATATGAAAGTTAACCTGGCTAAAACATTCAGTTAAAATAGTTTCAATAATAACCATATTAGTCCCTGAAGTATGAGTTTCATAAAATGACCAAATATTAATGTAACTTTTTTTTAGTGTTTCATGTCTCTAACTGATTTGAAGAATTGGGTACAAGAAACGGGAAAGAAGTATGGTTACGTAATTGTTACCCGCTACGCAGCATATATAAAACAGCTGCAAATTTGGGGTCATTTTGGTAGGTTTGAAGTGTCAAATTTTTGTCAGGTTTCTATACGCTGCGTATTGACCTATACGCAGCGTATATAAACCTGGCAAAAATTTGACACTTCAAACCTACCAAAATGACCCCAAATTAGCGCTGTTTTATATACGCTGCGTATTGACCAATACGCAGCGTATATAAACCTTGTTTTCTGTGCAATGATTGGTTATCAGGCACTGAGATCTATGGTCTATCTACGCAGCGTATTGATCTATACGCAGCGTATAGGGTTAACCCTATACGCTGCGTATTGACCAATACGCAGCGTAGATAAACCCTATTTTTGCTAGGGTTTGGTGTGCCAATAGGCACACTCATTAAAAATTGTAATTACATAAGGGTATGATTTAGAAAAGTTAATCAAATAGGATATATTGTCGTATTTGGCAAGAGCGACATCTCCAACACTTCTTATTTTCATTCTTCTTTTTTTTTTTCAGTTTTGCTTTGACATTTAATTAATTTTTCTCTAATAACATGTTATGTGTGACATTTTGAAAAAAAAGTTATATCTACTCAATGTAAATTTTATTTAAAATAGTCTTATTTGTATTCAAAATAACGTATTTTTTTTAACATGCAATATTTCAAAATTTTACATCAAAACATTGACAGAAAACATAAAACAAATCTGAGTATTTATTTTTAATTAAAATCTTGGATATTACATGTTAATATTAGAGAAAATCCAGATTTAATATTAAATGAAAACTGAAAAAGAAAAAATAATGGAGTTCCAGAAGATGTCGCCCTTGTAAAATACCCGTTGTGATGACAATCGAAACATGGCCATCTAAAGTGGAGGTGAGGAGTTCTCGCCTGGTGCAAAATTGTAACACCCCGCCCCGACTAGGGTTGAGGTGTCACTATAACAGTAATCAGAATCGAACGCCATTCCATTAAATAACTTAAAACGTCATAATAATTTACAATAGTTGCATAAAAATCATTAATTTTATAAAGATCCTGTGAGTCTTTAATGCCCCAAGCTCTCTTCCACGATCTTCTAAGATAAACCTGTAACCTAACGTACATAAAAGACATATGCACGTCTGAGTAAAATTTACTCAGTGGGACAACAACTATGAAGTGTATAAATTCTTAACCGTATCTATATAACAACCAATATACATAGCACATTTATTTAACCACATTCGGTGAGTCACATTCGGTAGTTTGGTGCAGTGGCGGTGCTAGACCTTAAAACCAGGGGTATCCCAAAAAAATGTTGGGTTAATCGGTTCGTATACGGGTCGGCACGTTATTGGGTCGCCGGTTCACGGATTCGGGTTCGCAAAGCATGCGGGTTATTTACGAGTCAAGTTCGGACCGAGTACGCGTCAAGTCGGTTATCGGGTTTCATATGAATGGGTCACACGGGTTGAATGCATGGGCTGCAAGAGTGTTACCGTTGGAGTGGAAGACATTAACGTTGAGGTGTACAGTGGGTTGTAACGGTTCTTTAGGATAGAAACTAGAATGTAGGATTTTATTGTTTTCTTTTTACTATTTACGTATGCATGTAAAGACTATATAAGACCGTGGGGTATGGTGGGGCGGGGGTTTGGGGCATGGGTTGACACGTGGATATGGGGCACTCAATACACAAACCCAAGTTTTATAGGGGTATGGTGGGCGTGGCTGGGCTGGCGTGGCCAAGCCACATCATTTTTTTAAAATTTAAAATAGCCCGCTATGCCCTAGCCAACAAGCCAATAAGAGCCGGCCACATAGAATCACTAGCATGCCCCACGTCCGGCCTTAAACTCCCGCCCAAAGGGCCACGCCCAAACCCAAGCCCACCCGGGGTGGTGACTTGGGCGTTTCTCTCCAACCCACGCCCAAACCCCCGCCCCATACCCCGTAGTCTAAAGTCTGGTTTGTTCATGAGATATTAAACCATTCATTCAAAATTTACAACAAGCTTTTCCATTCTCTGCAGCCTGCACATTTTACATATATCTGTGAGTGTGTGTTGTGAGGGCATTTGAGAGGGGCCTGAACCCAACAAAAAAAAACTCACAACGAAACGCAGGGACGAATCTGATCAACGAAACGCAGGTTCGAGTTCAAGGCTTAAGGGGCCAAGAAACCGAAAACTCACAACGAAACGCAGGGACGAATCTGATCAACGAAACGCAGGTTCGAGTTCAAGGCTTCAGGGACGAATCGGGACGATGTTTCTGACCTGTTCAGACCTGTTTCTGACGAATCGGGACGATGTTTTAGGGGTATCCTTTATATAAAATCGAAAAAAACAAAAAATTAACCTTGCGAACACGACTTTGAGCCGTAGCCCGTGCTATGGCTGGGTATAAGCTGTCTCTGCCCCTGGTTTGGTGCATAGTTAGTTCACATTCGGTGCGTCACATAATCACATTGGGTGAGTCACATGTTCACATTTGGTAATTCGGTGCATCATATTCAGTAATTCGGTGCGTCATATTCGGTAATTCGGTACTTCATATTCATTTCTGCTACAAACATTATGACCAGTGGCGGACCCAGGAATTATTTGCTGGGGGTGCGGATGAGTGGCTCAAGCATATTTTCAAGGGGTGCGGTCGGGTTTTTTGCCTAAAATATACACAAAATTTTTTTTTTCAGGGGGTGCGCCCGCCCACCTTGGGCATAACCTAGGTCCGCCCCTGATTATGACTATACCTATATACATATATCACATCAGATACTCTTGAAGATCACAAAAACATAGAAAAAAAACGACTTTAGATTTCCGACAACGAGGTTGCGGAAACCCAAATCCGTACACATAAGTTGTCATGTCCGTACCTTAATTGCGGAAGCGAAACTCGTGAATAAACTGTGCGGGGTGAGAAAGTGTGGCAAAGCCTACAATTATATTTGCAACATTAATTCTAATTTCCCAATTAACCCTTTCATAAATAAAACGAACTAAAGGTAAATTTGTTTATCAATATATAACGGAGGGTGTGACCATGTATTTTATGAAGAAAAAAAATACGATTTCTTTTTCTTTTCTTTTTTTTAAGAATAGCTTATTCAAAATAAATAAACAATATATAAAGTCTTAAAACTTAAAAGAGAAAATAATTTACTTAGTTTATTTATATCTTCAAACTAGATTTTTATATAACTCTTGTATATACTACAAAGAAAAATTGATAATTCTGTTTATATGATGTACGCAAATTCACATTCGTGAGGGAGGGAGGATGGTGAGTGGTTTCTGCTCGAAAGAGAGTATGGCGTCGTTATTTATAGTGTCTCAGACGCGGTTTTGATGTATGGAAAGGAGCAATTTTGGCCGTTTGATTGAACCCGGATTCGGAATGATTGAAAACGGTACGTGTGTTGGTTTCGGAAATCCCGGTCCCCCTTAATCTTGACTATCTCGGTCTTGCTATACGAACCACGCAAGCCCGTCTTCCCCTTTCTCTTTCTAGCGTGAACCCTTTTCGGTCTTCGGCTCACGGCTTGGTGTAATGTGAACACTTTCGGTCTTTGTTCACAATCGGTCTTTCCGTCTGAGCTTTTTCCACAAAAGCTTTTTTCGGTCTTCCTCGGGTAAACCGTCGGCCTCGGTTACCTCCTTCGGTCTATTTCTTCGATCTTTCTTTGTCTCCCGTCGGAACAAGCTTTCCAACAGCGGTCTTCTAATCATCGGTTCCTCTTCCGGTGACGACGGTCTTTCTCGCGTTCTTTCTGGCGACGACTCTTCTTTCTCACGTCGTTCGCGACTTCTTTCTTCTTGCTTCACTTTCTATCCGAACCAATACGATCCGGTCTTTCTCAGGTGAATCTTAGGCCTCCCGTCACCTGTGTCGGTCTATTGTGAATCCTCCGGTCTCAAATGGGTTCACAAATTTCGGTCTACGATCTTTCTGCGGCAACCGCTCGGTCTCGGTCTACCTTGGTGCGATACACCGGTCATTATCACACCTACGGTCTCGGTCTTTACTTTCGGTGACGAGAACAGATTGGGTCTCGGTCATGCCGTTCGATCTCTCACGGCTTCAATCCTTCTTCTCCGGAAACGGTCTTTCTTACACCGGTATCTCCTTTCCAACGACGGTCTCTTTCGGTCTTTGTCTTTCTTGTCTCCGGCGAGTTCTTCGGACTTTCTTTCAAGTCGTTCGGTCTACTACGACTTCGGTCTCTTCTCGTCGGTATATCTTTCTTACACCGGTACTCGTATTTCCGGCGACTATCTTCTTACGTTATCAACGATCATCTGCTTTCTTTCATACCGGCACAACACCAGTTCTTTCTTGCGATCCAATGAAATCGGAATTTCTTTCTGGTTCTTTCTTCTTTCTTGGCCTGCTCTCTTTTCTCTTTGATCAGCGGCTTCTTTCTTTCTTTCTGGACGTCACCATCTTCTTACTTTCTTGATGATTTCATTCGACCAGCATTTTCCCTGCTTTTTGTTCCAGTCCTACAGCCTAAGGGCTGCACCCTATTTCTTGCCCCGACTCTCAAACCGGCCCTCGTTGTTGCTCGACCTCGCTCTGATACCAATTGTTGGTTCAGGCCCCTCACAAATACACAATCAAACTCACGAACAGAAATATATTGAGAGGTGAACAAGACTATTTGTTAAAGAAAGAACACCCACCACATTCATTGAACATATGTGGCTATAAATAGCCTTACAGTAAACAAAAAAGTACTAAATTTACTCCTAAAGACTTGGTATTAGTGGACCCATACTTCTACCCCATGTGCCAACACCAACGTAAATATCCACACAATTCGGTCAACTCTAATACCTAGTCCAACTACTAAAACTATTATTTAATAAACTAAATATTCCAACCCAATTACTAACTAATAAAAACTGACTAGTCAAGATTAATTCCAACAGTTCGTGATTATGTTTTTAAATTTTGGAAATCCTTGGTGATTGATTTGGACCAAGTTGGATTTGTTAGTGTCCCGATGAAGAGGCTGGAAGTTGGCGCAAGAAATGATATGATGCCCAACAATCCCTTTATTTCCTAAACAAAATCATATATTCTTTTTCCTTTCAAAAAAAAAACATTTCTAAAAAAAGTTGTTTTAATTTATAAAGAAAATAACGATATTTACATTAAGTTTATAACTCTTCATAATTAACAACTTTATTATTATTATTATTATTATTATTATTATTACATTTTCTTATGAATTCTTTAAATGTGACAATTAGGTGGCATTTAATAACATATATTTTAAGGTTTCAAAAATCGGCTATTACAAAAAATTGTTCTATGATAAGCTAGAGGTTTTACACAGTAGGCCCTCGGGCGATGGTTTTCTCTAGAATGGTGGCAGGCCAGGTCACTAGCATTGTATGCGTTCGAAGACATGGATGGCTTTTTGCTATTGGATTTACCCGGGTGACATCGGGCTATTCAGTATAACAAATTTATTAATTATTGATTGTAAACATTTAATTTTGTAGGGATGTGATAGTTCAGTGTTGTTGAATTCGACCAAAAAGAAACATAGCTTTTTTTGCCACCACACCTTTCTCCATCAATTAGGAATCTGATTCCGTCACGAAACACATTTCTTAAATTGTAGTCATTTTTTGAGTGTTTATTATTTGGTGTCTAATCCGCATATATATCACCATTGCTCTTGATTTTCTTGACTTTATATCTCTTAAATGACAATATATACACGTGTGATTTAGTTTACGAATATTTTTCAATGCCGAGAACCTCGATCAGATAGTAAAAAAGGCGTAAGGTTCACAATGGTGTAAAACTAAAATGTGATATACCGGGCTAGAATTCGAGTTACAGGAACAAGGGCCAAACCCACCACCCAAGAATGGAATCGTCGAGCGAAAACACTTGACAACCTCCTGGAAGCAGCTTTTCTTGCCACCGGACCTTTCTCCATCAATTAGGAATCTGATCACGAAACACATTTCTTAAATTGTAGTCATTTTTTGAGTGTTTATTATTTGGTGTCTAATCCGCATATATATATCACAATTCCTTTTGATTTTCTTGACTTTATATCTCTTAAATGTCAACATATATACGTGTGATTTAGTTTACGAAGATTTTTCAATGATGAGAACCTCGATCAGAGAGTAAAAAAGGCGAAAGGTTCACAACGATGTAAAACTAAAATGTGATATACCGGGCTAGGATTCGAGTTACAGGAACAAGAGCCAAACCAACCACCCAAGAATGGAATCGTCGAGCGAAAACACTTGACAACCTCCTGGAAGCAGCTTTTCTTGCCACCGGACCTTTCTCCATCAATTAGGAATCTGATGCCGTCAGTAAACACATTCCGTAAATTGTAGCTATTTTTTGAGTGTTTATTTTTTGGTGTCTAATCCGTATATATATCACCATTGCTCTTGATTTTCTTGACAGTGTATCTCTTAAATGTCAACATATACACGTGTGATTTAGTTTACTAAGATTTTTCAATGACGAGAACCTCGATCAGAGAGTAAAAAAGGCGTAAGGTTCACAACGGTGTAAAACTAAAATGTGATATACCGGGCTAGGATTCGAGTTACAGGAACAAGGGCCAAACCAACCACCCAAGAATGGAATCGTCGAGCGAAAACACTTGACAACCTCCTGGAAGCAGTTTTTCTTGCCACCAGGCATTTCTCCATCAATTAGGAATCTGATGCAGTCACTAAACACATTCCGTAAATTGTAGCCATTTTTTAAGTGTTTATTTTTTGGTGTCTAATCCGCATATATATCACCATTGCTCTTGATTTTCTTGACAGTATATCTCTTAAATGTCAACATATACACGTGTGATTTAGTTTACGAAGATTTTTCTATGCCGAGAACCTCGATCAGAGAGTAAAAAAGGCGTAAGGTTCACAATGGTGTAAACTAAAATGGGATGTACCGGGCTATGATTCGAGTTACAGGAACAAGGGCCAAACCAACCACCCAAGAATGGAATCGTCGAGCGAAAACACTTGACAACCTCCTGGAAGCAGCTTTTCTTACCACCAGACCTTTCTCCATCAATTAGGAATCTGATGCCGTCACTAAACACATTCCTTAAAGTGTAGCCATTTTTTGAGTGTTTATTTTTTGGTGTCTAATCCGCATATATATCACCATTGCTCTTGATTTTCTTGACTGTATATCTCTTAAATGTCAACATATACAAGTGTGATTTAGTTTACGAAGATTTTTCAATGCTGAGAACCTCGATCGGAGAGTAAAAAAGGCGTAAGGTTTACAATGGTGTAAAACAAAAATGGGATATACAGGGCTAGGATTCGAGTTACAGGAACAAGGGCCAAACCAACCACCCAAGAATAGAATCGTCGAGCGAAAACACTTGACAACCTCCTGGAAGCAGCTTTTCTTGCCACCACACCTTTCTCCATCAATTAGGAATCTGATGCCGTCACTAAACACATTCCTTAAATTGTAGCCATTTTTTGAGTTTTTATTTTTTGGTGTCTAATCCGTATATATATCACCATTGCACTTAATTTTCTTGACAGTATATCTCTTAAATGTCTACATATACACGTGTGATTTATTTTACGAAGATTTTTCAATGCCGAGAACCTCGATCAGAGAGTAAAAAGGGCGTAAGGTTCACAATGGTGTAAAACTAAAATGAGATATACCGGGCTAGGATTCGATTTATAGGAACAAGGGCCAAACCAACCACCCAAGAATGGAATCGTCGAGCGAAAATACTTGACAACCTCCTAAAAGAAGCTTTTCTTACCCCCAGACCTTTCTCCATCAATTAAGAATCTGATGCCGTCACTAAACACATTCCTTAAATTGTAGCCATTTTTTGAGTGTTTATTTTTTGGTATCTAATCCGCATATATATCACCATTGCTCTTGATTTTTTGACTGTATATCTCTTCAATGTCAACATATACACGCATGATTTAGTTTACGAAGAAGTGACAACCCGGAATTCCAAGGCTCTTTATGCACGTATTGTTTCTATTCATGTTCGGTCGTATGTTGTGAACTTGGATTTGTTATGAAAACATGTTATTGTATATTCGAAGTAACAAAGGTCGTTAGACATCAAGTGGTTGTGACACATGTTGATAACCGCTCACGAACTCGGAATCGCACACTCACCTCGTAACCGCACACTTTCTTGTTTGCACCCTCGGCCCGAATCTGAAGCCCAAGTGCAGCCTAATGTTGGGCCCGACTTTCTTTGGGATTGCTTACATAGCCATAACGGGGAATGGTTTCCCCATAATCTTCTTAGCACTAAAACGTAACTAACCCTAATGTCCTTTTTTCCCTTTTCCCTTGAGAACGACAGCAACCATCATCACCTTCGAAGCTCTTTCTTGTCGGTAATCGGCTATCCCCTGAAGACTCTCTCTCCTCTCCCTCAAGGTTCGACGGAAACAATTCTTTCTGGTTCGAAGCCTTCGATCGAGCATCCCAACAATCCCGTGCGTACACCATCTTGTGGTTAGTAAACAATTACGTTTTCTTGTGATTTTGTTTAAGTGATTAAGTGAATGATGTGTTCTTGAAACATACTTCCGTTGATTTACTGGAAATAAAATGTTTAAAGATTTTTGTTACTTAAATATGTGTTTAACGGTTTTGTGCACCAATAGGTGTTAATGGTTTTGAGATAACATGAAAGTTCATAAGATCTAGATGCCTAGAGTAATTTGATTTTTGTATGAAATAATATTCACTGTTTTGAATGCTATGAATGTTAGAACCATGTATGATTCTAGGGTGTAAAGAATCTTGGATGTTGAAATGATTTCGGTTCACTGTTTCCACATGACCGCACTGTTGAAATTTCATGATTTAAAGAGTGAAGCTGGGTTTTCTGTCTTCCTTGAAGGTACAATTAGTAATGCTTAGGGTACAACCTGGTGTGTCATGTTTTGAATATTGTTTATGATTAGGGCATTTATGAAGGGATTTTGTGAAATAATGGCAATGAGCTCGATGATGGTTATTTATTAGGATGACCGAAAGATAGTAATAGTTGAATGTACGAAATTGTTGCTTATATGATCATAGAAAGTAAGTAATACATGACTAAGAAAGAAAGCCGAGTTTTAGAATAATGATACTGTGTTTTCATGGTGGTACAAGCATATATGCACAAGGTACAACTTAGAAATACATGTTGAATGTGTGAGAGAAGATGATGAGCATGTGATTGATTGAATATGAAAGGGATAATTGTCTTATCTATTAGTGTGGGAATCTTGTATTTGGAAATAGATGCTGGGTCTAGATGGAGGGTACACCTACCTGTGCACATGGTACAACTTAAATGTGGCATGAATTGAAAGTTGGTGTGTTATATGAGTTTTGTCGTAGTAATTGATATATTTAGAGAATAAAAGGATTATGTGTGTATGGTTGCACAAAAACCAATCACACATTAAATAGCTTGGCCCCACCACTTAATTTCATAAAGTTGTTTGGTGCACAAATGGTGAATAATCGCAGATTACATTCTTTACACATGCACACGTTACTGGACTCCATTTAATTGGGCCACATGAGCACTGTTTGGGCCGCACAGTGAGTGGAATGGACTGAGTTGCACACTGTTCGTAAGATTCATGACTGTTATGTTACACCACACACAAAGACCCATTCGCACACTCTTAACGGACTCTATGTTGGGTCGTACGCTTGAACGAGTACACTGTTGGACTTTAAACGTGCATGTATGTGTTGTCTGTTGTGATACATGCTTGTATGAAACTTGCTAGTATATGTGTATTGATACGTGATTTATGTGTATACGGAACTGACTGTCTTTGGTAACAATGGTAGGGTTTGGTTGACCAACTTGGAACGGGTAATGTAATGTACCATACCGAGCAATCTAAGGTGAGTTCATTCCTCTTGAGCATGCGTCCCGGTGGATGGGACAGTCATTGGGTATCCTTGAGAGGGATAGGTTTTTGAGTAAATCAATTGGGTATTCCTAAGAGGAATACGTCGTGTGGGTAAAATCTGGAATGTTGGATAATATACTTATCCTATCACCTTTAATTCTCATCTTGTTTGTTACCTGAGAGGTAACGGAGTATTAGTTGGAAGCGCTATCTAGGTTTGGCACCCTCACCCCGTACCTGAGAGGACGGGTGTGAACTAATGACTCAGTCATGCCCAATGCTTTGATAGGAGCATTGGGGAAAGGGCAAAATAAATCAGGAGCCGTCTTGTATTCGAGGTATTATCAACATTGTAATCAATGAACTAAACTAAACACTTGGTAACTAATGTTTTCGTAAAACTATGAACTCGCCAGCGTTGTCTGATACACGTGTGTGCATGCTCGCAGGTTATTGATACGTGTGGATGTGGAACTTGCTTCTGGGATGCTGGAGTGGTCATGGGTAGAGAAACATGGGAACCTGAAACGAGACTAGTTAATTTCATATGTTTGGGTTTTGGTTAAACTTCATATTATGCTTCCGCTGAACACAACAAGTTATAAATAATGTTTTGTAACACTTTGTATTAATGAATGAAAGCTTTTATTTGAAATCTTGTTATGAGTTCAACGTGATTAGTGGCTAGATCCTAGTACGTCACACGCTTCGCGGAGGATTCTGCTTGTGGAATTTTGGGGGTGTGACAGTTTGGTATCAGAGCCACTGTTTATAGTGAACTTGGTTTTAAAGCGTTTTTGTAAAACCAGACTATAACTGAACAGTTCTGAATACGTGAATACGACCATGACACTCAGCTCCAGATTGCAAGGTTCGTCTTTCTCACTTGTTGCATACATTACATGACTAGTACACATTTGTTTATGACGTAACATATGAACACACACTCTTCACTATAGCATGATAGCATGGATTGCTTACTTACTTTATGATGCGTTGATAGTATGCCATAGTCCTTGGATTTTTGTGATCTTATTCCTTTAACAACCTCCGTTGATATCTGGGTTTGAAGAACCATTTGACACAAGTTAGGAGGAACTGAGATGAACATGCAAATCACAATATTATTGTGGGTGCACACATAATAATAATGTGGGGTGCATGTGAGTCCCAGGGAGGCTTAACAAGTGAAAAAGGGGTTCTGTTCTGTTATTTAATCAGTGAGAAACGTAACAAATCTATAGGAGTCACAGCAGTGATTGTCTCCTACTTGAACGTGATCTTTTCACTCCTTCCTGAATCCTTACGAATCTCGATGTTATCGAGTATCACCTGAACACTTATCTGAACGTTTAGAGAACTGTGTAGAATGTTAGGTGCTAGTATGAACGTCCCTGAGTTGGATGTCGCAGTGTCGAATGATTGGTCGGTACCTGATGTGTCTTAAATCATACACATTTTATACATCAAATTCCTTACATTTTAATCTGTTTGAATATGATTTTCTCGCGATAATGGTACTTATTTGATTATATGTTATATTTACAGGAAACTGTGAAATATATGTGGATTATACGAGAAAACGGTACAAGATCGACAAAGGGAGCAAAAACGGCGAATAAAACGGAGTCCGAATGAAGAAGAAATGAAGAAAAGAACATAAATACGCGCCAGAAACAGTCAGAACTTCATCTGGACATATCCGGAGCTAGGAAATGAGTTACGGGAGCCATAATATATGCTTTTGGGGTAGCTTGACGAGAGGAATCCAAAAATAAAGTTTGTTTTTGAAGACCCCTTGCGCACCGTAAGGTTAAACCCTTACGGTGCGCAAGGACCTGTCGGCAGAAACTTTTTCGTGCGAATGGAGCAGTTGAAGAAAGTTAGGTCAAAAGTGCTTGCGCACCGCAACGACCAGAGTGTTACGGTGCGCAAGGGGTGCGCAGAAGCTCAAAATTTCAACTATAAAAGGCCTTCACTTCTACTCGGAAATCACACCCTTCACAGCTCGAAAACACACGTAAAAGACTGCTATCAGGCAACATTAGGCAGCTGGAAGTGAGGTAGAAGTACCTTGGAGCCATATGAGAGTCGAGGAAGCTTCCGACTCGAGTTTTAAGCTTCTGGGGTCGGTAAATATTCGTTTTTCAAGTTTCTATTCGCTTGTATTATGTTTTCAGTAGTTTTTAAGCTTTGTTTAAGTGTGTTATTGTATAATATGTGTACTTAAACTTATAAACTACCTGGGTTATGATGAACTAGATGATTGTAATGCATAATTGAAGTAATTTCAGTTATTTTATGTGATTTACAGAATAGTATCTTTGAAGTTAATCTTGATATTGCATGTTGTTATAATTTTGATTTAGTTATTTGTCGATAAATTCAGAGGTTTAAACATGAAGAAATTCCCTTTAAACTTAGAATTTAATTTGATTCGTTTATCTTTCAATTTTCGGGTTAAATATTGTGTTGAGAAATTGACCAAGTCTAATAATAATTCAAATCAAAATAATAAAACGTGCATCCTCACCTTATGACTAGAAATAAGATTAGGGTGAGCTAGGTTATTAGCTAATCATTGGTGGGTAATTTGGGTAATCGATAACTCGAGCTCTTTTATTACATCGTGATTAAGGTTTCTTAGGATTTTAATTTTCAAAGATTTGTTCGCTTTGCGGGTTTAAAAGATCGTCTCACAACTTAGTCTCTGAGGTTCCAACGGTTGGATTCACGTAGGATTTGGTATCGATAGCTCGAGCCGGTTCGTTCTAGCACTTCACATCTCGTCTTTATCTTTTGTTTAAATGGCATCTCTAACGGGGGGTTAACCAAAGGAAAAAGATATTTAACTGTTATTATTGTCAAATTAACATTGCATGATTCTAGGAATTCAAAACCCAGGTAGTCTGTTTATCATTATATATTTGTAAAACTTTGTTTCTGTGATTGTTATACTTTGTTTGTTTATTTGTTTCACTGTGTTTGTTTATTTGTTTTACTTTTCGTTTCCTGTCTTCTTTTCCGTAATTAATTAAATTATTATTTAAAAATCAAAAATCAATTTAAATCAAACTTCCAAATTTAACTTTATAGTCGATAGAAGTTCAGTATCTAAAATATGCCCATAGTGTCCACGGATTGATATCCGGTCTTGCCATCTACACTACACCGCGACCGGTGCACTTGCCGATTGTGTGTGGTTTAGTAGCAATTCCATTTAAAACTTGTTTTGAAAATAAAACGAAATATCATATGCTCGGACATGTAGTAACTGGAAGGGTTAAGTACCGTTAAATTGGGAACTCCTGTCTAGACTGGCATTCGTACAAATCTAAGTATAAGGACCCGTTGCCTACCTGGGGACAATCCCAATGAGAGTACCGACACCTATTAGGCCAAAGCATGTCCAACTTTTAAGCATCTGAATAAACAACCTCACATCAAGCTTTTTACATACCAAGGCTTTTGAATAAAACGATTCATAAAACATCAAAGTCTTCGAACATAAAAACAGGCTGTGAGCCGCACATCAAGTTTTTGGCGCCGTTGCCGGGGACACTGGCAAACTTTAGAGAACTACCCGAGTCGTCTATTAAGTTATTTTTTTTACTTGTTTTCATATATTAAAGTTTGTTTGTTTGTTTGTTTTATGTATTTTTAAAATGTGTTTGATCTGTGGAGGACCTCATTATACCAAATATTGTCCAAATTCATCAGAGTATTACACAGATTACTCTTCTAACTTATATTCACAACCACAACCATATCAAAACTATTATTCTTCACCATATCAACAATGCAACGAAAGCAAGTACCCACCTTATTTTCCGACATTTGTGGAATCATGTCAAGTCATCGCTCAAACAACATCATTAATGGTGCAAAACTGCGAACTACTAGAACAAATGTTAGAAAAGATGAAAAACAACGATCAAATCGTTCAGGCAACATCTTTACTGAAGCAAGATTGCGAAGTACTAGACCAAATGTTAGAAAAGATGAAAAACAACGATCAAATCATAAATCCATTTTGTGGGAACTGCGCTGGAACGCACAAGTCTAAAGATTGTCCGAACTCTTTTCGATGGGCAATGCCTTCGGTTACAAAGGGGATATATTGGGCCGACAAGGATAATTTGACTTTAAATCAAGACATGAATGACGAGTCGGTAGATGCCACAGAGCTTACCAATATGGAGACAACATTGAAGGATGCTGAGGGTATTGGTGAAGATAATAAGGTACAGCAGGAAGAGAAAAATGTTAAACTAATAATTGATTTTTCCTGTGATGATGCGGAGATAGATGCGAAGCTGGCTGAATATAGGAGACTAATAAAAGAAGAGATGGAAGAGGAACTACCCGGTGAGCCAGAGTTATCAGATAGAGAACCGGAGTAAAAAATGGACACTGAAATCCCACCTCCGGTTCAGCAAGTCGTTAATTCCAACCATTGGTGTGATGACTTTTGGAGTGATGACGATGAAGGGGTAGTAGAAGAGATTGAATTAGAGATGCCTCGATACTCAGCAGCTCTAATTGAAGAAGTTGAAGAAAAGCCACTTGACAAGATGGAGGATGAAAAATATCATGAACCATCTTGGGAAGAAGAGTTTGGTGATGACTTGGTAGGTTTGCCAACTATTGAAAATGCAGAATTTGACCCAATCGGTGATCTTGCCTATTTAGAGAAATTACTTGAAGGTGAACCGATTATGGAAATCAAACAAATACCAAACGAAGAAGAAAAGAAAGTGGCTGAGGAGTTTGTAAGTTGGCCCGTGAAAAAGCTAGAAGCTGGATCACCACCACAATTAAAAACACGGGAGAAGACACGAAGAAACTTGGATCAACATATCTTGAGGATGAAAAGATGGTGCAAACAGAAGCTCAAGTGCAGAGACAACCATCATCCTCCTTATATGACACGAATCAGGTTTGGTCCAGGTAAATTTAAGTATTGGTGGCGTGACCTATTTGAAAATGTTAAAAGATTTAAAATTTCCAAATTTAAAATTTCAAATAACAAGAACCGGGTGGAATTGAACGGGTTGGATAAGGTCCAGATCAAAGAAAAACCTCCTAATTAAATTCAAGTGTGGGGAGGTTTTGTAAAAATTTGTGTTTTTGAGTCGTTTATTTTGTGTCGAGTTAGTACTGCTTGGGTTGTTGCTTGTTTTTGTTTATGCAGGTTTGAATCACACCACCCGTACTCAATCTCCATTCGGGAGATTTCGGAGCTGTACGCCAATTTCAAGAAATTTACCAAGTGTGCTAGTCAGAGTCAAAGCCGACCGCGACCGAAATGCTATACGATCGAGCTGGATTGGACAAAAGTTTTTATACATCATATAACCAGCTAAGTCCTTTCCAATTTGTCCTTTGTCTTTATTTCTTATTTACTTTAATTTTTGAGTTTTCATTTACACAACAATAAAATAAACAATTTAAAAATTTTAAAGAAATTTTTCGCGCTTGTCCCGATATTTTAGCACATCGAAAACAAAGACCTTTTCAAAACGACAGTCAAAACGATTTAAATGTCGAACTTACTAAAACAAAAATACATGTTTCTTTAAGTTGCGTGATAGTAGGTTGATTAAATCAGGTTTTTCTTGAAATAAAATTTTTACGGGATACCTAAGATAATGAATCAAGCTGGAAAGTTAATTGATTATGCAATATCAATATCGACCCTTATTTTTCCACATGACAGTAAGTTTTGAGCCTATAAGTGTTTCTTACGAATACACTATTTTCGTTTCATGTGTGTTTTCCAACTTGTTGCATTACTTTAGAACTTGTACGTTTTGATACATTTCAAGACCTTTGGTTTAGACGTTGATACAAGTATGATAGAGGCATTAGGATCACCTTTCTGAAAGGAAAGAAAAAAAAAAAAAAAAACCTGTTACCCAAAAATGTTATCAAATAGAAAACCAAGTCGAGCCTTTTTCTGTTTCATTTGTTTAAAACACAACCATTTTGTGGAACATCCAAAAGTGCTATGAAAAGAAGAGCAAAACGATATGAAAAATGCATGGGATGTGGAAATTGGTCTCACACAGGAAGATGTAGAAAAAGTCAAACTGAATCTCAACATGAATACACACTTCTAATGAGGGTGGAGGCTATTAGGCTCAATGCCGAACGGTCCATTAGAGTTGGAAGTAATGATCACTACAGGATTGAGGAAGACTTACTCCATATCTTGGATAAAACCGGTCTTGACGATCTGACCTTAAAAGAGTCACTTGATTTGTGAGTACAGAAAAAAAAAAAAAAAAAAAACCTACTACGTGCTTTTCCGGTTTATCGTAAATCACTTTCTTCCAAATAAACAACCTACCTTTTACCCTTACCTACCCACAATAAAAGTCCTCTTGATTTGTATCGACTTATAACAATTAGGTGAAGATCTGATTGACGTACAAGCTTATAATAGTCATGCTTCACAGTTCGGTTTTTGAGAGTTCACTTGAAATTACATATATATTAACCGAGAGATGAGTGAATTTCGTGAGGGATGTTAATATTGCATAAATTGATTACTTGAAGGTAAGAAAGTTTGATTAGGTAGGCTCGGTTTCTCGTTTCATTCTCTTGAATTGTCAACCTTTTGAACGTTGTAAGTCTTGGGAAACATCTGTGTTTATTGATTTTGTAGTTCGCGTTTTAATTTGTTAAAGACTTGCGTTTTTGTAAAGCATTTAAGTGGGACATGTTGCTTAAGATTTGCTTAGGGACAAGCAAAAGTTTAAGTGTGGGGATATTTGATGTGTCTTAAATCATACACATTTTATACATCAAATTCCTTACATTTTAATCTGTTTGAATATGATTTTCTCGCGATAATGGTACTTATTTGATTATATGTTATATTTACAGGAAACTGTGAAATATATGTGGATTATACGAGAAAAAGCTAGAAGCTGGATCACCACCACAATTAAAAACACGGGAGAAGACACGAAGAAACTTGGATCAACATATCTTGAGGATGCAAAGATGGTGCAAACAGAAGCTCAAGTGCAGAGACAACCATTACAGTCACAGGACCCCGTTACAAGCAACGATATTAGGGGAAACAGTCACGGCGACATCGAGGTGCTCGAAATCGTAGCTTACAGTATGAAAACGAAGGTGACCCCAACAAGGATTGACCGTTGTAAGTCAAGACACCAACAACCAAGAGAACAATGACAGTAATGGGAATCCATGTGACCGTAACAACACTAGAAATGATGCTCGTGGAAGAGCATTTAGGATTGGCGTGGACGACGCCAGGAATATTGCAACATGATGGCCTGCACGTTCTTGGTAACTAATCGCTTCGTCTCTGTTCTGTTTAACCCTGATGCTTCATGAAACCGAACCTGTTGTGAAATCGGCTAATGGAAAGACAATTGAAACCTCATTTTTTCGTTGGGATGCAAACTCGACCTTGTGGGACAAGTGTTCGACATCTACCCTGGATAGTTTTGTTGTAGTAGTTAGTGTGGATTGGTTATCCAGATATCGCGCAGATATACCTTGTGAGGAGAAAATTTTGAGTATCCCTCTCCCTAGTGGCGAATCGTCGTCTGTCCTAAAGCATCAGAGTGGTGTAAAGGTTAGTATCATTTCAGCAATGAAAGCCAGGAGCATCTACAGAAGGATTACCCCGCTATATTGGCAACCTTTGCTAATGTTTGGGCTAAGGAAGGAGGATCGAGGATCCACCAATTGTTTGTGATTCCTCTCGGTGTGCTACTCGAGGAACTTTCAGGTTTACCTCCACAACTGAATAGGTAGAATCTCAGTTTGATTTCACGACCAGAGGCAGCCTTGATTTCTCGTACTCCTTATCGTCTGGCACCTGGAAAGTTGCAAGAACTGTCCAATCAACTTCAGGAAACTACAGGATGAGAGTTTATAGATCTAGCTCCTCATTTTGGGGAAAACGAGCTCTATTGTGGAAACGAAGGACGAGTCCTTTCGTATGTGTACAGACTACCACAAGGTGGTAACCATAGACAGTCACCCTCTATCTCGCATCGATGACCTGCTTGACCCACTATAATGATCAAGCTTCTACTCGGAAACCGAATTGAGATCGGGCAATCATCAGATGGAAGTCCAGGAGGAAGATGTTCCTAAGATGACATTTCAAACGCAGTACAGCTAATGCGATTTTCAGTGTATGTCATTCAAGTTATTCTACACCAGCAGCTTTACGGATCACATGAATCGTATGGGTAAACCTCATCTCGTCAAATTGTCAACCGTGTTTATTGGTGACACTTAGAACCACTACCAGGAGAAGGGAACACCATGGACGGCACTTGTATCTTATCTTAGAGCTCCTAGGGGAGGAGCAACTCAATGCGAAGTCTACCTAAGTGTGACTTCAGGATTTGAGAATTACACTTTCTTGGTCATGTAGTCAACGAATTAGGAATACACGTGGATCTCGCTAAGATCCATTTTATTAGAACTTGATAGGAACCAAAGACTCCTTCGAGGATACAGTAATTTCTTGGCCCCTCTATATACTATCGTAGATTCATCATAGGATTTTCGAGGTTTGCACAGCGTTAAACTCTTTAGCACAGCGGGGTACTATGGTTTTTGGGAAACAAGAGAGGAGAACGTCTTTTCAGCTTTTGGAACCCAACACTGCAATGCACTGAGCACCGTCTTTACCCGGGGATACGGGTGATCTCGTGGTATACCATGATAGTTTGAATCAGAGTCCCAGTTACACGCCGATGCAACATGAGAAGGTGGTGGCTTACGTGATGGATTAACAAGAAGAATTGCATGACTCACAACCTAGGGTGGAAGCCATGGTCTTGGATTTAAGATTGGAGGCATTACTTGGACGGTACCGAATGCACCACTTAGACCGATCACAAGAGCCTCCCGTGTACCTTTGTTTCGAAAGGAGCCAAACATGTGATGGCATCGCTGGATGGAACCTTTGAATGATTTCGGCCGTGAAACCTAGACGTGTACGATGCCTCGTAGCTCACCATCAATTCTAAGCCAACCCGATCAGATTCTCCCTATTCAAACCGAAGCATTGAAGGAAGAAAACTTTCAAGTTGGGTCCATGCGGGGCATGGAGGAAGAACTTTTGGCGAGTCGGACGATATTCACTACTTCATGGAACGAATGTGGATCCTACTATACGGCAACCGTAGGGAACTTGTGTTGAGCAAAACACACCAGCTTCGATATTCTAGTAGCCTGGGTATTGATAGTAGATATTGGGATTTATAAATCTTGCACTGGTGATCGGGCATGAAGGCCCACCTAGCTACGTATGTGAATGATGTTTGAATTGTGGGAAAGTCAAGGTGAAGTATCAGCAACCAGAAACACCCATACGAAAATGAGAACAGATTGCCATGGATTCTATCACTAGTCTACTTACAACTCGAAACGGAAACAATATCACCAGAGTGATCGTTGATTGTCTCACGTTACCAGCACTCTTGGCTCACGTCTAGACACGAGCATTGCTTATCATCGTAAGACAAACGGTTGGAGTAAACGAACCATCCTGACACGTAGACATGCTGCGAGCATGTGAGTGATTGACTTCAGTAAAAGTTGGAAGGACACTTACCTTTGAGATAAGTTCTACTCCAGCAGTTGCCATCACTGTAATCAGACAGATCCGTTGAGGCATTGCATGAACAATAATGCCAATCTCCTTGTTGGACTAAGACGAGTGGCAACCTAATCACAAGTTTCGGACTTGCAGTCGAAACTCTTGGGAAGATTGTTTAGATTGAAACTCGTTTGGCGACAACGCGTGACCGCCAGAAAAGCTGATAAGTTTAGGAAAACACTGGGAGTTCGCTGCAGGCGAACGTGTCATGATTGGAAGTCTCACCCTGGGAGGGTGTAGTGCGCTTTGGGAAGCGTGGCAAGACAAATTTACATTACGTTGGGCCATTCAAAATTCTGGAAAGAATTGGTGATATGGCCTATAAACTCGAGTTACCCGACGAATGGGGTAATGTGCACGACGTCAGTTATGTCTTGAATCTAAGGCAGTATTTGTCTGATGAAGCACTTGTGATACTTTTGCTAGAGCCTAAGGTTAACGACAAGTTGCAGTTGTCAAGGAATCTATTGAAAACATGGACCTGGAAGTCAACGTTCGTTGACTTAGTTGAATTTCAATCGCGAGAGTTCGTTGGAACTCAAGACGTCGACCGGAGTTCACGTGGGAACGCAAAGATCAGATGAAGCTCAAGTATTCGCAATTATTTAAAACTGCTAAATCAAATTTTGTTACGATTGGAGAATTTCGGGACAAAATTCCCTTTCAAGTTGGGGATGATGTGACACCGGGGGAAAACCCACAGTCATCCTGACTTACTCATCTTGATATCGTTTCACTCCCCTGAGACAGCTTATCAAATTTCAGGACGAAATTTCTTTCAAGTTGGGGATGATGTGACAACCCGGAATTCCAAGGCTCTTTATGCACGTATTGTTTCTATTCATGTTCGGTCGTATGTTGTGAACTTGGATTTGTTAGGAAAACATGTTATTGTATATTTGAAGTAACAAAGGTCGTTAGACGTCAAGTGGTTGTGACACATGTTGATAACCGCACACGAACTCGGAATCGCACACTCACCTCGTAACCTCACACTTTCTTGTTTGCACCCTCGGCCCAAATCTGAAGCCCAAGTGCAGCCCAATGTTGGGCCCGGCTTTCTTTGGGATAACTTACACAGCCATAATGGGGAATGGTTTCCCCATAATCTTCTTAACACTAAAACGTAACTAACCCTAATGTCCTTTTTTCCCTTTTCCCTTGAGAACGACGGCAGCCATCATCACCTTCGAAGCTCTTTCTTGTCGGCAATTGGATATCCACCGAAGACTCTCTCTCCTCACCCTCAAGGTTCGACGGCAACAATTCTTTCTGGTTCGAAGCCTTCGATCAAGCATCCCAACAATCCCGTGCGTACATCATCTTGTGGTTAGTAAACAATTACGTTTTCTTGTGATTTTGTTTAAGTGATTAAGTGAATGATGTGTTCTTCAAACATGCTTCCGTTGATTAACTGGAAATAAAATGTTTAAAGACTTTTGTTACTTAAATATGTGTTTAACGGTTTGGTGCACCAATAGGTGTTAATGGTTTTGAGATAACATGAAAGTTCATAAGATCTGGATGCCTAGAGTAATTTGATTTTTGTATGAAATAATATTCACTGTTTTGAATTCTATGAATGTTAGAACCTTGTTTGATTCTAGGGTGTAAAGAATCTTGGATGTTGAAATGATTTCGGTTCACTGTTTCCACATGACCGCACTGTTGAAATTTCATCATTTAAAGAGTGAAGCTGGGTTTTCTGTCTTCCTTGAAGGTACAATCAGTAATGCTTAGGGTACAACCTGGTGTGTCATGTTTTGAATATTGTTTATGATTAGGGCATTTATGAAGGGATTTTGTGAAATAATGGCAATGAGCTCGATGATGGTTATTTATTAGGATGACCGAAAGATAGTAATAGTTGAATGTACGAAATTGTTGCTTATATGATCATAGAAAGTAAGTAATACTTGAAGAAGAAAGAAAGCTGAGTTTTAGAATAATGATACTGTGTTTTCATGGTGGTACAAGCATATATGCACAAGGTACAACTTAGAAATACATGTTGAATGTGTGAGAGAAGATGATGAGCATGTGATTGATTGAATATGAAAGGGATAATTGTCTTATCTGTTAGTGTGGGAATCTTGTATTTGGAAATAGATGCTGGGTCTAGATGGAGGGTACAACTAACTGTGCACATGGTACAACTTAAATGTGGCATGAATTGAAAGTTGGTGTGTTATATGAGTTTTGTCGTAGTAATTAATATATTTAGAGAATAAAAGGATTATGTGTGTATGGTTGCACAAAAACCGATCACCCATTAAATAGCTTGGCCCCACCACTTAATTTCATACAGTTGTTTGGTGCACAAATGGTCAATAATCGCAGATTACATTCTTTACACATGCACACGTTACTGGACTCCATTTAATTGGGCCACACGAGCACTGTTAGGGCCGCACAGTAAGTGGAATGGACTGAGTTGCACACTGTTCCTAAGATTCATGACTGTTATGTTACACCACACACAAAGACCCATTCGCACACTCTTAACGGACTCTATGTTGGGTCGTACGCTTGAACGAGTACACTGTTGGACTTTAAACGTGCATGTATGTGTTGTCTGTTGTGATACATGCTTGTATGAAGCTTTCTAGTATATGTGTATTGATACGTGATTTATGTGTATACGGGACTGACTGTCTTTGGTAACAATGGTAGGGTTTGGTTGACCAACTTGGAACGGGTAATGTAATGTACCATATCGAGCAATCTGTTGTGAGTTCATTCCTCTTGAGCATGCGTCCCGGTGGATGGGACAGTCATTGGGTATCCCTGAGAGGGATAGGTTTTTGGGTAAATCAATTCGGTATTCCTGAGAGGAATACGTCTTGTGGGTAAAATCTGGAATGTTGGATAATTTACTCATCCTATCACCTTTAAGTCCCATCTTGTTTGTTACCTGAGAGGTAACGGAGTATTAGTTGGTAGCGCTATCTAGGTTTGGCACCCTCACCCCGTACCTGAGAGGACGGGTGTGAACTAATGACTCAGTCATGCCCAATGCTTTGATAGGAGCATTGGGGAAATGGCAAAATAAATCAGGAGCCGTCTTGTATTCGAGGTATTATCAACATTGTAATCAATGAACTAAACTAAACACTTGGTAACTAACGTTTTCGTAAAACTATGAACTCACCAGCGTTGTCTGATACACGTGTGTGCATGTTCGCAGGTTATTGATACGTGTGGATGTGGAACTTGCTGTCTAGGATGCTGGAGTGGTCATGGGTCGAGAAACATGGGAACCTGAAACGAGACTAGTTAATTTCATATGTTTGGGTTTTGGTTAAACTTCATATTATGCTTCCGCTGAACATAACGAGTTATAAATAATGTTTGGTAACACTTTGTATTAATGAATGAAAGCTTTTATTTGAAATCTTGTTATGAGTTCAACGTGATTAGTGGCTAGATCCTGGTACGTCACACGCCTCGCGGAGGATTCCGCTTGTGGTATTTTAGGGGTGTGACAGTTTGGTATTTGAGCCACTGTTTATAGTGAACTTGGTTTTAAAGCGTTTTTGTAAAACCAGACTATAACTGAACAGTTCTGAATACGTGAATACGACCATGACACTCAGCTCCAGATTGCAAGGTTCGTCTTTCTCACTTGTTGCATACATTACATGATTAGTACACATTTGTTTATGACGTAACATACGAACACACACTCGTCACTACAGCATGATAGCATGGATTGCTTGCTTATTTTATGATGCGTTGATAGTATGCCATAGTCCTTGGATTTTTGTGATCTTATTACTTTGACAACCTCCGTTGATATCTGGGTTTGAAGAACCATTTGACACAAGTTAGGAGGAACTGAGATAAGCATGCAAATCACAATATTATTGTGGGTGCACACATAATAATAATGTGGGGTGCATGTGAGTCCCAGGGAGGCATAACAAGTGAAAAGGGGGTTCTATTCTGTTATTTAATCAGTGAGAAACGTAACAAATCTATAGGAGTCACAACAGTGATTGTCTCCTACTTGAACGTGATCTTTTCACTCATTCCTGAATACTTACGAATCTCGATGTTATCGAGTATCACCTGAACACTTATCTGAACGTTTAGCGAACTGTGTAGAATGTTAGGAGCTAGTATGCACGTCCCTGAGTTGGATGTCGCAGCGTCGAATGATTGGTCAGTACCCTTCTCACTCTTCTTCATTGGCTGGAACTCAATGTATTGACGCCTTGGATTCCGTAAGTGCAATCACTTCTGCAACACTCTAGCAACATACCGTGTATTACTCGACCAACTTGCAAGATCGAGGGGCAAGAGGATGAGCGTAGTATCTCACCGACCTCAGTATTAGAATGGCCTTGGTTACCGGTAACGAACACCAGCAAATTCACTTCAATCGAATCCTTAACCCTAGCCAGCGACTTATGGGAGTCAACTCCTACGAATCAGTCGGGACATGAACAATGACATTTGATTATAGAGTGGAATGTGTAACTTCCCACGTAGTGAGTAGTGCCTTAGTACGTGACGCGGAATGTGAAAGATGTACCCTGTTGGTGAAAGGTCACAGGACCCCGTTACAAGCAACGATATTAGGGGCAACAGTCACGGCGACATCGAGGTGCTCGAAATCGTAGCTTACAGTATGAAAACGAAGGTGACCCCGACAAGGATTGACCGTTGTAAGTCAAGACACCAACAACCAAGAGAACAATGACAGTAATGGGAATCCATGTGACCGTAACAACACTAGAAATGATGCTCGTGGAAGAGCATTTAGGATTGGCGTGGACGATGCCAGGAATATAGCAACATGATGGCCTGCATGTTCTTGGTAACTAATCGCTTCCTCTCTATTCTGTTTAACCCTAATGCTTCATGAAACCGAACCTGTTGTGAAATCGGCTGATGGAAAGACAATTGAAACCTCATTTGTTCGTTGGGATGCAAACTCGACCTTGTGGGACAAGTGTTCGACATCTACCCTGGATAGTTTTGTTATAGTAGTTAGTGTGGATTGGTTATCCAGATATCGCGCAGATATACCTTGTGAGGAGAAAATTTTGAGTATCCCTCTCCCTAGTGGCGAATCGTCGTCTGTCCTAAAGCATCAGAGTGGTGTAAAGGTTAGTATCATTTCAGCAATGAAAGCCAGGAGCATCTACAGAGGGATTACCCCGCTATGTTGGCAACCTTTGCTAATGTTTGGGCTAAGGAAGGAGGATCAAGGATCCACCAATTGTTCGTGATTCCTCTCGGTGTGCTACTCGAGGAACTTTCAGGTTTACCTCCACGACTGAATAGGTAGAATCTCAGTTTGATTTCATGACCAGGGGCAGCCTTGATTTCTCATACTCCTTTTCATCTGGCGCCTGGAAAGTTGCAAGAACTGTCCAATCAACTTCAGGAAACTACAGGATGAGAGTTTATAGATCTAGCTCCTCATTTTGGGGAAAACGAGCTCTATTGTGGAAACGAAGGACGAGTCCTTTCGTATGTGTACAGACTACCAGAAGGTGGCAACCATAGACCGTCACCCTCTATCTTGCATCGATGACCTGCTTGACCCACTGTATTGATCAAGCTTCTACTCGGAAACCAACTTGAGATCGGGCAATCATCATATGGAAGTCCAGGAGGAAGATGTTCCTAAGATGACATTTCAAACGCAGTACGGCTAATGCGATTTTCTGTGTATGTCATTCAAGTTATTCCATACACCAGCAGCTTTACGGATCACATGAATCGTATGGGTAAACCTCATCTCGTCAAACTGTCAACCGTGTTTATTGGTGACACTTAGAACCACTACCAGGAGAAGGGAGCACCATGGACGGCACTTGTATCTTATCTTAGAGCTCCTAGGGGAGGAGCAACTCCATGCGAAGTCTACCTAAGTGTGACTTCAGGATTTGAGAATTACACTTTCTTGGTCATGTAGTCAACGAATTGGGAATACACGTGGATCTCGCTAAGATCCATTTTATTAGAACTTGGTCGGTACCAAAGACTCCTTCGAGGATACAACAATTTCTTGGTCCCTCTAGATACTATCGTAGATTCATCACAGGATTTTCGAGGTTTGCACAGCGGGCTACTGTGGTTTTTGGGAAACAAGAGAGGAGAACGTCTTTTCAGCTTTTGGATCCCAACACTGCAATGCACTGAGCACCGTCTTTACCCGGGGGTATGGGTGATCTCGTGGTATACCATGATAGTTCGAATCAGAGTCCCAGTTACACGCCGATGCAACACGAGAAGGTGATGACTTACGTGGTGGATTAACAAGAAGAATTGCACGACTCACAACCTGGGGTGGAAGCCATGGTCTTGGATTTAAGATTGGATGCATTACTTGGACGGTACCAAATGAACCACTTAGACCGATCACAAGAGCCTCCCGTGTACCTTTGTTTCGAAAGGAGCCAAACATGTGATGGCATCGCTGGATGGAACCTTTGAATGATTTCGGCCGTGAAACCTAGACGTGTACGATGCCTCACAGCTCACCATCGACTCTAAGCCTACCCGATCATATTCGCTCTGTTTAAACCGAAGCATTGAAGGAAGAAAACTTTCAAGTTGGGTCCATGCGGGGCATGGAGGAACAACTTTTGGCGAGTCGGACGATATTCGCTACTTCATGGAACGAATGTGGATCCCACTATACGGCAACCGTAGGGAACTTGTGTTAAGCAAAACACACCAACTTCGATATTCTAGTAGCCTGGGTATTGATAGTAGATATTGGGATTTATAAATTTTGCACTGGTGATCGGGCATGAAGGCCCACCTAGCTACGTATGTGTATGATGTTTGAATTGTGGGAAAGTCAAGGTGAAGTATCAGCAACCAGAAACACCCATACGAAAATGAGAACAGATTGCCATGGATTCTATCACTAGTCTACTTACAACTCGAAATGGAAACAATATCACCTGAGTGATCGTTGATTGTCTCACGTTACCAGCACACGTTCTTGCAATCAAGGAAACTGACGAGTCTTCATAGCCGTGAATGTTCCTCTGAGAGAGGCGGCTTTTAGGCACGAGGTGCCAACTCCTGTTACCTCTGATCTTGAGCTATGCTTGATTTATGACAGACAATACGCAACACTCTTGGCTCACGTCTAGACATGAGCATTGCTTATCATCGTAAGACAAACGGTCGGAGTAAACGAACCATCCTGACACGTAGACGTGCTGCGAGCATGTGAGTGATTGACTTCAGTAAAAGTTGGAAGGACACTTACCTTTGAGTTAAGTTCTACTCCAGCAGTTGCCATCATTGTAATCAAACAGCTCCGTTGAGGCATTGCATGAACAATAATGCCAATATCCTTGTTGGACTAAGACGAGTGGCAACCTAATCACAAGTTCCAGACTTGCACTCGAAACTCTTGGGAAGATTGTTTAGATCAAAACTCGTTTGGCGACAACGCGTGACCGCCAGAAAAGCTGATAAGTTTAGGAAAACACTGGGAGTTCGCTGCAGGCGAACGTGTCATGATTGGAAGTCTCACCCTGGGAGGGTGTAGTGCGCTTTGGGAAGCGCGGCAAGACAAATTTACGTTATGTTGGGCCATTCAAAATTCTGGAAAGAATTGGTGATATGGCCTATAAACTTGAGTTACCCGACGAATGGGGTAATGTGCACAACGTCAGTTATGTCTTGAATCTAAGGCAGTATTTGTCTGATGAAGCACTTGTGATACTTTTGCTAGAGCCTAAGCTTAATAACAAGTTGTAGTCGTCGAGGAATCTATTGAAAACATGGACCAGGAAGTCAAGGTTCATTGACTTAGTTGAATTTCAATCGTGAGAGTTCGTTGGAACTCAAGACGTCGACCAGAGTTCACGTGGGAACGCAAAGATCAGATGAAGCTCATGTATTCGCAATTATTTAAAACTGCTAAATCAAATTTTGTTACGATTGGTGAATTTCAGGATGAAATTCCCTTTCAAGTTGGGGATGATGTGACACCGGGGGAAAACCCACATTCATCTTGACTTACTCATCTTGATATCGTTTCACTCCCCTGAGACAGCTTATCAAATTTCGGAATGAAATTTCTTTCAAGTTGGGGATGATGTGACAACCCGGAATTCCAAGGCTCTTTATGCAAGTATTGTTTCTATTCATGTTCGGTCTTATGTTGTGAACTTGGATTTGTTATAAAAACATGTTATTGTATATTCGAAGTAACAAAAGTCGTTAGACGTCAAGTGGTTGTGACACATGTTGATAACCGCACACGAACTCAGAATCGCACACTCACCTCGTAACCGCACACTTTCTTGTTTGCACCCTCGGCCCGAATCTGAAGCCCAAGTGCAGCCCAATGTTGGGCCCGACTTTCTTTGGGATCGCTTACACAGCCATAATGGGGAATGGTTTCCCCATAATCTTCTTAGCACTAAAACGTAACTAACCCTAATGTCCTTTTTTCCTTTTTCCCTTGAGAACGACGGCAGCCATCATCACCATCGAAGCTCTTTCTTGTCGGCAATCGGCTATCCCCCGAAGACTCTCTCTCCTCTCCATCAAGGTTCGACGGCAACAATTCTTTCTGGTTCGAAGCCTTCGATCGAGCATCCCGACAATCCCGTGCGAACACCATCTTGTGGATAGTAAACAATTACGTTTTCTTGTGATTTTGTTTAAGTGATTAAGTGAATGATGTGTTCTTGAAACATGCTTCCGTTGATTTACTGGAAATAAAATGTTTAAAGATTTTTGTTACTTAAATATGTATTTAAAGGTTTGGTGCACCAATAGGAGTTAATGGTTTTGAGATAACATGAAAGTTCATAAGATCTGGATGCCTAGAGTAATTTGATTTTTGTATGAAATAATTGTCACACCCCTTTCTAAGGCGGAAGCACGAGGTGTGATCATGAAAGGTTTTCATTGCATACGATTGGTAAACATACTACATGCTCGTAAAAATAACTTCAAATGCCAAACATTACATTACTGGAAATGTAGATTAAGTGTTTACATCACGAGACTGCAAATTGTCTGAAAGTTTACAACTTTATTTAAGGATAAACATAAACAACATCCAGGAGCAAGAGTAAGACCGTGCGCACATCCACTTTTAATTACCTGAAATACATGTGAGTTTTGGAAAAAAAAAAAAACGTCAACATAATGTTGGTGTGAATTCATGGTGCTTATGGTACCCTATTCGTGACACGATTTCTCGTATCATTCCTCAAAACGCATCATACTTGGTACTAGTTATCACCAAGGGTGCTTCTTGTTTTTGTATCCATCATACCATTTATAAACATTGTAATATTTGTAGCATGTATTTCACCCCCGAAGTTATAAAACTGAAAACAGTTAAAACAAAACGGGGAGCATGAACTCACAACTTTGCGTTCCTTGCGTCGTAAACTTCACCGGATTTGCTTATCTAGCGTCGTGACCTAAACGTGTTTACTAACGTTAGTCACTAGACTTGTATCGTACAAGTACAAGTCACTATCTTTGGTTTATGTGTTCTTGTGTTAAAAATAATTTATATTTTTAACTATGTGTCTTACTTATATTATTTTCTCAAAAATAAATATAAGTATCTTGTATTTTTCACCCGAATTATGTATTTTGTCTAAAAGTTCAGTTCATGTTCATAACTTGTCCAATTATTTATTCTAGCAAGTAATATATTTTCATAAATATATTTTCTTGTATTTGGCTATGTATGTTGTATGTGTATTTTTGTATTCTTCCTCTTTAAGAGTATTTAGTGTATTTTCAAGCCCGAATACACTATTCACGTATAATACATACTACATACACTTAGCACAAAATTTGGTGATCAATAAATACATATATTTTCCTCAAAAATATACATACTTAATATCCATTTTTATCTTGAAGAAATCATCATTTCTTATCTTGAGGTTTTTGTAAAAATTAGGAAACCTTGGTAAGTATTCTTAGGTACATTTTTAGGGGATAAGCTTCACAAAACTTATATTTTTCTAAGTGTCAAAAATTATAGAAATTTTGACATGGTTTCCCCTAAAAATGGAGGTTTCCCATGTTTTCAAAACATGTGTTTATTTTCTTTTAAAACATCATCAACAATCAACAACTCATTCCTCATCCATCAACTGTTAAAATCAAGTAAGTTACATGACAACATGAACTTGTTCTTTCTCAAAACTCGTAGTAACTTGGCAATGTCTCTAGTAGACTTAGTTACTCTTTAAAGTGTGTTTATTTCATCAAAAATCCCTTTTCTTGAAAGATTTGAGTGTTTACAACTTGTAAACATATTTTACAAAAATGTTTCTTTATTAAATCTTCTTGTTCTCCTGTGTCTTTGCACTTATTTTACCACCAAAAATAGTGTAAGTTTGAGTAAAAATCATGATCTTCTAAAAATCATATTTTAAACTTGGCTTTCTTGGAAAATCATTCATAAATCTTGGATCTATAAGTTTACTAGCTCACTTTGTTTATTACTTTTCAAGAAATCATTTTTACTCATCAAGTTCATGTTCTTACAAGAAGTTGATTATTTCATGTTGTTACATAGTCATCTCCTAACTTGTTAGATCATGTGTTTAATCACAATCTAGCAAGCTTCATGTAATTATCATCATCAATATCTCAAATAAACAACAAGTAATCACCATATATCTACTAAACAATATCATTTTATCCATTTTTCATCAAATGTAAGCTTATGTTTCATGATTCATGTGTATGTTCTTTAGTGTTCTTGAGTTAATCATCATGCTATATCTTTTAACCAACTAAAATGGAGGTAAACAAGAGTTTATAAGAATCTTACAACTAGCTTAAAGCTAGGGAAGAACAAGATGCAATAGTGGTGGATAAAAGCACACTAGAGAGGTCCTTCAAGTTTCGTGAGCACCGAGCTTCGTTAGACACCTTGTGAAGACCTTGGATTGCTTGTATGATAACCGAAAATGGAGGTGGTGTGGAGGGGGTTTTCGGCCGAAGTTTGTAGAGGGAGAGAGAGGAGATGTTGTGTGATGTGTGAAGATGAAGATGAAGAGCATTATAAACACAATTCTTATTGTCCATTGGTTTCCTTGTCTCCATAGTACATAGCACATCTAAATCAAATCCCAAGGGTAGATTATAGAAGATTTTAGGAAGATTTAGATAAATCTTGTGTGGGGCCCATCCATAACCGATTACATATGTGGGGGGGGGGTTAATTGTAATTTGATGGCACATAATGTTAATTAGTGGAGGGTGCTAGGTGAAAGTCTTGTGTTTTAGTGTAGGGTGCTTTATGCAATATGTTATAGTGCTCGGGAACCATAACTAGCTCAGAAAGAGTGAAACAATGTTTCTAGTAATATTTTTATGTTCCGGGTAATGTCCGGTCGTTCGGTTAAATACCGGTTCGTTAAAGTGCTAAATTGCACCGTCTAGTGTCTTTTACGTACCCTTTTGTAATACTATCGATTCCCGACACTTAGGGAAATATTCTGAATGATAAATCATGATTTCTGCATAACATTTATGTGTTAAAAGCTGATTTATAGCTGAATTTAATAAAATTATGCACTTAAAGTGCGTTTCGGGTGCTTTTTAGTGCGTATTTTAGCTTTCGGAATGTCTATATGTAAACCCTTGTATGTACTCTTGGGTTTTAATGTATTCTTGTCGTTGGACCTACACCTAGGCTCCAATTCTATTGTCTACTGCTTTCTGCAGAATTGTTGACACAATGTGTCTTACCGGTGAGTTTACTAGTATTTCTGACGCAACGCTATCATAAAGTAATTCTTGTAGTATAAAACGTGCATGAATTCACTTGTTTACTACGTAATCAGACAATGTTGACATTTAAGCACATAATTGCAGTCATTAAATAATAATTAAAGTGTACGGAAATTACCGGTTTGGTGCCAGTTGTCACAGTCTCCCCCCGTTAAGAGAATTTCGTCCCGAAATTCAGGCTGAGCTGACTCTTGCAGGAGTCTTCTTGAACAGGTGGGGTACTTTTCTTTGAACTGGTCTTCACGTTCCCACGTGTACTCGGGTCCGTGCTTAGAGTTCCAACGTACTTTGACAAGTTTCACACTGCTTCTCCTGGTCTTGTTGACTTTCCAGTCGGTAACCTCAACGAGTTGTTTTGTAAATCGGAGGGCGTCATCAATATGCACTTCATCCGTAGGGATGATCACGTTTTCTTGTGTTGGACTCTTTTTGAGGTTGGATACATGGAACGTATCATGTACTCCATTAAGTTCTTCCGGTAATTCCAACTTGTATGCCACGGTACCAATTCTTTCTAAGATCTTGAATGGTCCGATGTATCGTGGATTCAGCTTTCCACGCTTTCCAAATCTGACTACACCCTTCCAAGGTGAGACCTTCAACAACACTTTGTCTCCCACCTCGAATTCTAATGGTTTTCGTCTTCGATCAGCGTAGCTCTTTTGTCGATCTCGAGCTGCCTTAATGCGCTCTCGGATCTGCATAATCTTGTCGGTTGTCTCTTGTACAAGTTCAGGACCAACCATACGTTTATCTCCAGCGTCTGCCCAACATAAGGGCGATCGGCACTTGCGGCCATACAGAGCTTCGAACGGTGCGGCTTTTATGCTTGTATGATAACTGTTATTGTAGGAAAACTCAACTAAAGGTAGATGAGTATCCCAGCTGCCGCCTAAGTCCATAACACATGCGCGAAGCATATCTTCTAACGTTTGAATAGTTCGTTCGCTCTGGCCGTCTGTTTGTGGATGGAAAGCCGTGCTTAGATCTAACTGAGATCCAAAGGCTTCCTGAAAGGATTGCCAGATTCTTGAGACAAAGCGTCCATCTCTGTCTGAAATAATTGAGATAGGTACTCCATGACGTGCCACGATTTCTTTTAAGTATATCTCAGCAAGCTTTCCAGTGCTGTCTTTCTCTCGGATCGGTAGGAAATGCAAAGATTTCGTCAATCGATCAACAATCACCCATATCATATCGTGCCCTCTCGGGGTCCTGGGTAATTTTGTTATGAAGTCCATCGAGATTTGCTCCCACTTCCACATGGGTATTTCTGGTTGTTGTAGTAGGCCGGACGGTTTCTGATATTCAGCCTTAACCTTAGCACAGGTTAGGCATTTTCCAACATAGACAACAATGTCGCTCTTGAGTCTCGGCCACCAATAGTATTCTTTTAAGTCTTGATACATCTTGTCTGTCCTGGATGGATCGAGTATCTTGATTTGTGAGGTTCATTAAGGATGACTTCTCGTATACCGCCATAGAGCGGAACCCAAATACGCTTCTCAAAGTATAAGGTTCCCTCTTCGTTTGGCACCATGTATCTCAACATACCCCGGAGGTATTCAGCTTTACGGTTTTCTCTCTTAAGGGCTTCTTGTTGTGCGTCACGAATACGCGTAGTGAGGTTCGTTCGAATAGTCATTTCCAGATCTCGAACCCTTAGGGTCTTACCCCTTTCTTTTCGACTTAGCGCGTCTGCTACAACGTTTGCCTTTCCAGGATGGTACTTAATCTCACAGTCATAGTCGTTCAGCAGCTCGTGTGACACCTGTGTCACTACGACCATCAAACAAATACCAAATCAACGAAATATTGTGTTTCATACTTGGGATTTGTATAAATATGTGTATCGTTTGCACATGTCAATTCTTGTTCGATTTCAAACTCTATATCGCTTTCTGGAGAGTTATACGCCAACTGGTGCGTAAACGTAATCAGTTTAATGCGACAAACACTCTGGAACATCAACATATGCTTAACATACCTTAAATAACTTTTACATAACTTAGAAATAAGTTTTGAAGGCTTTGGTATGGCAAAATCAAGTTTAATCGCTTACAGGGACTAAATTTGACAAACTGCGAAAGTATGACGATTCGTACTGGAACAGACATTCCGGAACATAACCATAAGTTAAACATACCATAAATATCCTTTACATAGCTTAGAAATAGGCTTTGAGGGATTCGGTGTGCTAAAATAAACTTTTGGGTCATTCAGGGACTAAAAGCGTCAAAAAGTGCACAAGTTTGCATTTTCGCGCATAACTTACATTCTGAATACATCCGGACATCCAAAAATTTATGTAAGGATTAAAATATTTTATTTTAGTGTTTGGCATAAGAAAAATCCATTCGTCGCGCAATTTGGACCGTTTTTGCGTCCGTTACGACTTCCGTCGTAATTAACCGAACAACGCAACCGTACGGCCAAACGAACCAACATCCGACATATTTTTGAGTATATTTTAAGTTCCCTATACTTTAACTTCATATTTGAGCCTTTAAGTGAGGTTAACGGGGCTTAAACGTGTCAAAACGCATCAAAAATCAAGCTCGGAGACTCAGGGGCCTGTTCTGCCATTTGCTGAAACTTTCTGCCAGCAAGCATGGTCCTTACGGACCATAAGGGACCTCATACAGTCCGTAAAGCATGCCCAGACCAGCAAAAAGTTGATTCCAGCTATTTCCAGCTGTTATACCCCCTTGCACATGGTTTTCAGAATACTATGGGCTCATTTAGGGGTGTACATGGTATTGAAATACAATGGGCACACATGGAGGGTTGAGATCGAAGCTCGGGAATCAAGAAACGATCCTAACGGTCTTGGTTTTCCTATAAATAGCAACACCCACTTCATTCAAAACCCACAACTTTGAATCTGAATTTGTTCTCTAAGTTGATGTGTTTATCACTTCATACCTGAGAATATTCGGATCAAAACTTCCGTTCTTGGACCCGTTGTAAGTCCTCTTTCGTTCTTTTAGCGTTTTCTGCGTTGACCAGTTTATGGTCAACACGAAGTTCGGTTGAACTTCGCAACGTGAGCGTAATCACGATGGCTATAGTCCCTTGTGACTATGCCTACTGATTACCACGTTGTCTAGGCTCAGTGACGAGTCGTAGTTTCGGCCAAAATGCGTATTTTCGCGTATTTTGTAACCAAACTACTCTAGGGTATCAAAACTGTAACACCTTGAAAATTTACATCCAATAATGTATTGACACATGTCATTGGCTGTAAATAAGTGAAAACATACTTTAGAGGGACTAAAGTTGACAAACAGTGAAACTATGTGAATATAAGGGTCCAAAGTGTCAACAATGGATAAATAGGCTCTACAATAACCCTACATGGTGTTTATAACCTTAAACGGATAAATCATGGATCATACGAAGCGGAAAATGAAAGAAAGTGAGGAATTACAAACTACAGGGGCTAAAAGTGTCAACATGTTGAAAGTATACCTCTGAGTGATCTTTTGGCAAACCTGAAGCTTTGTAATGATAAAATATACTCACTAGAATATGTGGTAAAAATTTCATCAAGTTTCGTCATCGTATGAGAAAGTTATGATCAAAACCGTGCACGAAGGGTTAGTTGCGTTAACGTTGAATTTCGAGACTTTTCGGGTAAGCACAAAGTTGTTCAAGGACTTTACCATGTTTGTAAATGTCCCAAGGTCCTTAAAAGTCAGGTTTTAGGGTCCAATGTGCAAGAGAAGTAGCAAAAACCACGTAACAAAAGCCAAGGACTGAATTGTAAATTGTTAGAAACTTGGAAACCTGCTGAACACATGTACGCGGCCCGCGTACCCTGTCTCGCGGCCCGCCTACGAGCTACCAGCGAAGAAAACTTGCAGCTACCAGTTATCAGACCTGTTGTCGATTGTTTCCAGCTGTACTCGATACCATGGGCTCTCCAATGGGTTTATATGCATACAAGGGCACTTGGACTGATCCTACAACATCTGTAAACACTTGAAACATCACCAAATGAGATCAAAATCTGCATAAAAGGATCTTAAAGTTGCAAACTATGAACACTTGCAACTTCAAAATTCACAAGATCAATTCCTGGAGCTCTCTGGACGTCAAGACATCTTCCTAGTGATCTCTAAGCTTTATTAGGACCATTGTAAGTATTCATAACCTTTGCAAATTCGTTCTAGCTTAGTTTATCAACCGAAAGTCAAACCATCGTAATTTAAACTTGACTTTGAGATTAAACGAGATTGGCTCTGTCATTTCTCAAATTGAAAGTACCTACAAGTTGGTATTTATGTGGGTAACAAACCCCTAAAAGGGTATCTTCAGATTCCCACTCTAAGTATGCTAATTGTCGAGTCAAAGATTGTTTCAAAAAGTCAACAGAATGTGTTTTTGCAAAGAGTAAATTGCCATTTTAGTCCCTGAGTTTTGTCCAAATTTGCCATTTTGATCCAAATAGTTTTTTTTTTGCATCTGGGTCCCTGACTTTTCACTTTACTGCCATTTTAGTCCCTGAGTTTTGTCCAAATTGCCATTTTAGTCCCTGAGTTTTGTCCAAATTTGCCATTTTGATCCAAACATTTTTAGTGGTTTGGATCAAAATGGCAATAAAAGTGAAAAGTCAGGGACCCAGATGCAAAAAAAAAAACTATTTGGATCAAAATGGCAAATTTGGACAAAACTCAGGGACTAAAATGGCAATTTACTCTTTTGCAAATTTAAGCATGATTAACAATGTAGGCTACATGCAACCTGTTTGATCATCAAAATAACTTTGTAATTAATGTAAGAACATGTTTCAACATGTTCATCTCGACAATTTTCAGTTTAAACCCGAATCGGAACCGAAAGTCGCATAAATTGACTTTTTCTTTGACTTTCGGTTCTGATCCGTTCATGCATGTTGAGATCTGCATTAGAGCATATTTTGGACCAATTTTCATATAAGTTTAATTCTCTGAGATTTTACAACTTGGTTCAATGCTTAACCGATTCATATGCATGTTTCCGATTTATGCTTAAAGTTGACTATTTTGCCCTTTTTACTATAAAACGTGATTTTTGAAAAAGTGAAAGAGTAGAAACATTTGTTACTGATTTATAAACTTGCACCGAAAATTTGATATCAGTTTGAGGTCCAGAATAAGAGTTATGCCCAGTATCGTAATTTGAAAGCTTTATGTCACTTAAATGGCGTAATTAGCATATAACCCATTTAAACCCACTTTTTGATACCAAACTTTTTACCCACTGATGTTATATAATATTTTGGGATTTTTAAAGATTTTTATTTAATTTTTGGCTGATCATATCATAGGTCTCTAAGTTTAATTCGGTAAATACCGATTTTGTCCTTTTAAGCCTTAAAATGAGTTTTACAAATCCTTTTGACTCCCAACCTTTTTCTACTGATTTTATTTGATAAATAAAATATTTTGAGCATTCTGGAAATATAAAAATATCAGCTTTCTTTTAAAAACCCGGAAACGGCTCTAAATCGCCTTTTTAAGCGTTTTTAACACATAGTATGTACTATAACCATAATAAACATATAAGGTTGATACCTACTGAAGTTCTTAGCATATTTTTATAAAATAACAGTAAGTACAAATTTATAAACTCAGGTTTCCAATTTTGACATTTTTAGCCCTTGTGAAATTACCAAAATACCCCTAAGGTGCATAGTTTGGTTTTAAATGATGATTTTCACTTATGGGTCATAACCTACTGTTATAATATGTTAAATTAAGTATATTTACTGTATGAACCAGACCTGTAACTCAGATTTGCAAATAAACTCTTTTATAATCTTTTAAATGACCAAAATGCCCTTATGGGGCATAAATTGTGTTTAAATCCGTTTTGGGCAAAATAGAAGATAACTTACTGATATTATAACATATTTAGAGCATATTATATCAGGGAACTTGCATACGACTCTTACGGTTACCCGTAGCGCTCTTTTCGCGTTCGGTTCGGTTTATGTAACTAGTTTGCATAAATTGACCGAGACGGGTCAAACATCATCATTTTTGTCTCAAAATCCAGAATGTATTTAGTATACCCATATTATACAAGTATTCAAACTTGTCGGGTCTAAATCACATTCTATCCGGTCTTCGCTTAATCGTGCGTTTGAACTGTATCGTCCTTTAAACTAGCCGGTCTAAGCATAAGCTTAAATAAAGACCCGTTAGAAATCTAATAGGTTATTATAAACCTTCGTTCCAGATTAGGAGCACCGGTAAAAGCTACTTGCATTTTGCTAGTTGAGATTTATACTTTACTCAGGTAAATACTTTTAACTTATTTTCCCTATACGGGCTTGGGGTACGGTATATAAAATACCGATTGGTCCGGCATTGAATTCTTTAATCGAATAGAGGTTAAATTTATTGAGATGCCTTGTTTTGAATGTGTTTTATTGCTTAAAGCCTTTGGGGGGTTAATGACCATGTCTCGGATATCCTCGGCATCATCTTCCGAGATGGCCACGACCTGAGCACGGGGTGTAGGCGTACACCTGTCAGTGTATAACTCTAATGTGGAGGGTCTATTGATCTTTAACCCGGCACGAACCGGGCTACTGAACGCATAAGTAACATGTAAATCCTTTACAAGATTATATTACATAATTATCCCAAGTTATAAAATGTTTTGTGCCATGTGCATTCAAATCAATTTTCAACCATTTTCAAAATGAGTCAGTTAAATTGTATTTACCAGTGTAAACTGACGTATTTTCCCAAAAGGTTAAGTGCAGGTACTACACGTAATAGGCTGGCTGTCTTCTAGAGCGTCCACAATAAGTCTCGCAAGCTAGGACGACAATAAACTGTTGAACAATATCTTATTTTTGTTTTGATCCGCCTGTGGATCCGTTTCGACTATCAGTGATATTTAATATTACACTTTATTAAAGTTGAAATGAATCTATCTTTGCTTCCATTGTGCATTTATATATTGTGTTGTTTGTCTATGATGATACCAACTACGTCACGATACTCCCCAACCGGGCCCACCGGTGACACGTGGAAAACAGGGGTGTGACAGGTTGGTATCAGAGCCAACATTGAGTGAATTAAACACTAGCCTTTCGTGTTTAATCTCAATGACACATTAGCACATTCCTTAACCTTCTGAGTCTAGACTTAACTTAGGAATATTCTCAATCCTAATCTAAAATTTTTGCTTCCAATTTTTTTTTAGATACGTCGCCAAGCGAAGAAGCCGTAATAGGAGTTCTCCACACCCGGAGCCCTGAATTTCTGAGCTTCGCAGCGCGGCTAGAATGAAACGAGCATCCAAGGAGAAGGCATTCAGAAATAAAATGAAGAAGAAAATTCTTTTACTAAAGATCGTTTCCTGATTAGTCCTCATAAGGACATATTTATCTTTCAGTCCCTCCGAGGACACATTATTCCGTTCAAGTTCCGCTTAGGGTAACTCTGTACTTTTTTTTTTTTTTTATATAGAGGATTGATTAAATTGAAGTTTTCATTCTAAATAGGAAATAAATGAAAAATAACATTCCTTTTTATAAGATCTACCATTATAATAAAATGGCAAAATCTAGAAAGGACAAGACCTAGCCACGTGTCATTTTTATACCGGGCCAAGATGGTAGTTCCATAATTAGATTCAGATCCATATTTAACACCTCAATTTAGGATTGTTCTGCGTTAAATATTAATAAGAATCTTAAGAGTGAAACCTAGCCTTCAGGTCATTTTAAGGCCGGGCCATGATGGTAAGACCTGTTTAAAAGATTCGAATCCCTGTTAACATCTGTAAATATGTTAACACTCCTGGCAAACGTGGTTCGATAAAATCACGTAAGTCATCCCTAGAATGGGTTATTCCAATCATTCCTCATTAAAATAATCATCCCTTAAGGATGAAGTGCCACGGGCTATAATACACTGTCCGATTGCAACATCGACAGTGGTGATCTTTTGAGATTCCCCGTCCTAAGGGGGTGACCTATGCTCAAGGCCCTCTAGACGATAATCTGGTCGTCATGTCATTATTATGACCGCTGAACGACAATTGATTTAAATTAAAGTACTAATCCTGTCGTTATGTCATTATTATGACCGCTAAATGACAGTTGATTTAAATTAAAGTGCTAATCCTGCCGTCATGTCAGTATTATGACCACTGAACAACAGTCGATTAAATTAATGGCACTGATCATGTCGTCATGTCATTACTGTGACCGCTGAACGTATCATCAGTGCAATGACTATATGCCTTAACATCTTACGAGATGTTAAATGATAGGCCCACGGGCCAGAAATTTTAATAAAGACAGTGGTAGCCTACAACTCCCTGTCAAGAAAAGGTAATGAACTTTGATTCAAGCCTTAATACCTCGATTTTGTAACATCCTGGTTTATAAATTAAATCTGTCCATGTGACTAGGCTGTTGAGCTATTATTAAATAATAACTAAGGATATACTGCCTACGGGCTATACCCATTGTCATATAAGACAAAAGACAGTCGTAGCCTACGACTCCCTGTCAAGAAAAGGCAAGAACACGTTCAAGCCTAAATACCTTAATTCTACAAAATCAGGGTTGATAATATAAAGATTTCCCTGTGACTTGGTCTTTTGTGCCATAATTATATTTTTATTAAATTTAGGATAATTATAATGAAAATCCTAAATAAAATAGATATCATTCTTTTCCTATCAGTAAATATTAAAAGAGAATCTTAAAAGGTTTGACCTAGCTTGAATGTCATTGAAGACCTAGCTAAAATGGTAAAACCTGTTTAAAAAGAGAATCAGATCCTTATTAAACACTTGAAAACGTGTTAACACTCCCGACAACAGTGATGCGATAAAATCACGCTTGTCATCTTTATATTAGGAACTTCCAAACCCCTTATTTAGCCTAAATGATCAATAGGAATCATGGCTAATAAACGTCGAACATGATGTACACATCTAAACATCCATCTGGGATGTATACCTACGGGCAAAGATGTATACATGAAAAAGATAGTTTTATTTCATAACTTCTTGTCAAGGCAATGAATTATGAAATTTTCCGATCTAAAGGAATCATTGATTATGTTTTAAAATTTCCCTCGTGACAAGGCATCTGTGCCATCGAAAAGTCCTTTGGAACAAGCCGTTGTGCTATATAAGATGTCAGTATGACATTGACAGTCGTGACTTATGTCCCCTGTCTAATAAATATGAAGGATTATATTCCGCTTAAATGCCAAAGATGGTTTATTTAAAAACTTAGGCAAAACATAATCAAATAAATTAAATACTATCTATTGGCCTATATGGTTTAATTGCACCATGGCTATTTATTCATCAAAATTCGACAATTCTCTATATGATTAAACAAATTGTTTCTACTTGGTTAGTAGCCTGCAAAGCTTCACCATGGCTGACTCCTCAGAAGCTCACAATCATCCAGTTAATCAGAATGATGATACAAGACTGAATTTAACGAGCGCCGAATTACAGGCTATGTTAGATACAGCTGTAAACAAGGCAGTGAACCGAGCGTTAAGGGATCATAAGTGAAAGTGCATTAATGCCTCAAATAAAGGTCGTAAAAAGAGTAAGACCGGTTCAAACCATAACCCGTCTAAGCCAAAGGAGGCAAAGCCCAAATGCAATAACTGCAGGAAGCAACATGCTGGAAAATGCACAATCGACCCACGTGCTAAATTATGTGGAAATTGCAAAACCAAGGGGCATAAGACCTTGGATTGCAAGAAATTGGAAGATGCAAACTGTTTCAGTTGTGACGAAAAAGGCCACATCAGTACCAATTGCTTTAAGGCTGCCAAGGAAGGAGCAGCTAAGTCTGGCAAGGATTTAAAGGACAACCAGCAGGCGGGTGAAAAACCCAGATGCAAAATCTGCAAGAAACAGCACTTCGGGAAGTGCAGGTATGGATCGAACTCGCATACACAGACGAGAACTTTTGCATGTGGGATATGCAAGTCCAAGGGGCATAAGACCTTGGACTGCAAGAAGATGGAAGACGCAACCTGCTATGGTTGCAATGTAAGAGGGCACATTAAGACCAACTGCCCTAAATATGCTAAAAAGCTTGAGGAAGTTAAAAAGATCGAAGCTGGAAGCTCTCAAATGGGTGCTCAAGAGACTGTTCAGGATAACAATGTCACAACAGGTACTTCTTTACCAATAACGCTCACGCTAGAGTATTAATTGATTCAAGTTCAGGTAAGTCTCTCGTAGACAACAGATATTGAAAATCATTAAATCTACTTGTTAAAACTCTAAGCGTTAAGTATGAAGTAAAATTGGCCGATAGTACCTCAGAAACTGCTTCAGCAATATTAGATGGATGTTTTATGTCCATTAGGAATCATTTTTCCGATGTCCTATTTTTCCGTTAAAATATAAGGACGCAATATAGTTATAAAATCGATTGGTTGTCTGAAAAATCAAGCCCATATTGTGGGTGATAAGAAGCAATTAATTATCAAGACTCCTTATGAGACAACCCTCATAATTACATGCATCCGTACGATTAATAAATATTAAACATAAAAAAATGGTGGAATTGGCCGTCCCCGGAATCGAACCTGGGTCTAGGCCGCACCCTTTCGCGCGCCTAGCCAACCGAGCTAGGTGCCTAGTTTGTGAAATCTCCATTTTGATTAAATATAAGCACATGTACAATCAAATAACACTCCTTAGGAATGTTCATATGGTTTAATAATACCATGATCGATGTATGATAAGTCGTCAGGATGATGACTAGCTGGGAAAATGCACTCAATTAATTATTAAATTGGTATTTAATACCAAAAGAATTGAGTATGGAAAACTCAGAAGAGACAACAGTCGCGATGCTAAGAGATGCGACCAATATTAATAGTGCACCAAGTGTGAACCTCAATGTTAACAGAGTTAATCTCCAAAACTATAATTCTCACTGCTGAGGAGGGCTATGAGAAAAGCTATGAAGAGCCAAACGCTGCTCACTCTAAAACACATGACACTGCTCATGAGAAGAGCTTTATTCATATTCCATATGCGAAGAATAACCCAAATAAAATCATATGTGGCAAGGAGCCCATTCTTTTTAGGATATACTTAAAAAGTACTTCGTCTCCTGGAAGTTAAGAGACTTCAATAGTTAAAAGGGGCCATTGATTGCAAAGAATTGTTGAAAGAAGTAGAAACCATTAGGTATATCAGTGGTTATGCTGGAAAGCACACGGTAAGGTGTGCGTCACAATCATTCGGTGGTAATACCCTTGATTAGTGAGGACACTAATGGAGTCCACAAGAAAGATCCCCTTATCCAGTATGGGATGGTCCAAGTTTTAAGGACCTTATTAGAAAACCTATTATACGCGTCACGGAATAGGAAAAGATTGAGTAATAATTTTTCTGACTCCCCCATAAGAGCTATAAACTATCGGCAGTAGGTTGCAAATCTTGGTTCATTGGTTGAAATAGTGCTTTTATTCGGTTAACCTAGAACTTAAGCGTCATGCGCTATATATATCAATGATTTAGCATCGGCTATGAAAGGGAACTTTAGGGTTTCAAAGCCTGCTTATTAAGAATCCATTATGGATCTACCTCAGCTACTCACGTTATATAGATTAAGAAACAAACAGTCAAGGCTAAGACTGCTCTAAATTTTGTCAAAGATTTTGTAGCTAAGTTTAAAAGGATTAAGAATGGAGGCGTTTAACCCTCCTGATGAATAATTAGAGGCAGTTCACATTAATAATGACGCCAGATAAACCCTTATTGTGATTTCTTTTGGATAAGAGTTACGTTTGGATTCAGGTACTGCTAAGTCTCTCATAAGATTTTAAGCTTAGCAAATTTTTAGAAATCTTTCCCGTAAGAACCCCAGATATTAAGTGTAAGGTAAAACTTATAGGCGAAATCATAAGAACCATTCTTTCTGTTCCTGTTAGAAATCTCTAATTATGGAATTCTAGAAGTATCCTCTCTCTAGAAGATGTGCGTCAGCATATATAGTTGATATCTCCTTGATCTCTATCGATTGCGAAAACCAGACAGTATGATAAAAGCGCCATATGAGGATTGATGTATCTTAATAAGTTCCATAGATTGCTTCCATGCCTGATCAGTATGGAGGTTTAATACATGGAACCGCAAGGATATTCTAATAGTCATATGGTACTAAAGTCAACTAATGGTATTCAAAGAAGATATCCAAAATGGAATGGTCCAAGTAAGTGTCTTCAATTAAGAAACTCATGGACTCGAAACATATAGGTGTCACTCATTTGACACGAGCAGTGATGGATGAACTGGAGCCTGAGGCTTGGAAAATTTATGTAACCTCATTGTATTTTGATTACCCTGTTTACCTACTGAGAGGCAGGTAGAATTAAGATTTATATCCCATTTAGGGTTGTGTTCTTACAGAATCTCCAAGACGGCTAGTGCCATTATTGGAAGAATCAAAACCCTAATTAAATAAGTTTTGAAATAAAGAATTCATATAGCCTAACCCTATATTCTAAGAATTCGGTATTGTTAATTAAGAAAGACGGTTCATTTTGCTTATGCATTGATTACCGCAACCCAAATTAGGCAACAATTAAGAATTTCCATCAGCTGCCCTGGATCGTCGATTTGTTCGACTAACTGTGAGGATTAACTATCCCTTAAGATTAGTTTTAAGTAATGGCTGGAATAACCATTTCACATTGAGGTAAGCTTTTCTATAATAGTTGATGTATAAGTATCAAGGCTGCTCCTTTGGAGACCTTGCTTAGATGGAATGTTAGATATCTATTGATGAGTAGAAGATCGGTACGTCCAATCAGCCGGATCTGAAAGTTGCCTTGGAAACAACGAATAGGATCATACAAATCCGTGATCATCTGTAAATTGTCAGTTTTGGCAGAAAATCAAAGATTAATGAGAATAGCAACCCTCCTAAGTCCTTGATTAAGGAATAAGGTTCAACAAAGAAATCACCCTGGAAGGGTGTGCCAATTTGTTAATTATCAGACTAGTTAAGCTCTGAATATATAAAATCATTTGAAGAATCAAATGTATCAAAGATCAAATAGCTTAGGAGCTAAAACCTATTTAAGGAGCTTGACGGAGTACGCAATGTATTACACACTAAGGATTTAAGGATGTGTTTCGCCAATAAGTCAAGAAGCATTATCACATATTGATATGCAGATTTATGATATGATGAGCAACCTATATAGATTAAGGATCGACAGGTTAAAAAGCTCCAAAAGGATACATGTACCAAATATAAAGGTCACTTTGGGAGCTTGGAAAGATTCCAGATATGTTATAGAAGTTGAGTCCATTATGCGACAAAAAGTACTTCCAGCATCTTAGCAAATCTCGAGGTCGAGATTTCTTTTAAGGGGGTGAGGATGTAACACCTCGAAAATTTACATCCAATAATGTATTGACACATGTCATGGGCTGTGAATAAGTGAAAACATACTTTAGAGGGACTAAAGTTGACAAACAGTGAAACTATGTGAATATAAGGGTCCAAAGTGTCAACAATGGATAAATAGGCTCTACAATAACCCTACATGGTGTTTATAACCTTAAACGGATAAATCATGGATCATACGAAGCGGAAAATGAAAGAAAGTGAGGAATTACAAACTACAGGGCTAAAAGTGTCAACATGTTGAAAGTATACCTCTGAGTGATCTTTTGGCAAACCCGAAGCTTTTTAATGATAAAATATACTCACTAGAATATGTGGTAAAAATTTCATCAAGTTTCGTCATCGTATGAGAAAGTTATGATCAAAACCGTGCACGAAGGGTTAGTTGCGTTAACGTTGAATTTCGAGACTTTTCGGGTAAGCACAAAGTTGTTCAAGGACTTTACCATGTTTGTAAATGTCCCAAGGTCCTTAAAAGTCAGGTTTTAGGGTCCAATGTGCAAGAGAAGTAGCAAAAACCACGTAACAAAAGCCAAGGACTGAATTGTAAATTGTTAGAAACTTGGAAACCTGCTGAACACATGTACGCGGCCCGCGTACCCTGTCTCGCGGCCCGCCTACGATCTACCAGCGAAGAAAACTTGCAGCTGCCAGTTATCAGACCTGTTGTCGATTGTTTCCAGCTGTACTCGATACCATGGGCTCTCCAATGGGTTTATATGCATACAAGGGCACTTGGACTGATCCTACAACATCTGTAAACACTTGAAACATCACCAAATGAGATCAAAATCTGCATAAAAGGATCTTAAAGTTGCAAACTATGAACACTTGCAACTTCAAAATTCACAAGATCAATTCCTGGAGCTCTCTGGACGTCAAGACATCTTCCTAGTGATCTCTAAGCTTTATTAGGACCATTGTAAGTATTCATAACCTTTGCAAATTCGTTCTAGCTTAGTTTATCAACCGAAAGTCAAACCATCGTAATTTAAACTTGACTTTGAGATTAAACGAGATTGGCTCTGTCATTTCTCAAATTGAAAGTACCTACAAGTTGGTATTTATGTGGGTAACAAACCCCTAAAAGGGTATCTTCAGATTCCCACTCTAAGTATGTTAATTGTCGAGTCAAAGATTGTTTCAAAAAGTCAACAGAATGTGTTTTTGCAAATTTAAGCATGATTAACAATGTAGGCTACATGCAACCTGTTTGATCATCAAAATAACTTTGTAATTAATGTAAGAACATGTTTCAACATGTTCATCTCGACAATTTTCAGTTTAAACCCGAATCGGAACCGAAAGTCGCATAAATTGACTTTTTCTTTGACTTTCAGTTCTGATCCGTTCATGCATGTTGAGATCTGCATTAGAGCATATTTTGGACCAATTTTCATATAAGTTTAATTCTCTGAGATTTTACAACTTGGTTCAATGCTTAACCGATTCATATGCATGTTTCCGATTTATGCTTAAAGTTGACTATTTTGCCCTTTTTACTATAAAACGTGATTTTTGAAAAAGTGAAAGAGTAGAAACATTTGTTACTGATTTATAAACTTGCACCGAAAATTTGATATCAGTTTGAGGTCCAGAATAAGAGTTATGCCCATTATCGTAATTTAAAAGCTTTTTGTCACTTAAATGGCGTAATTAGCATATAACCCATTTAAACCCACTTTTTGATACCAAACTTTTTACCCAATGATGTTATATAATATTTTGGGATTTTTAAAGATTTTTATTTAATTTTTGGCTAATCATATCATAGGTCTCTAAGTTTAATTCGGTAAATACCGATTTTGCCCTTTTAAGCCTTAAAATGAGTTTTACAAATCCTTTTGACTCCCAACCTTTTTCTACTGATTTTATTTGATAAATAAAATATTTTGAGCATTCTAGAAATATAAAAATATCAGCTTTCTTTTAAAAACCCGGAAACGGCTCTAAATCGCCTTTTTAAGCGTTTTTAACACATAGTATGTACTATAACCATAATAAACATATAAGGTTGATACCTACTGAAGTTCTTAGCATATTTTTATAAAATAACAGTAAGTACAAATTTATAAACTCAGGTTTCCAATTTTGACATTTTTAGCCCTTGTGAAATTACCAAAATACCCCTAAGGTGCATAGTTTGGTTTTAAATGATGATTTTCACTTATGGGTCATACCCTACTGTTATAATATGTTAAATTAAGTATATTTACTGTATGAACCAGACCTGTAACTCAGATTTGCAAATAAACTCTTTTATAATCTTTTAAATGACCAAAATGCCCTTATGGGGCATAAATTGTGTTTAAATCCGTTTTGGGCAAAATAGAAGATAACTTACTGGTATTATAACATATTTAGAGCATATTATATTAGGGAACTTGCATACGACTCTTACGGTTACCCGTAGCGCTCTTTTCGCGTTCGGTTCGGTTTATGTAACTAGTTTGCATAAATTGACCGAGACGGGTCAAACATCATCATTTTTGTCTCAAAATCCAGAATGTATTTAGTATACCCATATTATACAAGTATTCAAACTTGTCGGGTCTAAATCACATTCTATCCGGTCTTCGCTTAATCGTGCGTTTGAACTGTATCGTCCTTTAAACTAGCCGGTCTAAGCATAAGCTTAAATAAAGACCCGTTAGAAATCTAATAGGTTATTATAAACCTTCGTTCCAGATTAGGAGCACCGGTAAAAGCTACTTGCATTTTGCTAGTTGAGATTTATACTTTACTCAGGTAAATACTTTTAACTTATTTTCCCTATACGGGCTTGGGGTACGGTATATAAAATACCGCTTGGTCCGGCATTGAATTCTTTAATCGAATAGAGGTTAAATTTATTGAGATGCCTTATTTTGAATGTGTTTTATTGCTTAAAGCCTTTGGGGGGTTAATGACCATGTCCCGGATATCCTCGGCATCATCTTACGAGATGGCCACGACCTGAGCACGGGGTGTAGGCGTACACCTGTCAGTGTATAACTCTAATGTGGAGGGTCTATTGATCTTTAACCCGGCACGAACCGGGCTACTGAACGCATAAGTAACATGTAAATCCTTTACAAGATTATATTACATAATTATCCCAAGTTATAAAATGTTTTGTGCCATGTGCATTCAAATCAATTTTCAACCATTTTCAAAATGAGTCAGTTAAATTGTATTTACCAGTGTAAACTGACGTATTTTCCCAAAAGGTTAAGTGCAGGTACTACACGTAATAGGCTGGCTGTCTTCTAGAGCGTCCACAATAAGTCTCGCAAGCTAGGACGACAATAAACTGTTGAACAATATCTTATTTTTGTTTTGATCCGCCTGTGGATCCGTTTCGACTATCAGTGATATTTAATATTACACTTTATTAAAGTTGAAATGAATCTATCTTTGCTTCCATTGTGCATTTATATATTGTGTTGTTTGTCTATGATGATACCAACTACGTCACGATACTCCCCAACCGGGCCCACCCGTGACACGTGGAAAATAGGGGTGTGACAAAAACCGTTTGTTTTGATACCAAACCTGTTTTCTAACTTAACTAAACATGTTCTAGCATGTTTAGCTCGTCACTTTTAGTTTAGTGCTTATATAGGGTCGTAAGGTAAGCGATCTAAACAATCACTTATACTTTCGAACCCGACCCGTTTGGTCGATTTTTAGGATCCGACCAAATACATTAGGTGACCATAGTTGTATAGGGAATAACCTTCCGAGGTTATACCTTATGGTCACGACGTTTAGTTAGTTGTATGATAGGTAGTTTATATGCCTTAGGTAAATTACCAAAATGCCCTTTTTACGCCAAAATTCATTTAAGCATTTCTAACATAATTTTTTATATCTAAACTGATTTGGCAACAATATTAGACATGTTAAGGCATATTTTACTTATCATAGGACTAGTTAGGCGATCTGAACGCGTTTTACGCGAACGACGCGTTAAAGTAGCATAAGCCACCTAAACGGGTCGTAATGGGTCGTAAGCACTTAGGTTAGGTTTCATTTTAGTATGTAGGCTTTGTTAAACCATATCATATGAGTTCCAAAACTCATTTAGTTTACGAAACCTCATTCTATCCGATCTCCCGATTTAGGTCCGGTTATTAACTTAGTTACCTATATTAGGTGCCGTTTGATCCCGTGATCTTCTAGCTTTGCTTGGTGGTTATCCTAGGACTTCTAGGCAATCTCAAGTGAGTACATAGACCCCTCTTTTACTGTTTTCAAACTGTTTTGGGGTGGAACACATGTGCCTACTTGTTACTTTCGTGTTTTCCATGTTTTCATATCATATGCTAGTTACGTTCATTAGTACACGTATAGTACTTGATTTCATACAATTCACACTATGTATGTCCATTTAGTACATACATGGTGCATTGTTTTACATTACATTTTGTAGCATATGCTCATCCAGCATATGGACACACTGTTATACATTACATTTTTGTTGCATATGCTCATCCAGCATATGGACACATTGTTCTACATTTTGAACCGTTTGTAACCGTTTGATTTATGTGAACCTTTTGTAACCTTTTGAATTATGTAAACCACTTGTAACTGTTACCATAGGACTTGACAACTCCCATTCCTGAAATCCTGGGTTTGTTTGGACGTAAGGAATGACCGGATCCGAAAACATTTTTGATAACCTTTACTCTAAGGTTATCCTACTGTCTCAAGGCTTGGATGTAGACGTTTAACTTACCGCATAAGTGTTTGTATCAGTAAAGCATGCAGTTATTTTGCAAAACATGACTTTTGATTATTCAAAATACCTTGTTTTGTACATTTCTACTTATGGTTCAAGTAGTCTCATTTTACTTGCCATACATAACATTGTTTACACATTACATGATTTACTTTTGACAATAGACATTTGACCATACATAAACATTTCTACAATTGATAAACATTACATCTTGGTGGTTGTTTGGGTAAGTGATTTAGGTAACGAGGCGACGTGTAATATGATAAAAGCATGGTGGATACGCCGCTGGTACTTCCTATATATAAGTGCTTTTATGGTATTACATATCGTAGCGTTACTTAAACCATTTCAGTTTAGACATATTACATTTACAACTCATTTTCACATAAACATCGTTTTACAAATAACTTAATCTATACAAACTCACCTTACTTGATTATTCACTTAACCATACCTTATTCTTTTATATATATATATATATCATCTGATTTGTTCATCGCTTTTCAAATGATTTATGAAAGAAAACACTCAACAAGATTCATGACTACTCTTTATTAAACAGTTTCTTTAAACTCAAGTCATGAATCCTATTTTCATAAAACCTATGTATCTCACAGGCATTTTTATGCTGACGTACCTATTTTCACATGTGTTTTCAGGAGCTGTTGCTTAGGATGATCGAGACACACTTAGGCGGACCTGTGCCTTAGTGACTTAAAACGAAGCAAGAACTAGTTAAATTATGTTATGTACTCTTTGTTTCTTGTTTTAAGACAATGTAACTCTCTTGTTTGTTAAATAAAACGTAACTTTAATTTCCATGGTTGTGAAACAATTAATTCTGTTACAACACTCCCCGACGTTTCCGCCACGTTTTGTTGTTTTACGTGGTCGGGGTGTGACAGCTCGACCCATCGACGCTGACGCATGTTTAATTCTTTCTGATCAAATATGTGTTGTAGGCTTTTGTGATCTGTGAAGATTGTACATCGAGTACCGTATAAATAATGTCGCCAGATCTTCAAGGCGAATACCACTGCGCCTAGCTCCAGGTCGTGAGTGGTATAGTTTCTTTCATGTACCTTGAATTTTCTTGAAGCATAAGCGATGAATTTCTGGCGTTGCATGAGCACGCAACCCAAACCTTGTCGTGAAGCGTCGCAGTATACCACGAAGTCTTCAGTGCCTTCGGGTAAGGATAGTATTAGTGCATCGCATAGCTTATTTTTAAGTAGCTGGAAGGCTTCTTCCTGCTTGTCACCCCAGTCGTACTTCTTGTCTTTCTGCGTAAGGGTAGTTAGCGGCTGAGCTATCTTTGAGAAATTCTCAATAAACCGTCGGTAATAGCCCGCTAAGCCCAAAAATTGTCGAACTTCAGTTGGGGTTTTGGGGGCTTCCCAATTCTTTATGGCTTCGATCTTGGATGGGTCTACATGAATGCCCTTCTCATTCACAACGTGGCCAAGAAATTGTACTTCGCGAATCCAGAATTCGCATTTTGAAAACTTTGCATAAAGTTTATCTTTCTTCAGTAGTTCCAAAATGGTTCTGAGGTGTTGCTCATGTTCTTCTTTCGTTCGCGAGTAAATCAGGATATCATCGATAAATACAATCATGAATTTATCGAGATATGGTTTGCATACGTGGTTCATCAGATCCATAAAGACCGCTGGTGCATTCGTCAGCCCAAATGGCATCACAAGAAACTCGTAGTGCCCATAACGTGTTCTGAATGCAGTCTTTGGTACGCTTTCCTCTTGTATCCTTAACTGATGGTATCCAGATCGAAGATCGATCTTGGAATAGTAGCTTGATCCTTGTAATTGATCAAATAAGTCATCAATCCTCGGTAGCGGGTACCGATTCTTGATTGTGAGCCTGTTCAGTTCTCTGTAATCGATACACATCCGAAGAGTTCCATCCTTTTTCTTCACGAACAATACTGGAGCTCCCCAGGGTGAGAAGCTTGGCCTTATGAATCCTTTATCCAACAACTCCTGAAGTTGTGTAGATAATTCTTGCATTTCGGATGGTGCAAGCCGATATGGTGCCTTGGCTACAGGAGCGTCTCCTGGAACCAAGTCTATACGGAATTCGACTTGTCGTTGCGGAGGTAGTCCTGGCAGATCTTCGGGAAAAACATCAGGGAATTCCTTCACCATAGGAATGTCTTCGAGTTTCGGCTCCACAGCCTTCTTATCTACAACGTGTGCTAGGAAAGCAACACATCCTTTCCTTAAGCACTTCTGTGCCTTCATACAACTGATGATTCGCAGAGGTGTGTCTCGTTTTTCTCCATGCACAATGAGAGTTCCATCATCCACCAAAGGGATGCGAATGATTTTCTCATGACAAATAACTTCAGCTTTGTTCTTGGACAACCAGTCCATTCCGACCACTACATCGAAGCTACCCAATTGAATAGGTAAAAGATCGATGCTAAATCTTCGTTCACCGAGCTCTAATGTGCAACCTCTAACAACTTCGCCCGATTCGACGAGTTTACCATTGGCTAGCTCTATGGAATAAGGAATATCTAATCTACTAGATTCTATTCCAAGCATGCGTTTAAATTCCACAGACATGAAACTATAGTCGGCACCAGTGTCAAATAATATGGATGCAAAGTGATTGTTAACGATAAACGTACCGGTGACCACATTAGGGTCCTCGCGTGCATTCTTTGCTCCAATCACAAATGCTCGAGCCTGAGCGTTGTTCCCCTTTGGGCAGTCTTTCATGAAATGCTCTTTGCTTCCACAACTGAAGCATCCTTGGTTCTGCCCCTTTCCATTACCATTCCTGTTACCAGCACCATTCCCATTCCGGTTCTTTCCTTTTCCCCAACAATCTTCAGTGTGGTGACCCAGCTTTCCACACTTATCGCATTTTGGAATGCGACAAACCCCTTCGTCATGACGCTTGCAATTGTTGCAAATGGGCATAGTGCCCAGGTATCTCTTGGTAGAAGCATCATTCATGTTTGCAAGAGTTTTCGCCTCCTGAGGCGAATTAGTGTCACGCTTCTTGTTGTTGAAACCTTTGTTGTTGTTGTGGGTTGCTTGGTTCAGATTTGAATGTTTCCTCTTCTTGTCACCAGACGACTCAGCATGCTTCTCGGTCTTTTCTGTTGGGTTCAACGATAACTTCTTCATACGAACACAATCTTCAGTAAGGCTGACAGCCAGAGTTACAGCCTCAGTGATTGTTTGAGGTTTGGCCGAAGTTACCATGCCGCGAAATTCTGAGGCCAATCCCCAAATGTAGCGTTCAACGCGCTTAAATTCAGGGGTCACCATATAGGGAATCACCCTAGACAAATCATGGAACCTTCGAGTATAACCAGTAATTTCAGCACCTTCCATGGTTAAGTGCCAAAATTCAGTCTCCAACCTTTGGAGTTCAGCACGTGAGCAATACTTCTATCTCATTCTTTCCTTTAGTTCATCCCAAGTCAGGCCATAAGCGGCATCATCACCCAAGGTTTGGACTTGCAAGTTCCACCAAGTCAAAGCTTCATCGACAAACAACCCAGTAGCAAAAGTGACTTGCTGATCTGCGGTACACTTGCTCATGCAGATAGTAGCTTCAGTCTTCTCCGTCCAGCGTATAAACGCTACTGCACCTCCTGTGCCATCGTAGTTCATTGGTTTGTAGTCAAGAAACTGCTTGAAAGTGCAGCCCTGAGCTGCGTTTCCTCCAGATGAATCTCCATTCCCATTGCGTCTTGCATTGCTTGGTCCTCCACTTTGTTCAGTACAGTTTGCCTCGTACTGGGCGATAGCTGCGGAGATCCTTTCTTCCAGTAGAGCGTTTAGCTCTTCAGCAGTTCTTGGCAGTGGGGGAGGAGGAGGTTGATCATGAGCGTTCACAGCTCTTCTGGGTGCCATGTTCTGACAGAACACAACACAATAGGGTTAGACATTTGTTTGATATCGTCATACGAGTTAGTGGCAGTACGTGCATACAGGCATATACCACTTAAGTGACATCAAACAATCCGCCAAATGTATCAATTCATACAGCAACAAACATGCATAAATACTATTGTGTCATAAGATATTCACATTGGCGGTTCTTGTCTTTATACCCTAAGTCCTTACTCCAAAGAGTATTTAATAGTCTGGGGGAGGGGTGTTCACGTTTGACCTTTTCTTGTACTGAGGGAATCTATAAGTGACAAAACTTACTGTGGTTTCTGTGCACTGAATTCCATAATTATGTATGCATCCATAATTACGTAACTCCTTGCACAGCCCGTACAGTTCGTTTCATCCTCGTATTTCTTCCTTCAGATAGGCCATTGTTTTCAGATAAAGTCACGTATTCCTGTGACATTCTACTTCTAGTATATGTATATATCAGTTATCACACATAATTGCAAATAATTCTTTATCACAGATAAGTGCTCCTCCAGTGCACCCTAAATCTCGTAGTGTCTTTTCTTGACTCTTGTAAACAGTTTCAGGTAGTGGATGTCGCGGGAAGTTTTATGCAATGAAAACTTTTTTGAAAAATTGTTTTCGTGAAAGGATCCTAGAGATTGTAGTCTAGACTCGAGAAGGAATCCTGGTTCACTACAATCGCAACTCTGATACCAATCTGTCACACCCCTTTCTAAGGCGGAAGCACAAGGTGTGATCATGAAAGGTTTTCATTGCATACGATTGGTAAACATACTACATGCTTGTAAAAATAACTTCAAATGCCAAACATTACATTACTGAAAATTAGATTAAGAGTTTACATCACGAGACTGCAAATTGTCTGAAAGTTTACAACTTTATTTAAGGATAAACATAAACGACATCCAGGAGCATGAGTAAGACCGCACGCACATCCACTTTTAATTACCTGAAATACATGTGAGTTTTGGAAAAAAAAAATATCAACATAATGTTGGTGTGAATTCATGCAATTTTTGTATTTCACGCTAGTATACTTTGTATGAAAACGTGATATATGTCTTGTAAAAATAAAGTATTCTTGTGTAAGAAAAGTATTCTTGTAATAATAAAGTATTCTTGTGGTACGAACCTCGTACAAATAAAGTATTCTTGTGGTATGAACCATAAAGTATTCTTGTATGTATCAGGGTTGTTAATGGGTTGCAAGGCCATTAACATGTGACACGACATAGGAAGTCACCAAACCATAGGCATTTTTCTAGTTGTCGATTCACGACGGTACCCTATTCGTGACACGATTTCTCGTATCATTCCTCAAAACGCATCATACTTGGTACTAGTTATCACCAAGGGTGCTTCTTGTTTTTGTATCCATCATACCATTTATAAACATTGTAATATTTGTAGCATGTATTTCACCCCCGAAGTTATAAAACTGAAAACAGTTAAAACAAAAGGGGGAGCATGAACTCACAACTTTGCGTTCCTTGCGTCGTAAACTTCACCGGATTTGCTTATCTAGCGTCGTGACCTAAACGTGTTTACTAACGTTAGTCACTAGACTTGTATCGCACAAGTACAAGTCACTATCTTTGGTTTATGTGTTCTTGTGTTAAAAATAATTTATATTTTTAACTATGTGTCTTACTTATATTATTTTCTCAAAAATAAATATAAGTATTTTGTATTTTTCACCCGAATTATGTATTTTGTCTAAAAGTTCATTTCATGTTCATAACTTATCCAAGTTATTTAAGCAAGTAATATATTTTCATAAATATATTTTCTTGTATTTGGCTATGTATGTTGCATGTGTATTTTTGTATTCTTCCTCTTTAGGAGTATTTAGTGTATTTTCAAGCCCTAATACACTATTCACGTATAATACATACGACATACACTTAGCACAAAATTTGGTGATCAATAAATACATATATTTTCCTCAAAAATATACATACTTAATATCCATTTTTATCTTGAAGAAATCATCATTTCTTATCTTGAGGTTTTTGTAAAAATTAGGAAACCTTGGTAAGTATTCTTAGGTACATTTTTAGGGGATAAGCTTCACAAAACTTAAATTTTTCTAAGTGTCAAAATTTATAGAAATTTTGACATGGTTTCCCCTAAAAATGGAGGTTTCCTATGTTTTCAAAACATGTGTTTATTTCCTTTTAAAACATCATCAACAATCAACAACTCATTCCTCATCCATCAAGTGTTAAAATCAAGTAAGTTACATGACAACATGAACTTGTTCTTTCTCAAAACTCGTAGTAACTTGGCAATGTCTCTAGTAGACTTAGTTACTCTTTAAAGTGTGTTTATTTCATCAAAAATCCCTTTTCTTGAAAGATTTGAGTGTTTACAACTTGTAAACATATTTTACAAAAATGTTTCTTTATTAAATCTTCTTGTTCTCTAGTGTCTTTGCACTTATTTTACCACCAAAAATAGTGTAAGTTTGAGTAAAAATCATGATCTTCTAAAAATCATATTTTAAACTTGGCTTTCTTGGAAAATCATTCATAAATCTTGGATCTATAAGTTTACTAGCTCACTTTGTTTATTACTTTTCAAGAAATCATTTTTACTCATCAAGTTCATGTTCTTACAAGAAGTTGATTATTTCATGTTGTTACATAGTCATCTCCTAACTTGCTAGATCATGTGTTTAATCACAATCTAGCAAGCTTCATGTAATTATCATCATCAATATCTCAAATAAACAAAAAGTAATCACCATATATCTACTAAACAATATCATTTTATCCATTTTTCATCATATGTAAGCTTATGTTTCATGATTCATGTATATGTTCTTTAGTGTTCTTGAGTTAATCATCATGCTATATCTTTTAACCAACTAAAATGGAGGTAAACAAGAGTTTATAAGAATCTTACAACTAGCTTAAAGCTAGGGAAGAACAAGATGCAATAGTGGTGGATAAAAGCACACTAGAGAGGTCCTTCAAGTTTCGTGAGCACCGAGCTTCGTTAGACACCTTGTGAAGACCTTGGATTGCTTGTATGATAACCGAAAATGGAGGTGGTGTGGAGGGGGTTTTCGGCCGAAGTTTGTAGAGGGAGAGAGAGGAGATGTTGTGTGATGTGTGAAGATGAAGATGAAGAGCATTATAAACACAATTCTTATTGTCCATTGGTTTCCTTGTCTCCATAGTACATAGCACATCTAAATCAAATCCCAAGGGTAGATTATAAAAGATTTTAGGAAGATTTAGATAAATCTTGTGTGGGGCCCCTCCATAACCGATTACATATGTGGGGGGGGGGGGGTTAATTGTAATTTGATGGCACACGATGTTAATTTGTGGAGGGTGCTAGGTGAAAGTCTTGTGTTTTAGTGTAGGGTGCTTTATGCAATATGTTATAGTGCTCGGGAACCATAACTAGCTCAGAAAGAGTGAAACAATGTTTCTAGTAATATTTTTATGTTCCGGGTAATGTCCGGTCGTTCGGTTAAATACCGGTTCGTTAAAGTGCTAAATTGCACCGTCTAGTGTCTTTTACGTACCCTTTTGTAATACTTTCGATTCCCGGCACTTAGGGAAATATTCTGAATGATAAATCATGATTTCTGCATAACATTCATGTGTTAAAAGCTGATTTATAGCTGAATTTAATAAAATTCTGCACTTAAAGTGCGTTTCGGGTGCTTTTTAGTGCGTATTTTAGCTTTCGGAATGTCTATATGTAAACCCTTGTAGGTACTCTTGGGTTTTAATGTATTCTTGTCGTTGGACCTACACCTAGGCTCCAATTCTATTGTCTACTACTTTTTGCAGAATTGTTGACACAATGTGTCTTACCGGTGAGTTTACTAGTATTTCTGACGCAACGCTATCATATAGTAATTCTTGTAGTATAAAACGTGCATGAATTCACTTGTTTAGTACGTAATCAGACAATGTTGACATTTAAGCACATAATTGCAGCCATTAAATAATAATTAAAGTGTACGGAAATTATCGGTTTGGTGCCAGTTGTCACAATAATATTCACTGTTTTGAATGATATGAATGTTAGAACCTTGTATGATTCTAGGGTGTAAAGAATCTTGGATGTTGAAATGATTTCGGTTCACTGTTTCCACATGACCGCACTGTTGAAATTTCATGATTTAAAGAGTGAAGCTGGGTTTTCTGTCTTCCTTGAAGGTACAATCAGTAATGCTTAGGGTACAACCTGGTGTGTCATGTTTTGAATATTGTTTATGATTAGGGCATTTATGAAGGAATTTTGTGAAATAATGGCAATGAGCTCGATGATGGTTATTTATTAGGATGACCGAAAGATAGTAATAGTTGAATGTACGAAATTGTTGCTATACATGAATAAGAAAGAAAGCTGAGTTTTAGAATAATGATACTGTGTTTTCATGGTGGTACAAGCATATATGCACAAGGTACAACTTAGAAATACATGTTGAATATGTGAGAGAAGATGATGAGCATGTGATTGATTGAATATGAAAGGGATAATTGTCTTATCTGTTAGTGTGGGTATCTTGTATTTGGAAATAGATGCTGGGTCTAGATGGAGGGTACAACTACCAGTGCACATGGTACAACTTAAATGTGGCATGAATTGAAAGTTGGTGTGTTATATGAGTTTTGTCGTAGTAATTGATATATTTAGAGAATAAAAGGATTATGTGTGTATGGTTGCACAAAAACCGATCACACATTAAATAGCTTGGCCCCACCACTTAATTTCATACAGTTGTTTGGTGCACAAATGGTCAATATTCGCATATTACATTCTTTACACATGCACACGTTACTGGACTCCATTTAATTGGGCCACATGAGCACTGTTTGGGCCACACAGTAAGTGGAATGGACCGAGTTACACACTGTTCGTAAGATTCATGACTGTTATGTTACACCACACACAAAGACCCATTCGCACACTCTTAACGGACTCTATGTTGGGCCGTACGCTTGAACGAGTACACTGTTGGACTTTAAACGTGCATGTATGTGTTGTCTGTTGTGATACATGCTTGTATGAAACTTGCTGGTATATGTGTATTGATACGTGATTTATGTGTATACGGAATTGACTGTCTTTGGTAACAATGGTAGGGTTTGGTTGATCAACTTGGAACGGGTAATGTAATGTACCATACCGAGCAATCTAAGGTGAGTTCATTCCTCTTGAGCATGCGTCCCGGTGGATGGGATAGTCATTGGGTATCCCTGAGAGGGATTGGTTTTTGGGTAAATCAATTGGGTATTCCTGAGAGGAATACGTCTTGTGGGTAAAATCTGGAATGTTGGATAATATACTCATCCTATCACCTTTAAGTCCCATCTTGTTTGTTACCTGAGAGGTAACGGAGTATTAGTTGGTAGCGCTATCTAGGTTTGGCACCCTCACCCCGTACCTGAGAGGACGGGTGTGAACTAATGACTCAGTCAAGCCCAATGTTTTGATAGGAGCATTGGGGAAAGGGCAAAATAAATCATGAGCCGTCTTGTATTCGAGGTATTATCAACATTGTAATCAATGAACTAAACTAAACACTTGGTAACTAACATTTTAGTAAAACTATGAACTCACCTGCGTTGTCTGATACACGTGTGTGCATGCTCGCAGGTTATTGATACGTGTGGATGTGGAACTTGATGTCTGGGATGCTGGAGTGGTCATGGGTCGAGAAACATGGGAACCTGAAACGAGACTAGTTAATTTCATATGTTTGGGTTTTGGTTAAACTTCATATTATGCTTCCGCTGAACACAACGAGTTATAAATAATGTTTTGTAACACTTTGTATTAATGAATGAAAGCTTTTATTTGAAATCTTGTTATGAGTTCAACGTGATTAGTGGCTAGATACTGGTACGTCACACGCCTCGTGGAGGATTCCGCTTGTGGTATTTTGGGGGTGTGACATTTTTCAATGCCGAGAACCTCGATCAGAGAGTAAAAAAGGCGTAAAGTGCACAATGGTGTAAAACTAAAATGGGATATACCGGGCTAGGATTCGATTTATAGGAACAAGGGCCAAACCAACCACCCAAGAATGGAATCGTCGAGCGAAAACACTTGACAACCTCCTGAAAGCAGCTTTTCTTACCACCAGACCTTTCTCCTTCAATTAGGAATCTGATGCCGTCACTAAACACATTCCTTAAATTGTAGCGATTTTTTGAGTGTTTATTTTTGGTGTCTAATCCGCATATATATATCATAATTGTTCTTGATTTTCTTGACTGTATATCTGTTAAATGTCAACATATACACGTGTGATTTAGTTTACGAAGATTTTTCAATGTCGAGAACCTCGATCAGAGAGTTAAAAAGGCGTAAGGTTTACAATGGTGTAAAACTAAAATGGGATATACCGGGCTAGGATTCGAGCTACAAGAACAAGAGCCAAACTAACCACCCAAGAATGGAATCGTCGAGCGAAAACACTTGACAACTTCCTGGAAGCAGCTCTTCTTGCCACCAGACATTTCTCCATCAATTATGAATCTGATGCCGTCACTAAATGTAACACCCCGTGTTTCTGAAGTCAAAGTCAAAGTCAGGATTGAAGTCAAAGGAAGACAAAATTGCTAATTGCGATATGTCTCTCCTTGTTCAATTCCTGTTTTGACTTCTTTGACTTGTAGTTAGTCTATTTTATTTTTTCTTTAGTTGTATTATGTGGAGTATCTATTAATAATCGCATGGTAATCGCTGTTTATCGCATGTTTAATCGCTTTATCGCTATCGCAATCGCACTCGCAACTCAAAATACGCATTTTGGTCATTGTTATACGTGTGTGTGTGCCTTATGTGTTACTTGTGCATGTTTATTTATGTTATGTTGTGGTAATCAATCGAAACGCAATCGAAACTCAAACGCAATCGAACTCAATCGCAATCGAAATGGTATGATAATTAGTGGAGAAGAGATAGTGCGAGATACGAGTAGTTAGGATTAAAAGTAATTAGACTAGGAAACTCTATCGCCTCGAATCGCTCGCAATCGCAATCTCAATCGAAACAGCAAAAATCATCGCACCGAACACTCGAACCAAGTGCCATCCGGCCGGATTGCCATCCGACCGGATTGCCATCCGAACGAGGTGACATCCGACCGGACTGTCATCCGGGCGAGATGCCATCCGACCGACCCGCCCCTTTCCACTTTGGGTATCCGGAAATCTTGTACTTCCTTAATCTACACGCAATCCTACACCTTTCTATCCTTTGAATCTTAACTTTTAACCGTGAAATCATCAAGATTCAAGGTGTTCTAGGATGACGTCATCATGTGTTCTTGAAGAACTTCATGTTTTGGCCTCAATCCACCAAGAACAACTTAGATCTAACCGATTTCCACATAAACAAAAAAAGATCTTTCATAGATCTGAACATACTCACAATGAAAAATGGTGAAAGATGGTTTTCCAACTTTCTTTCAACTCTTTTACACTCAATGCATTCAAAACCGGTAGAATCGGAGCTTGTGCCGACTCACTACTCAATCTTGTGGTTGTGTAGGTTCAAGATCCGTATTCTATCCACGAGATTATCGATTTCGGGTTAACCAAGAACTACCATCTTAAACCAGTGGACTGCCCGAATTTGGGTGATTCCTGTTCAGTCGGGTCACTAGAGCCTAGGATGGAACTCTGTTGGTTAGCACGATATCAACACATCTCGATAACACAACAAACAATCAAAACGACCAAGTGTAAGACGAACAGAACGGCCAGGACGGAGTGCCGTCCGATCGGATTACTGTCCGAACGGACAGCCATCCGAGTGACCGGCTATCCGAACGACTTGCACCTTGGGTCCCACACTTAAATATTTTTCCATCGATGGAAGTCTGGTTGTTGAACGAGTTGTTGTCCGATCGGACTACCATCCGAACGGATAGCTATCCGAATCATGAAACATTTGGACTTTAACATTTAAACAATTTTCAACATGTTCAATTCACAAAGGATGCCACCCGAACGGATAACCGTCCGAGCGAGTGACAACCTGCTGTGAACTTGTTCTCACTAAGGAACCTCGCCATTCAAGTCGCCGTCCGATCGGACGACCGTCCGACCGACTGACCTGAAAGGTAGAGATACTTCAATGTTCTCAAAATGCTACAACGAAAACTTCAAAGGTCAAGCCATCATACACAAACACATCCTTCTCATAGAAAGAAACAATCCACTCGAATAGTCATCTGACCGGACTATCGTCCGACCGGATAACCATCCGAACGAATTGTCATCCGCACGAACTAGCCGTCCGATCGGATTACCATCCGACCGAACTGCTGTCCGAGCCGCTTACACTTTGCATCGTTTCACGCGTCGCTTATCCTTATGCTATCGTTCTGATCAGGCTAACCCTACTCTCTAGTGCTCCCTTCAATCCATCAATCGCTGTGAGTATACTCGATCCCTTTTTGCTTTACGCACTTTTGGGTGTTATATACGTTACTTATACTAAATCACAATCGAACACACTACGCAATACTTTAAATGCTGACCGTTACCGCATGTTATACGTGACTTAATGAATGCTTGTTTGTTATGTTTACACATGGAATGCTGTCTACCTGCCTTAGCAACGATAGTACTATAGTTTGGACCCAGCGCCCGCTCACGCAGGGGTTGTTAAGGACAATTATTTGCATGGATTACAGTGGTGATCATGTATTACGAACTGCCTCGGGCAGTCAACCCGCAGTCATTGGTATCGATAGGTTCATGTCGATAACCAACATGCCTCATTTCACTTTGTGTACGTGCTGGTTATGCGTAACGCTTTCGAACTCTATATGCTATTATCAAACTTGTATGCTCACCCTTACACTATGTGTATTGACTTTTATTTTAACGTATGTGACAGGTGCTTAGGATGCTTATTTGCTAGGAAATCGAGGCTAGAATAAGGTCTTAGAGGCCAACAAATAGTTGTCTGTACAAATGAAATATGAGTTGTCGGAACAGAACTATTTGCCTAGATTTTGTCTGTAATAATTGTTTTATCTGTTAAGACATGGTATGGGACATGTTACTTTAAATTAATTGGTAATGATAATTGTTATGGAAACTTCTGGACAATCTGTTTCGCTCAATGCCATGCCCCGATGTTTCCGCCATCGGTTGGGGTGTGACACTAAACACATTCCTTAAATTGTAGCCATTTTTTTAGTGTTTATTTGTTGGTGTCTAATCCGCATATATATCACCATTGCTCTTGATTTTCTTGACTTTATATCTCTTAAATGTCAACATATACATGTGTGATTTAGTTTACAAAGATTTTTGAATGCCGAGAACCTCGATCAGAGAGTAAAAAAGGCGTAAGGTTCACAATGGTGTAAAACTAAAATGGGATATACCGAGCTAGGATTCGAGTTAGAGGAACAAGGGCCAAACCAACCACCCAAGAATGGAATCGTCGAGCGAAAACACTTGACAACCACCTGGACGCAGCTTTTCTTGCCACCAGACCTTTCTCCATCAATTAGGAATCTGATGCCGTCACTAAACACATTCCTTAAATTGTAGCCATTTTTTGAGTGTTTATATTTTGGTGTCTAATCCGCATATATATATCACCATTGCTCTTGATTTTCTTGACTGTATATCTCTTAAATGTCAACATATACACGTACGAACCATACCTCTAAAATTTCTATATATTTAATAATTTCAAGTTCCTAACAACTTCAATATACAAAATCATTAAACTTTTAAGATTGTATAATATATTAATATATTCGATTTTGATGCCGGTAAACAGGTACGTGACAGTTTCAGGTAATCAGGTTGGAATTACCAAAACCCATCCTGTACCTGGCCAGTCCCGTCCCTATACACTAACTAACAATTTTCTTGTTGTGTACACTCTTGATTGAAAAAAAAAATATCCTTGTTACGCGACTCGTTAATAGTTATGAGTTATGCTTGTTATGACAAATATCATTAAATGGATCCAAAACAGGTGCAAAAGGGAGGTAATATGATCTTAAACCAAGCAATGGAGGAAAAGAATGGCATCTCAAGAACTACTTCTAATGAAAGCAATAAAATCAATGGTTCAAGAAAGGAGAATGGGATCAATAAAAGATTAAAAACGTGCAATAAACCTTGTATTTTTTATTTTTTTATTTTGTTTTTTTGTAGATTGGTATTCTATTTGGTTACTAAACGTGCACGTGTATATCTAGTGTAAGAAAACTCTCGAAGATGACCGAAAGCATGTGTAAAGCGATGTTGAATGGTGTCGGAATAGCTACTGGCTCGGTCATGGGTCCAGTGGTTCGGTCACAAGCCAGAAAGACCTTTTTTAGCATGGTTCCTGGGGAGGTCCTTCTAGCTTCGCTTGATGCAGTTAGTAAGTACTACCATTCAAACTTTATAAAAGCTGACTACTTTTATTTGTTGGTAAAAGTCTGTTTTCACTAGTTTATTTTATTGGCAGTTAGACCATGCGTAGCGGTAAGGGTGAATAATGCCCCCACCCTTGGGCGTTTTACGTCATGTGGCAGTACAGTCGGCAAGGGGCATTATTGGGCGTTTTTCTAAAATGGGTGTAGTGGGGATGTGGGTATTATGTTAAAAGGGTGTAAACAATTAAATAAAATAAAAAAACTAACCAAAAAAAGGTATTGGTCAAACCCTAAAGAAGATAGCTCTGATTGGCCCAAACATTGCCCCCATAGCGTTATTTAAACAATGCCAAAACAACAAATTCATCCAAACACGCCCTGGGTGGTGGTGGGGCGGCGTGTTTAGGCGTTTTCCGGCGAAAAAAACGCCCCCTTGGGCACGGCCACGGGTGGTCTTAGATCATATAATTTGAATTTCATAGAATAAAATATTAGATAAAAATGAAAATATTTAAACAATTACGGTAATATATAATATTTTAGTCATAAAAATTTGTAAAAAAGTTAAAATAATATTTTACCCAACCTACCCATTTGTCACCTGTATGGAACTCCTATAGGTGAAAATAAAAAGTTATTTTCAAAGTTGTGCTTTAACCGATTATTATTTTAACTTGTTCGGTTATTCACTTTAACCCGTTATTTTTATTTTTTTCGGTTTTTTTTAGTTAACCGGTACATCAGTTAAAAACTAGTTTAAAATATCCAGTTACTCTCCTAAATGTTTATAACCGGTTACATACCGCCGGTTATTTTTTAACTCCTAACCGGTTATTGGTGTGCTAGTTATTAACCAGCAGTGGCGGACCCAGTAATTATTTGCTGGGGGTGCGGATGAGTGATTCAAACATATTTTCAAGGGGTACGGTCGGGTTTTTTGTCTAAAAAATACACTAAATTTTTTTCAAGAGGTGTTCCCGCCCACCCAGAATTATACCTGAGTCCGCCCCTATTAACCAGTTACGGCTCCGGTTAATAACCGGTTTTTTACCCTCAGAGTAAAAACGAGTTCAGGTCAAACTGTATAAAGCTTTTAAAACAAGCCCATATGAGTTGGGCCGGCTTGGGCCAGCCCCCAACCTTTGCTTATTTCAAGGGTCGTATTATTGGCACACCTTGTGGGATTAAATCGACACCCTCAATACGCATCGTATAGGCCTATACGATGCGTATTGAGGTGGGTTCAAACTTCTATGTCTGCCAAAGGCTGCCATTGTCCCCTACCAAAAAGTAATACGCATCGTATAGGCCTATACGATGCGTATTGAGGGTGTCGATTTAATTTTTTAATTTTTGCAAGGTAGCTTCCTGTCACAAGGTAGCTTCCTGTCACGCGGTAGCTTTCCGTCACGCGAACGAAAAAGCAGCACTTTAGACATTTGTTGTCCTTCAAACATCTAGGAAACATTATTTGAGAATACCCCTGAATTTATCGAAGCTGTAGAATGAGATCCTCCACTGTTGGGTTATCATCTTTCAACCCCATTTTCCCTAAATTTATCGATTATATTTTTCAACAGGGATGTAATGCAATGATTCCTCTCAATTGAATAGACCGACACTTGCTTCATAGGACTCACTTGAATCATCTCGGATGTAATAATAGTACGTTTAGCATCCGTGCCTGCTTGAATTGCAGAAAGCAAAGGATAACAACTCCGGTTTCATCAGCTGCATTTGGAACAGGAGAGTTGAAAAAACTGCAATTGGAATTGATCTTGGAACAACACACTCTTGTTACCATATGACACATGATAAAAGCGCTTCTCTAGACAATCTGGGATTATGTTCCGCAAATTGGGGACCACATATTTGCTTCAAGATTTACGTCTGATGTCCAAGTTTCCCATAGTCACAAACGATTGCGGTTTGTATTTCGCATAGCCACCATTTCGGTAGTCAAAAAAGGTTGCGGTTTGCAGATTCAATCTTCATTGCTTCATTAAAATTAACAAGGCGGTCTCTTTTCTTCGTCCACTAGAACTATTTGTGTATGCATTCTGTTGGTACTGAACAACAGAATCAGGTTCTCAAAACAAGGATCATTCTAATAGATTAAAGAGAATAAACCCTCGTTCCAACCAATTGTGGGTTAATAGATTCCGAAGCTGTTATTTCAGTTATTTTTGTTGATCCACAAATCCCAACAAATTGTGTCAAATGCAAGGATCTTCGAATGCGGTGTGTACGTTAAATACTGTTCACCGCTTTTTTAGTTGCTTCTCTTGTTAAGTTTCTGAACCAACCGAAATCCACAAATTCCAACAGTTTCTCCGTCGCTAATTTCTCCACTCACCGTGAAATCGAACAGTTTCTTTGTAGATTCCGTCCGGTTTCAAAGCCGGTTGAGGAATACGAGTGTTCTAGACTCGTTCAAGGCATGCTTGTTTGGGCGATTTACAAAAATACGGATGCATTCCACGGTAAAATACGTTAAAATACGCAAAAATACTTTTTTTATGCATTCTTTTGGTAGTTAATAAAACTGTGGAGCGTGATCAACTACTTTGGGTATATTCGAAACCAACTAAAATACGTTAAAATACGTTAAAATACGCTAAAATACGTTAAAATATGTTAAAATACGTTAAAATACGCTAACTTACGTTACAATACGTTAAAATACGCTAAAATACGCTAAAATACACTAAAATACGCTAAAATACCCTAAAATATGTTAAAATAAGCTAAAATACTTTTGAATACGCTAAAATACGTCAAAAATACGCAACAATATGTTAGAATACGTCAAAATACGCAAAAATACATCAAAGTACGCGACTAACAATATTTACACACACGTATACATATAACACGGCACTATGGATTCCAGGTGGATTTCAAACAAAACTGTACGTAATCATTGAATACGATATTCGCACGCAATCGAACGGCAACGAAACGACTTATGTTGAAGGTATACGTTATAAAACGACAAAATATGCGAAAGTTCGTGTCACACCCCGACTTTCCACGTGTCACCGGCGGGCCCGGTGGGGAGTATCGTGACGTGGTTGGCAACATAATAGTCAAACAACACAATATATAAATGCACAGGGGAAGCAATTTAAAGATATAATTCAACCGAATATAAGATTGTAATATTTAAATATCACAACTGTCGATTGTTTATCCACAGACGGATCGAAAATAAACTGGAAACAATAGTTCAACAGACTTTAGGCATCTTAAGCTTGCGAGACTTCTATTGATGCTAAGGAGAAATCCCAGCCAATTACGCTTAGTACCTGCATTTAATCTTTTTGGGAAAATACGTCAGTTTGCACTGGTAAATACAATCAACTGACTCATTTTGAAAAATGATTAAAAATTGATTTGGATGCACGTGGCATAAACATTTTATAACTTGGGAGAATTATTTAAATATATAATCTTGTGAATGAATTACGTGTTCCTTGTGCGTTTAGTAGCCCGGATCGTGTCCGGGTTAAAGATCAATAGACACACCACATTATTCTTTTGTGCACTGACGGGTGTACGCCTACACCCCGCGCTTAAGTCGTGGCCATTTCGTAAAATGATGCCAGGGATATCCGGGACATGGTCATTAACCCCCCAAAGGTTTTAATTAAACAAGACGATTTAAACGGGCCGATCAAATTATTCAATTAACCACCCAACGATGGAAGATTTGATGCCTGACCAAGCGGTATTTTATATACCGTAACCCAAGCCCGTATAGGGAAAATAAGTTAAAAGTATTTACCTGAGCAAAGTATAAATCACAATAAGCAAACGCAAGTAGCTTTTACTGGTACTCCTAATCTGGAACGAAGGTTTATAATAACCTATTAGAATCCTAACGGGTCTTTAGTTAAGCTTAAGCTTAGACCGGTTAGTTTCAAAGATACGGTTCGTACGCACGATTAAGCGAAGACCGGATAGAATGTGATTTAGACCCGACAAGTTCAGAGACTTGCTTAATATGGGTATTTCATACACATTCTGGATTTTAAGATAAAACCGATAAGGTTTGACCCGTTTCGGCTAATTTATGTAAACTAGTTACATAAACCGAACCGAACGCGTAATAAGCGTAACGGGTAATAATGAGAACCATTTACAGGTTTCCTAAGTTAATATGCTCCAATTATGTTGTGACATCAGTAAGATATCATTTATTATGCCCGAAATGAAATTAAACACAAACTATGCCCCGTAGGGGTAGTTTGGTCATTTATAAGGTGATAAAAGAGTTTAAGTAATATCCTGAGTTACAGGTCTGATGTAATCAGCAAAGATAATCAATTTGCTAAGTTATATCAGTAGGGTATTGTATATATGTGAAATTTATCAATTATAACCAAACTATGCACCGTAGGGGCATTTTGGTAATTTCACATAAGCCGAAAAGCTCAAAACTGAAGTCTGAGTTAAACAACTTTTGCTTACTGTTAAAATATTATAATTTACCTCAAATATCAGTAGGTATCACCCTTCGTATGTTTAAAATAGTTTTAGTACATACTATGCGTTAAAAACGCTTAATAAGGCGATTAGAAGCCGTTTCCGGGTTCTATATAGAAATCTGATATTTTTATTTTTCCAGGAGGTTTAAAATAATTTATTTATCATATGTAATCAGTAGCAAAAGGTTTGGAGTCAATTAGATATGTAGAACTCATTTTATAGCCCGTAAGGGCAAAACCGACAATTCCCGGATTAAGCCTACGACTATAAGTTATGCTCAGCCTAAAATTTATTAAAAATCTTCAAAAATCCCAAAATAATATATTACATCAGTGGGTAATAAGTTTGATATTAAAAAGTAGGTGTAATTAGGCTATACGCTAATTACGCCGTTTAATCGCTAAAGAAGCTTCTAATTACGCTAATGAGCATAACTCCCAATCTACACCTCAAACTGATGTCAAACTTTGGGTGCAAGTTTATATATCAGTAATTAAAGTTTCTACTCTTTTACATTTCCAAAAATCACGTTTTAAGGTGAAAAGGGCATAATGGTCAACATATGAGCAATTAACGGAATCATGCGTATTAATTGGTTAACTAATGAACCATGGTGTATAATCACAGAGGGTTATACTAGCATGTAACCTGGTCCAAATGAAGCTCTTAGGTATTTCTAAATCATACCAAAATGGGTCAGAACTGAAGTCAAAGCAAAAGTCAAAGCTTTGCGACTTTCGGTTCCGAACCGGGTCTAAACAGGAAATTGTCGGGTTGAACATGTTTAGACATGTTCTTACACTAATTACCAAGTTATATTAATGATCAAACAGGTTGTATGTGTTCTACATTGCTAATCATGCATAAATTAGAATTTAAGTATCCTGTTGACTTTTTATTTACAAGTTTGACCCGACATTTGACCTAGTTAGAGTGGGAATCAGGGGGAACCCTTTTAAGGGTTTATTACCCACATAATTACCTACTTAAAGGTACTTTTAATTCGAGATTTTACTGAGCCATTATTAATTAATCTCGAAGTCAAACCGTAATTACGACGGTTTGACTTTTAGCTAAATAACTAAGCTAAACTCAATTAAAGAAGGTTAAGCAAACTTACAAGTGTCTAAAGATTGATTAGGAAGGTCTGGAAGGTGCTCTTGTGCTCCACAATTGATCAGAAGATGTTTGAGGAATGAATGATCAAAGTGTTTGCACTTAGGAGCTTTATATAGTGACCAAGACTCCACAAAGTGTTGACATCTAAGTCTACCACTGACCATAACATACCCACAAGTGTCCCTAAATGTTTAGGGGTTGTTTAGGGGTCAAGAAAGATGTGGAAAATCGTTTAAAGGTCGAATATTGCATTTAAACAACAAACAGGGGAATTCTGTTGGAGCTGGGCACTGCTTGCGCACCGTAAGGGTTGTGCTTGCGGTGCGCAAGCCTTCATCAGCAGCCAAAATTTGTTGTTCTTTAAGGATTTCGAAAGGGCAACCACTTATATCGAATGTGGGACATTATTTTATCAGTTTGGGGCCTCTAAAACGTGGCTTGAACAGTTTATACCCTACCACTTTGATATGATCCATTGAATCCTTTTAAAAGTGCCATGAACGAAGGTTTACCGTGGAATTTCCATAGGATCCTATCTTTGCACTTTGAATTTAATTATTGTCAGCAATTACCCGATCGAAGGTATATTAGATGTTTAAAATATATATTAGGGTCTTGGGATTTGTAAATGAGGTCGTTCAGAGGTAAAAATTAACATGACGACACTTTTAAAATCCTGCCATACATCTTTAATCATACCCGGGTTTATATCACTTTTGCCTTATATGACACGTGTCGTTATTTATTGAACATGAATTTTCGAGGTGTTACAGTTCGGCAAAAAACGAGACGTATACGCGTCGAACCGAGGGAAACATGATAAAACTAAATTTGAAATAATGCCCAATACGATCGTATAGGCCTATGTCGTATCGTATATCAGCTTAATACGCATCGTATAGGCCTATACGATACGTATTAAACTTTGAATTTTCTCAAAAATACCCCTGAATTTATCAGAAAAATAGGGGTATTTCAGTAAATTCACCGCTCAATACGCATCGTATAGGCCAATACGATGCGTATTGAACTATAAATTTCTCAAAAATGTTTTTCAAATCAAGGGTTCCATAATTACAACCACTTGTTTTCAACAGGGATGTAATGCAATGATTCATCTCAATTGAATAGACAGACACTTGCTTCATAGGTGAGTGGAGAATTTACAAGTTTTCAATAAAATTTCATTATGCTGTGAACTTGTTCTCTATGAAATGTCTCACTTAACAAGAGAAGCAACTAAAAAAGCGGTGAACGGTATTTAACGTACACACCGCATTTGAAGATCCTTGCATTAGACACAATTTGTTGGAATTTGTGGATTTCGGTTGGTTCATATCTCTATTCGGTCATTTTTCCTCTCAATTGAATAGACAGACACTTGCTTCATAGGACTTACTTGAATCAAACAGGCATGCCTCAAACACTTAACATTTTTAGAAGTTTTCAATAAAATTTCATTCTGCTGTGAACTTGTTCTCTATGAAATGTCTCACTTAACAAGAGAAGCAACTAAAAAAGTTGTGAACGGTATTTAACGTACACACCGCATTCGAAGATCCTTGCATTAGACACAATTTGTTGGAATTTGTGGATTTCAGTTGGTTCAGATCTCTATTCGGTCATCTTTCCTCATAATTTGGATCTCTATTCGGTCATCAAACAGGCATGCCTTGAAGTACTGAATCAACAGAAATAACTGAAATAACAGCTTCGGAATCTATTAACCCATAATTTGTTGGAATTTGTAGACAGACACTTACTTCATAGAACTCACTTGAATCGTCTCAGAAGTACTGAATAACAGAAGGATGAGATATCGGCAGTTAGCTCGAAGAAGTTTCTCTCAATCAGTTGTTCCAATAGATTCTCCCTTTTAACAATGTCCTGTTAATTGTTGGAAATTTATGGATTTCGGTTGGTTCAGACAGACACAATTTGTTTTCAATGGGGATGTAATGCAATGATTCCTCTCAATTGAATAGACAGACACTTGCTTCATAGGACTCACTTGAATCGTCTCGGAAGTACTGAACAACAGAAGGATGAGATTTCGGTAGTTACAAGATTCTTCGAGAATTAGAAAAGGAGAAAATACAGAACGGCAAGGGTAGTATGAGTCTGAGTCCATTGTGGTTCGTGTTAGGTTTGTATTTCCCATAGCCACCTTTTTCGTAGTAAAAAACGGTTGCGGTTTTCCACATTCAATCTTCATTGCTTCATTATAATTAATAATGCGGTCTCGATTGAAGATGTAATTGCAAGACTGTTTGTCGGGCTTCCAATGCTCACACAGGGTGATAAACAACGCTGATATTGAACGGATTATTGAACCAAGAAATTCATTGGACTGCCGCAGATGAAGTCAAATGTGAACAAACTTGGACATCAGACGTAAATCTTGAAGAAACGGAACATAATCCCAGATTGTCTAAAGAAGCGCTTTTATCATGTGTGATCCAGAGGTCGGTCTCGGGTGGGCATAAGATCCGTGGGCCCTATTGTCAGATTATTGAACCAAGATAGTCATTGGACTGCCGCAAATGAAGTCAAATGTGATCAAACTTGGACATCAGACGTAAATCTTGAAGAAACGGAACATAATCCCAGATTGTCAAAAGAAGCGCTTTTATCATGTGTGATCCAGATGTCGGTCTCGGGTGGGCATAAGATCCGTGGGCCCTATTGTCGGATCTGTGACTCCATGGAAGATGTGATTAAGGTAAGCGTGTCGTATCATGTGTTATAAAATGGAACATAATCCCAGATTGTCTAAAGAAGCGCTTTTATCGTGAATGTTTCGAATCATCATAGAAGACGTATCGGTTGAGTTGTGGTTGATTTATAGGAGGAGGTTATGAAACGAATATATGTTTATGCGAATTTAAAGGACAATACTGACAGAGGCACTGGTCTTTTCTCCCACTGTGCAAACTTGAAAAATCTCACCATAACACATCTAATATGACACATGATAAAAGCGCTTCTTTAGACAATCTGGGATTATGTTCCGCAAATTGGGAACCACATATTCGTGTGTAAAAGCTTTGGAAAGATGAACGAATAGAGATCTGTATATTCGTGTCAAGATCTTTATCTATCATATCATCGACCAACTGCTCGAAATCCCTTTCGTTTCTCGGGTTCGCATTCGACACAACACAACAAAAAATAAATTCAAAAAAATTGTGGGCTGATACGCATCGTATAGGCCTATACGATGCGTATAAAGCCCGCCGCCAGACATAACCTGCACCTGTCAGTCTGCCATGTCTTTTACTTTATTTCAATACGCATCGTATAGGCCTATACGATGCGTATTGAATTGAAAAAGTGTGTAGATAGACAGGGGGTGTGCCATTAGAAAACCCCTATTTCAATTTGTTATTTTTTTCAAACACTTATACCTTAAGTTAGTAATGATTAACTCTATAAAACCGTTTCTTTAATTTTTATCCCAGTGTTGTAGTTTCACCATTTTATTGATAAAACGAGACACGAGTTGACTCGTGTTCATGTTAACGGGTTAAAATCATCGTTACATTTAAAACTAGTTATAGTCTTATAGAGAAAGTTGAACGATGAAACTTAAGGTTTCTTGATGAATTTCAGACACAGTGATGGATGCAGCTGAAGCTGCTCAAAAGCAAGCCTTATCTGCCACATCTGGTGCTGCAACTAGGATGGTCAGCGAAAGGTAAACCGTATATAGGGTTGTAAACGAGTCTAGCTGTTTGTGAGTTACTCAAGATTGACTCATAAAAAAACTCAAACTGAGCGGAGTTTAAACGAGCTCGAACGAGCCCAAGCTTCAGTTATGGAGCCTGAGAACCTAAACAGGCATATTATTCTTACATTTTTTTCAGATATATTAAATATATATTTACTCGATAATTATTAACACACGGGGTGTTCAAAAGTATCCGAATCCGAAAATCTGATTCGAATTATCCGAATCCGAATTATCCGAAAATTTGGATATCCGATGTCTGAAATTTCAAATATCTGATTTTTTTCAGATTCGGATAGTGATTTAAAAAAAAATTGAATATCCAAATTATCCAAAAATATATTTGGATATCCGAAAAGTTATATTTGGATATCCGAAATATCCGATTTAAAATAAATAAAAAAAAATAAAATAAATAAATGGATATTTGGATATCGGATTCATAATCTGAAAAAGTAACTATAAAAGTAACACCATACAACTCAATATAAAAGTAACTCGATAATATTTAAGCTTCATGCTATATACAAAAGCTGTAACTATATATACAAAAGAATAAGGGAAAATTACCAGTTTTGTCCTTTATCTTAATACCACTTATCAGGCGGTGTCATTTTTAACGAATTTTGACAAGTTTTGCCCTTTACAAGGAATTTTGTTGCACGTTTTGTCCTTTAGGCTTAACCCAGTTATATTTTCTTGTTAAATCTTGTCATCCAAGGGTATTTTAGTCTTTTTACTCATTTATTTCAAGAGTCAACCCTAAAATATTTTGTTTTATTCTTTTAAATAATATTAAATAAATGGGTAAAAAGACTAAAATACCCTTGGGTGACAAGATTTAATAAGAAAATCTAACTGAGTTAAGCCTAAAGGACAAAACGTGCAACAAAATTCCTTCTAAAGGGCAAAACTTGTCAAACTTCGTTAAAAAGGTCACCGCCTGATAAGTGGTGTTAAGATAAAGGACAAAACTTGTAATTTTTCCAAAGAATAATTATAAATATATAAACAAAACTACTAACTAATTAACAAATAATAATGAGAAATTATGTAAGAGCCGAGCTATCGTAAGTTAAGTAAGCTAAACTCAAGCTCGTCTACACCCCTAATTAAAACTTATTTTTACATTTTCTTTTTTTTTTATTAAAAAATTAGAAAAACAATTTGTACCAATAGTTTTCATCATTGTTGTGTATTTACTATATGTTCAAAACAGGTTTGGTGAAATTGCCGGAGAAGCAACCGGCGACGTGCTTGCAACTGCAGGGCACGTCGCAGGCACTGCTTGGAACGTCGTCAAGATTAGAAAGGCAATCACTCCGGCATCCACCGTCTCCAATGGCCTTAAAAGGAATGCTGCTAAAATTCGTTGAATATTATTGTTGTTATTATTATTATTATTTACGCAACTTCAACAAATTAATAGAATGTTATTACTCATCATCTTTGTGTACATATATTATGGTTGTTAATGGCAAACCAAGCGGGTTAGGTGATGGATCAAAACGGAGGCTGAGAAAAATGAGTATGGAACGGACCTTTTTTTTAAATAAATAATCTGGTTCGGGTTAAAACCAGGGGCAGAACTAGCATTCAACGAGTCGTAGCATGGGCTACGGCTCAACTTCGTATCGGTAGTGTACAGTGACGGAACTACATGAGGGTCAATGGAGGCATGTTATTGAAGTTTGAGTCTTGCAGTGTAAGTAAAGAGAATGAGAAGAGAGAAATGGTAAAAAAACTGAAAATAGAAACATCATGTTACTTGCCTGCAACACTATGTATTGTTTAGGGTTTTAAGGAAGAAGACGATTAATATTGAATATTTTAACTAAAGCAGTTCTAGATAGGTGTTTATATGAAAAGTTAAAACCTATATTTTTGAATATTTATTACTTTTTCTTTTTATTCTGTACTATTGAAATGACAACACATGCTTATCTTGTACGATTTCTAACTTTTACTAGTAAAATGTAAGCCGTTCAAAGTTTATTACGTTAATTACGGTATACATTGTTAAATTTATTCATAATTTTATTTAAAAATTAAAAATAAACCTAGCCCAATCTAATACCTAAAAACTATTGTCAATATTAATTCATAAAGCCTAACCCAAATGTGAAATGCTCAATATTAACTCGTTAACCTAAATACTAATAACATAAAAAAAAACTAGTTTATAAAATTTAATTCGGTAAGGACCCTTTTTTTGCTCGCTCAGGGCACTTGAATTTTCAGGTTCGGCCCTGCCCCGTAATGTAGGTAAAAAAATTTCATTCTATAAATGTACAGTAAAAAAATTTGGGATACCCCTAGATATTTCTTCTAGTTCCGCCACTGGTTAAAACGGGTTCCGACTAAAATGGACTCATATTGAAATTAGTTTAGAAAAAAAAAGCATCAACATAGGTTCACATGCTATATTTTTATGGCAACTAATGGCGACATGTGGAATTGGTAGTGTTGTGACGGTGTTGGAGGCGGCAATGATGGTGGTGGTGACTAGTGGTAGAGCATGAACGAAAACTTAGTAGAGTCTGGACTCTCAAAATCCAAATCGATGAAGGCCGGACTCTTTAAAATCCAATATTTTACCTTCCAATTCGTAGATTTAGATTCAACTACAATATATCTATCTATATATGTTACCTTAACTTTGATGTCTGTCGTAATGGACATGCAAAAACCTATTTAAACTATTAGTATAGAATAAGTAGGGTATCGAACCAAGGGAGGATTGTGGAAAGTGTCGAAATGTTAAGTGTTGATTATCTATTGCGTAAAAGTAATTCTTGATTGTGGATTTGTGACATTGCTAAAGTAAACGAATTAAATTGAGGTTTTAATCAATAAGAAGAACAATGGTTCCTCCGGAATTCAGATTTCCAGTTAGATTCAATTATGTGTTTTATCACAACACTCACATAGACATAAGTGTTTGACCTAATCAATTGATTGTGATATCCAACGACTAAGTACTCCGATCAATACATAATGGGAGGTTATCAAATGAACATCAATCACAATTACCAACCCTAATCCCGCCTCAAATATATCCCGATTACTAGAACTCTCGGGAATTGAATGATTAAAGATTAACGATTAAATAAAATGTAACTGTTTACAATCAACCAATCAAATCATAGGTGAAAAGCATCGAATGCTTAGATCACCGAGTTAATAAATGTCAAAAACACATAAAGTCACCTAACATACGAAAATCCTCCATCCGGAGGAAACCATGAAGGAATTAGCCGCTCATGCTTGTGAATTGATCTTCAATCTTGATGTTGGAAAGCATGATTGATGATGGAATGATGATTAGATGTTGTGGAATGGTGGAAAAAACTCAAGAGAAACCCTAGAATTCGTCCCTTTAGTCGTGCCTCCAAGTTAGAATACCTCAGATGTCGAACCCTTATGTTTTAACATATTTTTATTCAATTTTCGTAACCCAGCACCGTAGCTTACACCAGAACAGGCTGAAACCGTAGCCTACTGCTGACAGATTCTTCACAACACTGTTTACTTCATAACTTCTTCGTTTTAAGTCCGATTCCCTCTCCGTTTGCGGCCACGTCTTCATAATTCAGCCCTCTATCTTACCATATCCCAAGATCTTCAATTCCACTCCACTTATTTTCCTCAAAACACGTCCAATCTTCGTGTTTAACCTACAAAACATCAACTTCTCGTAGTTATTCAATTCCAAACATTTAAACACATAAAAACTAATAAAGTTAACCATTTAAACATGTTAAACACCATTCCAAACCCATTCCATCACATCCCCACACTTAGCCTTTGCTTGCCCTCAAGCAAATCCGTTCGAAACACTATAACAAACCGAACAAATACCCCAACTGCCCCGATCATGTCTTAGCTAAGGTCCAAAGTCATACCCTAATCATGATTTGCACTAGATGTGTTAATTCAGCAAGTAAAAGTGATACATCTTTTTTTAAAAAAACAAACTCGCCTAACTAAACCTAACATGCTTCTGGCTTTTATTCTCATGCAACACACCCCTCACAATTTTTCACTCCTCTCAGTTTAATATCTGAACTAGCATGTAATACACTAGTAAAATCACTCAAAAACCGAAGATGAAACTCTGTACTCATAAGCTTGTATGACAATCACACCTCCACTATAACATATAACATAACACATATCAAAAGGACTTTTCGGGTTTTGGGTTAAGGGTAAAGGTAAGGGAATATTTTTGGCAATTTTTTTTTTTTTTTATTGGCTAACACAAATGAATATACCAAACCATGACAACTTATTCACAATACTACTAACACTTTGGGTGATTTTCGACCCATTTATTTATACAAACATAACAATCATTTTTTTTTTTTTTTTGTTAAAGTTAAAATGGTTTTAAAGGAGTATGTTTGTTTAAAAGCCCATACGACAATTTTTAAACCGAGCCGATTCGGTTTCTTGTTCACATGCCCCCTCCACCCCCGTACGAAAATTGTGTCGTCCTCGACACACAACTGAGATCGGATACATACCTGGGTGTCTTCAACTTCCCCACACTTGTCCGAAACTGTGGGTAAACTCACAAAACCTTTTCAAACCATAAAAACACACGAAAAACAAATAAACCAAAAACAAAACCAATATGTACCGAACATCCGGGTTGCCTCCCGGTAGCGCTAAGTTTTAGTCTTCAGCCGGACTTCTTGTGACCCTCAGTCGGTCGTATACTCCGGTGAACCGCCAAGAAAGTTCACCTCCTCTGGTAACGGGTTAAGGTCATCACCGTCCAAGTACGGTTTCAATCGATGACCATTAACTACTTGTCTTCGTTGGTCCTTCGGATCCTCAATCTCCACATCGCCATACTGTCCGACTCGTGTAATGACGAACGGTCCGGTCCATTTACTCCTTAATTTACCTGGAAACAGTTTAAGGCGAGAGTTAAATAACCAGACTCTTTGACCTACCGAAAATGACAAGCGCCTCAGCTTTGCATCGTGCACCGCCTTCATCTTATCTTTGTACGCGGCTGCGGTATCATACGCCTCGTTGCGTAATTCTTCAAGCTCACTTAGCTTCAACAACCTGTGGGCACCTGCATCAGAATAATCAGTATTTACTTGTTTAACAGCCCACAATGCACGATGTGCGATTTCCATGGGTAAGTGACAACCCTTCCCATACACCAAACGATAAGGTGTAGTGCCAATAGGAGTTTTATAGGCGGTGCGATATGCCCATAAAGCATCATTTAATTTAGATGACCAATCCTTACGATCAGTTCGCACCGTCTTTTGCAAAATTTCTTTAATTTGCCTATTCGACACTTCAACCTGTCCACTCGTTTGTGGATGATATGGTGTAGCAATTCGATGGTCAACGCCGTACCGTTTTAAAAGTTTGCCAAAATTAAAGTTTTTAAAATGGGATCCTCCATCACTAATTATCACCCGAGGAACCCCGAACCTGGAAATGATGTTTGAATGGACAAACTTGCAAACAACGGTATGGTCATTTGTCTTAGTGGCAATTGCTTCAATCCACTTTGAAACATAATCAACTGCCACTAAGATGTATAGGTTACCATTAGAGTTGGGGAATGGTCCCATGAAATCGATTCCCCACACATCGAATATGTCGACAACCAAGATTGGTTGCATCGGCATCTCATCCCTTTTAGATATCCCACCCATCTTTTGGCAATTAACACAATGTTTAGCGAATTCAAAAGCATCTTTAAATAAAGTTGGCCAATAAAGGCCAGATTCAAGAACTTTATGGCTCGTCTTTTGCCCGCTAAAGTGACCGCCACACGCAGATGAGTGAGCATGTTGTAACACATCCAAAAACTCTGTCTCGGGAACACATCGTCGGATGATCTGATCAGCTCCAATCCGGAACAAATCCGGTTCATCCCAAATATAATTCTTTACTTGCGACATGAATTGTTGCTTCCTACGCTTATTCCACGCCTCCGGTATCGTACCTGAAACAAGATAATTTGCAAAGTTAGCATACCATGGTCCAGATTTAACAGACATTATAAACTCGTCTGGGAACTGTTCATTGATCTCCGGTGTGACATCCTCTATTCCCGAACGTAGTCGCGACAGATGGTCAGCGACTACATTCTCACACCCTTTCTTGTCTCTGATTTCCAGATCAAACTCTTGCAATAAAAGGACCCACCGAATCAGCCTCGGTTTGGCATCCTTTTTCTCCATTAGATACCTGACTGCACTATGATCAGAGTAAACGATTACTTTGCTTCCACAAATATAAGCTCGGAATTTATCTAAAGCATAGACAACGGCAAGCAACTCTTTCTCCGTTGTGGTATAATTCAATTGAGCATCGGAGAGAGTTTTGCTTGCGTAGTAGATAACGACCGGTTTCTTTTCTACTCGTTGGCCAAGTACAGCCCCAATAGCGAAATCGCTTGCATCACACATTATTTCAAATGGTTTTGTCCAATCAGGTGATTGCAAGATTGGGGCTTGTACTAGTTGTTCCTTTAATACATTAAAAGCATTTAAACATTTGTCATCGAATTCAAATGGGACATCTTTTAACAATAGGTTACATAAAGGTTTTGTTATGACACTAAAGCCCTTAATAAACCTACGGTAAAAGCCGGCGTGTCCTAAAAAGGAACGAACGCCCTTGACATTGGTCGGGGGAGGTAAAGTAGAAATGACTCTCACTTTTGCTCTATCAACTTCTATCCCCTTATTTGACACGACATGTCCTAACACTATACCCTCTTGAACCATAAAATGGCTCTTCTCCCAACTTAGCACTAGATTCGTTTGGACACATCTCTCTAATACCCTAGATAATTCATCTAAACATGTATCAAATGATGACCCAAAGACTTAAAAGTCATCCATAAATATCTCTAGAGTGTCCCCAACCATATCCGAGAATATGCTCATCATACACCTTTGAAAGGTGGTCGGGGCATTACACGGCCCAAATGGCATTCGCCTAAATGCGAATGTGCCATAGGGGCATGTGAATGTGGTATTTTCTTGGTCATCAGGGTGGATAGCTATCTGATTGTACCCTGAATAACCATCAAGAAAGCAGTAAAATTTCTGACCTGATAAATTCTCTACAATCTGGTCAATAAAGGGTAAAGGAAAGTGATCCTTTGATGTGGCAGCGTTTAGTTTCCGGTAGTCAATACATACCCGCCACCCGGTTACCGGCCGGGTGGCTATCTGCTCGCCATTATCACCCTTGACAATCTGAATGCCTGCTTTCTTCGGCACTGTTTGGGTTGGACTCACCCACGCGCTATCTGAAATGGGATATATGATCCCATGGTCCAACCACTTGATTACCTCTTTCTTTACCACTTCTCGCGTGTTAGGATTAAGCCTCCTTTGTGTATCCCGTGCAGGCTTCGCATCTGCATCAATAATAATTTTATGCATGCAAACAGAAGGACTTATACCTTTCAAATCAGCGAGAGTCCACCCGATCGCAGCTCGATGGGTCTTCAGCACCTTCAATAGTGCTTCTTCTTGTTCTTTCTCCAAATTAGCTGCAATAATGACCGGGAGAGTCTGATCCTCTCCTAAGAATGCATACTTTAAATGCGCGGGCAGCTCTTTCAACTCTACCTTTGGTGGGCTGATTAGTGACGGTTTCAACCCTGAAGAAATCTCAGCTGGAAGGCTCTCCACTTGATGGGACCATGGAGGCCTTCTCTCTTGCACCGCTTGTACCTCCAACTTCCGAACTTCCTCTTCCAAATCACACATGTGATTTTCTTCTACCCTGTCACAAAACAAACAACACTCGGGCACCTCATCCTCGCCATGAGGATCGCATCCATCTATAATATCTACCATGAAACATTCATCACTTTGAAACATGTCAGAAACATTAGAAAACACATTCAATCGGACCTTTCTATTGCCGAATGTCATGTCAACTGTGCCGGTGCGACAATCGATCTGAGCATGTGCAGTGGCTAAGAAAGGTCGGCCCAAGATGACATTTGGTTGATTATTTTTATCAGCAGAGACATAGTCAAGCACCAAAAAGTCAACTGGGAAAAAGAACTCTTCCACCTTAACTATCACATCGCGAACTATCCCTCGAGGAAGCTTAGGGGTCAAATCTGCCAACACAACAGTTGTGTCGGCACGACGCAGTGGACCAAAATCATATTGGTCGTACAAGCTTCCCGGAAGGATACTCACGCTAGCTCCGAGATCCAACAACGCCCTACTCATTTTAAAATCGCCAACTTGTATAGAAATTAAAGGCGTCCCGGGATCTCGTAGCTTAGGTGGAAGGACCCCATTCAATACGGCACTAACTGTATCAGTGAGATCAACTTTTTTAGGGACTTTGTGCTGCCGTTTTTGAGTGCACAAATCCTTTAGATACTTAGCATAAGCCGGAACCTGTTTAATGGCGTCAATTAAGGGTAAGTTGATTTTTACTTGTTTAAATACCTCTAAAATTTCCTCCGGTTGAGGTCCCCTTTTATTGATTATTTTCGTGTTACCCGGATCCTTCAAGGCTTCAGGAAAGGGAGGTAGAATAGGTTCCCCTTCCTTAGCCTTGATTGGCTCAGAAGTTGTAGGTCGGGTATTTTTACCATTACTTTTAACAATGTTAGGCTCTGACTCATCGTCACTCTCACCATTTTCACCTAAATCCTCCACCACACCATCCATGGGCTGTGGTGGAGTGTCGACCTTGTGATAATTTCTACCACTACGTAGAGTACTTACCTGGCCGACTGGACTGCCTCTCTTTTGATGAGCGGGATTTGGTGTTGTATCACTTGGTAGTTTCCCACTATTCTGTTTCAGCTCCTTCACATCGGTTGCAAGTTGGGCCATTTGTGTGGTTAATGATTGAACGGCTTTCTCTCGCATCTCCTCCTTCTGAGCAAGATTTTTCAATTCAAGTCTTTGACTCTGTAAGTCGAGCTGAATTGATTTCAACATCTCCATCATATCGTTACCCCCCGAAGTGTTAGACGACCCAGCTTGTCCTCTTTGATCATTTTGGTAGCCACCTTGAAAGTTACCCTGAAATCTGTTCTGATTGAAATTTCTTTGACCACCAGACTGATTGTTGCCTTGAAATCCCGGATTTTGCTGATTATTCGCATTCCCATAGCTAAAATTCGGGTGATTTCTAAGGCCCGGGTGATATGTGTTGGATTGCATGTTGAAATTTCTTCCACCACCCCCACCTTGCACATAGTTCACATCTTCACTTTCACCATTTTTGGTCGGGCATTGATCCGCTATATGCCCTATATCTCCACAATGTCCACACAACGGAAACTGGCCGTTTACCTCCGGTGGATTCTCTACTGCTCTCACTGTCGAATGTCGTGCACTTCTAGAGGATTGAGCTTTGCGTTTTGACGCCCTTGCGGTTCTTTCCAAATATTCCCAATCATCTTCTTCGTAATTCATTCCAAAAGTACCATTGGATATTGAATTTACATCCCTGGCATCTTCATCTGTTAAGCCTTCGTGGAATGTATTAATAAGTTCCCACAAATATATCTCATGATGTGGACAGTTCTTGAGCATCATTTTGAAACGATTGAACGCTTCATGAAATAACTCACCGGGCTGTTGTCGAAACCCTCGAATATCCTTCCTTGCATTGTTAGTACGCAAATGAGTATAGAACTCATCTAAAAATTGTTGCTGCATTTCGCCCCATGTGAAGATCGAAGCTGACGGTAACGAATGAAACCATTGCTGTGCTTTGTCTTCAAGTGTGAATTGGAAAAGTACCAATTTCACATCATCAACTGAGAACCCTTGGCTGCTGATTGTGTTGCAACGTGCATCATATGCAGCAATGTGTAAATATGGTTCTTCATGTGCGTGACCATGAAACTTAGGCAGACTGGATATTGATTGTGTTCGTACTTCGAATGACCGCCCTCCTTGCAATTGCGGGATCACAACCGGTGATGGGTTGTTAACTATAGCAGGCCTGAAGTGGCTCTCTATGCCTCGAACTGGACCTTGATTATTTCGTCGTGGAATCCCTTCCGGTAAAATCACCGGTCGGTGTAGGTTTCGTGGCAGCGGTCTTGCCTGACCCTGCATCTGAGGTACCGGCGGTGGTAATGGAATGTCCACCACCGGCCTTCTCGGAGCAGGCTGCTGATTGAGTGGGTCAGGTTGATGATATTGTTGTTGTATTGGCGTTGGTTGCACATATTGTTGATACCCTACGTTCCCTTGATTGACTCTCTCGGCTGCACCCAATCCGACTGTTTGCCTCTCATAGTTACCCGTGTTAACCACTTGTCTCTCGTTTTGACCCATGTAGTTATCATATTCCTCATAGCCATCATCAAAATCTCCCGAGTTATTTCCTTGATCATAAATGGTTGACCTGTAAAGATTTGGCATTGGCTGACTTTGCTGTGAAATAACTGGTCGGGTGGCTGGCGGAATCGATGTTGCATTAGGTGCTTGAGTCTGACTTGGTGCTGCAGCATCATCGGGAATGATTCTGACATAAGGAGACGAATGTTGTAAATTGACCGTCTGGGTTGCACTTAAGTATTGAAGGGATGTTGCTTGGGTGGAAGTTGGTTGAGTGTTGTCAAAGTTTGGGAAAAAGGTTGAGAATGATGGTACTGGAGATGTAGAAGTAGGTTGTGTAGACTGTGGTGGTGGTGGTGGTGGAACTGGTATGGTAGTATTTGGTGAAGGGTGGGTAGGTGTTGGTGAAAATTGTTGTGGTTGTGAAGTTGCGGGTTGTTTCTCCGGTGTTGCTAAGTTCTCCATTGTTTTGAGTGTTGATGTTGGTGATTGAAGAATCTTGTTCTCACGATGTAGTACTCTTTTCGTATGCTTTACTGTCCTCTCGATCTCCGGGTCGAACACTAATGGTGATGATTTCCCGGAATTCCGAGTATGATGCATACACTTCCTATATCACCTGCACAAACAAAAACAAGAAAACCTCGCGTAATTCCGAACAAAATAGAACAAAATAAAAAGACACTATTTTTTTGATTTTTGTATATTTAACTAAAACTAGAACTTAACACTAGGCACTTTGCGCACGCCTCCCCGGCAACGGCGCCATTTTGATGTCTGTCGTAATGGACATGCAAAAACCTATTTAAACTATTAGTATAGAATAAGTAGGGTATCGAACCAAGGGAGGATTGTGGAAAGTGTCGAAATGTTAAGTGTTGATTATCTATTGCGTAAAAGTAATTCTTGATTGTGGATTTGTGAAATTGCTAAAGTAAACGAATTAAATTGAGGTTTTAATCAATAAGAAGAACAATGGTTCCTCCGGAATTCAGATTTCCTGTTAGATTCAATTATGTGTTTTATCACAACACTCACATAGACATAAGTGTTTGACCTAATCAATTGATTGTGATATCCAACGACTAAGTACTCCGATCAATACATAATGGGAGGTTATCAAATGAACATCAATCACAATTACCAACCCTAATCCCGCCTCAAATATATCCCGATTACTAGAACTCTCGGGAATTGAATGATTAAAGATTAACGATTAAATAAAATGTAACTGTTTACAATCAACCAATCAAATCATAGGTGAAAAGCATCGAATGCTTAGATCACCGAGTTAATAAATGTCAAAAACACATAAAGTCACCTAACATACGAAAATCCTCCATCCGGAGGAAACCATGAAGGAATTAGCCGCTCATGCTTGTGAATTGATCTTCAATCTTGATGTTGGAAAGCATGATTGATGATGGAATGATGATTAGATGTTGTGGAATGGTGGAAAAAACTCAAGAGAAACCCTAGAATTCGTCCCTTTAGTCGTGCCTCCAAGTTAGAATACCTCAGATGTCGAACCCTTATGTTTTAACATATTTTTATTCAATTTTCGTAACCCAGCACCGTAGCTTACACCAGAACAGGCTGAAACCGTAGCCTACTGCTGACAGATTCTTCACAACACTGTTTACTTCATAACTTCTTCGTTTTAAGTCCGATTCCCTCTCCGTTTGCGGCCACGTCTTCATAATTCAGACCTCTATCATACCATATCCCAAGATCTTCAATTCCACTCCACTTATTTTCCTCAAAACACGTCCAATCTTCGTGTTTAACCTACAAAACATCAACTTCTCGTAGTTATTCAATTCCAAACATTTAAACACATAAAAACTAATAAAGTTAACCATTTAAACATGTTAAACACCATTCCAAACCCATTCCATCACTTAACCACTTTTGACATGTTGGGTATGTTTGGCAAAAGTACCTGGTGGCTGGTGGCTGTAGCTGGTAGCTAGTAGCTGTAGCTTTTTATATATATTTGGTGTTTGGCAGAGTAGCTGTAGCTTTTAATAAAATGTATAAAATGGCCAAAATGGACATAACTAAAAATTTATAAAGCTTGTGCAATAAAAAATTCATTATCTTTTGAGTTAAAATAGTCATTTTTCACTAAAAGCTTGTAGCTCCTTCTAAACGTTACTAGTAGGAACGTTCAACCAAAAGCTTCAATCTCCTAACCTAAAAGCTTCAAGCTCATTCAACCAAACAAGGTTTTTTATTGTGTAGGAGTTTTTTCTTAAAAGCTTAAAGCTAGAAGCTCCTAAATGATTCATGCCAAACATACCCGTTACCTGATCTGGTCGACCCACTCATCTTACAACCTCAAGATGATATTATATGCTTTGCCATCCTGAGATTAAGTTTTTCTCTTTTACATTTGTAACTTTTTTGTTGGGTAAAGGCGACGATACCCCTGTAAATTTTACAAGTTTTTTCAGAAAATTACAAACATAAAAAAAAGATGTTTTGGGATAAACCCTCAAAAAAGTCTAAATCCTCATAAACAATCTAAGATTTTAGCCCTATAGATTTTGGGTAATGTACTAGGCCCAAAACTCCCAAACACTATCAATCCTATTGGGATTAGACACGGCCCAATAGTTATTACAATGTATATAATCAAAAAACCATTCAAAACATATATAAAACTTGAACCATTTTGTCTTGAACATATCGGCCTCTCAACAAGTTTTCTTGAACCTTTTTACTCCCCTCCCCATCCACGGTGTAACTTTGAAGAGAAACCAACCATAAAAGTAACTAATTGACCGTTAGGTTCCCTAAAACCGACAACAAAGCCACATGTGTTCAAATGTCACTTGGCTATTACTCCTAACCACCATTTTTTTAGAACGGCGAATTTCAGATTGAACGGAGTGGCTGCAGGTCGGCTTGCGAGACCGACCCCGTCCTAACCGCCATTTAACTTTCACACAAAACAAACCTACTTGTAATATGCTAAACCAATAATCCTAGCCATACTATTCCTTCCCTCACATGAATTTAGAGATGGGCATAATAACCGATTCCAAACACGACCTAGCAGACCTGACCTGGAACTGGTTTCAGTCCCTATCCACCTTATAGAAGAACCGGTTCCAGATGGTTCACCGGCTTCACTTTTCTTCGCCGTAGCCTTTGTAACCAGACAATGACGGTCAGTGTGTTTTTTAAGCATCGAGTTCGCCATAGCTTTCATGAACTTCCCGCAACCTTTGCACCGTGCCATCTCATGGCTATCGGACATCAAGCACAAATCAAAGTGCTTTCAAACTTGGGGGTTTCTTTTGGTTTCCAAAACCATGACTACTTCCTCGTTGCACGCCATAACGAGCTTTGAAAGCGATTAGAAGGTGTAAACTTGAAACCGATTTTAGTTGTTTTGGAACTCCTACACTTTTGTTTGATGTTGATGGGTACATATATAATAGAAACCGATTTTAAATGGCCATAAATCGATTTCTAACGGCATTATAGCCGTTGGAATCGATTCCTACAAGTTCTGCAGGCTTTTTCCGTAAGTTACCCGGAGGAACCAGTTCCACCCACGCCACTCTCCGCCGCCACCCACCACCATCGTCGATGCCACCACCGCCACCACCAACCACCGCTACCACCAACCACCGACGCGGCTGCCACCCACCGCCACCTCCTTTCAGTAAGTTACTCGGAGGAACCAGTTCCACCCATGCCACTCTCCGCCGCCACCCATCACCATCGTCGATGCCACCACCGCCACCGCCACCACCAACCACCGCTACCACCAACCACCGCTACCACCAACCACCGACGCGGCTGCCACCCACCGCCACCTCCGCCGTCACCCACCACCAACGGTCGCCGTCGCCGCCACCGCCACCCGTCGTCGCCACTCGCTGCCACCACCACTACCCATCGCCGCTGCCGCCACCCACCACCTCCACCTATAACCACCCATAATCACTACCACTTACCACCACCACCATCACTCACCAGTAATTTTATTCCTTCGTTTTTCTTGCCACCAAACAATACACAATAATAATTCATTTCATTCACAAATGGTAACCAAACAAGTCATGGAATGGTAATGATCCATTGCATTCACTCGTCCATTCCATTACCTCGTCCATTCCATTCCTTCGTCTGTTCCATTATTCGATACCAAACAGACCCCTAGAGTTTTAACAATAAAAATGGATTACTACCAAAGAACGTAAATTAGTCGCCTTGTTCCCAATAATTTCCCACCCCCTTGGTCCAAGTGAATCATGATGATTCAATGTGTGAATGAATATGTAAACTTAAACGCTTCTTCCTTTTCCTTGTAACATCAATAAACGGATAATGGGTTTTAAAGTTTACAAAGTTACAAGGATTTTATATATATATATATATATATATATATATATATATATATATATATAGGATTAGGTTCAAGAGTAAACACTAGTGTAGTTTGCGAACTGAGCGAACTAATCCTGCCCATACATGTGTGTAGATCAATGGCCAGGATTTGATGATGTAATACACTAGTGTATTTTACTATTTGATGATGAAATCCTAGCCATCCACGTGTGTAAATCAATGGCCAAGATTTGTTCACTCAGTTCACAAATACATTAGTGTTCACTCTAGATCCCCACCCTATATATATATATATATATATATATATATAAGTAGAGGATCCTGTACATTAATCTAAAAGTGTGAGAAGGGTGAGAAATATTGTGGTAATGACAAGTGTCTTAAATCTAAATTAATTCAAAAGGGTAAACAAATAATTTTCTTATTGATTTAATTAATTGATAACCTTCCATAACCACCACCCTTAATTATAGGAATACAAATTAAGAATTAATCTACGAATTTGTGTCATCTCTCCTCCATCACTGTCCTTTCTTCTTGTTCTTCGATCATGGCGATCTGAGAGAAAGAAAGAGAAAGTGACAATAACACCTATAAATTATCCATTTCTGCTTCAATTTCAACCGTTTTCCGCCTCAATTTTAACTCAATTTCAACATCACTGGTTACAGGCTAGGGTTTCAGGCTCAGTTTCATCGATTAGGTCATGATTGAGATCATGTCGGCGTTAGATTTATTCGTTCTTGTTTTCAGTCAGCAGAGCTTTGTGTAGTCCGTTCGCCGGTTTTTGTTCAGAAGGGCATTCAATATTTTAGTTATTACATGTATTATTTTAGTAAAATTATTTGCATTTGTTATCACTTATTAAGGATCATGTATAATTTTTGTCGAAATTGCTATGAAACAAAATAAGTAAATAACACATGCTCAATAACTCAGGTATGCAAAGATATTTTTTTACTTGACTAACCTTAAAACTTTATGGCTTGAATGGCTTCTATATACCTTATTGTCACGGGCCAAATATTTGAAGATCGCAATGCTATGGGCTGTGCTTGAACGCTTGGGTTACTGGCTAGTCCTGGACTTTATCGGGGGACGGAGTCAGTGTCAATGAAGAGGTGTACGTGCCTAGTCGTGCAAACAACGAACGCACCACTGGTCGAGAGCTGGCGCCGCTCTCCTGATGAGTCCAAGGCAGGACGAAACCAGTGACCCACACAAAGAATCGGGATGGATTGGCTTGTCCCCGGGGACTTGGGGATGCCACACGGGGCTCGAAAAGTTAACCCCGTGATAACTTGGTATCAGAGCAGAACGATTCTCGGATACGTTGGAACGTGACTCTTAACCAAATGAGCTTAACATTTAGAGTATGGTTACGCAATGGTGGTGGGAGAAGACCAAATATGGGTTTGCTTCGGCAAAGGTCTTTGTACTCCGCGAGTATGGGATCGTGAGAGCCGCTCAAGTATAGTTGCAGTGAAGCCCTCCGTGTTATGTTAAAAAATATACGGTCCAAGCAGCGCCGTAAAAAGGAAGTTTTGTGAAAGCTGCTACAACTATTCAGGTCCCCGTATTCCTGAAACAAGGTGAATCATCAGCACCTAATCCGATGCGGCGGACGTCAGCGCTACTTAAAACCAAAACTGACGTACTATATTGAACATGCACGACAGAAGATCATTGTTGCTGTGTTTTCGGGTGTCCTGCCCTCCCAAAGTGAATCATGCTCAACATAAGGGGGATCATGCATTGTCAAGTATGCGAGCTGGTATGGGACGGCGAGCATGCACGAGGACGTGCATGAAATGGTGGTGGGAGAGTGTCACGGGCCAAATATTTGAAGATCGCAATGCTATGGGCTGTGCTTGAACGCTTGGGTTACTGGCTAGTCCTGGACTTTATCGGGGGACGGAGTCAGTGTCAATGAAGAGGTGTACGTGCCTAGTCGTGCAAACGACGAACGCACCACTGGTCGAGAGCTGGCGCCGCTCTCCTGATGAGTCCAAGGCAGGACGAAACCAGTGACCTACACAAATAAGCGGGATAGATTGGCTCGTCCCCGGGGACTTGGGGACGCCACACGGGGCTCGAAAAGTTAACCCCGTGACATTATGCCCAAGACATATACTTTTAAGCTGATTGATTAAACATAAATTTGGGCATAAAGCCGCGCTTCACTAAGGTCGAAACTTATACAGAAACGTAGTTAAAAAAAGTGTTAAAAAAAACCTTCGCTGTGACATGATTAAGGGTGAGGAAGTTTAGGTCCGGACCGAAAATAACCGAGAACCGAACCGAAAATATATCCAACCCGACCCGAACCCAAGTACCTAGGTATTTAGATTGGTTCCAATTTTTCATATAAAATCAGGACGGGTCGGTTCTCGGTTCTTTTCATGGTAAAACCTGACTTGGACCTATGGACCAGAACCGACCCTATATTTAGGGTAGTGAATCGGTTCTGTATATTATGTTTGATAGGTTCTCGGGTCGGGTCGGGTAAGGTCAGATAGGGTCGAGTTTTTCCTTTTGCTCACCCCTAGTGACATGACGTCCATTATTAAGTTTCTTTAAAATTTTATTTTTCTGTTCATTTAATAACTTCATATTTGTTTGTTCCCAATGTATACTAACTTTTAAATTGTTTATGACTTTTTTTTTTGAACGGAGTACGATTAGGATATCGCTAACCAGGTTAGTAGTTATTATGTTAGTATCACCAAGTTAATACTTTTATGACTGTATTAATTTTTTTAACCGATCGTTAAAACGGATCGCCGGATTATCACTCCTTTAAAAAAACATGAAAAAACATTACAATAGATATGATAAAAGAGAAGGCGATAAAGGGAAGATTCGGATATCGTAAAAAGAACATTAGCATATTCTCATAGAATCCACTCGTGCCACGTAAGCTTACATGTTTGGACCTCCCTATGTTGCTTCAAATTGGGTTTGAATGTTTCATTCACAAATCACAAGATAAACCTTAAAATACTCAAATAATACCTTTAATTATTATTATTTTTATTTTTGAAAACAAACCACTTTGTGTCTAGACCAATGCGTCTAGAACCAGATTGATCGTTTTACTGGTTCACTAGTTGGAGCGGAACTAAAAACTAAATGACGTCATAAATAATATAAACATTTATCACTAGATAAATATAGGTATTACAAAACAAAATATGAAAACATTAATATGTTTTTGGTGTAAATTTACAAATTTTATAAAATAAGACGACTTAAATAAATATAATATAAAGTATTGAGTAATAAATGTATTAGAAAAATGAGAATTTGAAGAGAGAAATCTTAAAATAAAGAATAAACAAATTAAGAAATTCAGCATGAGGAACAATTAAATAGACTTAACCGGACCGACTCTATGCTGTCAAACCATGTGGCACGCCAATGTTCTCACATGTCCTCAAAAGTGTTGTTGTACTATAGCGGTGGCCTGCTGGAGCGGTCTCTTAGGATAACACGCAATGTGACATGACGTCGTAATGTCAAAACACGATTTCGCTCTTAACATAAAGAGTAATGTACAATGCCAACTAAGGATGTTGTAGGTGTTGTACGCCACATCCCAAATAAAGTAATAGACCAAACTTAAAAGACTAAGAGAATTTTCAACATATACATTTAGAAGATGATGATGTCAGCGAGGAACACTTTTGTTAAGTGGTTGACCATTTTGGCGGCCACTTTTGACTTTTGTGTTTTTTTTTTCTTTTTTCATATAATAGTTATTTATAGGTGGCCAAATTACAATTTTATCCCAGGTGTAAAATTACGATTTCGCTCTCGATTCAAAATAAAATTTTGCTTTTGTCCCCTGCTTAAATTTACGATTTCGCTCTCGATTCAAAATAAAATTATGATTTTGTCCGCAGCTAAAATATTACGATTTTGCCCCCATTTCAAAATAAAAAAAAATGGTTTTGCCCTCAGTTCAAAATATTATTTTACCTCCATTTTAAAATTACGATTTTACCTTAGCTAAAAATTGCAATCTTGCCATCGTTTTTTTTCTTTGGCAAAACCATGGTAGTGTTTTATTTTATAAAATAAAATTTTGCTTTTGTCCCCTGCTTAAATTTACGATTTTGCACTCAGTTAAAAAATACAATTTTGCCCCCATTTCAAAATAAAATTATGCTTTTGCCCTCAGCTAGAGTCCTGCCAAATTACGATTTGGTTCCCAGTTTAAAATTACGAATTTGCCCCCAGCTGCTAAAATATTACGATTTTTCCCACATTTCAAAATAAAAAAATGTTTTGCCCTCAATTCAAAATATTATTTTACCTCCATTTTAAAATTACGATTTTACCTCAGCTAAAAATTGCAATCTTGCCATCTTTTTTTTTTCTTTGCCAAAACCATGGTATTGTTTTATTTTATTTTATTTTATTTTGTTGACTTATTTTTGTTTTTATTCATGGCAAACAGCTGCCTAGCACTCGCTAATTGGTCCTGACAAATTATTGTTTTGCCCCCAACTCTAAATTACATGCTTGTCATCGTTTTAGTTAATTATTTTTATCATAACTATGGTACTGTTTTTCTTTAGTTGGTTAACTTGATGTATCTTTTTTGATATCGTGTTATAGGTAGCATGTATAACTAACCGGCATAAAGGCGTACATGTTATTAACCTAAGAAATACTCGGTTTAGCGCCCCGCAACGCGGGCGGCGCATAACTCTAGCTGCCTAACACTGGCTCATTAGTCCTGAAAAATTACAGTTTTGCCCTGAGCCCAAAATTACGTTCTTATCATCGTTTTTTTCATATCAAAATTATAGTAGTCTTTTTTTAATTGATTGAGAATTATTCGGCCATTGCCCCGCAACGCGGGCGGGGCATCTACTAGTTAAAATACAAACAAAAATAAGGTCTTAAATAGTTTAAAAAAGAGACACGACCTTGTTAGAAATACTATTATTTCATTGACAAGCATGTATGAGTTAGATAAAATATATGATACGATTACATGACCTTTGAATCATCATTGGCTAAGATAGAGACCTTTTAATTTTTTTTTACACTTTATCCATTTTGTATGTTCACACTAGATGGTATAACTAGGGGTATTCTTTAGGTTATTTTTTTTTGGTTTCGGGTTAGCAAAAAGTGACCCAATAACCAACCCATTTAAAGTTCGGGTATGGGTTATTCGGGTTAGTTCGGGTCGGGTTGTTCGGTTTTCGGGTTTAAATGTAAAATGAAAAAAAGAATGTTTTTTTTAGAAAATATCATCAAATATATCATGTTAAAAAAATATCATCACAATTCAAACATCATTTAACAATATGGTATGATAATATTCAAAAGTCTCAAAACTTATTGTTTCAAATACAAAACATGCTAAATCAAATCGCATCTATAAAAAAAAGACAACTAATGTTCGGGTTTCAAGTTTCGGGTTATTCGGGTCGGGTTGTTCAGGTTTTTGGTTGGGAAAAAGTGACCCGATAACCGAACCATTTAAGGTTCGGGTTGGTCGGGTTTTCCGGTTATTCTCTAACTCGGGTTCGGGTGACTTCGAATTCGGATCGAATTTCGGGTTTCGGATAAAAAAGAACAACCCTAGCTATAACCGTGTCGTTTCCCTTTCCTATAGATCGAAACCACCAATATCATAATCAAACTCTTATAATCTTACAAAAGATGTTAGTAAAAAAATATACTCGTAAGTCTTAACTAACTAATAAAAAAACTTTAAGTGTTAAAACCAAAATATAAAACAACTATAAAGATAATAAAACAACAACCCGAATTCATTACACCAAGTAAAAAAATATACTCGTTAGTCTTAACTAACTAATAAAAAAACTTTAAGTATTAAAACCAAAATATAAAACAACTATAAAGATAATAAAACAACAACCCGAATTCATTACACCAATTTGAACAAGTTTATTCATAAGTTGACGAGCCAGGTTGTTCAACGGAATACAAACTGCATATTAAACTGGTTAAATAGATCAACTCCGTTAGACCTAACCTTAAAAGCTTAAGCTACTTATCTAACAATTTTTTAATCAAATATATCTATATCTATACTATATTATAACGCATAAAAAAAACAATAACGTAATTTAACATATTTTTTAAAAATTAAGTAATTACAAGCTATAAAGCATATGATACAAATTTTTAGAGCTAAAGCTTCCTAACACATTGCAAGTTCCATCACGATTTTAAACGATAATAAAGTTTTTTCATACGTCAATGCTTAAAAAAAAATCACATTATAAATACAAACATTTTTTCTCTTTAATTTGAGTATGAGAGATTTACATATTACATAATTATATACCATTACGTGATCACACACTTTATCAAAACGTATGTCTTTGTCGCATAACGTGGTCGCGAGTCTACTATAAATAAAATAAAACAAATTTGAGCAAAAAGTTTGAGAAAAGTGCTCGGATAGTTCTTGTGGTTTGCCCATTTTTCACATTTAGTTCCCAACTTTTTAAAATTACAACTATTGTCCCTAACTTTTGCAATTTCGTTCTCGGATAGTCCCTGGCGCGGATGGAGATTAATTTTTGGTGTTAAGTGGATGTGAAATTACTAAAATACCCTTGTTATTAAAAACCTAAATCTTTATCTTCTTCTTCTTCTAGATCAAGATCAGAACCACCATCAACCACACGCACTTAACATTTCAGACGACAACAGGTGCACTCTCTCTCTCTCTCTCTCTACTCTCTCTCTCTCACTCTTCACATTCACATTCTTTCCATACATCTTTAGATCTATAAAATTTGCTCCGATCTTTAATGTTTTCTATCTACTTGTTTTACTTAGGTGTTGTTTGTTTTTGCTTAAAAGGTCTGCAAAGAGCCTATGTCTGCAGGCGGGCAGACATAAGGTCTTAAAGACTGTTTGTTTTTTTTCTTTAAACAGATCTGAAATCACCTTTTTTCATCTTAAAAATTAAGCTATGATTCCCTGCTTAAAACATCTTCACAAAGAATCAAAACAAAAACCTAACACAAATGAAGAGCAGACCTTATACAAAGACCTCATCCACCTCTCGATTCCCAGGTTCTCCCTCAGATCGAGTCGCCGGACTCCGGCGACGTACCGGCCGACCACCACCACTACCACCGTCTGGTCGTCTTCTCCCTCAAATGGAGAAGGAGAGTTGCAGTTTACCGGAGAGACTTTGAGTCGTCTTCAATATCATCATCGGAGAATCTCAAGTGAAATCAGAGCTGTCGGCCAAGGGGACTGCCGGAGGAACCGTCGCCGACTGCCGGCTCTTCTCTCACCGGTCACTCTTCTCTTCTCGCAACCCTTCTCTCTCCGTCGAGACTCTCTCTCTCTGCTTGCATCTGGGTGTGTCGCCGACTGCCGGTGTGGATTGGAGTTGAAGATTGTATGTTTGTTGATGATTTTCAGTTTATTAGATATATTGTATTATATTATAGTGGTAGATATATTGTATTATATGATAGTGGATTAGCTTGATTTCAGGAAAGTGTTTTACACCTTTTCATATTTTCCGGTTCATTGTAATGGGTATATACTTGGTGAAAGATTAATGAGAAGGCAAGGAGAAAAATTATTCCAACACAGTTTATGCAGACACTAAAAACAAACAGTCTGATATTTTCAGCTTGCAGAGCTTCAGACCACATCTTCAGTTGCAGACATGAAAACAGTTGAAATCAGCTTGCAGACAGTTTATGTCTGAAAAAACAAACAACACCTTAATCTCATCAGTCTGATCTGTGCAGATTCAACTTCAATTTTGACGATTTGCAGGTACCGATCCTTTTGATTTTATGATCTGTTAGTTATTATGAGCAATCGCTAGTAGATTTGAGTTCATATAAGTTGATTATGTTGAATCTGAGCTAGTTACTTATTAAATGATCATCTGAATTTAAATCTATGGATTGTGGTGAATTCAGTGTGCTATATATTTTATTTTTGGTTTTTCTTTGATGGGATGAAGGTAAGATGAAGATAAAGAAGGATTTTGGTTTTTAGTAACAAGGGCATTTTAGTAATTTCACATTCATTTAACATCAAAAACTAACCCATCTGCGTCAGAGACTATCCGGGAACGAAATTGCAAAAATTGGGGACTAGCTATAATGAGCAAACGTGAAAAATGGGCAAACGACAGGGACTATCGTACACTTTTCTCAAAAAGTTTTTCAAAAAATAACCGTTTTTATAACCGGGGACCACAAGCCACAACATTGTAGATAGTGTGACGGAACCTCTTTTATCAAATCCCATCCGGTCCTTTGAAAATATAAATTACGCGGTCTACACATTTAACCCTTCTTCTTCTCTCTCCTCCATCACTGTTCAGGTTTTTGGTTGGGAAAAAGTGACCCGATAACCGAACCATTTAAGGTTCGGGTTGGTCGGGTTCGGGTTTTCCGGTTATTCTCTAATTCGGGTTCAGGTGACTTCGAATTCGGATCGAATTTCGGGTTTCGGATAAAAAAGAACAACCCTAGGTATAACCGTGTCGTTTCCCTTTCCTATAGATCGAAACCACCAATATCATAATCAAACTCTTATAATCTTACAAAAGATGTTAGTAAAAAAATATACTCGTAAGTCTTAACTAACTAATAAAAAAACTTTAAGTATTAAAACCAAAATATAAAACAACTATAAAGATAATAAAACAACAACCCGAATTCATTTCACCAATTTGAACAAGTTTATTCATAAGTTGACGAGCCGGGTTGTTCAACGGAATACAAACTGCATATTAAACTTGTTAAACAGATCAACTCCGTTAGACCTAACCTTAAAAGCTTAAGCTACTTATCTAACAATTTTTTAATCAAATATATCTATATCTATACTATACTATATTATAACGCATACAAAAAGACAATAACGTAATTTAACATATTTTTTTAGAAATTAAGTAATTACAAGCTATAAAGCATATGATACAAATTTTTAGAGCTAAAGCTTCCTAACCCACTTCCTAACCCATGCAAGTTCCATCACGATTCTAAACGTTCATAACCTTTTTTTTTCTAAAAAAAAGTCACATTATAAATACAAACTGTTTTTTTCTCTTTAATTTGAGTATAACAGATTAACATATTACATAATTATATACCATTACGTGATCACACACTTTATCAGTACGTATGTCTTTATCGCATAACGTGGTCGCGAGTCTACTATAAATAAAATAAAACAAATTTAATCAAAAAAGTTTTTCAAAAACAAGCTGTTTTTATAACCGGGGACCACAAGCCACAACATTGTAGATAGTGTGACGGAACCTCTTTTATCAAATCCCATCCGGTCCTTTGAAAATATAAATTACGCGGTCTTCACATTTAACCCTTCTTCTTCTCTCTCCTCCATCACTGTCCTTTCTTCTTCTTCGATCATGGCGATCTGAGAGAAAGAAAGAGAAAGTGACAATAACACCTATAAATTATCCATTTCCGCTTCAATTTCAACCGTTTTCCGCCTCAATTTTAACTGAATTTCAACATCACTGGTTACAGGTTAGGGTTTCAGGCTCAGTTTCATAGATTAGGTCATGATTGAGATCATGTCGGCGTTAGATTCGATAGATTCGTTCTTGTTTTCAATCAGCAGAGCTTTGTGTAGTCCGTTCGCCGTTTTTGTTCAGATCCAGGTGCGGTTTTTCACTTTTTTGCTTATTTTGTTTCCTGTACGATCTGATATTGATAATGTTATGTTAGGTTAGGTTTTGATTTACTTGTAGTTGTTTGTTGTAATGGATCTGGTGATTGTTTAGTTGAATCGGGTTGTATTCGCGTGTAGTGCTTATGAGTTGATGAATTATGACAGTTAATCTGGAATTACTTGTGGTTTGAGACTTTGAGTTGATGTTGTAATGTTGAGAATGAAGTTTATTGCAAATTAGGTTTTAGTGTTTGTTGCATTAGTCAAGCTGCCAAATAAACACATGCAAGGGTTAAATCTGGTGATTGTTTTGTTGAATCGGGTTACGATTGTGTGTATAATGCGTATGGATTAAGGAATTGTGATGAGTGTTTTTGTGTGGATGAGATGTCATAGTTAAGTTGGATTTGAGTTGATGTTGTAGTGGTGAGGATGAAGTTTATTGCAAATTAGGTTTTAGTGTTTGTTGCATTAGTCAAGCTGCCAAATAAACACATGCAAGGGTTAAATCTGGTGATTGTTTTGTTGAATCGGGTTACGATTGTGTGTATAATGCGTATGGATTAATGAATTGTGATGAGTGTTTTTGTGTGGATGAGATGTGATAGTTAAGTTGGATTTGAGTTGATGTTGTAGTGGTGAGGATGAAGTTTATTGTGATTTTAGGTTTTAGTGTTTTGCATAATTAAGATTTAAGAACAGTTTGTTTTTGCGTTAGTTAAGCTGATAAATAAACACATGCAAGGTTTGAATCTGATCGTTGGTCAGAATCAAGGAGTTTGTTTTAAGTTTTAACTAAACACAAAAAAGTGTGTTTGTGGTTTTTTTGGAAGGTTCAATGCAGTGGAGTCTAGAGAGGCTCAGTTTATAAAAATCTTGGTTAGAAAAGTTAGTCTACTAGACCTCAAAGTGAGAAATAATATACATCTGTTTTTGTACTTTAACAAAGGGAGTTAACACTCTGGTAAATTGATCTGTTTGTTACAAGAAATTTCATTTTCTTGCCTTAAATATTCTTTCCCTCTTAGTGCTGTGAATAAAAACAACATCCTGATGGTTTTCTTCTTATTGTGGGATTTTGTTTAGAGTGGAGTTGATTCATGACTGTGTATATTAACACACACAATAAATTCATTAGACTTAGGGTTATATTGGATGAAAAAACCCGTCTTGAACATTTCCTAGGTTCTGGTATGACCTATCCTTTATTGGCAAAACAGTTGTGCAAGATTTAAGTATATACCCATAACTAATGTGATGGTTATTTTGTGTGTTGCTTATTGATTTGTTGAACTCAACATAAATGTCATGTTAGAAAATGCACTCCATAGTTGACGATTTGCTGTACAGTGTGTACACAAATCCCAGGTGTAATATGTGGAATTAAGAAATGTTTGGGTTATTTCTCGGTTGAATAACTGAATTGAATATCACAGTGAACAGTGAACACACATAGTAAAAGTGATAACGGGAAACAGTGTTTTGTCCTCACATTGTTTTGAAACTGACTGTTAGCCAAGAATGGGGATGGTGTTTTATTGGAGGAGTATCCCTGCTGTTCATACTTCATAGGTTGTTAGATCATATTGCTTAAGGCACTTGTGGTGTAATATTGAACTTTGAAAACTCTTTAATAAACTTATTCTGGGGAGCTGCCATTTTTCTTTATTCTTCAATTCTTCATTTGTCACACTAGCATATTGTTCATTTATATGAGGAAATATTCATGCTGCAGGGATGTGTAATATGCTTACTTCTGGCTGCTGGATGGGCTGGTGCAGCTTATGTGAGGTATCAAGTTGATATTTATAATCTATCATTAATCATTTTTTGGCATTTGCTACAAAAACCGTTTTATATGTATTTACCTTTCTAGTAAAACCTCTTTTGAAACTTAACAAAACTTCATTCTTATCACTCGCAGAAACAGAGAAACAAGGCAGATGAAAAAATGTATGAAAGATGGCAATCCCTTTGCATTTCTCAGTCATGATATTCATGACCTAGAACATTCAACCCAGGTCAAATTGCCAGGTGTCACTGTTGTAATGCCCTTGAAGGGTTTTGGAGAACACAACTTGCACAACTGGAGAACCCAGGTACCATACAAAATGCATAAATGTAATCGTTCCACATAAGAATGCACGTTCTCTATATATTTGGAGATCGAGATAATAGTTTTTTTTTCTTACCAATCCATGTTACAATGCTCCATACATATTGAGATGTCTCTTCTGATATAATAAGTAATTTTTACTCTCATTCTCATCAGCCCAAAATAAATGCCATAAATTATGTTTTTGGAGTAAAATTTCATTTTCGTCCCTGAGGTATGGGTAGTTTTGCAAATTTCGTTCAAAGGTTTGTTTTTCCGCATCTGGATCCAAAAGGTTTGAAATCTTGCCATTTTCATCCGGCTCCGTTAAGTCAGGGGTATTTCTGTCTTTTTACCTATTTGTTATGTTTTCATTACTTGTACATAAAGTGAAAAAACCGAATTACCCTTTAAGTTAACAAAAAAAACGAAAATACTCTTGAGTTAACGGAGAAAATGGATGGACTTAAGGAGCTGGATGAAAATGGCAAGATTTCAAACCTTCTGGATTTAGATGCGAAAAAACAAACCTTTGGACGAAAGTCGCAAAACCGGCCAAACCTCAGGGACGAAAATAGCATTTTACTCTTTTTTTTTTGGTAAGCTCAGAAATAAATGCTACATTTTGTTTTTGCAATGTTTCAATTAAGGTCACCATTTATCTGTTTACAATCATTATAAAATATTGGTAATATAGATATCTTAACGGTGACTATGAGTAATTGTCATGCCCTATATATCAAACTTATGTGTCCCACTCATGATAGGTTCTCTGGGGGATTCTTTACTTTAAGCTTTAAAGTTTCTTTGTACTTATGACACTTAATAGTATGGATTGCTGCATGCAGTTAACTTCTCTATATGGTGGTCCACTGGAGTTTCTATTTATTGTGGATAGTACTGAAGACCCAGCTTATCATGCTGTATCTCGTTTATTATTAGATTTTAAGGTAATTAAATATTATGCACCACCAACATTTTTTTTCTTATTCTTCTTACTTCAGTTATGTTTTAACTGTTAAGAAGTAAAATAATGGGATTCTCTTTTACTTCCATTATTTAAAAACATAACTCTGAATATATGCACTTTTGAACTATATACGGGCACTTGTCTGTTTTATTGTTTATATTCTCTCCCTTACTTGTTTTGCATTTGTGCAGGATGATGTTGATGCAAGGTTAATTGTAGCTGGCCCATCCACAACATGTAGTCAAAAAGTTCATAATCAGTTGGTATGCTGCAAATCCTTCTTAGATAATTTTTATTTCTTTTCATAATTAGGAACCTAGATTCATTATTATAAACCTTTTATAGGTTAATATGGGCCCGGGTGGTTCATTTATTTTGAACTTTTGAGGCTAGAATAAAAACACTGAGTTGCTTAACATTTTGGACCTTTTCGTGCCATATTTTATATACCCACCGACCCGTTCTACCCCCAACTTTGCAATAATGTCAAAACTAATCCTTTAACTTTTAATTCGTCACTTTGTTCCCCTCAAGTTTCTAAAGTTTCGAGTTTACCCTGAAACTAATTTCTTACGTTTTTTTTTTATTTTTATGTATGTGTCGGGTATAAATTCAAGTTTGTCTACGCTTTAACGTAATTTTTGTTTGGAAACGAGTCAGCTCAATTATATAATGTTTTATTTTATGTGCGTTTTGAGTTGGACTACGTTTTGACGTAGATTTTGTTTGGAAACAAGTCAGGTCAAATATAATACGTTTTCATTCGACGATATAAATTTGAGTTAGCATATGTTTCGATGTAAATTTAGTTCGGAAACGAGTCAGGTCGATTGTAGTCTATACTTTATCACGCCGCGTACTACGCCAACACACGTGTTTATTTTATGTACGTTTTGAGTTGGTTTTCGTTTCGACATAAATTTTCTTTGGAAACAAGTCGGGTCAAATATAATACATTTTCATTCAACGGTATGAATTCGGATTATTCTACGTTTCAACGTAAGTTTAGTTTGGAAACAAGTTGGGTTGATTGTAGTCTATAAACTAGTTGGCATGAAATACAAACCCAGTACCCACTATGGCTTACAAAAACATGAACTGTTTTTTTTCCCTTTTTTTGATCCAGCATAGTATAAAATAACGTATTTAACTAATTTTGTAATATGGTTTGAATTGCAGGTTGGTGTGGAAAAAATGCATAAAGACAGCAAATACGTGTTGTTTCTCGACGATGATGTTAGGTTGCATCCTGGGTCAATTGGAGCCCTAACTGCAGAGATGATAAAGAATCCCGAGGTATAATCACGCTGTGATGCACATCTCTTCCATCTACTGATAGATGGTACTTAGTTCTTGAATTTAACGTTTTCTTTCTTTTTGTTTTCAAAGTTTAACAACGGGCTTAATTGTCATCTTTTTCAATTTATGCAGATATTTATTCAAACTGGTTACCCGCTTGATTTACCGTCTGGAAGTTTGGGAAGTTACTGTATTTATGAATATCACATGGTAAAACACATCCTCTTTTACATGTCTTGTATTTGTAATTACTATAAAGTGGCAATTTTAACTCATTTACTTATAAGCGGGTCGATTCGGGTTTTGTTTTATATTAAAAATAGGTACAAAGGAAACAGGCTAACTATGTCGAGCCAGTATGGAAACAATAGAATTTTTATACGATATGCATAACATAACCACTTATTTGTAATTTTTATTAGGAGTAAAATGCCATTTGTCGTCCCCAAGGTTTGGCCGGTTTTGCGATTTTCATCCAAAGGTTTGTTTTTTCGCATCTAAATCCAAAGGGTTCAACTTTAAAATCTTGTCATTTTCATCCGACCCTGTTGACTCCATCCATTTTTTAATGTTAAGTCAGGGGTATTTTTGTCTTCTTACCTATTTGTATATAAATAAATAAATAAACAAGCAAATAGGTAAAAGGACGAAAATACCCCTTACTTAACGTTTAAAAATGGACGGAGTTAACAGGGTCGGATAAAATGGCAAGATTTCAAACCTTTTGGACTCGGATGCGAAAAAAACAAACCTTTGGATGAAAGTCGCAAGACCAGCCAAATCTCAGGGATGAAAATGGCATTTTACTCTTTTATTAGGGCAATAGTGTTTTAAGCAACCTTAATACCCTTAGGGATGTTGAAACAATTAGCCGTTATCTGGCTCATTCAATCTGTTCGTTTCCAACATTCACTATTTATGTTTGGTTAGCTTTTCTTTTTGTAATTTGTAATGACAAGACTCTTCAATTTGTTCAAGTTGAGATCTTTTAAGTTTAAAATTCTTGTTTATTCGACTAAACATCATTCTCTTTACAGCCATGTTCAATGGGTTTTGCAACTGGTGGAAGGACCTTTTTTCTTTGGGGAGGCTGCATGATGGCAAGAAACATTTATCTTAGTTTGACTTGTAATTAAAGTTCTATATATTATATATTTATTTATTGATATATAGGACCTTTTCTTCTTATTTGCAGATGCATGCAGACGATTTCAGAACTGACAAACATGGTGTTGTGACACAACTTTCTGATGGTGGTTACTCTGATGATATGACCCTTGCAGCTATAGCTGGTAAACATATTATTTATTTATTTATATATTTTTATCCAGTTATTTCTTATTTTGTTATCAAGATTTTCGAGCAAGACTTGTGTTATGTTGTGGCCTTGGTTTTGAAAAGTGCGTAGCGATTCAATGCGTGAGCATCACGTATGTGAGGCATTTGTTATTAAAAATACTAAGAAAGTATGTATGGATAATATTTTAACTTGCTAAAATTTAAATACTAAAATATAAGATATTCTCATCATTTCTAGTCAGATTTGTTCAATCGATGGTCTAGTTTGTTCAAATACTCAAACCAATTTTGCTCGATCAATGGTCAGATTTGTTCAATCAGATTTAAAAAGCTCAGACCCTTTGCAATCACGGTCCAATTTGTTCAAATACTGGTCAGCTGTGTAGGGCGTCGCATCAGACCGCATCAAACGCATCATGTGATGCGCACATTTTAAAACCAAGGTTGTGGCTCTGTTTCAATGTATGTCTTGAACCGTATATCAGTACAGAATGGTTCTTTGCTATCATTACAATTTCACTGTGATTTCATATCATGACATGATGATATATTTCTCTCAAATAGTGGCTTACTTGAAACATAAGGTTTCTAAAACAGTATTGTATACCATATTTAATCTTTTTTAGTGGAGGATCTACTCCCAGTTGCTCATATTTTTTTCTTTTTTAGGTGCTAATAAGAGGCTCATCACGTCACCTCCAGTTGCAGTTTTCCCTCATCCTCTTGCCAGTGATCTTACATTTTCACGGTCTGAATATACATAGTAGAACACTCTTAGTAAATTATAAGACCAACGAAACTTTTATATGTTATATGTGTTGTATAGGTACTGGAATTATTTGAGGAAACAAACATTCGTCTTGGAGTCCTACACAACATATGTAAATTGGATAATGAACCGAGCTCTGTTTTCTGTGCACTGCTACCTTTCTTGGGGATTCGTATCCCCGTATATTATGGCTATCTTTCATGTTGCAGCAGCACTAAGATTTCAATTGAAGTATAATTCCGCCGAAGAACATGTTCTCAACCCGAATGGTAAGTTCTTTTTCTTCTTTCGCTTTATGCTACAGATCTGGGTTCGGGTCACGCTGGGTGGTTAATGGATCAAAATGGGTTGTGCTATGTTGTCTTGAAATAATTTTTTTTTTATGCAAGTAAAGATTTGAGATGGGAAAATCGTTAAACGGGTCAAAAATTACTTACTAATACAGTCTTTTGTATACGATGATATTAATGCTCTACAATAAAATACATTTCGGATGCCTTTTTGCCCATTTGACCTGTTTCCCTTTAAGCTTCTTTTTCTTTTCTTCTTTTAATATAATTTTATTATTTTTAAACTAATTATATTGATCTGTTAAGAGATAAAAGTCATAAAACATAACCTGAATCTACCCATTCATAAGTAAACACTTTTATATAATTTTTAGTCTTTATAAATAACTAATGTCATATATGATTACAAAAAATAATAATACTTGGAATTTGAAAAGATATCATGATTTCTTGATTAAAATGATTCAAGATGTGTTATAGATCTGATGACCCATTCTTGTAAAGCCACATTGTGTTTTACATGTTTGACCGAAGTCAACTCTTAAATGTGTCGAAATTGCCACCTCTAAACCATAATAAGCTCACCATCGTTTTCTTCTTATTACACAATGGATGATAGTTTTCGTTTGCTGGTGTCGCTATTACACATTTGTTCATATATCATTCATATAAACAAATCATGTAAAACTGTGAAAGGGTTTACACATTTACAATTTATTTTATTGTTTTTTTGTCGTTTTCCGTAGGGTTGAGACTCGTTGGCTGTCTTGTCGTATGCACCGTCATTGAACTTCTTTCAATGTGGAATTTGACAAGAATAGAAGTTCGGCTATGCAACATGTTGTCTCCCGAGGCACCTCCACTCTCGCTCAGTGCTTATAATTGGTGTCTGGTAAGTTATTTACTTTTAAAATATATTATTTATTATTATGGTGGATTCTTATTTTTACAGTTTTACCCTAAAAGGTCAACATGAACCTCGTTTGTTTTGATCAAGTCAAACTGATGACTATGAGCAGGTGTTTGTTGCAATGGTGGTGGATAACTTCTTATACCCAATCTCAGCAGTCCGCTCACATTTTTCTCAGTCTATCAATTGGTCTGGTATCCGGTACCATTTAAGGAATGGGAAAATACACAAGGTACGATTTATTATATATTCCAGTAATAATTGCTTGTGTTATTTTAATAGTCACATCCAACGTAAACCCACCCTCATAGTAATACCTTTTTTCTCAAAATGTAGATAATGTTTCTTGGCCAACTTCCACTCTAAATTTACTAATTTGTCTTTATTGAAAACTGCAAAATGTTCACAGAATACAAAAACAGGTCTCGACTGACCAAACCAGCTGCCGGATATTATGGTCATTGGTCCTGTCTTTGGTTTAAGCTAAGGGCGGAAATTATTGACACGACCCGAAATCCAACCAAAACCCGACATGAAAAAAAAACAGGTTTAACATGACTGTTTAAAAATGGGTTGAGTTCGGGTTGACCAGTTAACCCGTTTAGGTATTTAGAAAAAAAAAAATATTTTTGTTTTTCATTTACATGATGTTAGTTTAAATACATCATATAATTTACTCGTCACACTCGTACTCACCATTAAACACGTTATCGATAACCATTTACAACCCAACAACCCGCTTATAACTCGTCAACATGTACGACTCATTTTTTTTTTAAAATGGGTTAAACGGGTCGTGTTTGGGTTGACTACTTAACCCGAATTTATGTGTGTGCGGGTTGGGGTTGAAATCTTTGACGCAAATAATAATATGGGTCGGCTTCGGGTTGCACATTTCAACCCGCAACCCGCCAACCCGACACGATTGACACCCCTAGTTTAAGCTAATGAGAAAGCTCGTTCTTCTGGGCGGTCCAAAACTGGGAAAAACCAGCCCAACCCTGACTGAATGGGGTTTCACAAACCATGCGGCCCGGTTAACTTAATCGTTTCTTTGTCCTAATCTAATACGTAATATCCATTTGATCCGATTTATTGTCATGTTTGTTTTTCATAGTTATATACTTAATCCATTTGACACATACCCCTTTTCATAAGTTCTATATATAAGGTATACATAAACTATGCTCTCATACTCTTTTGTATCGAAATCTCAACTCAAATAAAAAACAAATCTCATATACATAAGATAATACAATTTAACAATTAGCTGGTTGGTTTTCTTGGTGTTGTTTTCTATTTTGCACTACAGTTGTATGCGGTTATTTTTTTTAAAACCATTTAATCTGTTTTTTTATCGTACTCTAGGTAAGTAAATTAAATGATTTTATATATATATATATATATATACCTATTAAATGGTAACCTAGGTACGTAATATAACTTTTTTTATAAATGAAATAAATCAAAGGGTTAAGTCAAATTGGTTAAGAAATATAAATATGATGTAGGTCTACTATTGAACCGGCCGACCATTACCCAGTCTGGTTTTCAGTCTCAACTATTCTTCATTTTCTCCACTGAATAAAAAAAATTATTTCTTTTTATTTTTTTGTTATTAGATTGACCGGACAATGGAGAAGGGTAAAAAGTTTTCAGATTTGGCAGCCAAGCGTTTATACGGCAGAAAAGCCCAAAGCAAAATCTCGATTCTCGGTACTTTATCAAGAAGTTTGGCAAACTGGAGACAACCAAAGAAATACGACGTGTAGAAAAAAAAACCTGCGTTTTCCAAATTTCTTGTGATCAACACTATCTGGTTTTCGGTCAAAAAATATAACCAGGTAATGTAATTCATCCATCTGCATTTATTGTTTGATTGATTCATGATTCAGCCCATGAAGTAGCCATTCTTTCGGTCCATTTTTAAAGAAAAATATTTCAATTCAATTGATTGATTCTTCAGCTGTAGCTGTAGTCACATTGATGTCTGGCTTTCAGTTTTGTAACCTGTAAAGTTGATTGTTGTGTAATTTAAAGGAACTACTGTTGCGTTTTAAAACCCGAATGTTAGACCTGTTTTTCGAATGGAAAAGTGCCAGATGTTTGCATTATTTATATATTTTCAGGTATAAAGTTCTGAATCGGGCAACTTTTTAGCCCGTTTATACGGAAAAATGTCAATTTTGATTGCGTTATATTTGATTAGGGGCCTAGTTAGTCAAATGGTTCAAACGGGTCAGAATTTGTTCAATATTTTTTTAATAAAAATGAATATATGCATATTTAAGTAATTTATTTATAAAACAGAAGAAAAAAAAAGTGTTGCCGGGTTGACCCAATCCGACTTGATATTTCTTTTACCCAAGGCATAAAGTTACGCGTTTTGAGCTATTTGAACAATCTGATCAACCCAGACCGTTAAAAAATCTGGTTAAGACCTGGTCCCACAACAAATTTACAACCCGGACTCGGTTACAAGTTTACAACCTGGGTCCACCTACCACCTCAAGGCTTGTCACATTGTTATACTCATTTGTTCGAATAGCATTCGAATTATTCTCTTTTAGATCACGACTTTAGCTCATGTGTGGAGTCAAGAATCAGATCCCTTTTAAACCAAGGTGAGGAGAATAATATCAATTTGATATCAATGAAACCTTATCTAAAGTTTTTTATTTTTTCAAAATCGCAAAGGGCAAAATGGTAAAAAACAAATAGCGTATTGCCACAAACATGTTCGGATCTACAGTCTTACTTTCTGTGCCCTACCTGCATTGTCAGCGATCCAAATTTGCCGTAAAAAAAGATTTGTACTAATGTAATAAACAGTCATTTAATGGATGAAAATGACCTTATTTTAAACTCATCTTCCCTCCACCAAAAGCTAAATATGCCAAAGATAAGAATAAGATAAAGTTTCATTGACAAAAACTCATAAAGCATCAATTAAAGCCATAATTCCCTCTCTTGTTAAAATTACCTTTTTACCCTTCTCCATCCTACTATTGCATTCTACTTCAACATCACCATTAGGACCACAACCAAAAGACAACAAAATGAGTTGTTGTGGAGTCAGGAAACCAAAAACACTCTCCCCAACCCGATCACCAACGCGACCAATGCCGCTACCAACGACAACCAATAACTATCAACAACCAAAAACCGCCAAACATGAAACTGTGCTATCAATCCCTCATTGCAAAGTCCATCTAGTGGATGAAGGAGAAGCCATAGACCTCGCCATGGGGGACTTCAAAATCATTCAGTTATCCGATGATGACGTTTTACTAGCAACCATAATCAAAATTAACGACGATCTTCAATGGCCTTTAACCAAAGATGAACCAGTAGTGAAGCTTGATCGTCTTCACTACCTGTTCTCTTTGAAAGTGGTTAAAGATGAACACCCTTTAAATTATGGTGTCACGTTTTCAGATACGGGCCATGGGGATTTCAAGTTGCTGGATAAGTTCTTGAAAGAACATTCGTGTTTTTCGACTTCATCATCGTCATCAAGAAAAACCGATCTTGATTGGAAGGAATTTGCTCCAAAGATTGATGCTTATAATAATGTTATTGCAAAGGCTATTGCTGAAGGAACTGGCCAGATTGTTAAAGGGATCTTTATATGTAGTAATGCTTATACCAACAAGGTTCGTTTCCGAATCGATTTTCTTCGTTAAATACATGGCGTAATGGGTAAATGGGTTCATGCAAAAACCATCATCTTCCAAGTATGAATCAAAACGGGTCTGGGTCAGTTTAGGTTGGACGTAAACACTTATTTAGTTATTTATCGATATTACCACATCATGGTTCAACATTTATACAATAAGATGCAATATACCAATATAAGCTAGTGACATTTAGTAAAACAAAAAAGTTCGAAAAAATGTAATATATAGTGACATTTTTAAAAAGTGTGGGTTAAAGATGATAGTTTTGGGTTAAGAAGTGTCTAAAAAAGGTAAAAACTATATATATGGGTCTTTTACACTTTTTTTTGTGTGTGGATAAAAATTAGGACACTTTGTGAATAGATATAAATGTTTAAGATTTTATGTGGCTAAAAATTATATGTTGATCACCCAAACCCGCTCTTAACCTCATCCCTAAAACCGATTTCAAATATTAATTAACGAACTATACCTCTAAAATTTCTATATATTTAATAGTTTCAAGCTCCTAATAACTTCAATATACAAAATCATTAAACTTTTAAGATTGTATAATATATTAATATATTCCGTTTCGATGCGGGTAAACATGCATGGGACTACTTTCAGGTAATCGGGTTGAGATTACCAAAAACCGGTCCTACCCTATACACTAACTGGCAATTTTCTTCTCGTGTATACTCTTTATTAAAAATAATCTTGGATACGCGACTCGCTAATAGTCATACGCTAAGCTTGTTATGACAAATATCATTAAATGGATCTAAAACAGGTGCAAAAGGGAGGTAATATGATCTTAAACCAAGCAATGGAGGAAAAGAATGGCATCTCAAGAACTACTTCTAATGAAAGCAACAAAATCAATGGTTCAAGAAAGGAAAATGGGATCAATAAAAGTTTAAAAAGGTGCAATAAATCTTGTATTTTTATTTTTATTTATATTTTATTTTATTTTTTTAGATTGGTATTCTGTTTGGTCACTAAACGTGCGCGTGTATATCTAGTGTAAGAAAGCTCTCGAAGATGACCGAAAGCATGAGTAAAGCGATGCTGAATGGTGTCGGAATAGCAACCGGGTCGGTCATGGGTCCAGTGGTTCGGTCACAAGCCGGAAAGACCTTTTTTAGTATGGTTCCAGGGGAGGTCCTTCTAGCTTCTCTTGATGCAGTTAGTAAGTACTTTTATTTGTTGGTAAAAGTCTGTTTTCTAAAGCACTAGTTTCTTTTATTGGCAGTTAGATCATACAATTTGAATTTCATATAATAAAATATTAGATAAAAATGAAAATGATGAATTGAGGCGTATTTAAACAATTACGGGATATATAATATTTTAGTCATAAAAATTTGTAAAAAAGTTAAAAAATATTTTACCCAACCTACCCATTTGTCACCTGTATGGAACTCCTATAGGTGAGTTATTTTCAAAGTTTTGCTTTAACTGGTTCGGTTATTCACTTTAACCGGTTATTTTATTTTTTTTCGGTTTTTTTAGTTAACCGTACATCAGTTAAAAACTAGTTAAAAATATCCGGTTACTCTCCTAAATGTTTATAATCGGTTACATACCGCCGGTTATTTTTTAACTCCTAACCGGTTATTGGTGTACCGGTTATTAACGAGTTCAGGTCAAACTGTATAAACTAAAGCTTTTAAAACAAGCCCATATGGCCAATGACCTCTAGCTCAAGTGGTAGGAGGACTTGAGTTCTTCTTTGAAGACTCAAGTTTAATTCCCATTTGGTACAAAAAAAAGAGTGAGGCACTGGTGGGCAGTGATCGGAGACACAGGGAAACCTGGGTTCGATCCTTGAGCCAAACGGGTTTTACCGTTAATTTTACCGTCGTGTCTACGAGCGGGTGTGTTACCGGGTTTTCCCCGGAATTGGTGGTGGGCGACTCGGGTTACTCTCAGAGTACTCTGTTTGTCCAGTGGGTGCCCCGAGAGTGCTCGGGATTGATTTGTTGGCCGTTCAAAAAAAAAGGCCCATATGAGTTGGGCCGGCTTGGGCCAAACCCTAACCTTTGCTTATTTCCATTTGTTTTTTTTTTCAAACACTTATACGTTAAGTTAGTAATGTTTAACTCTATAAAACCGTTTCTTTAATTTTTATCCCAGTGTTGTAGTTGCACCATTTTATTGATAAAACGAGACACGAGTTGACTCGTGTTCATGTTAATGGGTTAAAATCATCGTTACACTTGAAACTAGATATAGAGAAATTTGAACGATGAAACTTAAAGTTTCTTGATGAATTTCAGACACAGTTATGGATGCAGCTGAAGCTGCTCAAAAGCAAGCCTTATCTGCCACATCTGGTGCTACAACTAGGATGGTCAGCGAAAGGTAAAGCATATATAGGGTTGTAACTTGTAAGCGAGTCTAGCTGTATGTGAGCTACTCAAGATTGACTCATAAAAAACTCAAACTGAGTAGAGTTTAAACGAGCTTGAACGAGCCCAAGCTTCAGTTATGGAGCCTGAGAACCTAAACAAGCATATTATCTTACAAATTTTTTAGATATATTAAATATATATTTACTCAATAATTATTAATACACAGGGTGTTAAAAAGTATCCGAATCCGAAAATCTGATCCGAACTATCCGAATTATCCGAAAATTCGGATATCCGATATCTGAAATTTCGGATATCCGATTTTTTTTCCAGATTCGAATAGTGATTTATAAAAAATCGAATATCCAAATTATCCGAAAATATCCAAAAATATATTTGGATATCCGAAATATCCAATTTATAGTAAATAAAATAAATAATTGGATATTTGAATATCCGATTCATTATCTCTGAAAAATAGCTATAAAAGTAACACCATACAACTCAATATAAAAGTAACTAAATAATATTTAAGCTTCATGCTATATACAAAAGCTGTAAGGCTGAAGGGTGTGGTATAAAGCCCATAAGGGCTTTATCACGCCACCTCAACGCCACGTCACGTCCACGTCACACAGGGGGCTTTAAGGCCCCTTCCCTTAACTTGCAGTGTGTGGTATAAAGTCCCCGTCATCATTACCTAATTATTTTTTATTTAAATTTAAACATTATTTAATTTCGATATATATTAATTTATAACTCATAATTTAAATAATAAAAATAAAATGCCATAATTTAAATAAAAAATATACAAAGTCACTCGTCGTCTTCGTCATCTCCTCCTTGTTCACGATAAAACCATAGGTGCTCGGTCAGATCAGCTCTCGAAGGTTATGGTGTGTGTTCCTGTCACGTATCTTCGATCGGATAACTTATTTTTCAGCGTATATTAGTAGTGGGTTCGTCGGTTGGTTACTTTCATTATAACTTTCTCCACAAAACGCTCTACCCAAGTCCTCCAATATCATGTTATGCAAAATGATGCACGTATACATGAGGTTTCGCAAATAATTAATCGTCTCCTGCGTAATTGCGATAATCATGTCGTCAAGAACACCGTCGGATGAAGAGCTCGACGAATCGGATGACATTCTTAAAAATGATTGGGTAAATTTTTTGCGGTTTTTTTTTTTGTGATTGGTGTCTGTTTTAGTCTGTGATTGGTGTGTGTTTTATTTTGGGATAGGTGTGTATATATATTTGAATTAAAAAAAAACTTTTTTTTTTAAATTCGAACGTTGGCCAACGGTCAAGTTTGACCAACTTCCCTCGATCAACTCTAAAACTCACCGTTAACGTGCTGGCGAGACCTCCATGGCGCCCCCCGATAACTTGCGCGGTGTGACCGGTGGCGCCCCGGGGGCGCTATCGTTGCAGATGTGGCGGGGTGGCGCCATCCCATACCCACTGGCCTAACTATATATACAAAAGAATAATCATAAATATATAAACAAAACTACTAGCTAATTAACAAATAATAATGAGAAATTATGTAAGAGTCGAGCTATCGTAAGTTAAGCAAGCTAAACTCAAGCTCGTTTACACCCCTAATTAAAACTTATTTTTAATCTTTTCTTTTTATTTATTTAAAAAAATAGAAAAACAATTTGTACCAATAGTTTTCATCATTGTTGTGTATTTACTATATGTTCAAAACAGGTTTGGTGAAAGTGCCGGAGAAGCAACCGGCGACGTGCTTGCAACTGCAGGGCACGTCGCGGGCACTGCTTGGAACGTCGTCAAGATTAGAAAGGCAATCACTCCGGCATCCACTGTCTCCAATGGCCTTAAAAGGAATGCTGCTAAAATTCGCTGAATATTATTGTTGTTATTATTATTATGTACGCAACTTCAACAAATTAATGGAATGTTATTACTCGTCATCTTTGTGTACATATATTATGGTTGTTAATGGCTTGGGTAATTTCAATAGAGTCCATTTGTACCAAAATAGACTGTTTGAAATTAGTTTAGAAAAAAAAAAGCATCAACATAGGTTCACATGCAATATTTTTTATGGCAACTAATGGTGACATGTGGAATTGGTAGTGGTGTGACCGTGGTGGAGGCGGCAATGATGGTGGTGGTGACTAATGGAAGAGCTTGAACGAAAACTTAATGGGGTCTGGGCTCTCAAAATCCAAATCGGTGGAGGCCGGACTCTTTAAAATCCAATATTTTATACTACAAAAAAAATCGGATTTTTTCGGTAAAATTAACGCTAGGAGCGAAAAATCGGTGGGGACCACACGTGCGGCAGCGGTGAAGGATGGGGGTGGTGGAGGCAACTACTGTAACCTGTTGTTGACTTCATAGTAAAGCTATGGAGGCATCGGCTAGGAGTAGGTGGTGAAGACAAACAATAGATATATGTGGTGTTAACCCATTTGGAACCATTAAGTTAACAAATTTAATAATAGTGGCCCTTTTTCACCGGTAGTCTGACTAGACCAAATAGACAGGTCTGATTAAGTTTTTCTAAGTCTAAATCCCCACAAACAATCTAAGATTTTAGCCCTATAGATTTTGGGTAATTTACTAGGCCCAAAACTCCCAAACACTATCAATCCTATTGGGCTTATACACTGCCCAAAAGTTATTAGTATGTAATCAAAAAACCATTCAAAACATATATAAAACTCGAACCATTTTGTCTTGAACATATCGGCCTCTCAACAAGTTTACTTGAACCTTTTTACTCCCCATCCACGGTGTAACTTTGAAGAGAAACCAACCATAAAAGTAACTAATTGACCGTTATGTTCGCTAAAACCGACAACAAAGCCCACTTGTGTTCAAATGTCACTTGGCTTGTGCATTACTCCTAACCACCATTTTTTTAGAATGGCGAATATCAAATTGAACGGAGTGGCTGCAGGTCGGCTTGCAAGACCGACCCCGTCCTAACCACCATCACATAAAACAAACCTACTTGTAATATGCTAAACCAATAACCCTAGCCATACTATTCGTTCTAGGGGTGTGCAATAACCGATCCATTAACCGAAACCGAACCGAAATTAACCGAAACCGAATTAACCGAAAGTCGGTTAACGGATATTTTTTTTACCATCGGTTAACCGAAATTAACCGAACCGAATCATTTTTTTTATATATTTCTAGCTTTTATACATCTATTTCATGTTTTATACTTTCATTTCAAGTAATAATACCTCTATTTCATTTATTTATACCTTCATTTCATTTATTTATACCTTCATTTCATTTATTTAAACATCTATTCATGCATTCATACCTCCATTTCATTTATTTATACATCCATTTCATGTATTTATACATCTGTTTCATGTATTTATACCTCCATTATATGTATTTCTAAGCAAAAAAATTAGCCCTTGTTTGAATTGGTTATTAACCGAAAATTAATCGAACCGAAAACCGACAAATTAACCGAATTAACTGAACCGATTAACTGATGACTTCGGTTACGTTACGGATAATGCTAATAACCGAACCGAACCGAACCGTGCACACCCCTAATTCGTTCCCTCACATGAATTGCCACCTAGAATTTTAGTTGGAACTTGACGGCCCAACCCACATAAACAACAATGTGTTTATATATATACCTCACAACCCAACTACATATTCACCCACACACCCAAATAATTCTTAGACCAGGCCCAAAACCCCTTTCAGTTGCAACTACGTTTTCACAATAAAAAAAAAAAAAAAAAAAACCTTATTTTTAAGTTGTGGTCAATCTGTACGAATGAATAGTGACATCTAGAGTTTTAACAATAAAAATTGATTACTACCGAAGAACTTAAATTAGTCGCCTTGTTCCCAATAATTTCCCACCCCCTTGCTCCAAATGAATCATGATGATTCAATGTGTGAATGAATATGTAAACTTCAAACCCATAAGTTTTAGTATACAGGGGAGTGTTATCTTGAGAACGCTAAATATTGCGAGAACCGTGAGAACGAATGAAAAAACTAATCAAAATCAATTTTTTTAATACAAACATTATTGTAATTAAGATACAACATCAAAAAAAGAATTTACAACATCAAATAATTCATTTCTCCTTTCAAAATCACTATTTTTAGATTTTTTACACATGTGTAAATATAACAGATTTACAGATGTGTAAACGGCAAACTTACACATGTGTAAATTTTCTTTATTTACGAATTCACATAAATTTAAATGTGTAAATTAAATTTCTAACATTGTATTCGAATAATAATGATAGGTGTGGAAAATGTTTTTGAAATTGAATTGTTTTTGACAAAGTTCTCGCGTTTTTTCATTTGTTCTTACGGTTCTCACAATATTTAGCGTTCTCATTTAAACCTTCCCATATATATATATATATATGATTAGGATCATTTAAGAACCAATCACTACTGGAAAAAAGCCTTTAATGATACAAAAACTATGACACACACTAATTTTATAACATGCAAAAGCGTGTGTCATAAAAAATGTCATCGTTTATAAAATTTGAAGAATTTATGACACGTATTTTTGTGTGTCATCTTTTCTAAAATCTGAAAAATTTCGTGTTTCCCTCCCTGCCGCTTCTTCTATCTAATCCTCAAATCTTTCAATTATATTCAAAAACCCTAAAATCTAATCCTCAAATCTTTCAATTATATTCAAAAACCCTAAAAAGTTCCCCCCAAAATCTTCTTTGTAATCTATGTAGCATGGAGACACCATTTATGTGGAACTACCCGTCTCGGGTACTTGTCGGGGACGGTAACGCCATGGTTACTTGTCCGGGACGTTTCCTAAACGTTTCCAGATTTGCGGGGACATTTCCTAAACATTTCCAATGTTGCGGACGTTAGACGTATATGGTAGAAGTATCCAGCTCATTTTCATTTATTTTAGGGTTTTAACCCTTTCAAATTCCATAACCGGCCAAATAAATAGACCTATCATATTCGGCTTCTCTAATCTCTAAACTCTCAAGTCTCATCATCTTTTATGTTGTGCTGATATTTTGGAGGTTGCCAACATCTCACTAGATGAACCAGAATTTGAAAATGATTTGATTATTGATAATTAATTATATTTGGAAGATGTAGTATTTTTAGAGTTTACACTTTACATCAATATATATCTATTTTGAAATTTGTTTAATATATTTTTATGTTTTTTATTGTCGTACCTTTGCCGTATATCTTGGAACTTTAAGTTTCGCCGCTCCTCGTTCCCATATCGTCCCCGTACCCATTCCAGTGCTACTTAGTCTGTAATATTTCAATCAACCACTTTGTCACTACAAGGTATCATGATTTCTAACTTCCTCATTCCACTTTTTAATTCCGATAATTCGATCTGTTTTCTCTCTGTACTTATCTGTGTTTGTGTTCCGATTTTACATAATGTTTATGGGTTGTAAATTATTGTTCCTTTTCCACCTTTTCAACTAATGTATTTTGTATTTAAGTACTTTTAGATGTTGTATTGGAGATTAGATAGCAGTAGAGTAATTTGAGCTCAATTAACATAGATATATGAACAGTAGATTTTAATGTAAATTTATGTTGTAGTATTGGAGCTACAATACTCCCATAAACTAATAAAGTCTTGTCTAGTGAATAATTAATGAGAGAATTGTGAAGAAACATATAGTTATGTAATGTTAAGTATATGAACCCTAGATTTTAATGTAAATTAATTTTGTAGTGTTAGAGCAACAATGTATCAAATAAACAATAAAACTTTATTTAGCAAATCGTTAATGAGAGAATTGTGAAGAAACTTATAACTATGAGAGATCTTCATAGATCTTGTAAAGCTTGCTGAATAATGAATTTAATTGCCAAAAAGATTTTCTTGTTTTAGGTATAGTGGAATTTGTTTGCTTATATTCATGCAATTATACAAGTTTTGGTTTGTCCATCCTTGTTTGTGCTCTTTTTAAAGTCCAAACACATCAGCCTACAATTGTAACCTTAGAATAAAAATTGACAGTTAAGGACTTTCAGCATCGTGTGCGGCTAAAAGTCCTTAGGTATCAATGTTATTCTAAAGTTACAATTGTCCACAATATGTTTTGATGCAACAAAATCTTCAAGGAAACAAATAAAAAAAATATATAGATAAATAATGAATAATAGTTGTATATAAATATGTAGCCATCATAAAGTAGCGGTTTCACGTATAACGCAAAATAACTAAATAAAACGTCTCGTATCGCAAAGTAACATATTACAACGCTTCGTTTCACAAAATAACGTATTCCAGTATTTCAGTTTTGGTTTCACGTAATTCTCATTACACCTTACCAAGCACACAATCGTTCAAAGAAAATAATCAAACACCACATTCAATTCATATAACGTACGTGTGATTACAAAGTAAAGCGAAACGTAACAAGGATTTATACGAGCTGTCACAACTAAGTCTTGAAGAAACTCCTTCCAAGAATACGAAGAATATCCCATTCTCTGGGATATAAACAGGAACATATCCCTCCCTTGGGATTCAGTCCTGAAGAAACTCCTTCCAAGCATAGGAAGGAACATATCCCTCCCTCGGGATTCAGTCTTGAAGAAGTTCCTTCCAAGAATAGGAAGGAACATATCCCTCAATCGGGATTCAGTCTTGAAGAAGTTCCTTCCAAGAATAGGAAGGTCCCTCAGGATTCAGTCTTGAAGAAACTCCTTCTAAGCATAGGAAGGAACATATTCCTCCCTGGGGATCCAGTCTTGAATAAACTCCTTCCAAGAATAGGAAAGAACGTATCCCCTTCTCAGGATTCAGTCTTGAAGAAACTACTTCCAAGAATAGGAAGGTATTCCCTCCTACGCGATTAGATATTTAAGAAGCTTCTCCCTTAAACAGGAACACACCCCTTTCAAGAAGAGAAGACTATCATATCCTATGGGATCAAATATCTCGGGAGTTCCTTCCTTGAACATGAACATATCCCTGGGGATTAAGTCTTGAAGAAGTCACTTCCAAATAAAAGAAAAAAATGAGGATGTCCCATCCTATGCGATTAGGTGTCTCAGAAGTTTCTTCAATGAACATGAACGTGTCCCCGCCATTGAATTAAGACTAGAAGAACTTCCTTCCAGGAATAAGGAGATAACTCCTTCTATGAGATTAAGTATTACAAAAATTTCCTTCCACGAACAGGAAGAAGTTTCTCCCAAGAAAAGGAAGGTATCCCCTCCCGTGGGATTAAGTATTTCAGAAGTCTCTTCAGCGAACAGAAGTGCACCCTGCTACAGGATCAAGTATTGGTGAAGTTCCTTCTAAGGACGGGAAAATACCCCCGTCCCTGGGATTTGATATCTAAGAAAACTCTTCCTTGGGATTTCGCACCTAAACAACTTATTTAAAAAAGGGGGGAGAGCCCCCTTGACAAGGGACTTCGAATCTGAAGAATCATTTCCTTGAAAAGAAAAAATCTCCACCCCAGGTCTATGTTTTAGAAAGTATCCATCCAAAGAAAAGGAGCCCCGTCTCGGGTTACATATGTCTGAAGAAGTCTCTCCGAGAGAAGAGGGTGCACTTTCCATGGGCACCCGTTTTTAGAGAATTACAACATCTCTCCAGGGGAGGAAAGAGCCCTTAATAAGGACTCACGTAGGAAGGTTCCTTCTACAAAACAAGTGTTTCTAAAGGGCTCACAAAACCTCTCCAAAAGGAGAAGATGCCACCCCTTCTCGAAGAACAAAAAAAAACCTGAACAGTTTAAAGACCCTGCTAACGGTCAAACACAATCATTTAGGCGGACATGCCAGACGATCTTACAACAAAATGAATATGTACATAGGCATACAAACATGCTGCCTTAGTCTAACCAAGGCAACGCCCGGCCGTGGGGCTAGGACTAAGTCGACTACATCCAAACAAAACGCCGAAGCAGGCATATGAAAACCCGAGTGGCGAGGACGCCATTGGGTAAAAGGTCCATCAAAAGCTTTAACAACTTAAACAAGTTACAAAGCGGGCCTATGAAAATCCTTCACAACTTGAACGAGTTACAAAGCGAACTTATAGAAAGCTTTAACAACTCAAGCAAGTTACGAAGCAAACTTGTACAAAGCTTTAACAACTTGAACGAATTACAAAGCGAACTTATAGAAAGCTTTAACAACTCGAGCTAGTTACGAAGCAAACTTGTACAAAGCTTTAACAACTTAAACGAGTTACAAAGCGAACTATAGAAAGCTTTAACAACTCAAGCAAGTTACGAGGCAAACTTATAGAAAGCTTTAACAACTCAAGCAAGTTACGAGGCAAACTTATAGAAATCTTTAACAACTCAAGAAAGTTATGAAGCAAACTTACACAAAGATTTAACAACTTAAACGAGTTACAAAACGGGTCTGTACAAAGCTTTAACAGCTTAAAAAGTTACAAAGCGACACATGGAAAGCCTTAACGGCTTAACATGATGCAAAACAAGTTCATGAAAAAGCTTTAACAACTTAAGCAAGGCAAAAACCCTCATCAGAGGAACGCTAAACAAAAAGTATGACACGGTAAATAAGGCATCCCAGCCGATGCTCTTAGAGAAACTACTCTTGAACGAGTACCTTGACTGAAATGCCTTTAAGAGGGACATGGAAATATAGTCTAATATCATAAATGCTCTCAAGAAAAGTATTCTCGAATGAGTACATTGGGTAAAGTGTCTTCAAGGAGGCACAGATTGAAGTACGGTACCGAACTACCCTCCTTGTGGTGTCGCCTTGCTGCTTTGAATGCTGAATGCCAGGTCACCCCAAGGACAACAAAGTAGATTGGTTTGGCATAACGCGCCCTAGACTATATTACCCGACAGGTCGGGATAACATATTAAGGGCGGATAGCGACCCGCCTAGATTTTCAGGGACTGGAACAAGTCCTGCTCCCATTCATGAGTGAATAGGCTTGGACTAGGGATGACTTGACGACGAGGGTCCCCGCTTGGGCTCCTCGTCTGGGCTCACCACCTTAGATTGATGACTGGGCTCGAGCCCACTTGGGTCTTTCTAGGTATGTTTAGATTGGTTCGAGTGGGCCATGTCTTGATAAGCCCATTCTTAGGCCAGCCCATTAGGGTTATGGCCCAAATGTGTTGTTATAAAAGGAAGAACTCCTTCTCCTAAGAAAGGAAGCAGACTACATCTCCCCCAATCAGAGGTTACCCTCTCCTCCATCTCCTTTACATCTCCTGCCTCTTTACTCTTTCCCTCTAAATTATACATTTTACTTGCACTTATAATAACTTCTCCATACAAAATACTGAGTTGAGCGTCGGAGTGCCCTCGGGGTAAACCCCCTCGGGCCCTCTAACTAGATTTTCGTGTGGCTGCAGTTCGAGACCCGATGTCACAGCCCCGACCCCACCCTAAGAGCGGGAGCCGTGAACCAGTCAGATGGTATCGGTGTTTATTAATTACGCAGCGGAAAATTTTTCATCAGGATCGCAGTTAGGAAATAATTTCAGAGTTTGTAAAACACCAAACTTTTAATATTAAACAAATGGGCTTAAAACCATATTTAATTCAATTTTTTATAGGGATAAACCCAAATAAATAAAACATAATTTTCTTCTTTTATTCAGGTGTTTATAGCCACTTTATTTAAGCCTTCAGTGCTCCATAGCGGGCTTCTATTATCTTTACAGCAAATTACCTGAAACACGTTTTGAAAATATTTTATTAGTAATAAATACTGGCGAGTTCATTCCATTTTTATAATTATTTATATTTACACAACTCAATCAGTATTTGTCACATGGTGGCAGTTCCGATGTGACAGTGGTCATATCACTCATTGGCTCACTTTCGTCCAATAGTGAATTATCAAGTAATTATATCTTACTATTATTCAAGGTATCTGTCACTAGGCGATTCCCGTGACGTGGTCAAATCACTGTTGATCATTCTTTCAACTAGTGACTGGGGTCATAACACTGTTGATCATTCTCTCAACTAGTGCATGTGGTCGTATCACTGTTGATCGTTCTCTCAACTAGTGACGCTGGTTATATCACTGTTGATCATTCTCTCAACTAGTGACTCTGGTCATTTCACTGTTGATCATTCTCTCAACTAGTGACTGTGGTCATATTACTTTTGTCAAATATATTTTCTATGGCACAAGACCAATTAGCCTAGAAAATGAAATATATCATTTTCTGTCAAATTAATAGCTATAACTTTATCAAATATAATATATTAATTAAATAATTATGATATTATTACTTAGTAAATTAATGTGACTAAGATTTAAAATATAATCTTAGTATAGTAGAATATATTATATTTAACATATTTTATTATGATATACCTTTATTAACTAAACATTATTTTATAATGTAAATAGTAAATTTAGGTTTATTAAATATATTTTATTTAATATAACTAATATATTTTAATAATGATTAATAAAGCTCTATTTTATATAGACACCATTTAGATTTATTTCAATCATACATTAAATTTATTAATTATTTAATGTAAAAGTAATATTAGTTATAGGCTATGGCCACTGGGGTACAATTTCCCCCGTGCTTGTGGGCATGCTACTATTGGCTAACTTTTTGGCCAATAGTAACGACGGTCAAGTAATTTATAAAACTTCCCATACCGGCAGTTATTGCAGAATACAAAAATTTAATCACTGTAAGTATAACTGATAAACATTTAGCATTTTGGAAAACATTTTTAAATATAAATGTATCACAAAAAGGTGACAAAAAGAGGAATGACTCACAAACTGTGAGAAAAGAGAATGGACTCACCTTGTAACTTTAGGATTCAACTAGAAAGCCCCTGGTATAAATCTTAGGTATAACTCCCGAGCTATTTTAAAATATATATATATATATATATATATGCACTCGTGTTAAGTATAATAACCCTAATTCAACCTTATCCCTACGTCACGAGACAAAACCCCAACGAACTTAGTCGGGTAGAGCCTTGACATGCGTTATGGGGCTCCAGATCAATCGAAAAGGGTATCAGTGATCGGGAGTTAAAACACTTAAAACGGGGCAGGGATTTATTATTATTATTAAAGAAGAGAAAAAAAAACATATATACGAATAGAAAGAGTGAGAGAGAGTGTAGGCAGAAAAGAAAAGTTTGGCCTTCTATTTATACTTCTTTTCAAATCTTGGGGATCGGCCACGCACACCTCAAATTTAATTGTTAGTCATGCATTGTTGTATGCATGTTGACTGTACACGTTAACATTCATATTGAATGTTTTATTTTGATTTTATTATTATTTTATTATTATATATATTATAATTAATTTAACTGCTTCACTTATTTGGCGCTTATAACTTCTAAAATATAACGTTTTATAAAACAATGATTATATCATTAGAACGAGAATAATTTTATCTACATTTTGAAACAAGTTTCATTAAAAACGGAGTAAGTCCAAATACAATGTATTTTATAATTTAATTATTAGACGGTCACTAGGCCCGTCTAAGTACTTCATATTTCTAATAGTCAACTTACCTGTAATCTACCCGTCTAATAATATAAGTTTTATATACTTTATTTTAGGGAAAATTTCACAGAATAGTAACCAAGTTTAAAAAGTGTTCTAATTAGGTCATTGGTGTTGTTTTTGTCCCAATTAGATAACTTAACATTCAAATCGAGCCATGTGCTTTTTTCCATGTGTCAAGAAAAAAATGGAGCATAAGATGTTGGGGTCAAATTATTTTAATATATGAAATTATATTTATTAAAAATAAAAACCATTTAATTACATTAAAAATTAAAAAAAACAAGTTACAATCCACGTCATCACTCGACGTTAGCATCAAATAAAAAAGAGAAAAGAAACAAAAATCCACATCACCACGGTTACCTATGAAATGGATGAAAAAAACCCTAAATTTTAATGAAGAATGAATGTTGAGTGACCGGATTGGAACACTTTTGAAACTTGAGTGACCTAATTAAAACACTTTAAAGACTTGGTTATTATTCTACAAAGTTACCCCTTTATTTTAATATAGAAAATAGAAATGTCACACATATACAAGCCAATTAATTAGTATAACATTCCAACCAAAAATAGTTTTTAAAACTATATGGGTTGCATAATTGTTTTAAAAATAAAACTAGTTACTAATGGTTAATAAATTTAAACAACCTATAACTCTTATATGATAAAAATGGATATGTTACATCCTCCTCACCTTGTTTTAAATCTCGTTCTCGAGATTTGGGCTATGATGTCTCCTCTAGAGTTAGGTTATGTCTTAGTCATTAAGAACATTATTAAGGTAAATGATATAGAATCAAAACATCAAATTTTATGAATACGAGTTGTACAATAAATAGGACTTAATGGTTCAACTGAATTAGTTCAAGATATCGATGTCAAATGAATGAGATGAAATGATATAATTTCCAAGGTGACTAGGTTCAAGCCAAAAGAGATATATGATCAATAGATATCTAAACTGAATGTTTACAAGTTGGGAATGACTTTTAGAATCAACAGAATTCATTGTCAAAGGAAAAATTAATTTGATTGTCAACTGAGTAAGACTCAGAATCAACAAGCTCAAAATGAAATAAAAGCACGAAAACGATTTGTCAACTATCGAACCATGACATGAGAAAAATCAATGTGTTGACATTTATTGAATTGCAAGGATACACCGAAATACAATAGAGTTTAGTGTATCATTGTCTTAATACATAATTGTATCAAGACTACTTTTGAATAATGAATCAAAGGAAAGACATACGTGGTTTTGAATGATTCGTATGATTATGATTAGCTCAAGCTACAAGTTTATATCGACGCCGCAAGGTGTCGAAATGATTGAAATAGCTCAATAATTATGGTGACCAAACAAATTCACCGTGTTTGTAATCAAGTAAAGTTTTTAATGAAGTAAATTGGGATATTTATTTCAAATAAATATTATAGGATTTTCAATTAATAATGAAAGACCAAATGAATATCATAGAATTTTCGATCAATGATGAAAGAATCTTTAGAGGTACACCGGAATATAATACGAATTTGTGTACTCTTATCTTAACACATAATTGTATTAATACGGTTTAAGATAATGAACCAACAGAAATTAAATAAATAAATCCGTACATCAGGATTAGCGCAAGCTTCAAATTAAAGAAAACGCCACCACAAGGTGTCGTAACCAATTAAATGATTCAACGAAAGTGAAGACCAAACAAGTCTGTTATAGTTTTGAATAGATGAAGTACTTGGCAAGATGCATTTATTTATAAACTTTTGATTTATACTAGGATCAAATAATAACTTAACTTAGATATTACATATCAGCGATTACATCTGGAATCATTCCTGCTTCTTGCGTAGTAATTACGAATGCTCGCACGTTCTTTTTAGCTCCGTCTGTTGTTTTTGCCTTGTTGTCGAGTGCTTTGGTCAGTTTCGGGCAATATGGTTTGATGTGTCCTGTTTCTCTGCAATTGTAACAGATACTAGTTTTCCTTCTACATTCTTCCTCTATATGCCCGGTCATCTTGCAGAAGTTACAGTAGGGCGTTCTCCTAAAACGACATTTTCCTGAATGCTTTTTGTTACAGCTTCTGCAGGTAGGTTGCTCCAATGACGGTTCAGTTCCTTTCTTCTTGAATTCTTGGGAAATTTTCTGGGCTAACTCATTCTTCTTGTTTTCTTCTCTTGTGTGGATTAGTCCATCTGTCAGGATGTTAGCTAGTTTGACTGTTTCTTCGATAGTCTGTGGTCTAGTGGCCTTGACCATGTCTCGGATTTCGCTAACTAATCCCCAAATATAACGAGAAATTAGTACGGGTTCTGGCGAAGCCAAAGTTGGTACCATTCTTGCATATTCGAAGAACGTTGTCGTATATTCACGACAATTCACGTCTATCATTTTATGGTTTAGGAACTCGTTAGCCATTCGCTCCTTTTCATAAGGAGGACAAAATTTCCTTTCTGCCATTTCCTTGAATTTTTCCCAGTTCATGGCATAAGCCATATCACTTCCTTTTGCCTGAAGAATTGTATTCCACCATTCTAAGGCTTCTTCTTTAAAGAGGTTGGACGCATACATCACCTTATCTTCTTCGGCACATTTGCTGATTTTAAGAACAACTTCCGTCTTTTCTAACCATCGCAGAGCAGTCGTGGCTCCTTCACTGCCTGCGAACTCAGTTGGTTTACAAGCTAGAAATTCTTTGTAGGTACACCCGAGAGTCATCGCCTTCATTTTCTTGGGAAATGAGGTTTTGATAATAACATCATTATCTCCATTGACACTATAGCTAAAACTGTCTTCACGAGTATGCTTGCTACTCACAGCTTTGGTGAGTTCTATGTGGTTTTTAACAGCTTTAATTATTAAAGGTATAACATTAGCTATTTCTTTGGCTATTATATTTTCTATAGCATTTTTATCCAAATGATTTTCATTATTAGCATGAACTTCTGGATTATGTGATACTTCATTCGACATCTGAATTGCAAACATTTTCAGTTGTTAATATCACGGAATAACTAAAACAAAACAATACTTTCCAGAACTATATATGCAGATATACATATATACATATATTTAAATCTACAAAAATAACACATAGGTTACTTTGTATTAATTTCCGAACTTTATTGTTTAATTTTAGGTATTAAAAAAACACCTAAATAGCTTAAACAAGTGGCTCTGATACCACCTTCTGTCACAGCCCCCGACCCCACCCTGAGAGCGGGAGCCGTGAACCAGTCAGATGGTATCGGTGTTTATTAATTACGCAGCGGAAAATTTTTCATCAGGATCGTAGTTAGGAAATAATTTCAGAGTTTGTAAAACACCAAACTTTTAATATTAAAAAAATGGGCTTAAAACCATATTTAATTCAATTGTTTTTATAGGGATAAACCCAAATAAATAAAACATAATTTTCTTCTTTTATTCAGGTGTTTATAGCCACTTTATTTAAGCCTTCAGTGCTCCATAGCGGGCTTCTATTATCTTTACAGCAAATTACCTAAAACACGTTTTGAAAATATTTTATCAGTAATAAATACTGGCGAGTTCATTCCATTTTTATAAAATATATTGTTATACTTTACAGCATCAAGGTTTTTATATTTATTTATATTTACACAACTCAATCAGTATTTGTCACATGGTGGCAGTTCCGATGTAACAGTGGTCATATCACTCATTGGCTCACTTTCGTCCAATAGTGAATTATCAAGTAATTATATCTTACTATTATTCAAGGTATCTGTCACTAGGCGATTCCCGTGACGTGGTCAAATCACTGTTGATCATTCTTTCAACTAGTGACTGGGGTCATAACACTGTTGATCATTCTCTCAACTAGTGCATGTGGTCGTATCACTGTTGATTGTTCTCTCAACTAGTGACGCTGGTTATATCACTGTTGATCATTCTCTCAACTAGTGACTCTGGTCATTTCACTGTTGATCATTCTCTCAACTAGTGACTGTGGTCATATTACTTTTGTCAAATATATTTTCTATGGCACAAGACCAATTAGCCTAGAAAATGAAATATATCATTTTCTGTCAAATTAATAGCTATAACTTTATCAAATATAATATATTAATTAAATAATTATGATATTATTACTTAGTAAATTAATGTGACTAAGATTTAAAATATAATCTTAGTATAGTAGAATAGGTAGAGGATCCTGTACAAAGTGAGACTTTTGTGAGAAGTGTAAGAAATAATTTGGGAATGACAAGTGTCATTTATCTTAATTAATTCAAAATGGTGTATTAGTAATTTTCCATTATTATTAATTAATTGATTTCCAAGTATAACTGCCAAAAACTGGCGATGAGATATATCACGCGATATATCAGGGATTTGATTCGAATTCGAATTGTTCTATACATTTAATTGTTTACGGTAAGTTCTTGTTGTAGTGTTATATTCCCCAGTCAATAGTGTTATATTATGTACATGCATCTTTAATCTCCTTTTCATAGTGTTTTATCCCCATCAATAGTGTTTTATTCTATATAGTGTCTTACAGTAAACAGATAGTGTTATATCTTTCTATAGTGTTTTATCATGTAATATACTGTTCCTTTCATAGTGTTTTATCCCCATCAATAGTGTTTTATTCTGTATAGTGTCTTACAGTAAACAGATAGTGTTATATCTTCCTATAGTGTTTTATCATGTAATATACTATTCATTTTCATAGTGTTTTATCCCCCATCAACAGTGTTTTATTTATGTATAGTGTCTTACTAAAACAGATAGTGTTATATCTTCCTATAGTGTTTTATCATGTAATATACTGTTCTTATAGTGTTATAAAAGTTGTTGTGAAGGAAATCGAAGAATTTATTCAGTACGAGAAATTCGCTGATTTTTTAGGAGATTGATGAGGGATTTGAAACAGTTACCATAAATTCGCTGATTTATAGGAGATTGATGGGGGTTTTGAAATGGTTGCCATATCTGAAACGTTGGAAAAGTCACTATTGCCCTTCAATTTTCCATAAGGTCCTTCTAATTAAAACACAATTTACATTTTTATACCCTATTGATCTCAACCATTAGATCAAATATCCAATGGTTTAAAACACTTCTTACCTTTCTCACATTTTAGACACTTTTTACCATATCCCTACCCTAGTAGAATATATTATATTTAACATATTTTATTATGATATACCTTTATTAACTAAACACTATTTTATAATGTAAATAGTAAATTTAGGTTTATTAAATATATTTTCTTTAATATACCTAATATATTTTAATAATGATTAATAAAGCTCTATTTTATATAGACACCATTTAGATTTATTTCAATCATACATTAAATTTATTAATTATTTAATGTAAAAGTAATATTAGTTATAGGCTATGGCCACAAGGGTACAATTTCCCCCGTGCTTGTGGGCATGCTACTATTGGCTAACTTTTTTGCTAATAGTAACGACGGTCAAGTAATGTATAAAACTTCCCATACCGGCAGTTATTGCAGAATACAAAAATTTAATCATTGTAAGTATAACTGATAAACATTTAGCATTTTGGAAAACATTTTTAAATATAACTGTATCACAAAAAGGTGATAAAAAGAGGAATGACTCACAAACTGTGAGAAAAGAGAATGGACTCACCTTGTAACTTTAGGATTCAACTAGAAAGCCTCCTGGTATAAATCTTGGGTATAACTCTCGAGCTATTTTAAAAAAATATATATATGCACTCGTGTTAAGTATAGTAACCCTAATTCAACCTTATCCCTACGTCACGAGACAGAACCCCAATGAACTTAGTCGGGCAGAGCCTTGACATGCGTTATGGGGCTCCAGATCAATCGGAAAGGGTATCAGTGATCGGGAGTTAAAACACTTAAAACAGGGCAGGGCTTTATTATTATTATTAAAGAAGAGAAAAAAAACATATATACGAATAGAAAGAGTGAGAGAGAGTGTAGGCAGAAAAGAAAAGTTTGGCCTTCTATTTATACTTCTTTTCAAATCTCGGGGATCGGCCACGCACACCTCAAATTTAATTGTTAGTCATGCATTGTTGTATGCATGTTGACTGTACACGTTAACATTCATATTGAATGTTTTATTTTGATTTTATTATTATATATATTATAATTAATTTAACTGCTTCACTTATTTGGCGCTTATAACTTCTAAAATATAACGTTTTATAAAACAATGATTATATCATTAGAACGAGAATAATCTTATCTACATTTTGAATCAAGTTTCATTAAAAACGGAGTAAGTCCAAATACAATGTATTTTATAATTTAATTATTAGACGGTCACTAGGCCCGTCTAAGTACTTCATATTTCTAATAGTCAACTTACCCGTAATCTACCCGTCTAATAATATAAGTTTTATATACTTTATTTTAATATAGAAAATAGAAATGACACACATATACAAGCCAATTAATTAGTATAACATTCCAACCAAAAATAGTTTTTAAAACTATATGGGTTGAATAATTGTTTTAAAAATAAAACTAGTTACTAGTAGTTAATAAATTTAAACAACCTATACCTCTTATATGATAAAAAAATGGATATGTTACATCCTCCCCACCTTGTTTTAAATCTCGTTCTCGAGATTTGGGCTATGATGTCTCCTCTAGAGTTAGGTTATGTCTTAGTATTAAGAACATTATTAAGGTAAATGATATAGAATCAAAACATCAAATTTTATGAATACGAGTTGTACAATAAATAGGACTTAATGGTTCAACTGAATTAGTTCAAGAAATCGATGTCAAATGCATGAGATGAAATGATATAATTTCCAAGGTGACTAGGTTCAAGCCAAAAGAGATATATGATCAATAGATATCTAAACTGAATGTTTACAAGTTGTGAATGACTTTTAGAATCAACAGAATTCATTGTCAAAGGAAAAATTAATTTGATTGTCAACTGAGGAAGACTCAGAATCAACAAGCTCAAAATGAAATAAAAGCACGAAAATGATTTGTCTACTATCGAACCATGACATGAGAAAAATCAATGTATTGACATTTATTGAATTGCAAGGATACACCGAAATCCAATAGAGTTTAGTGTATCATTGTCTTAATACATAATTGTATCAAGACTACTTTTGAATGATGAATCAAAGGAAAGACATACGTGGTTTTGAATGATTCGTATGATTATGATTAGCTCAAACTACAAGTTTATATCGACGCCGCAAGGTGTCGAAATGATTGAAATAGCTCAATAATTATGGTGACCAAACAAATTCACCGTGTTTGTAATCAAGTAAAAATTTTAATGAAGTAAATTGGGATATTTATTTCAAATAAATATTATAGGATTTTCAATAGATAATGAAAGACCAAATGAATATTATAGAATTTTCGATCAATGATGAAAGAATCTTTAGAGGTACACCGGAATATAATACGAATTTGTGTACTCTTATCTTAACACGTAATTGTATTAATACGGTTTAAGATAATGAACCAACAGAAATTAAATAAATAAATCCGTACATCAGGATTAGCGCAAGCTTCAAATTAAAGAAAACGCCACCACAAGGTGTCGTAACCAATTAAATGATTCAACGAAAGTGAAGACCAAACTAGTCTGTTATGGTTTTGAATAGATGAAGTACCTGGCAAGATGCATTTATTTATAAACTTTTGATTTATACTAGGGTCAAATAATAACTTAACTTAGATATTACATATCAGCGATTACATCTGGAATCATTTCTGCTTCTTGCGTAGTAATTACGAATGCTCGCGCGTTCTTTTTAGCTCCGTCTGTTGTTTTTGCCTTGTTGTCGAGTGCTTTGGTCAGTTTCGGGCAATATGGTTTGATGTGTCCTGTTTCTCTGCAATTGTAATAGATACTAGTTTTCCTTCTACATTCTTCCTCTATATGCCCGGTCATCTTGCAGAAGTTACAGTAGGGCGTTCTCCTAAAACGACATTTTCCTGAATGCTTTTTGTTACAGCTTCTGCAGGTAGGTTGCTCCAATGACGGTTCAGTTCCTTTCTTCTTGAATTCTTGGAAAATTTTCTGGGTTAACTCTTTCTTCTTGTTTCTTCTCTTGTGTGGATTAGTCCATCTGTCAGGATGTTAGCTAGTTCGACTGTTTCTTCGATAGTCTGTGGTCTAGCGGCCTTGACCATGTCTCGGATTTCGCTAACTAATCCCCAAATATAACGAGAAATTAGTACGGGTTCTGGCGAAGCCAAAGTTGGTACCATTCTTGCATATTCGAAGAACGTTGTCGTATATTCACGACAATTCACGTCTATCATTTTATGGTTTAGGAACTCGTTAGCCATTCGCTCCTTTTCATAAGGAGGACAAAATTTCCTTTCTGTCATTTCCTTGAATTTTTCCCAGTTCATGGCATAAGCCATATCACTTCCTTTTGCCTGAAGAATTGTATTCCACCATTCTAAGGCTTCTTCTTTGAAGAGGTTGGACGCATACATCACCTTATCTTCTTCGGCACATTTGCTGATTTTAAGAACAACTTCCGTCTTTTCTAACCATCGCAGAGCAGTCGTGGTTCCTTCACTGCCTGCGAACTCAGTTGGTTTACAAGCTAGAAATTCTTTGTAGGTACACCCGAGAGTCATCGCCTTCATTTTCTTGGGAAATGAGGTTTTGATAATAACATCATTATCTCCATTGACACTATAGCTAAAACTGTCTTCACGAGTATGCTTGCTACTCACAGCTTTGGTGAGTTCTATGTGGTTTTTAACAGCTTTAATTATTAAAGGTATAACATTAGCTATTTCTTTGGCTATTATATTTTCTATAGCATTTTTATCCAAATGATTTTCATTATTAGCATGAACTTCTGGATTATGTGATACTTCATTCGACATCTGAATTGCAAACATTTTCAGTTATTAATATCACGGAATAACTAAAACAAAACAATACTTTCCAGAACTATATATGCAGATATACATATATACATATATTTAAATCTACAAAAATAACACATAGGTTACTTTGTATTAATTTCCTAACTTTATTGTTTAATTTTAGGTATTAAAAAAACACCTAAATAGCTTAAACAAGTGGCTATGATACCACCTTCTGTCACAGCCCCCGACCCCACCCTGAGAGCGAGAGCCGTGAACCAGTCAGATGGTATCGGTGTTTATTAATTACGCAGCGGAAAATTTTTCATCAGTAATAAATACTGGCGAGTTCATTCCATTTTTATAAAATATATTGTTATACTTTACAGCATCAAGGATTTTATATTTATTTATATTTACACAACTCAATTAGTATTTGTCACATGGTGGCAGTTCTGATGTGACAGTGGTCATATCACTCATTGGCTCACTTTCGTCCAATAGTGAATTATCAAGTAATTATATCTTACTATTATTCAAGGTATCTGTCACTAGGCGATTCCCATGACATGGTCAAATCACTTTGATCATTCTTTCAACTAGTGACTGGGGTCATAACACTGTTGATCATTCTCTCAACTAGTACATGTGGTCGTATCTGTTATGGGTCGTTTTCTGAGCATATATATCCTGACTAATATTCTGCTTTTGATTGTTTACTTGTGACCAGGATACCGGATCAGGATATTGGTAACATCCTGGTACGATATCCGGGTGTTAACTAAATAATCCACGTGCAGGTGAGAAGCTGTAGGTCACTAACGGTCAGATGGACTTCTTCTCCTTGAGACTCGGGCAAACCAGTTATTTGAGAGACGTTGAACCTGAAAGACCAGGTCTACAACGTTCAAGTGGGGAATATCCGCCGTATCCCGGTTTAATAGGGTAGTTTGTTACATTTCTTTTACTATAAATAGATGGATCGGATCAGTTAAGGCACACACTTTTTTTTATTCGCACACTTTACTCTCAAGCTACTGGCAACTACTACACACAAACACTTGTACTCGAATCACATTGTAACACTTAGTTGATCCGCATCATATCCTGCACTGTATCCTGATATTTGAAGTAATAGAAGAACAAGGCAGCTGCGATTGTAAGCTCCCGAGGTTTTGTGCCGGCGATCTAGATTGATCAAGGGCTTTCCTCGTACATCTCGTGTCGCCCCTTTACGTTTTTCGCTCATCGTTTGATCATAGATACTGCTCTATATCCTGAGCCGTATCCTGAAACTGTTTTTACAATTAATTTGAATAACATATTTTTGACACTCATTTCTAGCACACTACCTCACTTAACTAATTTGATCACTTAATTGCTTCGGTAATTTTTTACCAAAACAATTTGGCGCCCACCGTGGGGCATGTGGTGCTATTTTTACTAAAAACTTTAGTAAAATCATTACTCGGTTTTCTATTATCAAAACTTTTTGCTACATTGTTTTCAATGGCCTCGAGATCAAACATGAGCTCTTCCACCATGTCTGCTACAACCTCTGCAACAATTGGTTCGGTGCTTCCACCTCCTCCTCCAAGAATGCAAGCTTCTTCACACGGAACTGAGAGTCATGTGGCTCGGGATGTTATCCCCGCTCCCAGTACCCAGGGATCTGGTCCTGTTTTGGCTTCTAATGATGAAATTCTGAATTTGTTTGGTAGTGTACAGGAACAGATGAGGCAACAGCAGGAAAATAATCGGATGCTGATGAGAGAGATACAACTCTTGAAATCCGGCCCAAGTAGACCTGCTGAATAAACTGTCACTCCTTTGCAGCCTAGGGCTTTGAACTTCAGTTCTGCAGTTTACACTGAGGATAACCGGGGGAATATCGTGCCAAGCCATTCTCAGAATCATACTCCTGAGATACCCTCCTCGGTCAGGATGTCAACTGTGAGGAGCTTAGGATATGCTTCAGGATATGGCCAGAATCCTCAGACCGGTAACGTGTCAAATAATAATATTCTTGCTACTAACAATAATGGGTCTTTGCAGGATGCAGGTATGACGTCAACATTTACTATGGAGCTTCAGAAATTGAAGGACATGATATCCAGTGTACCTGGAGTGGTCCAGCCAATTCCGAAAGTGTCCCAAGACAGCCACAGGATATCCCGCTTTGCATATCCTATCTGTGATGCTGAAATCCCAAAGAGATTTCAAACCCCCAACATGAAACTGTATGATGGGTCTACGGATCCTGAAGAGCATGTTGCCCAGTATAGAGAAAGAATGGAGATTAATCCTATCCCTCCGGAGCTCAAGGAAGCATGCTTGTGCAAGGGTTTCGGTTCTACCTTGATAGGATCAGCCTTAAAATGGCTGTTAAATGTTCCTCCTCACTCAATTACTTCATTTGCTCATTTGGTTAATCTATTTAATAGTCAGTTTTCTTGCAGTCGGAGTTTTGAGAAACTAACCAGTGATCTTTACAGGATAACTCAAGGACCTCAGGAATCCTTGAGGGATTATGTGAACAAGTTTAGTCGGGAATCCTTGGATATCCCACATCTTGATGTTGCAATAGCTGTGCAGGCTTTTAAGATGGGATTACAAAAAGATTCTCAGTTCTATCAGGATCTTGTAATGAATTCCTGCAGGAATCTCGACGAAGCTCGTAACAGGGCCTTGAGATATATTCGTTTGGAAGATGACAAAAAGATGCAAGAGAGGATGAATTCTACCTCAACCTATGAATCAACCAACAGGAAATCAGAATCCTCGTATAAACCGTATCGCTCCAAGCCATATGGCAGAAATGACAACAAGAAAGTGAATGTTGTTGAAGACGAGGATCCTGAAGAATATCCTGAATTATCCGAATATTGCTTTTCTGTTAATATACCTGAGTTAATGTATGCTATGCAGGGTTTAGGAGACAAATCTAGGTGGCCTCGAAAGAATCAACAAAAAGCTGATTGGAAGGATAAATCCAAATGGTGTGCCTTCCATGAAGATTTCGGACATGTGACTGAGGATTGCATTGCTCTAAGGAAAGAAATAAGCTACCTATTGAGCAAGGGATATCTGAAGGATTTGCTGGGAAGAAATAAAAATAAAGGGCAGGATCCTGAGAAGGATCCTGAACGAGCAGCATCACCCCCAGCAGATGCCAAAATAATTAACTTTATTTCAGGAGGATCCGACATTTGTGGAACTTCGTATTCTGCGGCCAAGAGACATGTAAAGGAGGCTAAGACTGAAAGGGGAGACAGACCAGCCAGAATGACTACCCTCACAACTGACAAAGTGATCACTTTCGACAGTGATGACAGGGACACTGTCCAGGATCCTCACCATGACGCCCTCGTAATAACATTATATGTTGCTAACCATTTTGTACGCAGGATATTAGTGGATAATGGCAGCTCTGTCAACATAATTCAGCTGGAAACATTGAAGAGGATGAATGTATCTCCGATGGACATTACATCGAAATCCACCATGCTCGTTGGCTTCAGTGGGGAAGCTAGGAATACCGTAGGGGAGATAAAGTTACCAGTATATGTTGAAGGGGTCAACTCGATACAACGTTTCTGTGTGATGGACTCCCTATCCTGCTATAACATCATACTAGGCAGGCCATAGATCCATGATATGAAGGCTGTGCCATCGAGTTATCATCAGTGCATCAAGATCCCTACCCCTTGGGGGGTTGTCAAGGTTGATAGTGATCAGCAGGAGGCAAAGGAATGCTACTCATCCTCAATGAAATCCTCAACCAAGCCTAATGCAGCATAGCAATTAAAGATGCGGGCCCAGGATATCATGGAAGCTTCAGAGCAGGATGTAAAGAAAGTTGTTTTGGTCAAAAAATCTGATGAGGATAATGCAACCAAACTCTCTGTTACGGGGTATGATGCTTGAATTGGTTTATAGCAATAAGGATCACTATGAAAAATAAATAACAAGTGACACAAGGTTTATACGGGGAAAAAGCCCTTGATCAAGAGTTGATCTCCGGCACAAAAAACCCCGGGTGATGGAAACTACCGATCACCAACTCAAATTAAACAAATAATGTGTTACAACTTCGGATGATAGCGAGCTAAATACAAGAATCACTATAGTGTAATGTGTAAAAAGTGTATGAAATTGCTAAGTGAATGAACGAGAGCTGGTGTGAGCGGTTTTCAGAGTGTGTGTAGCCAAAAATAGCATAAGTGTTGTCTAATTAGCTCGCTACCCCATTTAAATCTAGTAAAAATCTAAGTAACAAACTATCCGCAAATGGTGCAAGTCCTCCACGACTCCACAACGTCCATTTCCGACCAAGCACGTGCGGAATAGAGTTAGAATATTCTCCAGAAATATCGCCAAGACCAAGTCCCATTTGATATTCCTGCAAAATAGTTACGAATTCAAAACAGACAATCATTAGTATAAGGATCCTTAGGATGATCCATGATCCTGATCCTGAAGCACTTCTGAGGATCACTAACTGACACAGAAGTAAGGATCACCAAACAGGATAATATTTGAGGATCACGGGTCATTTAGAAATCCACCCCTAACAATTGCCCCCAAAATATAAGGAGTTATATCGTAAATAAACGAGTTATATTTTTTCGATCTTATCCCCAACAAACTAACGGATAACTAGCCGTTGGAGACGGACTAGCCGTTGCAAAGCTGACGTCACTGAAGTGACAATCCTGCAAATCATCATTATAAATAGGAGTTAGAGATAGGATCAATATGCATTTAAATTCGAAGAAACTCCCTTTAAATTCTCGGTCGAAGATCAATCAGGTATCTCTTCTCTTATCTCTCCTTCTCTTACTCTATTTTTCTTTCTTTACCAACATCAATGATGCTCCGGTCTTCCCCCGCCAAGGATCACCAGAAGGATAGCCCCTTGAAGAGTCAAGGGATTATCAAAGACTCAATACATGAGAGGTATTGCTTCAACGATGCTCAAATAGATAAGATTCGTCACTGCTTTCCGGCGAATGCTTTTTTCAAACCCTTCGATCCCACTATTCTGAGCGACTATGTTTCTGAAACATGGGTTGCCTTTCCAGTTACTCCAATCACCATAGGATACACCTATCCTTTTCCAGACTTTACACAATCCTTCTTTTCCCTTACTGGCATCTCTTACATCCAAGCTATGCCGATGATTTGGAGGGTCTTGTATACCCTGGAGAGGATCATAGAGCAGGAAGGGATTGATTTAGGAATGTCAGAGCTGACACAGATGTATGATCTCACGACGTTTGGATCACATCGATATCTGTTTAAGCGAAAACCCGGCGAAGAACACCCCATTTTTAAGGCCACCAAAAATGACACAAATTGGAAACGACGCTTCTTCTTTGTCAGGAGGGATACCATTCCAGACGGAAAGCATTTACCTAGGAAGTGGTCCACCAATGGTAGGACAGAGGATCCTGAGAAGGATCATCAGGTAATCTGGCTCTTGTGAAAGGATCACTAGCCCCTTTTTGTCTTGTGTTATGCAGCTATTTCTGTTTCGCACCTCATCGCAACACCCGCAACCAAGGATAGGCTTGCTGCTTTTTGGAAGCTTGATCCTGAAATAAGGTCATTCAAGATAGACACCCAAGACTCACAAGAAGTATCCTCAGGTTCCATCACCATGTCAAGTAAGTATCCTGCTTTTTGTATAGTTGAATATTAAAATAAATAGTTATATTGAAATAGGATAAGGATACTTATCTTGCTGTGTAGGTGCCGGAAAATCTTCCAAGCCTGCCTCCCAATTCAACACGGCCGACCTTGATGTTGTTCGATCCAGGAAGAAGAGGGCCACTACCAGTCCTAGCATCTCCATTCCCAAGGCACCCACTAAAGGAAGGGGTGGCAAGAAGAGGAAAACTTCTGACATAGAGGACCTACAAGGACTACCACTGATCCGCCACCAGTTCCTTGAATACTTCAATGAGGTGAGGATCATCAATTCTGCCTAGGTATCCTACTCATTTGAGGATCACCTGATCTTGAACTGCTTTGTCTTTTTCTTTGCAGAAATTTGCTGAGATTGAAGATTATGTGGGAAGCGTCGAGGAGCAGGATAAGAAGATTGCTGACCTTCAACAAGTTGCAGTGCTTAAGGACCTTAAAATTGCTGATCTTGAAAAAGCCCTCCAAGATGCCAAGACTAAGACAGCCAAAATCCTGATCGACATCGACTATGAGAAGCATGATCTCATAGAAGGTGCAAAGGTCTCTGCTGCCATCACAATGTATCAGACAAAACTAAAGATGGCCCAGGAAGCTCAAGATCCTAACTTCGACAGAAGCAGCTGGGATGTTGAGGGATGGAAAGCAAGGTTGGCTGATCTTGAAGATGATGAAGAGGCTGAGGAGGTTTTGGGGATCGAGGCTGGAGGCAGTGGGAAGGATCAAGTTAAGGATACCGAAGCCGGAGGGGATGAGGATGCAGCGAAGGTGTAGGCTGCACAATTGGGCGATGATGGACATTCTTAGACGTAGCCGGAGCCCAATTTTTAAATTTGGTAGTAGTTTTTTGTGGTTGTGATGTTTTTAAAACAATGATGGTCTGTAATAACTAAACAATAGCTATTAGGGTTAAGGATCATGAATGATCCTTTGGACAATAGGTAGGATTACAACTGGTGGAGGGATCCTCTGTTTGGGGGATGAAGCCATTGTGATCCTGCCATCTTTTTAATTCCTGCACTACTAAGACCTTTAGACAATGGACACCCTTTACCTACCCCAGCGGACGGGCCACGTATTGCTGGTAGATGCTCGGGGTAGGTAATTTTGACAACCTTTGATGGTTAAACTTTTGTTAATAAAAGAACCTTAATCTTTTTTGGCTTATCTTGTGTTGATATCCTTGTTGTTGTTTTATTTTTCAATTGTTTTGATTTTCACTTGTCTGAGTAAGAAAAGTTGAACAACTTAGGTAAAAAACTTAGGATATAATGCAGGATCAAATATCCTATAGTTGAAAAATTCCAAAAAGTGGTATATTTTAAGGACCGTGAGTTTAGTTGTCAAAGTATTAGGGTTATTCAAATAATCAATGAATAAAATCAAAATAGTTAAGGATCATACCTGAGGATCCAAGTTAGGATCCTAACTCTTAATATTATTATAACCAGGATAATCACAGAATAGACCTTAGTAAAAGGTAAGGATCAAGGATCCTTGGTTGTTTAACTTCAAAAACCTGAAATAAAACATAACTTGGGACTAAGCCATTATAAGATAAAGGTTAGCAACTGGGGACAAGCCCAAAGGATAACTGGGGACAAGCCCAAAGGATAACTAGGGACAAGCCCAACGGATAACTGGGGACAAGCCCACGGATCGTATGTTAACTGGAGTATGGCCCTAACTGGCGACTATCCAAACTTAGTGGCATGAAAATGCCAAAACCTTAGCTAACGTGAAAACGCTAGAAACCTTAAGAACGGATGTATGGTACGTCTACCATTATACGTAGGATCCTAGGTATAGCCAGTACAATGGAATTATCAGCCCCTAAAGCGAGTACTGGTCCCACTGCCATGAACTATACCAGGATCATCGTGCGCTACTGGCGAAACTGGGGTCAAACCCAAGGATAACTGGGGTCAAACCCAAGTAACTGGTTGCTTGTGTGGATAATCATGCTTTTGCTAAGAGTACCTGAACCTTCAAAACTCAAAATCTTGTGAAATGGGGATAAAGGATGCAAGATCCTTATCCTTATGTGAGAAAGTAAGGAAATGAAATAGTTTAAGATTAGAATGTTACCAAAAATGAGGATCATCTGTGCTTTAAGGATCCTTTAAGGATGTTTATCATGTGAGGTGTTATGGGTGAAATTATGAGCCCATATCCTGGAAAATATCTTGACATATATCTTGGTTGTATAGTATCTGTTTACATCCGGGATGCTGATTCAGGATATTGGTGACATCCTGAATCGTATCCTCAGGATTACTAACGGATTATGTGCAGGTACGTGGGTTAGAAGCTATCAACGTTCACGAAGACTCATTCCGCGGAAGACTCGGTCCAACTCGTTCAAATGAAGACGTTGAAGCCGTATTACTCGGTCAATAACGTTCACAATGGAATATTCGGAGTACCCCATATTTGTAGGGATTATTGTTTGTAATTCATTACTATAAATAGGTGGGTATACCAGATCAAATAGGACATCACATTTTGCACTCGTCACACTCGCTCTCTAGCAAGCTTTCACTCTCACACAAAAAACATTGTAACACATAGCGATCTGGTCTATATCCTGCACTGTATCCTGAAGTTTAAGCAATAAGAAGAACAAGGCAGCTGCGATTGTCAGCTCCCGAGGTTTTATGCCGGCGATCTAGATTGATCAAGGGCTTTCCTCGTACATCTCGTGTCATTTCCATTACTTTTTGCTCATTGTTTGCTCATTGTTTGATCGTAGATACAGCTCAATATCCTGAGCCGTATCCTGAATACTGATTTTCTAAATAACTCAACAAGCATATTTTCTATACACTTTCTAGCACACTACCTCACATTACTAATTTGATCACTAAATTGCTTCGGTAATTTTTGACCAAAACAATTTGGCGCCCACCGTGGGGCAAGTGGTGCTCTCTTTGCTAAAAAATTTTGTCAAATCGCTAATCGGTTTTCTATTTTCAAAACTTTTTGCCACATTGTCCATAATGGCCTCAAGATCAAACATGAGTTCCTCTACTGTGTCTGCTATGACTTCTGCTACTACCGGTTCGGTGCTTCCACCACCTCCTCCAAGGATGCCAGCCTCTACACGACCTCAGGATATTATCCCTACCCGCAGTGTTCAGGAATCTGCTCCCGTTTTAGCTTCTAACGATGAAATTTTAACCTTATTTGGAAGTGTGCAGGAACAAATGAGGCAGCAACAGGAAACAAACCAAATGCTTTTAAGGGAAATACAACTCCTGAAGTCTGGCTCGAGCAGATCTGCTGAGGATATTGTCATTCCATTACATCCCAGAACGTTGAACTTTAGTTCAGCTGTGTATACTGAGGATAACAGGGGGAATATTGTGCCCAGCCTTCCTCAGAATCATACTCCTGAAATACCCTCCTCGGTCAGGATGTCGACCATAAGGAGCTCAGGATATGCTTCAGGATATGGGCAAAATCCTCCAACGGGTAACGTGTCAAATAATAATAACACTCATGCTACTAACAATAGTGGATATTTGCAGGATACAGGTGTGACATCAGCGCTTACTAGGGAACTTCAGAAGTTGAAGGACATGATATCTAGTGTACCCGGGGTGGTCCAGCCGATCCCGGAAGTGTCCCAAGACAGCCACAAGATATCTCGTTTTGCATATCCTATCTGTGATGCTGAGATCCCAAAGAGATTCCAAACCCCCAACATGAAGCTTTACGACGGAACTACGGATCCTGAGGAGCATATTGCTCAGTATAGGGAAAGGATGGAGATTAACCCTATCCCGCCGGATCTCAAGGAGGCATGCTTGTGCAAGGGTTTTGGTTCAACCTTGACAGGATCAGCCTTGAAATGGCTCTTGAATGTTCCTCCACATTCGATTACATCTTTTGCTCACTTAGTAAATTTATTTAATAGTCAGTTTTCTTGTAGTAGAAGCTTTGAAAAATTAACAAGTGATCTCTACAGGATAACACAGGGGCCTCAGGAATCCCTTAGGGATTATGTGAACAAGTTCAGCCGGGAATCCCTAGACATTCCTCATCTTGATGTTGCAACAGCTGTGCAAGCTTTCAAGATGGGGCTGCAAAAAGATTCTCAATTTTATCAAGACCTTGTAATGAACCCATGCAGGAACTTGGATGAAGCTCGGAACAAGGCCCTAAGATATATTCGGTTGGAGGATGACAGAAAGATGCAAGAAAGGATGAACTCATCTAACACTTATGAGTCAACTAACAGGAAGTCAGAATCCTCATTCAAGTCATATCGGCCTAAGCCATATGGTAGAAGTGAAAACAAGAGAGTGAATGCTGTCGAAGACGAGGATCCTGAAGAGTATCCTGAATTATCTGAATATTGCTTTTCTGTTAACATTCCTGAATTGATGTATGCCATGCAGGGTCTAGGAGACAAGGCTAGATGGCCTCGAAAGAGTCAACAAAAAGCCGATTGGAAAGACAAATCAAAATGGTGTGCTTTCCATGAAGATTTCGGACATATGACTGAGGATTGCATTGCTCTAAGGAAAGAAATAAGCTACCTTCTAAGCAAGGGATATTTGAAAGATCTCTTAGGAAGAAAGAAGAATAAGAGTCAGGATACTGATAAGGATCCTGAGCGAGCAGCATCACCTCCCGCGGATGCCAAGATAATCAACTTCATTTCGGGAGGATCCGACATTTGTGGGACTTCGTATTCGGCAGCAAAGAGACATGCAAAAGAAGCTAAGGCCGAAAGGGGAGATAAACCTGTCAGGATGACTACCCTCACAACTGACAAAGTGGTCACATTTGACGCTGATGACAGGGATACTGTCCAGGATCCTCACCATGATGCTCTGGTAATAACTTTATATGTGGCTAACCATTTTGTACGCAGGATATTGGTTGATAATGGCAGCTCCGTCAACATAATCCAACTAGAGACGCTGAAAAGAATGAATGTATCTCCAATGGATATCACTTCAAAGTCTACCGTGCTTGTTGGGTTCAGTGGAGAGGCTAGAAACACAGTGGGAGAGATAAAGTTGCCAGTGTACGTTGAAGGAGTCAACTCGATACAACGTTTCTGTGTGATGGATTCTCTATCCTGCTATAACATCATACTGGGAAGACCGTGGATTCACGATATGAAAGCTGTGCCATCAACATATCACCAATGCATCAAGATACCTACCCCTTGGGGGGTTGTCAAAGTTGATAGTGATCAGCAGGAGGCGAAATAATGCTACTCATCCTCGATGAAATCCTCAACCAAGCCTAGTGCGGCATAGCAATTAAAGACGCGGGCCCAGGATATCATGGAGGATCCGGAGCAGGATGTAAAGAAAATTATCTTGGACCAGGATAACCCCGATATTTATGTGCTCGTAGGAACCAATATCCCTCAGGATATTGAAGAACAGTTAATTAACTTCTTGAAATGCAGGATGTCAACGTTTGCATGGAAGCATGAGGATATGACAGGCATATCCAAAGACGTCATCACTCACAAGCTTGGAATTGATAAATCATTCAAGCCTGTTCAACAAAAAAGAAGGAAGTTTGCTCCTGAGCGGAATACGATTATTCAAGAGGAAGTTGAGAGATTATTGAAGTCCAGGATGATCAGAGAGGTTAAGTTCCCAAGGTGGCTAGCAAACGTGGTTGTGGTACAGAAGAAAAATAGGAAATGGAGAGTTTGTGTAGACTACACAGACTTGAACAAAGCTTGTCCTAAAGACCCATTTCCTCTTCCCCACATTGATGCAATGGTAGATGCCACTGCCGGGCATGAAATGCTGACCTTCATGGACGCATCCTCAGGATTTCAACAGATCCAAATGGAGCCTTCTGACCAGGAGGATACTGCCTTCATGACACCAACAGGTATTTATTGTTATGCAGCTATGCCTTTTGGTTTGAAAAATGCAGGTGCAACATACCAAAGATTGGTAAACATGATGTTCAAAGACAAACTGGGGGACACCATGGAGGTGTACATCGACGATATGGTGGTAAAGTCAAAGAAAGCTCAGGATCACCTCCAGGATATTAAAGGAGCGTTTGATATCCTGGATCAGTATAACATGAAGCTGAATCCTGCTAAGTGCCATTTTGGAGTAGGGGCAGGAAAATTCCTAGGATATATGGTGACCAAAAGAGGAATAGAAGCAAGCCCGGAGCAGATTAAAGCCATCTTGGATATTAAATCGCCCTCAAATATGAAGGATGTTCAACGATTAACAGGGCGAGTGGCAGCATTAAATAGATTTATCTCAAGATCCTCAGAAAAATGCAAAGACTTTTATGATATCCTGAAGAAGAACAAGAAATTCGAATGGGGTGAGAAGCATGAAGCGGCCCTACAGGATTTAATGCAATATCTTTCAACCGCACCTCTACTGATGAAGCCCGAGAATGGTGAACCATTATCCCTATACCTCGCGGTATCAGGGAATGCTGTAAGTGCCGTCCTTGTAAAGGACCATGAAGGTCAGCAATATCCTGTTTATTATGTTAGTAAAAGCTTGTTAGATGCTGAAACTAGATATTCTCATTTAGAAAAATTGATACTAGCATTAGTTATGGCATCAACAAAACTTAGACATTATTTTGAGACTCATAGGATTCATGTTAAAACAAATTATCCTGTCAAAAATGTGCTTAGGAAACCAGAGATGTCAGGCAGGATGGCTAAGTGGTCAGTAAAGTTGAGTGCTTATGATTTAGTATATGAACCTAGGAATGCCATAAAGTCTCAGGCTCTAGCTGACTTTGTGGCTGATTTTAGTAGTGACATTCAGGATGAGGTAGACCTAGAAGTTCAACAGTTAGGAGAATCCTCAGGATCCTGGACATTATATATACTGATGGTGCATCTAATATAAGAGGAGTAGGATTAGGAATACTACTAAAATCGCCACAGGGGGACATATTACCCCAGGCTATTAGGTGTGAATTTCCTGCTACCAATAATGAAGCAGAATATGAGGCTTTAATTGCAGGATTAGAGTTGGCTAAGAACATGAGTATCAAAAATTTACAAGTATATGTTGACTCTTTGTTAATTACTAACCATTTTAATGGATCCTATGCAGTTAAGGGTGAGAAATTGATTGAATATCTTGATATTCTCAAAAAATTAGCAGGATATTTCGATGTTTTTACACTTGAACAGGTACCAAGGGAGGATAATGCTGAAGCGGATGCCTTAGCAAATTTGGGATCATCGATCAGGATACCTGGAGGGACCCAAATACCAATATTACATGTCATATATCCTGCAACGAATCCTCAGGATAAAGAAGTAGCGGGTATTCGGGATCCTGGAGTGGAATATCCTGAACAGGATTCTAAATCCTGGACGGCTCCAATTGTTAAATATCTCAAAGAAGGATGCATTCCCGGAAGTGAAAATCCTAAGGCATTTAGGATGAAGGTATCACGATTCACTATTATAAATAATATTTTATACAAGAAATCTCTTGCAGGACCATATTTAAGGTGCTTGGAGGATCATGAAGCCAAAGAAGTACTTCAGGATATACATGAAGGGGATTGTGGTAATCATACTGGGGGCAGATCATTGTTCTCGAAAGTGTTAAGGACAGGATATTATTGGCCAACGATGAGGAAAGATGCTGCAGAATATGCTCGAAGATGTGATGCATGTCAAAGACATAGTAACATACTACATCAACCAGCTCAACCATTATATCCTGTAGTTTCCCCTTGGCCATTCATGAAGTGGGGAATGGATATAGTAGGGAAGTTACCAAAAGCTCCGGGAGGAAAAGTCTTTATGTTAGCTATGACGGATTATTTCTCCAAGTGGGTTGAGGCTGAAGCATTTGTCCAAGTTAGAGACCAAGAAGTAGTATCCTTCATAAAGAGGAATATCCTGACTAAGTTTGGGGTACCAGCTGAGATCATTTGTGATAATGGGTCCCAGTTTATAAGCAAAAGGACTACTGACTTTTGCAAAAGTTGGGGAATCAAAATGATCACATCTACTCCAGTACATCCTCAAGCGAACGGACAAGCTGAATCTTCAAACAAGATAATAGTCAATAACTTAAAGAAGAGACTTGGAGCCAAAAAGGAAGATGGGCGGAAGAGTTACCCTTTGTTTTATGGGCTGATAGGACAACGGTAAAGAATGCAACCGACCAAACCCCGTTTTCCTTGGTATTTGGAGCGGAGGCAATGATTCCAACAGAAATGACGATACCTACTGCAAGATCTATGCTACAGGATCCTGAACAGAATCCTGAAGTCTTATGTCAGGATTTGGATACTATAGACGAAAAAAGAGATGCAGCAAGGCTAAGGATGGCAGCATATCAACAAAGAATATCCAGAGCATATAATAAGAATATAAGGACTAGAAGATTTCGAGTTGGTGATTGGGTGTTAAGAAAGGCTTTTCAAAATACCACTAATCCTGCTGATGGCAAGCTAGCTCCGAAATGGGAAGGACCTTATGAAGTCGAGTCAGAAGCAGGGAAAGGAGCATATCGACTCAAGAATATGGAAGGGGATATGCTACCAAGATCCTGGAATGCAATACATTTAAAGCTCTATTTCAAGTAAGAGTAGAATTTATTTTCTATCTCGGAATGGTATGTATTATATTTTAAATATATTTGTTTATTATCTTGAACCCAATACTGACTTAAGCATCGGAGGGGTGTTAGCCAAGCTAACACCCACCTTAGTTTACAATTGTTTTGCAGGATATATTTCAGGATATAGCTCCAGGATATATACTCAGGATAAGTCGAAAGATTAGAGGATTGGCCCCCTCTCTCACGTTTAAGGGATCCTGGTCCCTTCAAAGGTTTAAAGGTATTCACCTTTCTTACGAATTGGGTTTAAACACCTCGCCTGGAGCGCAAGTTATCTAGGTATAGCTCAAGGTAGCGGGACCAGTTCATGTAAAAGTGGCTGACAATTTCGTTACTATTGGCTATATCCTGGATCCCAAAGGTATATGAGGATTGATCACCCTTTCTCACGAAAGAGTATTTTCATACTCTCAAAGGTTTAAAGGTTTTCACCTTTCTAAGAATTGGAGTTTGTACACTCTCGCCTGTAGCGCATGAAATTTAGGGTTTATCCCCAGATATCAGGGTTTATCCCCAGGATATTAAGGGTTTATCCCAAGTATGCTAAGGATTCATTTCAGGATATCATGGGTTTTGCCCTAGGGTATTCGGAATTCATTCGAGTCAAAATATAAATACATTTGTGTTTTTGTCGAACACAGGGGACATACATTATACTGTTCAAAGGATGGATCCAAGTTTATAAGTATGCACTGGGGACAAACTTATGATGGAGGATTGAAATTGATTCTCTAAGAATCTCTGGTATGATCTCTCCTTTTTATTTGGACAATTTATAGGTTGTATTTCAACATCCTGATCAAGATATCTTTCAGGATATCTTCCAGGATTCATTTATAATATATATTCCTAAAAATGTACAAACGAAACAGTTTTCACGAGTAATATTTGAGTATCAATGACAACAATAGTAAAGTCAAAGGAGAGGTTATATTATTAACATACCAAAAGATGTGCTCTTAGTTTCACCTCAAAACAAGGCCCATCCACTAAGAGCACTAATAGTTCATTACCATATTTACCCAATAGTTGAAGGTTTCATCTCAAACCGAGACCCATCCACCTTCAACTGTTGTATTGTTCAAAAAGCATGCAGGAAATGTAAATTGTTCAGGTACAGGAAAGTAAAGTGCAGAAAAGTAAATTGTTTAAGGGACTACAAACCAACATTCAAATTTAAAAAAAGGTGGGCTCTGGCCTTGGCACGTATATCCGTCATCGCCCACCTAAATGCCCTCACACAGCGGCATCTCCTCCAACCTTCTCAGACTTCTCAGCACCAGCATCCTGACCAGCATCCTGAGCAGCATCCTCGCCAATGTCCATCCCAGCATCTGCTCCAGCATCCTTCTTGTGTCCAGCCTGGACCACCACCTCTGCTGACTTAGAAGACTCACCAGCCTCAACAGGAAGTGGCACAGCTTTGCCTCCGAGCTCTTTTAGTTTGGCCACCCAGGATTCAACTGGCCAAGATGGACAAACAAGGCCCGTCTCCTTGGCCTCATAGGCCATCTTGATGCGTGCTTGTAACAGGGAGACGATAGCAGAAGCCTTGATTCCCTCCCGGAAATTGACCAAGGCTTGATCATGATCCATTTGAACGGTGGCGAGTTTGACCTCAGCGTCTTGGGTGACCTTCTTCAGCAGGCTTTCGTAGTGCCGGGTCTTCGCTTCAGCAATGGCCCCTTGGTCAGCAACGGTGCTTTCGAGCTGTTTGATCCTGGCTTCATGAAGTGCCACAGTACCACAAGCGTCATTGTACAAGTGGAGCAAATGCTGGAGGCCCTGCACATCAATTACAGGTATAAAGTTAGAATATATGTTGACCAAGATATCCTACCAGGATATCCTGTTAGGATATACGTGCAGGATATATGTGCAGGATATACATGAAGGATATGCGTCAGGATATTACCTTGTTAAGGAAGGATGTCATTGGCTCTAAGGAATCAGAGAAGCTGAGTTCGTCATAGGAGAACCCTTCTGAGCCTGGAGCACTGACTTCAAGACCCTTCCTCTTTTTCGCTGTGGAAGCACGGGTTCTTGGATTGGCCTTGGGAGCCGGGAGTGGCTTGGAGCTAGTAGCATCGGGAGTCTCCTTCTTGATTGTAGTTGGAGTTGGACAGCTGTCGAGTTCATCAAGGTCTAGATAGACTGGAACTTTGCTGGAATCTGCACACAGGGAGTAAAATTATAAATCTCTCCTAAGAATATCAAATAAAAACATGTGTGTACAGGATATCTTGCAGGATTCTTACCAGACATGTTTGCGCTTGAAAGAGGGCTTGGAGTTGGTGGAGATGGATTAAAGCTTCTCTCTGTTTCTGAAAGCAGTCTGATGGCGTCTATTCTTTTTTGAGAATCAGCAAGGGGAGGTGCGATCTTCCTGAAATCAGCTGCATACACAAACAGAGAAAATAAAATTCATTAGCTCAGGATATGAGACAGAATAAGAGACAGGATCGTTCTTAAACCCTAAGTCCTACCCTTTCTCAACCATCTCATCGGATAATCCGTTCCACCAGGGATTGAATCCCTTTTTACAAAGAAAAACTTGGATTGCCAACCATCCTCGTTCCTGGTGGCACGAAGTATCAATGGGTCACCGGAAGTAGAATAAAATAGGAATCTAGATGAGCCATGGCATCTAAGCTTGTAGGCTAAAGGGAGATCATGGACGGAAAGGTCAGGTATATGGTTTCTCTTGATTTGGTCAAGAACAGACAAAACACGCCAAAGCATTGGCATGGTTTGGCTGAAAGAAATTTTGGTGATATTAAAGAACTCAGTGATGAAGTCCGGAAAGGGGAATCGTAACCCTAAGGTAAAGGGGAATGCATTGAAACATATCCACTCGTTGGAAACCATATCTGACCGGATTTCTCTATCAAAGGGTCGGAATATAGTTCCTTCCGGAAAGAAAATTATCCTGGACCAGGATAATCCCGATATTTCGGTGCTCGTAGGGACCAATATCCCTCAGGATATTGAAGAACAATTAATTAACTTTTTGAAATGCAGGATGTCAACGTTTGCATGGAAGCATGAGGATATGACAGGCATATCCAAAGATATTATCACTCACAAGCTTGGAATTGATAAATCATTCAAGCCTGTTCAGCAAAAAAGAAGGAAGTTTGCTCCTGAGCGGAACACAATTATCCAGGAGGAAGTTGAGAGATTATTAAAGTCCAGGATGATCAGAGAGGTTAAGTTCCCAAGGTGGCTAGCAAACGTGGTGGTAGTACAGAAGAAAAATGGGAAATGGAGAGTTTGTGTGGACTACACAGACTTGAACAAAGCTTGTCCTAAAGACCCATTTCCTCTTCCCCACATTGATGCAATGGTAGATGCCACTGCCGGGCATGAAATGCTGACCTTCATGGACGCATCCTCAGGATTTCAACAGATCCAAATGGAGCCTTCTGACCAGGAGGATACTGCCTTCATGACACCAACAGGTATTTATTGTTATACAGCTATGCCTTTTGGTTTGAAAAATGCAGGTGCAACATACCAAAGATTGGTAAACATGATGTTCAAAGACAAACTGGGGGACACCATGGAGGTATATATCGATGATATGGTGGTGAAATCTAAAAAGGCTGAGGATCATCTCCAGGATATCAAGGGAGCATTTGATATCCTGGATCGATATAACATGAAGCTGAATCCTGCTAAATGCCATTTCGGAGTGGGGGCAGGAAAGTTTCTTGGATATATGGTGACAAAAAGGGGGATAGAAGCAAGCCCAGAGCAGATCAAAGCTATCCTGGATATAAAATCACCCTCAAATATGAAGGACGTACAAAGATTGACAGGCCGAGTAGTAGCATTAAACAGGTTTATCTCGAGATCCTCAGAGAAATGCAAAGATTTTTATGATATCCTGAAGAAGAACAAAAAATTCGAATGGGGTGAGAAGCATGAAGCGGCCCTACAGGATTTGAAACGATATCTCTCAACCGCACCTTTATTGATGAAGCCTGAAAATGGTGAACCACTATCCCTATACCTTGCTGTATCAGGGAATGCTGTAAGTGCCGTTCTTATAAAAGACCATGAAGGTCAGCAATATCCTGTTTATTATGTTAGTAAAAGTTTGTTAGATGCTGAAACTAGGTACTCTCACTTAGAAAAATTAATACTAGCATTAGTCATGGCATCAACGAAACTTAGACATTACTTTGAGACACATAGGATTCATGTTAAAACAAATTATCCTGTTAAAAATGTACTTAGGAAGCCAGAAATGTCAGGCAGAATGGCTAAGTGGTCAGTAAAGTTAAGTGCTTATGATTTAGTATATGAACCTAGAAATGCCATAAAATCTCAGGCTTTAGCTGACTTTGTGGCTGACTTTAGTAGTGACATTCAGGACGAGGTAGACCTAGAAGTTCAACAGTTAGGAGAATCCTCAGGATCCTGGACATTATATACTGACGGTGCATCTAATGTAAGAGGAGTAGGATTAGGAATACTACTAAAATCGCCACAGGGGGACATATTACCCCAGGCAATTAGGTGTGAATTTCCTGCTACTAATAATGAGGCAGAATATGAAGCTTTAATTGCAGGATTAGAATTGGCTAAGAGTATGAGTATCAAAAATTTGCAAGTATATGTTGACTCTTTGTTAATTACTAACCATTTTAATGGATCCTATGCAGTTAAGGGTGAGAAATTAATCGAACATCTCGATATTCTCAAAAAATTAGCAGGATATTTCGATGTTTTTATACTTGAACAGGTACCAAGGGAGGATAATGCTGAAGCGGATGCCTTAGCAAATTTGGGATCATCGATCAGGATACCTGAAGGGACCCAAATACCAATATTACATGTCTTATATCCTGCAACGAATCCTCAGGATAAAGAAGTAGCGGGTATTCAGGATCCTGGAGCAGAGCATCCTGAAGAGGATCCTAAATCCTGGACGGCTCCAATCATGAGATATCTCAAAGAAGGACACATCCCTGGAAATGAAAATCCTAAGGCATTTAGGATGAAGGTATCACGATTCACTATTATAAATAATATTTTATACAAGAAATCTCTTGCAGGACCGTATTTGAGGTGCTTGGAGGATCCTGAAGCCAAAGAAGTACTTCAGGATATACATGAAGGGGATTGTGGTAACCATACTGGGGGCAGGTCGTTATTCTCAAAAGTATTAAGGAAAGGATATTATTGGCCAACAATGAGAAAAGATGCCGCGGAATATGCTCGAAGATGTGACGCATGTCAAAGACATAGTAACATACTGCATCAACCTGCTGAACCATTGTATTCTATTGTTTCCCCTTGGCCATTTATGAAGTGGGGTATGGATATAGTGGGAAAGCTACCGAAAGCTCCGGGAGGAAAAGTCTTTATGCTAGCAATGACGGATTATTTCTCTAAGTGGGTTGAAGCTGAAGCATTTGTTCAAGTTAGAGACCAAGAAGTAGTATCCTTCATAAAGAGGAATATCCTGACCAGATTCGGAGTACCAGCCGAGATAATCTGTGACAATGGTTCTCAGTTTTTAAGCAAGAGAACTACTGACTTTTGCAAGAGTTGGGGAATCAAAATGATAACATCTACTCCAGTACATCCTCAAGCGAATGGACAAGCAGAATCCTTAAACAAGATAATTGTCAATAACTTAAAGAAAAGGCTTGGAGCCAAAAAAGGAAGATGGGCAGAAGAATTACCCTTTGTTTTATGGGCTGATAGGATAACGGTAAAGAATGCAACAGCCAAACCCCATTTTCCTTGGTATTTGGAGCAGAAGCAATGATTCCAACGGAAATGACAATACCTACTACAAGATCTACCCTAAGTGATCCTGAGCAGAATCCTGAAGCCTTGAGTCAGGATTTAGACACTATAGATGAGAAGAGAGATGCGGCAAGTCTAAGGATGGCAGCATATCAACAGAGAATATCCAGGGCATATAACAAGAATATTAGGACCAGAAGATTTAAGGTTGGAGATTGGGTGTTAAGAAAGGCTTTTCAGAATACTACTAATCCTGCCGATGGCAAGTTAGCTCCAAAATGGGAAGGACCATACGAAGTTGAATCAGAAGCAGGGAAAGGAGCATACAGACTCAAGAATATAGAAGGGGATATTCTACCGAGGTCTTGGAATGCTATACACCTTAAGCTTTATTTCAAGTGAGTTTAGAATTTAATTTCTAACTCAGGATGGTATGAGTTCTACCTTTTTTAAATATGTTTGGTTTAATTTGTTCTTTGTAACCCAATACTAACTTAAGCATCGGAGGGGTGTTAGCCAAGCTAACACCCACCTTAGTTTAAGGATGTTTTGCAGTATATGCTTCGGGATATAGCCCCGGGATGCTTACTCAGGATATTTCGGAAGATTAGAGGATTGGCCCCCTCTCTCACGTACAAGGGATCCTGATCCCTTCATAGGTTTAAAGGTATTCACCTTTCTTTCGAATTGGGTTTAAACACCCCGCCTGGAGCGCAAGTTATTCAGGGATAGTTCAAGGTGGCGGGACCAGTCCATGTAAAAGTGGCAGACAATTTCGTTACTGTTGGCTATATCCTGAATCCTAAAGGTATATGAGGATTGATCACCCTCTCTCACGAAAGGGTATTTTCATACTCTCTAAGGTTTAAAGGTTTTCACCTTTCTAAGTCTTGGAGTTTATACACTCCCGCCTGTAGCGCATGAAAATTTGGGATTTTCCCCAGGATACAAAGGATTTATCTCCAGTACATCCTTGGGTTTTGCCCTTGGGACGTAAAAAATTGCCTACACAATGGAAACTGACGTTCAGAAGATTTCTAAAGTATTTGAGGACATTGTACACAGGGGACATTCCTACCAAGGTGGTGATGTAAAGCTAAAAGAATGAGGCTCGGAACTAATGCACTAAGTACCTCGCACAGGGGACATCTTCATTAAAGAAGTTGCAAAGACATTGAGGCTTGGTAATAGGGTTATATACTACTCCGGGTATGATCTTTCCTTTGTAAACATCGTCTAAGTTTTTAGTAACATTATGTTAAGTATCCTGATATATTCTCAAAGTCCTTTTCAGGATATTTGATTAAGGTGTTTGAAACTAGTATTAGTTTGGAACTTTGATCATTTAAGTATTATCAAAACGGGAAAGATAGATTGTTTTTCACTCTTTAAAAAACTTTCTACAAAGTTGAAGGAATGTTTGGAAATTCTATCTAATAAAAAGTTTTTATAATATATCGCTGAGCATACTGATCAGGATATTTTCATAAGATGACAATACAAAATTTTTACAAAGCTAAGAGTTACACTAAGTAATGCAAGGCAACAGCAAATAAGTCAAAAGATAGTTATATTATTAACAAGTCAAAAGTTGTGCTTTTGGTTTCATCTCAAACCGAGGCCCATCCGCCAAAAGCACAATTAGTTTTTACCATACTTGTGTAACGGTTGCAGGATATTTCTCAAAACAGGACCTGTCCACCTACAACCGTTATCGCATTCAAAACGAGTTATACTAATTGATGACCAAGGGCTTCGTCCTAAAACCTAGGACCCATCCACCTTTGGTCATCGCATTGTTCTAGTGCAGGAAATGTAAATTGTTCGAAGACAGGAAAAGTAAATTGTTTATGCAACCACAACCATGAAATTTAAAAGTGGGCTCCGGCCTTGGCACGTATATCCATCATCGCCCACTCCGCTGCCTAAGGGGCAGCACCCTCTTGAACAGCAACCTCCTTCCCAGCGTTCGCACCAGCATCAGCCTCAGGATTCTTCTCGGCATCATCACCAGCATTGGCCGCTTCCTCTGCCGCCTTAGAAGGCTCTTCACCAGTATGTTTTGCAGGATGAGCAACGGGATGACCTCCGAGGCCCTGTAGTTTCTCCTCCCAAGCCTTTACATTCCAGGAGGGGCATTCAAAACCCAAATCCATGGCCTCAAAAGCCATCCTTATCCTGGCTTGGAGAAGAGAGACGACCACGGATGCTTTGAGGCTATCCCGATATGAACTCATATTCTGCTGATAATGGAGAAGGGCGGCATCCAGTTTGGCTTGAGCATCCTCGTTGGCTTTGTGGAGAGTAGCCTGGTGATCCCGGATCATTGCCTTGTATTTGTCTTCATAATGCTGGGATTTAGCAGCTGCAATGGTTCCTTGGTCAGCTATGGTGGCCTCAGCTTTCTCCAGCTTGATCTCCAACATCTTGTTAAGCCCGCAAGCGTCTTCATACAAGTGCATAAGACGATCCAGACCCTATCGATAAAGACACAGGTATTGATGTAAAAAATAAGCAGGATAAGGACTAACATACTTGTGCAGGATATCGAAAAGAAAATTCTACCTGTTTGAGGAATGAGGTGGCTTCGTTGAACCCATGATTCTCGAGAGAAAATGTTTCAGAAACAGCTGGGGAGTCCGTCTCCTTTCTTTTCCGAGAGCTGGATGCCCGGGTCCTGGATGCCGGAGGGCCTTTGGGAGCAGAAACAGTCTTCGAGGAGGTAGGCTTTGGTGTAGCCGACGGCTTTGGCTTGGATTCTTGTTTGATGGGTTCGAGGCTGGAGTAGCAATCCAACTCGTCAAGTTCGAAACCTTCAAGGTTGACGACTGGTACTACACAAGGGAAGATATTCTTAAACTCATCATACTTTTGAAAAGTAATTAATATATGCTGAGAATGTGCTTACCAGACATTTCTGAGCTTGATTTCTGGCTTGAATCTGTAAGAGACAGGGAGAAAGTTCTTTCACTTGCAGGAAGACGGTAGATTTCCTTGATCTTGGATTCGGATTCTGCACTGGGAGGCACTAAATCTCTGAAATTCGCTGCATAAAAACATCAGGATATAAGTCCGGGATACAGTTTGAAGATATAATTGGGGATATTCCTAAAACCCTAAATCCTACCCTTGGTTAACCATTTAACCGGTAGATCGAAACCCTTATCAATAGAGTCTCTTTTTACGAAAAAGAATTTTCGTCGCCATCGATCCTCGTTCTTGGTGGCTTTAAGAACCAGAGGGTTCTTGGAGGTAGAAAACAGAAGAAAACGGTGATTGCCGTGGGATCTCAACCGGTATGCTATAGGAAGGTCCTCAACAAGTAGGTCAGGAAAATGACGAGATTTGATTTGATCCAGCACTATTAAAATTCGCCAAACCATTGGCATAATCTGGGCATAGCTAAGGCCGGTGAGTTCGAAAAAGCGAGAGATAAAGGGTGGAAATGGGTACCGGAGTCCAAGAGAGAAGGGGTAGGCGAAGAAACAAACCCACTCATCGGATATCGCGTCTGATCGGGCTTCCTGATCAAAAGGGCGAAAGACTGTTCCGGTGGGGAAGGCGCCGGAATCTTTAAGAGCAGCGATGTCGGCATTGTTGAAGCAGCAGATCTCCTTTGCTGGATCAACAATGAAATTTTGACTTACGAGGGCTGAGGCCGGTCGGTCCGATCGGGATTTCGTTCGTGGTGCCATGAAAAGTATTGAGCAAACTAAAAGAGATTTAAGAAAGAAGGATAGAAAGGAAAATACCTGATGTCTGCTTGAAGATAAGGATAACCGTAATAAGGAGTCCCTCGGTTAATATAGGATGAATATAGGGGGTAAAGAGTAAATAATGCTTTGGAAGTTGCACCGCTGTCATTTCAAGGGTCTAGTCGTATTAATTGCCTTAAGTTATGAGGTGAAACTTTTGAAATATATCCGTTGGATTGGTATCCCAACCGATATATTTGGGGACAATTGTTATGGCTCATTTTCTAAGCATACATATCCTGACCAATATCCTGCCTTTATTTGTTTATTTGTGACCAGGATGCTGGAAGAGGATATTGCTAACATCTTGGGCGATATCCTGAGGTTTATTGAATTAACCACGTGTAGGTTAAAGGCTGAGACTTGCTAACGGTCAAGTGGACTTCTTCTCCTCAAGACTCGGACGTGTTTGTTGAAGGAGAGACGTTGAACCCGAAAGACCAGGTCTACAACGTTCGATTAAGGAATATTCGGTGGATCCCGGAAGTTTAGGGTAGTTTGTTACATTATCTTGACTATAAATAGATGGGGGCGGATCAGTTTAAGGCACACAATTTTCACTAACACTCTCGAACACTTTCACTCTCTAGCTCATTACAAACACCACACTTGTATTCAAATTTCATTGTAACACATAGTCGATCCGCACCACATCCTGCACTGTATCCTGACGTTTGAAGTAATAAGAAGAACAAGGCAGCTGCGATTGTCAGCTCCCGAGGTTTTATGCCGGCGATCTAGATTGATCAAGGGCTTTCCTCGTACATCTCATGTCGTTTACTTTACTTTTGCTCATAGTTTGATCATAGATATAGCTCAATATCCTGAGCCGTATCCTGAATACTGATTTTCTATATAACTTAACAATCATATTTTTCACACATATTTCTAGCACACTACCTCACTTAACTAATTTGATCACTAAATTGCTTAGGTAATTTTTGACCAAAACAAGAAGTAAATTGACTATCTCTATCAGAAACAATTGATAAAGGAATACCATGTAAAGAAACAATTTCATTTACATATAGTTTAGATAATTGTTCCATACTAATTGTTTCCTTCATTGGTAGAAAATGAGTTGACTTGGTTAGTCTATCTACAATCACCCAGATTGTATCATTACCTTTCCTTGTTTTGGGTAATTTAGTAACAAAATCCATTGTTATCAATTCCCATTTCCACACCGGCATTTCTAATTGCTGTAACAAACCTGAGGGTTTCTGGTGTTCAGCTTTGACTTGTGAACAGGTTAAACATTTAGAAACATAGGCTGCTATGTCCTTTTTCATTTCTATCCACCAGAAATTTTTCCTTAAATCCTGGTACATTTTATCACTTCCTGGATGCATCGTATATTTAGACTTGTGGGCTTCTTCTAATATACGATGACGTAGATTTCCTAATTTACGTATCCACATTCTCTTTTTATGGAACCTCCAAATTCCATCTATTCCTTGTTCCAATTCTTTTAGCATACCTTTTAATTTTTCAGAATCATCCTTGATTACTGATTCTTGTGCTTCTCTTATCTGATCATTTAAATCTACTTGCAGATTTAATTTAAGAGAACGTACCCTTTTTGGCTTTTCATGATACTTTCGGCTTAAAGCATCTGCCACTACATTGGCTTTTCCTTCATGATACTGGATATCGCAATTATAATCACTAAGTATTTCCATCCAGCGTCTTTGTCTCATATTCAATTCCTTCTGTTTAAAAATATACCTTAAACTCTTATGATCGGTGAATACAGTAAACTTACTACCATAAAGGTAATGTCTCCAAATTTTAAGAGCAAAAATTATAGCTCCTAATTCTAGATCATGAGTTGAATAATTCTCTTCATGATTCTTAAGTTGTCTAGATGCGTAAGCTATAACCTTTTGGCGTTGCATCAATACACATCCATAACCTAACTTAGAAGCATCACAATAGACTATAAAGTCTTCAGTTCCTTCTGGTAATGCTAGTATGGGTGTATGGGTTAATCTTTGCTTAAGGATTCTAAAGGCTTCTTCTTGTTTTACTCCCCATTCAAACTTAACAAATTTACAGGTTAGCTTAGTTAAGGGAATGGCTATTCTAGAAAAATCTCGAATAAATCTTCTATAATAACCGGCCAATCCTAAGAAACTTCTAACCTCGGTTGGTGATTCAGGGATTTTCCATTTAGTAATCGCCTCGATCTTTGTTGGATCCACATGAATTCCTTCATGATTGACTAGGTGTCCAAGGAATTGTACTTGTGCTAACCAAAATTCACACTTAGAGAATTTAGCATAAAGCTTTTCCTTTCTTAATAAACTTAAAAGTGCGTGCAAATGCTTTGCATGATCTTCTTTATTCTTAGAATAAATTAGAATATCATCTATGAAGATGATTATGAATTTATCCAAATATGGTTTACATATTCGGTTCATCATGTCCATAAATGCGACTGGGGCATTGGTTAAACTGTTGGATCTGAGTTTGATTTTGATTGTATTTTATGTTTGAAATTAAAATGAAGATGGATGAGTTGTGCAGCGGAATTAAGATGAAAACAAACTTTGCATACAATCAAACGAGAGTATTACTTTGATCAAGACATTTTCTACAAAGAACCGAAAGATTGAATTTATTTTCAACACCAATTACAATGTAATGCTTAATACAAACTCCCCCTCAGCCAGAGCTCAGCATTTGTTCATGCAGGAAAACAAGTTTGCAAAGAGCTAATAGAACAGTACAGAGCACTGTTCTAGTTATAGGCACTAGCAAACCACTGAGCATCTAAACTGACGTCACCATGAAAGTGACATCTAACCTCCTAACAAACTCTAACCTCTGATCTATACAAACACTGCTATACTAACTACTGCTTATTACATTACATTACATAAAAGACAATTAAACAACTGCTGCATCCTTCCACTGCTGTGAACCCGGCAGTGCTTGTCCGGATCAGCAGTACTTGACTCAAGGCAGTAGATTGAGCAGCAGAGCTTTAGTCTTCCATCAGCCTTTACTAGAGCAGCAGATTGACGGTCAGTGGCTTGTACGATCAGTAGATAGGAGGTCAGCAGATGTTGAAACCACTTTCAAGGGGAGAGACTTGTATGTAACATCTGCTTATTCTGGATCCACTACTCTGACCCAGTTTTGGCTTTAATTATCTGTTCCTCTGGTAGGGTTCGATCCCAACAATCTCCCCCTGGAACAGATAATGCCAAAACTCTTCATTATTGTGGAATTCTTTATTGCCTCATCAGAAGTTCCCTTATCTGAGCTTTAAACTGTAGTTCAAAATCTAGGGCATCTGTGTCATCATCATCCCTGCTAAGTGGAAGATCAAGGAGATCCTGCAAATCTTCAAGACTCAGGCCAAGAGCTTGTTCCCTTGATATTTTCTTCACTTCTCCACCAGACCTGAGCAAAGTCAACACGTAGGTCTGTTTGTCAGTTTCCCACTTTTGTATTTTTGAGCCTGGTGGGTTTCTTGGGAGATGTTTATTTGCAGAAGTATTTGGTGAGGCTGGCCTATTCATGACTGGCTGAGCAGCACTTGCAGATTGTTCCAATTCAAGATCTTCTTTGATCATTAATTTAATGCCCTCTTTTACAATAGCACTTCCAGCTTTTAGATCTTGAATTGTTTCAGCACCTGACTGGTTTTGACTCCTTCTTTTATAGATGGCAGCACCAGCTGGAGCAGTGGTTCTTTTGACTTGCAGCTTTGGTGGTCTTTTTGAGACCTCTGCTTTGGAGTAGTCAGGCTTTTGTGGAACTTTTGGATCTTTCTTTCTGAATTCCTCTAACCTTTTGTAGGTAGCCCTGACCCTATCTTCTCCCCACTTTGTCATTGAGTTCTTTGACCCATAATCAGCTGCTATCAGCTCCTCTTTCATTCTCTTCAACTCTAATGCCTTATCAGCTTCAAACTGTTTGAACTTTTCAGGAGGATTCTGCTTGACCTTATTTTTGATCATTTCTTGAATCCTGGCTGCCTCTTTTTCAAGCTCAGGAATGGTCCAGTTTTTGTACATGTGTTTCTCCCCCTTGTATTTCTTGTAGGTCATGATGTTCTCAATGTAGTCTTTTCTCAAGGACTCATCTGCCCTTTCTGAGATTTGCTGACATACATTTTTGGCAAATTGTTCCATAGCTCTGACCTGTGTGAGTAGAAACTGATAGTTTTGATGAAATTCCCTATCAGATTTCCCTTGTTTATTTTTTATTGCAATATCCTCTGCTTGTTTGGCCTTGAGTTTCAAATATTCTTCAATATTGTTAGGCCCGGGATATCCTTCAACTGATGGCAAACTCCTTTTAGCTGGGTCATCCTCATAGTAAAAGGATTTGATTTCTTCCCTAACTGCAATGAGTTCCAGAGGAAATGAGACACCAGCAGGAGGTAATGGCTTTAGAATTTGAGCTGAAGAGAGAGGTATAGGTTTTGGAATGGTGACAAGTGACAGGGATTTTGAAGATGTTGGTGGTGGTGAATAGTCATCATCTTCGAGGATTAGCCTTCTCCTTTTTGTTTGAGGAGGGACTGATGATGTTTTGGGTGGAATAGTGCTGGTAATTTGGGTGGCAGTGGTTTGTGATTGACTAACAGCTGTTGAAACAACTGGTGTTTCAACCACTGTTGTCATTACAACAGATGTTGTAACATCTGTTGTCTTCTGCTTTTTGGCAGGAGGTGATGGTGGTGAGGTTGTTTTTAGAGGTGATTGTGGTGGTGGTAAAACAGTGGTTGTGGTGTGTGTTGAAGTGATAACAGATGTTGAAACCTCTGAAGTACCAGCAGTAGTTGATACAGAAGGAGTTACAACAGCTGTTTGGGTGGAGGTTTGATGCTGATGGCTTTTGGATGGTGGTTTTGGAGGCTTTGGAAATCTGGATGGGATGGACTTAGGTTTCCTTTTTGTCTTAAGATTTTTAGTATCCTTTGATCCAGAACAACCCTGCTCATACAGCTCCATGAAGGCTCTTTTCTCCTCATTCCACCTTGAAATATCCTTTGCCATTCTATCTCTTTTTACACTTGCTACTCCTTCATCAAGTGCTTCTTGAGTAGCATCAACCTTTTTACTACCATCTGGCACAGGAATTTTTCTGGTCATAGCATCCTTTTCAGGTTCAATGTACAGACCATCATCTATTCCTTTCTTCTTCCACTCCTGAATTTTCTCCCCCTTTTTGGCATTATCTTCTGGGAGTTGATCAATAAAAAGTACTGTTGGAGGAGCAGTGCCAGTGGTTTCCAGTAAATGGGCCTTGATTGCCTTAATGTCTGCTTGAGTGTTCTTGTACCTAGACTCCATTATGTTTCTCAGCTTTTGGACATGTAGTTCATGTTGCTGATCAGCCATTTCCTTTTGTTGTTGGAGAAAAGGTTGGAAGAGATTCCAGAGCTCATTTGTAGCAGATGCTTGTGGTGGAGCAGGTGCTTGAGGTGGAACAACAGTGGATTGCATCTTTTGTATTGTCAACACCTGTTGTAGCATATCTTTAATATCTGCAACAGATGTATCCAATTTGTCAACTCGTTCCGTCAAATCCTGATATTTTAAATCATCACCCAATTTAATGGGATCATCTAATTTCCCACTAACAGTGGTTTTATCAGTGGTTGAGGTAGGGAGTGTACTCCAAACACTAACCACTGATGCCCCTTTGTCTTGGTACTAGGGTCTTCTTCCTTCAACACTTGACAACCTTTTGATGTTACCAGTAGGATAAATAAATCCACTAGTGGTTGGCAGAGGTGCTATGTAAGGAATTGCCTCCAAGGAAGTCTTATTAATGTAACCACTGTCCACCTGTAAACCAGTGGGTTCAACAGTTGTAGTGGCTGCTTCACTTGGACTACCACCAAGAGTTACGTGTAACTTAAGGGGTGTAACCTCCTCAGGTTTTGTTGGTGGGTTAGCAAAGATTGATACATCAGACCCAGTCATTTGTTGAGGTATGTTCTCATTGATAGGTGATTGAGAAGGACTGGTTAGTGCCTGGTTCAAATCAATTGCATCCAACAACAGTTTAGTTGGTGAGGGAATTGTGGATGTGAGGTTTGGTGTAGAAACAGGATTTGCTCCGGGCATTGAGCTGTGGATGATGAAACCAAGTGATTTCAGAGCATCATGATGTGGAGGCCCTAAGTGTACAACTTGTTCTTTTTGTGAAGAAGCAGGAGGAGTTTCGGTTATGGGTTGAGATATTTGTACCAACTGCTGTGAGGAAGTAGCAGCAGTGGTTTCTTGTGACATTTGTGCTGTCACAGGCAGTAGCTCTGGTATCTCATCCTCCAGAGTTGCCTTTTTGATGGGTTTGGGGGGTTTTGAGTTTTTCTTTTTGGCTTTTTGGTGATTTTAGGTGTGGGTTTCAAAGCAGTTGTTCTGCTGCTTTGATCACCTTGAGCAGTGGGCTCAGCTGCAGATACCTGAGGAGCAGTGGTAGCTGCTAAAATCTGCTCAGGCACCTCTGCTTGTGTTTTTGAAAGGTGTTAACATTCTTGAAAAAGTTTCAGCAGTTAAACTGTTTATTTGAATATAATCACCTTGGTTTATTACAGCAATATCATCCTTACTGAATTTCTTTTCAAAATGATAACTTAGAAACCTTGGAAACAGTAGGAATGATTTTGTTTCAACATTATTAACCAAGTCATTAAAGATTTCCCGAGAATAATTAAAATTTTCTTCTTGAAGAATAGCATATCCCAGATTTTGAATCTTTAATGGTATTTCATTAAAAGAAGTGGTTTTGTTTGAAACACACATTAGGAGGGTATGGAATAAAAATCTTGTTGCAGAAGGAAAGAAACCTTTTTGTAAGGTAGCTTTCTTCATCATTGTGTCTGCATACCCTCTCTCAATGAAGTCACTTTTCAACTCGTTTTTAGGGAAAGAAGTTTTACCTTGCTGATCCTCGAGTTGAAAGACCTCTGAAATTGACTGTGGTGTAATCTTGACAGGTTTTCCCTTTAGAGTAGAGTTAATGGCTATTACAGCGTCTCCTTGTGTTTCAAGGGTTGCATTCTTCCAAAACTCCATTTGGGTTGTCAAGTAAATTGGTGCATCGGCTATTAACAAAGTTTTGTACTTTGATTTAGCCATTTTGGCGATGATGGTGTCGAAAGCTTCTGTGGTGCCGGGTTTTGTGAGAAGACCCAGAAGATTGTGAGATGGTTTGTGTGGGATTTCAGTGGTATTGACCTTTTGAGAGGCCGCTTTCGACCACGATTTGGAAATGGATTTCCCAGATGACTTCGATTTTGTCATTTTGAAGATGATGATCGAAGAAATTTTTGAAGGAATTTGAAGAAAAACTGTTTTGAGAAGAGAATATTTTGAGAATTCAATTCGACAGTAAAACCCTGTTTTGGTGTGAAGTGGGGGTTTTATAGAGGAAAAAATGAAGGCTGACGTGGCAGCGGTTACAAAAGTACTGACCACTATGTACTGCCCACATGCCAAACTCTGAAGAAATGAAGGACAGTACTTTTATGAAAGTTACTGATGAAGGCAGTGGTTACAACGGTAAAATGGAAGCAGTGGATGAGGTGACTGAAGCAATGGTTACTGCTGTGGCTGGTGAACTACTGCTGGGAGAAAGTTCAAGAACCCTGATTGAACCATTGACAGATCCATGGTCCAAAGAGGACAAAGAAGAAGAGGAAGGGAAAAGAGCAGGTGAGAAAGAAGCAAGAGCTGATGATGAAGAGGATCATCAATGTGATTGTGCAATGATGGCTGCTGCCAAGGTATCACCTCAAGTTCTTGAAAAACTGTGTTCAGACAATTGCATTATTGCTTTTGCTAACATCAAAGAGGTAAATGAAAACCTTAGGAACAAAGTCTTGTCTGATGAAGTTAAATTTGAAAAGTTGCTAAAAGAACTTAGAAACAAATTGGCTAAAAAAGATAAAGAGATCAGCAGTCTGAAAGAAGAGCAGAGCATAACCAAAACTCAACTCCAAACTATGGTAGAAAAATACCAAGTTTGTAAAAAGGAGTTAGAGTCCACCCAGATTACCTGTGAGAAGACTTTATTTTCATCTTAATTCCGCTGCACAACTCATCCATCTTCATTTTAATTTCAAACATAAAATACAATCAAAATCAAACTCAGATCCAACATAAACCAAATGGCATGACAGTAAATTCATAATGACCATACCTTGTTCTAAAAGCGATCTTAGGAATGTCCTCTTCCTGTACCTTTAACTGATGATATCCTGACCTTAAATCGATTTTAGAGAAAAATCGAGCTCCTTGCAGTTGATCAAACAGATCACCGATTCTCGGTAATGGATACCGATTCTTAATCGTGACCTTGTTTAATTCACGGTAGTCAATGCACATACGCATCGACCCGTCCTTCTTTTTAACAAACAATATCGGCGCTCCCCATGGCGGCGAACTTGGCTGTATGAATCCTTTCTCCAATAATTCATCTAATTGTTTCTTTAATTCTTGCATTTCTGCGGGTGCCAAACGGTAAGGTGCTTTGGCAATCGGTGTTGTTCCTTGTATCAAATGGATTCTGAATTCAACTTCTCTATCTGGAGGTTGTCCTGGCAATTCTTCTGGAAATACATCTGAAAACTAAGATACTACTGGAATATCCTTTAGTTCTTTTCCTTTAGTGTTAGTGATTATAGAAATCAAATACACTATAGAACCTTTTCTTATAGAACTTGCAGTTTTCATCACAGAGATAAATTTCGTAGATCTAAATGGCTTATCTCCTTTAATTGTGATCATTTTACCTTTTGGTGAATTTACTTGAATTAACTTTTGATCACATAAAATACTGGCTTTATTGGCTATTAACCAATCCATTCCTAAAACAACATCGAATCCTACCAGATTCATAGGATAAAGGTTTGCAATAAATTTCTGATTTAAAATTTCTATGCTTTCTCCTTGCAAGATTTCAGAAATCCTAACGGTTTCTCCATTGGTTGTCTCTACTAAGCATAATTGTGGTAGTTTAGTTAATGACTGATTTAGAAATTTGCAAAATGATGTATTAATAAAACTTTGGTTTGCACCAGAGTCAAATAATACTTTAGTAAAGATCTCATTAACTAAAAACATACCAGCTATGACATCTGAAATCATCTTGGCTTCATCTGCAGTCAAAACAAATGCTCTAGCATTTTTAGTATTCTTGTTGTCTGGAGCTGGAGCTAATTTTGGACAGTTTGGCCTGATATGACCTTTTTCTCCACAATTATAGCATAATCCATTACTGGATTTCTTCCTGCAATTTTCTTCCTTGTGTCCTGGCATCTTGCAAAAGTTACAGTATATGGAGCATCTTTCTGAATGCTTTCTTTTGCAATTCCTACAGTAAAGTGTAGAGGTAGAACCTATATTTTTCCCACGATTAAAATTTCCAGAACGAAATTCTTGCGTGAGCTTTTGGGTTAGGTTCCTCTTCTGATCTTCTTCTCTAGTACGGACTAATTCATCAGTCAAGGTATTTGCTAGTTCTACAACTTCTTCTATATTTTGAGGTCTAGCTGCCTTGACTATGTGTCTTATCTCTCCAATTAATCCCCAAATATAACGGGAGATTAACACTGGTTCTGGTGAAGCAATGGTTGGCACTATTCTGGCATATTCAAAGAATATTTTAGTGTATCCCTTACTATCCACACCAGTCATCCTAAGGTTTAGGAATTTGTTTGCTATTTGTTCCTTTTCATTAGGTGGGCAAAATTTCCTTTCTACCTTGTTCTTAAATTCTTCCCATGTCATATTGTAGGTTTTATCACTTCCTCTTGATTGAAGGATAGTGTTCCACCATTCTAGTGTTGTATTCTTAAACAGATTAGAAGCAAATAGTATCTTATCTTCTTCAGCACACTTGCTTATCCTTAAGACCGTCTCAGTCTTTTCTATCCAGCGTAAGGTTGCAATGGCCCCTTCGTTGCCCGAGAATTCCATTGGTTTACAAGACCAGAATTCTTTATATGAACAACCGTAAGACACAATTCTTCTTCTTTTGGGAATAGGCAATTGAAGTATAGGTCCATTATTCACGTTGTGTTCTGGTTCAACTGGTCGCTTACTGCTATGCTTACTTTTATTATCAGCATCCTTAGTAGTTTGAAGAATAAATGGCATTGCATCAATAATTCCTTGTGCTACTATGTGTTGGATAGCACTATTATCCATTTGATTGTTATTGTTATTGATGCTTGGATTCTCATTAACCACGTTAATGTTACTCTGGTTATCATTATTCAGATTTCCTTGATTTCCTTCGTCGGCCATCTGAATTTTAAACAATTACCCCATATTAATATCACAAATAATATCTTAATATAGTTAATCACATGACACGCATTTTTTCCAAAAGCGTCGATCATTGCGACTATACTCTTTTCATATACTATGCGTCTATTACACACTAGTACTGAAATAAAAATTACAATACTAACAGAAATAGAATCACACTAATAGTAATATGCATCCGTACACACATATTTTATTTTATTTTTATTTTATTATATTTTACTATTACTATTACTACTACCATCTCCTGCCATCACATTACGGATATGGATTTATCCAAAAATCCATATTGCGCTCATCGTATTTCCATACGAGACGCTCTCCCACCTGACGCATTCTCTCACTGCTCTCTAAAATTTCCTCCCCAAAAGTCCTAAGTTCTTGGACGTTTTCTGCACTCATTGGGGGTGCAGGTTTTAGGACTGGGTTTGGAATCTGGGGTGCGGGTTCCTGATATGGGGGTGATAGTGCCTGAAATCGGTAAGGATCTTCTAAAATCTCCCTAATATATTCATCATGGTAATAGAGATCTAAAGGGTCCATACCTGGATAGGCTCCTATGTTCTGTATGGGTGTGTCTTCATAAACAGGGTAACGTTGCACAAAGTCCCTATTATCGTCCCACCAGGGGTCGTAATTTGGATCTAGGGGGTTTGGTGCAGGTATCCTAGGGATTTCTTTTGGGTTAAAGTCATGCATCTCCACTTGGTTTTCCTGGTTTTCTATCTCCATGGGTTGATCTGGGTTTTATGGTTGTGGGGCTACTAATTGTTCCAGACTTAGGTCAGCAGCAGTTGTGGCTAGGATATGGAAATTAGCTAGGCTTCTATTAAGCATATCCTGTGTTTGGGCATCTGTTTTTCGCTTAGCGGCTGCTAAAACTCTTTGCTGTTGCAACTTTCGCATCCTCTTCCTACGAGCAAAAGCTTCCTTACTGAACCATCCTCGTTTCTTATGAGGGAATGACTCTTCTGACTGAGCTTTAAAAGCAAACACTCCTTCTTCCTGGTCAGCAGTATACCCAGAAAGGGCAGGCTGTGAAGAAGTACCTTCACTCTTAGGTGAATCAGACAACTGACGACTCATGTCTGAGGGTCCTTGATTACCCATACTGTAAACTAACAAATAGTCAAATAACACATAACAAATAAATACAGTTATGCACGTATTTTCAAAATTTATTTCCTAACAAAATATAGAATTTAAGTGTCAGCAGAACACTTCTTTGGCTCAGACCAGTGGCTAGGCTCTGATACCACCTTCTGTCGCAACACCCGATCCCTTATCTGTCCTGGGAACGGGCGGACGCGAGCTCAGAGTTTGGTGGTATCAGCTGTTTAATCTTGCAACAGAATTTACATCAGGACCGTAGTTAGGAAATGTTTATCAGAGTAAAACCACCATAATTGATATTAATAAACACATGGGCAAAACCCAAGTTTCTTATCACTGTTGATCGTTCTCTCAACTAGTGACGCTGGTTATATCACTGTTGATCATTCTCTCAACTAGCGATTCCGGTCATTTCACATATTATATTTAATATATTTTATTATGATATACCTTTATTAACTAAACATTATTTTATAATGTAAATAGTAAATTTAGGTTTATTAAATATATTTTCTTTAATATAACTAATATATTTTAATAATGATTAATAAAGCTCTATTTTATATAGACACCATTTAGATTTATTTCACTCATACATTAAATTTATTAATTATTTAATATAAAAGTAATATTAGTTATAGGCTATGGCCACTGGGGTACAATTTCCCCCGTGCTTGTGGGCATGCTACTATTGGCTAACTTTATGGCCAATAGTAACGACGGTCAAGTAATGTATAAAACTTCCCATACCGGCAGTTATTGAAGAATACAAAAATTTAATCACTGTAAGTATAACTGATAAACATTTAGCATTTTGGAAAAAAAATTTAAATATAATTGTATCACAAAAAGGTGATAAAAAGATGAATGACTCACAAACTGTGAGAAAAGAGAATGGACTCACCTAGTCGGGCAGAGCCTTGACATGCGTTATGGGACTCCCGATCAATCGGAAAGGATATCAGTGATCGGGAGTTAAAACACTTAAAACGGGGCAGGGCTTTATTATTATTAAAGAAGAGAAAAAAAACATATATACGAATAGAAAGAGTGAGAGAGAGTGTAGGCAAAAAAGAAAAGTTTGGCCTTCTATTTATACTTCGTTTCAAATCTTGGGGATCGGCCACGCTTACCTCAAATTTAATTGTTAGTCGTGCATTGTTGTATGCATGTTGACTGTACACGTTAACATTCATATTGAATGTTTTATTTTGATTTTATTATTATTTTATTATTATATATATTATAATTAATTTAACTGCTTCACTTATTTGGCGCTTATAACTTCTAAAATATAACGTTTTATAAAACAATGATTATATCATTAGAACGAGAATAATCTTATCTACATTTTGAACCAAGTTTCATTAAAAACGGAGTAAGTCCAAATACAATGTATTTTATAATTTAATTATCAGACGGTCACTAGGCCCGTCTAAGTATTTCATATTTCTAATAGTCAACTTACCCGTAATCTACCCGTCTAATAATATAAGTTTTATATACTTTATTTTAATATATAAAATAGAAATGGTACACATATATAGTTTTTAAAACTATATGGGTTGAATAATTGTTTTAAAAATAAAACTAGTTACTATTGGTTAATAAATTTAAACAACCTATAACTCTTATATGATAAAAAATGGATATGTTACACCCGATGCCCCGCAAGAGGAACCGTCACCATGACGACGAGAGGACGAATCTGAACCGGAGCCGCCGAGTCTAAGGTTAGTAACGCCAAGTTGTTTACGCAATGGATTCGAAATAATCGGTTCTGGAAAACTCTTACAGTCAAAACACACATCTATTCTATTTATAGAACTGGAATTGAACTAAGCATTTCTTCGGCGCAAGGTTGCTCCTGCTACCAGCTTGTGATAGCAAGTCACCAGCGCAACTAGGAGTCACAACAATTTTCTAAGTACCAAATCCAGAAACAAACAACATGAATCTCCACATGTTTTTGCCATCCAAATTACATCAACAGACTCCCCCTTGGCAACAAATGGAGATCTTCATTCTAACCAATTGGCCGGTTTGCGAGTTCTCGTATAAATCACGTGTTTGACACAAACTTTGACAACCCACTAGAACTTCAGTGCTTCACTTTCACATTGCGTGATGAAACAAAATTGGATTCTTGTATAAGATCTTTAATTCAGTTTCTGATAGATTGACCAAATTCATTGGATCATATATTCTCTAAACACCAACCATGTCTTCAACCTAAACCACTACTTCACCTGTAAACCCATCATAGTACCACCACCGCAAAGTACCAAACATGTCTTGCTTGTACTTGTGTAGCATTATCTTCTTTAACCCCTTTGCAGGTGGATAGACAAGCTTGACCCAGGGTTTCTTCGTTCGGGGTCAATATTTTGTATTTTTAACAACTCTTCTTAGATCATGGGGCATTATCTTATCAAACTTTGTTTGGCATTCTTTAATCAGTAAAGCTAGCTTTAAACCAATCTGCATCATTGTTATATACTTATATGAAAGATTTATCATAGATAACTAAGATAGTCTTCTAATGTCTAACCTTGGTAAAGAATCAAAAGCCGCCTCTTTTTAGTTAAAATACTGCATACCATTTGTTCTTTTATTTACGAACACCTTCAACACATTATCAAACATCCAGCTAAATATGTCAACTGTTGATATAGACTTGTTTTCATAGAAAGTTTTCACTTTAGGTGACTGAGGTACTGTTAGAAACTGTTAATCTTGATGAGAATTTGTCTTAGGGTTTTGCAGAACGAAAGTGAATGTTCATTAATATGAATTGATAAATCTGAATGTTGTGATACATGAATATATATATATATATATATATATTCATGTATATATATACATGAATTATATTAGCGATAACCGCCATATATGAACTTATGTTAAGTAAATAAATAATATTACTAATAATATCATCTAGCTTATAAATATATGTCTAACACCCTCCCGTAAGCTAGATCATCTCAGCGTCATGTGCAGCAGATCCTTTAACCGAGTGAAGTCTTTCGGCTGCAATGCTTTTGTCATAATATCTGCCATTTGATCTTTTGTTGCACAAAAGATAACAGTTACTTCTCTTTTCTTGATCAAGTCCCTGATGAAATGATACTTAACCCTTATATGCTTTCTTTTTCCATGATACACCGGATCTCTTGCTAAGCAGATGGTTGACTTATTATCACAGTATATTGGAATTGAGTAATCTTTCTTTCCTTGCAGATCATCTAGAATTCCTTTAATCCATATTGCTTGACAACCAGTTAAGGACAAAGCCATATACTCGGCTTCTGTCGAAGACAGTGCTACCACCTTTTGCTTCTTTGATTGCCAAGATATAGGACCAGACCCTAAATGAAAAATATATCCAGAGGTACTTTTGCTGTCATCTATATTTCCGGCATAATCACTATCACTAAAACCCACAAGATGCTTCTTTCCTCCTTTAGAATATGTAATTCCTTGATCCTGGGTCCCTTTGATGTATTTCAGTATGCGTTTTGCTGCTTCCCAATGACTCTTCTTTGGACATTCCATGAATCTACTTATCTTGCTCACTGCAAACATAATATATGGTCTTGTGTTGGTTAAGTACATCAGACTTCCAACTAAGCTTTGATATACACCCTCATCCACGAAATCTTCCGGATCATCTTTGGACAATTTTAGTCCATATTCCATTGGAGTGGAAACTGTGTTGTATTGGGTCATCCTATATTTTTCTAACAGATTTCTCATGTACTTTCTTTGTGAGATAATGATATTACCATTCTCATAAAGTACCTCTATGCCAAGAAAGTAGTGTAATCGACCCATGTCAGTCATTTCAAACTCCTTTTTCATTGAGGTTTTAAATTCTGTAATTAAACTCATTGAGTTGCTTGCTATAATTAAATCATCTACATACAAGCATATCACTAGCTTTCCTTCTTTAGTGTCATTGATGTTGAGGGTGTGTTCATAAGTGCATTTCTTAAACTCGTGTTGCATAAAGTATGAATCTATGCGACTGTACCATGCCCTAGGTGCTTGTTTTAGACCGTATAGAGCTCGTTTGAGATGACATACCTTTTTCTCTTCTCGTTGTTTAATATAGCCTTGAGGTTGTTCTATATAAACTTGTTCTTTCAACTTCCCGTTCAAGAAGGCAGTTTTTACGTCCATTTGATGAAAATGCCATTCATGTTGAGCCGTGAGAGCCAACACTAATCGAACCGTTTCGAATCTGATTACTGGTGTAAACACTTCTTGATAGTCTATTCCATATTTCTGCTTGTATCCTTTTACTACCAATCTGGCCTTGTATTTGTCTACGTTCCCTTTTTCGTCATATTTTGTTTTATAAATCCACTTAACACCTATCGGTTTTTTGATGTCTTGGAGGATCTACCAGTTCCCACGTTTGATTTTTAAGAATTGATTCCATCTCTTTATCCATTGCTTCTAACCATCTCGAATCCTTGCTGGCCTCTTCATAGGCTGTCGGATCAGCACTTGTATAAAGAACAAAATTCACCACTTGATTTTCATTATATTTTTGTAACACCTCTGCTTCTGTTAGAGCTCTCGAATCACGGTATATGTTGTTGATGTTTCTTGTGCGAATGACTTCATTCTCAGAATCGGTCGAAGAGGATTCATCCTTGTGCTGCTGCATATGTTCTGCAGCCGAGTCATTCTCGTTCTGCATAGTGTTGTTTATTCCCTGATTTTGCTCCTCGCTTGCAGAGTCAATAAACTCTGGATGCTCATTAGATATCTATTCACCTTGTGCCTTATCAGATCTGTTGTCTTCTTGGGCTTGACTCTCGTTATTATCAGTTGTAACGAATGGAACATCAGACACTTCTGGATCGATAACCCACCTTTTGTTTTCATCAAATACAACGTCACGACTTATGATAATCTTGTTGGTTTGTGGATTGTATAACTTGTATCCTTTGCTGTTTTCGCTATAACCAACAAAGATTGTCTTTTCAGTCTTATTTGCCAGCTTATCTCGATGTTGTTTAGGAACATGAACATAAGCCAAACAACTAAATACTCTTAGATGTTCTACATTGGGTTTCTGTCCATTCCATGCTTCATACGGAGTGTTATTTGGTCTAGTTTTTATGACAGTTCGGTTGAGAATGTAGGTAGTGCACGATATTGCTTCTGCCCAATAACAATTCGGTACTTGTTTGATATTCATCATACTCCTGCTTAATTCCATTAGTGTCCTATTCTTCCGTTCGGCTATTCCATTTTGTTGAGGAGAGTAACTATTCGTAAGTTGATGACGTATTCCATTAAGTTTCAGATAATCTTGAAACATTTTGCTACAATATTCTCCTCCACGATCCGTTCTTAATGTTTTAACTAAATGATCCGATTGTTTCTTGTTCAATGCTTTAAACATTTTAAAGTAATTTAATGCCTCAAACTTGAACTTGAGAAAATATACCCACGTTTTCCGAGAATAATCATCGATGAATGTGATAAAATACCTACATCCACCTATTGATTCCGTTCTCATTGGCCCGCATATGTCGGAATGAACTAGTTGTAGAGGCTCGTTAGCTTGCCACGTTGTTCTCTTTGGAAAGGGTTTCCTTGCTTGCTTTCCCGATACGCATCCTTCGCATACATTGCCATCTTTTATCATCCTTGGCAGCCCAACGACTAACTCTTTGTTTCCCATCTCAATCAAAGTGTCCATATTCACATGACCATAACGTTTGTGCCATAGACTTGAAGCATCCTTCATTGTCATATTCATTACAAACTTTAGATCACTTTCAGGATAGAGGGGAAACATCTTATTATTCGTCATTTTGATGACACCTATAACTTCATTACTTGCATCTTTGATGACACATCTGTCCTTCTGAAATGAGACTACATACCCCTTTTGTATAAGTTGTCCCACACTTAATAAATTATGTTTCAAACCTTCACATAAAACACGTTTGGTATATTCCTTTCTCGTCCTCTAATTGAAATAGAGACGTCTCCGCTGCCCAATACCTCCAACCTTTTGTCATCACCCGTCCTCACCTCTTTCTTTAGTGATTCATCGAGAAAAGTAAACAATTTTCGGTTTCCTGTCATATGATTGCTGCAGCCACTGTCTAGATACCAACAGTCATCTTTGACTGTCTCTTCCATGTTGAAGATCATAAACATGGTGTCTTACTATTCGTCGTCTGGTTCTTCTTCCTTGTGAATTAACACGATATCCGACCTTTCGCCTTCATCCTTTAGTTGACAGAACTTGGCGGTGTGACCAAGTCTTTGACAATTGTAGCATCTTATTGAATTCATGTTTCGGCCTCTATTCTTGCCTCGTCCTCTTCCTCCAACATCATTCCGAGACTATTTATATCTGTCCTGATTAGAGTTTTTTACTTGAAATGCATGTTCCACAGGATTATCATCATACCGCTTCAATCTCAATTCGTAAGATTGAAGAATCCCCATCAATTCTTCAGTGGATACATCCTCCAAGTTTTTCGTTTCCTCTATAGCGATGACTACTGACTCGAAATTTCGAGTCAAACTTCGTAGAATTTTTTCTACAATTCGCTGTTCATTGATTTTTTCTTCATTCATTCTTAACTGATTAACAATATGGGTTGTTCTGTTGAAGTAATCTTCGACAGACTCTCCCTCCTTCATTTTTAATGCATCAAATTCACATCTAAGAGTTTGAAGTTTCACAGTTTTTACCCGATTTTCTCCCTTGTATGATTTATGCAGAATGCCCCATGCCTCCTTCGACGATTTTGCCAGGGCAATTCTTTCGAATACTGTATCAATCACTGATTGAAAAATTATATGTAGAGCCCTTTTATCCTTTTTGATTGAATCGCGATAAACTGCGGTTGCCTCTTCAGTGGGATTTGATCCCAGTTCTTGATATCCATCATCGACGATGTTCCATAATTCTTGAGATTCGAGTAGAACTTTAATTTGTATATGCCAGTGGTAATAATTATGTCCAGTAAGTTTAGGAATCTACGTTTGAATTCCTTGTGCCTGATTCATGTTTCTTGAACGAAGAATTTAATGTGAAATTGATGTTTGAGAGTTTGATCGATGTGGCTCTGATACCACTATGTTAGAAACTGTTAATCTTGATGAGAATTTGTCTTAGGGTTTTGCAGAACGAAAGTGAATGTTCATTAATATGAATTGATAAATCTGAATGTTGTGATACATGAATATATATATACATGAATTATATTAGCGATAACCGCCATATACGAACTTATGTTAAGTAAATAAATAATCATACTAATAATATCATCTAGCTTATAAATATATGTCTAACAGGTACAACCTTGAACCATTCTCTTCATCGCTCATCCATCTTTTGATACTTTATCAGAATTAGCTGGTTCAAAATTTTTAGGAGTTATTGGTTGTGCATCACAAATCTCACCTTCGCCAAGTTTCGTAAACGAATCATCAAATACAGGAACATCAACATCATCTTGATTTTCATAGTATAGTTGTTAAGTATCCTCTATAACTTTAATCTCATCCACAACATTCATTTCTATATTTTCATCTTCTACTAAATATTCTTCATCAGGGCAATTGAGCAAGTCTTTAATCACTTTTTCAACCAAATCCCCTTATCACTAGCTTGATCTCCATACTTATCGTGTAACTCCCTGTGGTTTCAGCCCTGGATGCATCAATGGTACCTAACTTATCCCTTTCTGACGGCTCACTAGAATCACACCATCAGCATATTTATTTGTCTGGTTGATCTTTATCTTTGTTTTGCTTAGAATTCAACCATGAACAGCAGAATTGGATAACAATGAACTTACTAGATCAGTAAGAGTATCAATTTGCCTCTGTTGAGCGTCTATAGTCTTTTGTTGAGCAGTTCGATTCCCGAAACTATATACCCGTTAACACATACTAGAAAACTTATAGAGTAAACTTTCGTTTTGCTCCCTGTGGTTTGGTCATTTTAACAGTTTTGCTCCAATAGTTTAAAAATAGTCATTTTCCTCCCTGATCTTTCGAGTTTGTCGCCAGTTTGCTCCCTAATCTTTCAAGTTTGTCGCCAGTTTCCTCCCTGATGAAGTTAGAGGCTGGGAGCAAAATGAAGATAAGTTAGAAAAATCAGGGAGGAAAATGGCTATTTTTAAACTATTGGAGCAAAACTGTTAAAATGACCAAACCACAGGGAGCAAAACGGAAGTTTACTCAAACTTATAACTTATGTTTTTATAATCCATGAGTAAATTTCTGTTTTCGTCCCTGAGGTTTGTCAATTTTAACTAGTTTAGTCCAAAAATCTAATTTATAACAAATCCAGCCCTGAAGTTTGCATTTCTTAACGTTTTTTTATCCCTAAGGGTGCTTTTTCATTTAATTCTTAGGGATGAAAAGCGTTAAGAAATGCAAACCTTAGGGATGGTTTTGTTATAAATTAGATTTTTGGACTAAACTAGTTAGAATGGACAAACCTCAGGGACGAAAACAGAAATTTACTCATAATCCATTAACCATTGTTTAGTATTGTTTCATTCTAATATTCTTATTACTTCTATTTATATGCTACGAAATACAAAATTATTTTTTAAGATTAATATTATTATATTTACATTTTATAAACATTATAAATATTTTTATTATAACAATGATATGTATGTTATTTATTATAAGTTAATATATTGTATAGATTTTAAAAACATAAAATTATAATGATAAATAGAAAATATATACAGTACATGAAAATCCTAAGGGATATACTACAAAACACTAGTGGATATACGCAGTACCTGACGGGTAATAGGCCGAGTATTGGACAATATTTTACAACTGGGTATTAACCATACCCGATCCATTAGCATCCCTGCCCCAACATAGAAGTTGGAGTAAAACACAACTAAATATACTTGCCAATTATGTTGGCTCTTTATAAACAACTTCAATGTTTATTCATTTTCCTATTGTGCAACAAATTCACAAAGACATATTATTTAACAATAATTACATATAATTTGTGTCAAAACTTAGTGAAAAAAAATTCACTAAATCTTCTAACAAAAATATGCATACACAGGCAAGATACTTGCTAAATGTTTGTGTACAGTGAGATTTTGTGGGAGTTAGTGAGTTAGAGAAGCCTGACCGTTAAGGTGAGTTTCATATGTATTTTCAAAACTAACACTGATATACTATACAAATTGTTACATGCTTTATCTTATTCTAAAGTTTGTTTTGCATGTTATAGGCAAGGAAATATATGAAGTCACTAGGCTCTCCTAGCTTATTTGACATTACATGTATCCTAGTTCCTAGCTAGATCTAGATTTAAAGCATCTTTATTAGTCCAAAATTTTACGAAATTAAGAGACTGGGGTTTGACAATACTTTTATCAAACCCATGTATAATCAAAACTTAAACAAGAAACTTATCCTAAAACTCAATGATGTTTTACACAATCCAAAAATAATACATAAAGTGCAACACACATTCACACATTTACAACAGATCTCGGTTTCGAAACCTTAGAAAAATGAAACTAAAACACTAAAGAACACAAACGAAATAAGAATGATAAAGATAACGGAATCAATTCACGAACCTACAATTTAGCCTAACCTCCTGGCCACCGGTTATGCTGCTCATCTTGATCATGGATTCTACAAATGCTTTCTCAAAGTCTTCACGTGAATTCGCGAACTTCTTAACCAATGTGTTGGTTGTTGGGTTGGTAAGTAAGGCTTGATCAGAAGTGAAGATACTCTTCCCTTCAAGAAGTAACTTATAATATCTATTGTCAAAGGTGGTAGGGGTTGAATCCAAATTTGCACCAGCACTTCTCACCTTATTATGCATTGGGCACACGCTGCGTAAACTGGCTGCAAAAGATTTGTGCATTGATGGATCAACATCTTGTGTGGTTGCAAAGTTGTGGATCCTGTTTTCGAATGAGGAGCAATGAGCAAACCCGAGAGTATGTCCTCCTACATAAGTTTGTACATAAAAAACTTAGTTTCTTGATTCTGATCAAGAAAATTAAACAAGGGCTATAATTAAATATATCATTAAATTTGTATGCACTTTTTACACACTTTTAAAAACAAGTAAAATCCTCTCAATAAAGTTGTGCATACCTATAATAATAAACAGATACAAAATGTATATAAATACATAAGTGCTATGAAAAATATAAATTGTCACTTTTTAACACTTATAATTATAAACTATAAAAAAGCAACATATATATGCATATGCAGGTTGTACCATATGTATATGTTGTGAGAGTTTTTCAAAAAAAATTGGATTTTTCCTAAAGTTTAAATCTTTGGCAAATTAAGTTTAAAGTTTCATTCTTTGTAAACTATAAAAAAAGCAACATATATATGAATATGCAAGTTGTACCATATGTTGGGGGAGTTTTTCAAAAAAAAATTGGATTTTTCCTTTCTAACCCTAAAGTTTAAATCTTTGGCAAATTAAGTTTAAAGTTTCATTCTTTGGTAATTTGAAACCCTTTAATTAGTTTGATTTTTCACTTATAATTCAAAAGTTTATATCTTTTGCAATTTAATCACTTTGATTTTTTTTTTACTTTTAACTCAAAGTTTTACATCATTTGCAATTTAACCCTAACATTTTTTAAAAATTCAACATTGATCCCTTATACTTTTCATCTTTCGCAAGTTTTCCGTTTAACGTTTCGTTCTAAATTTTCCGAGTTAACACGCCGCAACGTGCGTGTGCGGTTTCAACGTTTTTTCATCTATTTTTTCTCGTTTGACAGGCCTTTCGCAACGCATCTATTTCCCCCGTTTGATAAGTCTGTCGCAACGCGCGGGTCAGAGATCAACTTAGTTATTCTTTTTATGTTTTACACACAGGTTCACGGTCATGTAAGAGATATTTGACTTTTATTTAATTTGATATATAACTAATGAATCCCTGCCGCATTGCGGCGGGTGGTAATTCTAGTATTTATATAAAAAAAAACGTCCACGCATATAAAATACTTATAATAATCTTAGGCTGTAGATGTTCAGAGTTCAAACATCTTGTAATTATATATATTTGGGTGTTAATTATAGTGTCAATAAGATTTTGAGGTGTACCACTAGATGACCCTTATATTGACATCCAAATGGATATAGCTTTAAGAACTTGTTAGACTAGAGTGTGAAGAATTAAGATATATTTATTCTAGTGTAGTACAATTGGAATATACCTGAAAGTGCAACTAAGTCTTCCATGGAAAGACCTCGTTGCGAAAAACTTTGTTGGAGTTGAGATATGTTGGAGGTGGGAGCTGCCAATTGTCTAGTTTCAGATGCTCTTGAAATCCGACCATCTTTTCGCCCTTTTGGCACAACCCAAGTGGGACCTCCGGACTGTAAATATACAATTTATCCAAGTCATGTACGTGATTAGGGCTTAGGGTTTATTCGATATTTCGATTTGGTTTCATTATGATTATTGGTTATTGTTTCTAGCTAGTGCTAGCATCATCATAGAACATGGATACTATCTTTCAGGAAACTTTTGTAGAAGTGAGTTGTTTTGACTTGTTAAACAAGTTCCAAATGGAAATTATATCGAAATAGAAGGTAAATGGGCAAATTGCGCCGCTACCCCTTTTTGAATAGCAAAACTAAGTCTTTTTAAACTTATAGACAGTTGTAAGTGAAAACAACAAGTTTCGCTTCGGTGGCAAGCGAACTTTATAAAGTTTTTCTCCAAATTCAATTCAACGGAGTTTGCTTGCCACCCAAGCAAATCTGTCGAGTCCGCTTACATGTGGTAGTGAATTGTGTAGAAGTTCTAGAAAACACCTAAAAGTACCAATCTCATTCCTAAACAATCTAAATCTTTTAGTATGAGGAAACTGAATGTCTCAAGAAAGATTCAAGTATTTGATGTTGTGAATCTGTGATTGAATCATATATGTATGAAGGAAGAACACATGCTTACAAGATGAACTGCATCTCTTGCTGCTAAAGCTACAATGTCAGCACATGAAACAGTACCAGGGCACACAGCCTCTAATGCTTTCTTTGCGTGATCGATGACGTAAAATGCATGAAGAGATATGTTTGGAGGCCCGTCTTTCTCAGCTTGGTGTTTCGCGGTTGAGTTCAACAACACAGAACCATCACATCCCTTCAATACAAAACCAACAAAAGATACATAAATAAAACCAAACATGATTTCATAAAAAAACACCCATGATCAGTGGCGGCAGACCCATAATTTATTTTCAGGGGTGCGATCGTAGGGTTTAACCATATTTTTAAGGGGTGCGATCGGGATTTTGCTTAAATAATACACTAAATTATTTTTTTACGAGGTTAGCCGCCCCCAAAACCATGGCGGTAGCCACTGCCCATGATCAAATGATCAAGATTTGAACCAAAAAAACAAAAACTACTACTATAGAATTGGATAACTGAAAACGTTGTAAATAAAAGATTTGAAACAGCTAGCAAACAAAAATAACAAATCATTTTTACCAATAACGCCAAGAATTAAAATGAGTTTTTATAAGGAAATCAGCAAGAGTTGAAATGCATATGATTTACCCTAATGAAGCAATCATGGAAGTGCATTCTGAGGAGTGCAGCAGGAACTGTTCGATCATTCAACATAGCTTTCTTCACGGCGCTTGTGACCGTTGATTCAACCATGGGACATGTTTGATCATAGTAGTTAGAACTAAGTGCGTTAATCCTGTTAAAATGGATTAATGCAAGCACAAGAAACCCAATAATAAATGAAGAGTTATTGCATGATGCCATTTTTAAAATGTAAACAGTTAAGCACAACTAGCAGTTTCTTGTTGTGATGGAGATTGAGAGAAGGTCCAAGTATTTGTATGGAAGAAAAAGGTGAGTTTTTATGTATTAAACTGATTTTTAAAGTAGGTTTTGCATAGTGGTTTTTGTATATTTGGTGAGCCGAAACTCATTTGGTTTATTTTTATAAGTTGTTGAGGCATAAGACCATGCGTACTGGGGCGTTGTTTTTAAAAATTTTTCATTTAAAACGCCCTATAACGCCCCGCCTACCACTACGGTAGGCGTTATAGGGCGTTATTTTTGGATAAATTTGTTGTTCGTGTTTTAATTAAAACGCCGAATTTGCAATGTGGTCTCTGACATCCATGCCACTTTCGTTGACAATTACTTTTTCCACCAATGACTTTTGAGTACCCACATGCCATTTCACTTTTCAACCTGACATCCTTTTATTTTTTTATTTTTTTTTTTGCATTAAAAATAATATGGGCGTTATTGGAATAATGCCCCACTACACCACTTTATGCTATAATGCCCAACGCTGACTAGGATGCCACGTGTCGGATAATGCCTCATGGTGGGGGCATTATAACATCTTACCACTACACATGGTCTAATAAAGTTGTATGTATCAAGGTTAACTTAATTGTTAACCTAACGAGACCCCTTCATATTCTCTTTCTATACTTCATAATATGCTATGGTTTTAGAGTTTAATTAACGGACTCTAACTCTTTAGATCCTCACAAATTATCTTTTCTAGTGCTACTATTCCAGCAATCTATCACCCCTCGCGCGATCACTTGAGAAAAGTCGGGTTGTTCACGAGCCAAGCTCAATCAAGTTCAACAACACAAATAAATTCTAAATTTCAACTAACTACAATATAAGTTCATTAGCATGGTAATCAACATTCAAATATGCTATAGATTCAAATTACACTCCTAAATACATGTAAATAATAATCAGTTTTTGTGATATATTATAATAAACATAAAAATAAAATACATTAAAAGTAAAACAATCCGAACTAAGCCGAGCCGAGCTAGCATGCGAGCCAACCCGAGCCAGGCTCGGCTCAGTTTCAAACCAAACCATATTGAACGAGCTTTTTTGAGGTAAATCCGAGTGAGCTGCAAGCTTTTTGGACAGACCTAGAGAAAAGTATTTTTATGTTTTGTTCGGTTTCAAATCCACTCTTTTTTTTAGCTGAATCCGAGTGAGCTGCAAGCTTTTTGGACAGACCTAGAGAAATGTCTTTTATGTTTTGTTCGGTTTCAAATCCACTCTGCAAGTTATGGGTTTCGTCTCCATCCGAACACAGAAAAATTAATCGCTGCCCTGGACCTCCTACACATCAACTTATTTTTGTTTTAAATACATTGATAACATCTTCTAGTTAGTTAACATGGTGGCTTGTATATCTAAAACTTTATAGATATATAATATAACTTGAATATTAATGCAGTATATTAAAAAGATAATTTAACTTTAAATATATGAATTACATCTTAGAACATGAGTCACTATTTCTATATATAAGAGAATGTAATTGAAAATATGTTTTAATTTTATGAAATACATGATTGGATGTTAACGGTATATAAATTAATTTAATGGATTAAGTAAGGAATATATAATAGAAAAATATATAGTTTGTGTTTTTGGTGGACGTTTTAAAGCATGAACAACTAAAGTATGTTTGTATTGGTTTAGCAATTACAACAAACGCAATACAAACCTTTATAAAGAAAAAGAATTCTATATTTGATTTTAAACGCAAATATAAAATTAAATCAAAACATAATTAAAAACTACATGAAAGAAACTATAAAAACACAAATATAATTTTTTGGAGGTATCAAATATGGTAAATAGTGACATAGTTTATAAAGTATTTATAAATATTTTTTTTCCAGGAGCAGGCTCGGTTCATGATATACACATACTATATTTCCATAAAAGATTGTTCCACGTCTCGAACCCATGATCGTCAGGTCACATTTTTTTACTCATTACATTGTTTTTTTTTTAAATTAATTATTGTAGATTTATAAGCATGGTTGCAAAAGTTGATAAACGCTCCCTAGTCAATCGATTTGGAGTTAAGAGTACTCGGTCTAGGCGGAGAGTACTCGGGGAGTACTCGGACATGTTAACTTAAGTTTTCAGAAATTAAATATATGACAAATAACATAAATTTGCCAATATTTATAACAAAATTAAAATACGTGAAAATGTTATTCATTTTTAGATATAATAGGCATAGAAGTTATGTTTTTTTTTTTTTTTAAAGTCAAACTCGCCCCGAGTTGACCTACTAGATATGATTTAATAGATTCTGAATAATTAGGCGGAGTTAAAGAAAATCGTCTCGGCAGCCTACCTTGGAATGATTACTCGGGAAATACTTGCCTTTGGAGACCATGTTTTACAACCATCTTTATAAGACAAAAAATATAAAAGATTGTATATTTTCTTAATAAATTTATGACATGTCTTTCTTAAGAGGATGACATAAAGAGAAGAAGGTGGCATTCATTTTTTTGAACGGCCAACAAATCAATCCCGAGCATTTTCAAAGCACCCACTAGACAAACGGAGTACTCCGAAAGTAACCCGAGTCGTTCACCACCAATTCCGGGGACACGTGCATCGCAAATACTCTCTCAAAGATCTCCAATAGATAAACCTATCATTCTGCCCTCTCAAATCTATCATTCTTCCCAAATGTTCTTCTACTTTCACATTATCACAAAAATTACATTTATAACCAAAATTTATTATTATAAACTAATTATTTTTGTAACACAAAATCATTTAACTTAATAATTTACGTACTTGAGATTTTACAAATTTTATACTAAACTTTTCTTACGAATATTACAAAATTTAACGAATGTTAAATGATTAATTAATCCATAACGAACAAGCTCAATATGATTACAAACTAATGGCAGGTAGGCGAGCAACAAGCTGCGCCGCTACCCCTTTCTGAATAGCAAAGCCTACCCTGCTAAACACAAAATTATGTCCCTTAACATGTGCGGTGTTACTGCTTACCACCTGTTGAACCCGCTTTAGGAACCGCACCGCGTCAGGGGCGAGAGCGCCAAAGATATCGAAAGCAAACGGGACAAAAACGTGCTGATTCTCGATGCAAGCTTTTTCGTGTTTAGCTACTTTGCCTTTTGAAAGTAAAAAAATGTTTTACAGATCTTAAAGGAAAATAACAAAATATTATAATCATAGCGTGGGATTTTCTGCTTGGGCTTTTCAACATGGGGCATCTCGTGGGTAACAGGCTAACAGGCCTCCATTTGAAATTGGGCCTTCACTATCATTCATGGATTACAGACTTTCAGTTGCGGCTTCTATGTATTGTGGCCTTATGGGCCCCAAAAGAAAAACTATCATATGAGATAAAGTCAATTAAGCTATAAAATATGTGTACCCTATGCTTTTGTTTATACTTTATACTATACTACATGGTAGTGGTGCACAAATTGGGTTTTTTTAAAAACCGGGTTTCGGGTAGGATCGGGTTCGGGTAGGATCGGGTTTTATAAAATCGGGTTTTTTAAAAAACCGGGTCGGGTCCGGGTTCTCTACCAAAAATGTATACCCTATATACCCGGGTTCGGGTAGGGTTCGGTTCGGGTCGGGTTTTATAAAACCCGGGTATTATAAAACCCTATTTCCGGGTTCGGGTATTCATCGGGTAGGGTTCGGGTATGCATCGGGTTGGGAAAAAACCCGCACCGGGTATTAAAAAAACCCGACCGGAACTATGCTTATAAAATGTATCAAACATAACTCTCACACATAGACATCAAATCTATTGATAAACAGAGGCACAATTTATAAACAGAGGCACAATTTATAGTTCTTCATGTGGTTATTCTTGAACTTTATAAACAGAGGCACAATTTATTAAATACAAAAACTAATAATGGTATTAAACAAACAAAGAAAATAGAAGTGCCAACATATATTGGCATATTTGTTTCCCCTTGTAATGAAATATACTAAATAATTAAGTAGCGGTGGCAAATATCATTAGAAACCTAATAATTAAACAAGATTACATCAAAGTGCATACATAATTTTGTTAAATCATAAGAACTAGAAGTCTTAATGCATACATAATTAAACAAGATTACATCAAAATCGGGTTTTTTTAAAAACCGGTTCCGGGTTTTTATAAAACCCGGTTCCGGGTTCGGGTTCGGGTATAAAAAAAAACCGGTTCCGGGTTCGGGTTTTAGATCAAATATGCATACCCGGTCCCTACCCTATGGGTAGGGTCGGGTTCGGGTTCGGGTATAAAAAACCCGGGTTTTATAATACCCGGTTCCGGGTTTTTTTTCGGGTCCGGGTTCGGGTTTTTTGTGCACCACTACTACATGGACCAATAAAAAGAAAGCAAAAATTAGAAACCCAAAATAAAATAAAAACTATTATATGTCAATAGATGAGGGGTCAATGACTCAATGTTCTGTATGGGATAAAGGTTAAATTAAGTCAAATACCATTTGCACTATATGTAATTGTGTTTGTAAAATGCTAAATGACCAATAGAAAGAAAGTAAAAAAGAAATACTAAATATGTGAGAGGAGTAGATTTTGATAATTAATATAGGAAAAATAGGTTGTAAATTAGAGGAAAAAAGTTAGGGGTTGTATGTTTATCTCTTAATGCGGCTTTTAATGGTCCAGACCTCTTACTGGTTTAGCATTTAATGGTTTGGACTGTTTGTTTTACGAGCAAATGTCTGAATGGTTCAGACATTTACCTCTAAATGGTTAAGCATTTTATAGAGTCTGAATGGTTAAGACATCTAATTTGAATTGGTCAGACATTTGTCTCTGAACGGTTAAGTATTATACAGGTTCTTAATGGTTCAAAACTCTTACTGGTTCAGCACTTAAAAGTTCAGACCTCTTACTGGTTCAACACTTAATCATTCAGATGTTGCCAAACAGCCCCTTATGTTTAATTAGGAGAGAGAGAGTTTCGACAAAATTTAGTGAACGAATCGACGAAAATACAGAACCCCTTGTGTCCTTTAATATTTTTTAATTTATTTAAGATACTTGAAGTTTTTTTAGTAAAGCTATAAATTTAATCAAACGACATGATAAAAAAAAAAGTTGTTAAACATGTAGCCATGGACGTAGCTTAGTGTATAATGGGGGGTGCACCCGTTCCCCGAATGTTTTGGGTAGAAGTGTAAAATTTCCTATTTTTTCGTCCGAAAATTTTAAAATTATATAGAATTGCCCCCCAATTATTTTGCCTAAATATTTATACAATATATAAATTGGGTCCCATAACTTTCCGCCCGTTCAGAACTTTTGGTCAAGCTCCGCCAGGGGCGGACCTAGCATTCAACAGCCCGGTCACGGGACAGGGCTCAACTTTGAACCGGTAGTGTAGATTTATTTTTTATTTTTTTATTTTTATACAAAGATACCCATAAACAACTACAAGGACACCCCTAAGACCACCCGTAGTGGCGAAGAAGAAGATTTTGGTTTTTGATAAATTACACATTCACCATTTTCGAAGAAACTTGCAGCGGCTGGTTGAACGGAGAAGATGAAGTATAGTTATATTATATTAATAATGAAAGATACATAAAGTTATATTATATTAATAATTGGGAATGAAAACATAAATACAGTCTGCAAAGTCAGACTTTAAATTATAATATTATGTTTACTTTATTTAATTTATTGTTAAACATTAATTATTTGTTTTACTTTTTATTTTTTATTTTGTTTATTTATAATTTTACTTGTACAAAAGCTTCGTTGAAAATGTTATGCACCTACATTTTTTAAAACAATAGAAAGCTTAATTTTTTAAAATTTTTTACTTTTTTAATTTTTTAAAAATTTTCACTTAGTGCTTTTTTGGCTCAAAATTCTTAAAATTATATATATTACATGTCCTATTTAAAAAAAAAAAACAATTCGAAACATAGAATTTGCAGGGATTGCTCAACCGGAGGGGGTTTCCAAAATATACACACACTGGTCGCATAGGGCCCCTAAGGGCTCTCGTATTCTCATTGATGACCTTTGGTAAAAAAAAAAAAATTTAAGGGCCCATTTTTAAGCCGCACATGGACCTTAGGGACCCTTAAATTCTCAGAGACGGACCTAGATAAAAAAAAAGTTAGGATACCCCTGAATAATTCTTCTGGGTCCGCCACTGAGCTCCGCCACAGTATCTAGCAAATGTAGTGACAAAAACATTTATTTTCCAACATACCATAAGTTTATTTACTTAATAACATTAAACTCATGTCTCCCTCCCTTCCACCGGCACCCACCAATGTACGTCAACTATTTGCATGGACCCTCCCTGGTTTAATGATGGAGACACGGTTTGTCGGTGGCTTTTAGTGGCGGTGAGTGAGATCCGACACAAAAAAGAGATTGAAGTTTGGGGATAAAAGTTGTTATATTATCTAGAGTAAATTACGTTTTTGGCCCCTGTGGTTATATCACTTTTATTATATTAGCCCCAAATAAGAATTTTTAACATATTTGCCCTCACGGTCTCTATAACTAACCATTTTGGCCCCTAAGTCTAGAGATCATGGGGGCCAAAATGGTTAGTTATAGAGACCATGGGGGCCAAAATAGTTAGACTTAGGGGCCAAAATGGTTAGTTATAGAGACCATGGGGGCAGATATGTTAAAAAATTTTATTTTGGGCTAATATAGTAAAAGTGATATAACCACAGGGGCCAAAAACGTAATTTACTCTATTATCTATTTATTTTATATTTTTCTTGTATTTAAAAAGTCTTTTAAGATTAAGTTAATTAATCATATTTACTTCTATTCCGCTAATGGTATAAAAAGTGTCAAATAGGTCAAGTGAAGCCTCTCAAAATTTTAGGGTTATAAATGAACCGAACGTTTAGCGTACAGTTTGTGAATCGTTCGGTGGGAAATTCGTTTATGTTCGTTGATTTATTAAATGAACGAATACGAACAAGAAATTCCGTTCGTTAAGCTAAATGAACGAACATGAACAGAAGATGTGTTTGTTCGTTTATGTTCATGAATGTTCGTTAATGTGTTCATTTATGTGTGCTCGTTATGTTCATTTGTGTTTGTTCACTTAAAGGTTTTTATATGTTATATTTTTAATCTATTGGTTTTTGTTTTTTAAAAATTTTGAATTAAAGGTTTTTATATGTTATATTTTTAATCTATTGGTTTTTGTTTTTTTTTTTATTTTGAAAACCCGGTTATACTATGCGCCTCCTACATCCCTCATTTGACCATTTCAATTTCACTTTGTGCTAAACCTTGAGAAACTTCTTAATTTTGTGTTAGTTATGTTTGTGACAATTATGTTAACTATGTTCGAAAATTATGTTAAGTGCATATTTATTTTTGGTGGATTCTTCGTAATCTTTGTGATGAGAAATGTTAACTTTATTCTAAAATGAACATATGTTCACTTGTATTTGTTTGTGTGTATGAACGTTCGATTTGTGTTCATGTATGTTCATGAACATTTGTTTGTGTTCTTGTGTTCGTTTGCGTTCGGTAATGTTCGTCAACAGTTCATGAACACATGCATTTCCTTAATGAACGAACACGAGCAAGAAATCTCGTACAGTAAGCGTTCGTGAATAGTTCATGAACAAGTTTATTCCTTAATGTGCTCGATTCATTTACAACCCTACTCAAAATGCTCCAAGTTGTGGCTTAAAAGATCCTAAAGCTCTGAGAAAAGAATAGATACTTGATAAATAAACAATTATCGAAAACGTGTAGAAGGAATTATGTAGTCAACGACATCAGAGATGTGTGTATAGGTGCTCGGCTCGGGCAAGGCGAGGCCAGCTGCCAGCCTGCCAGGATAAGGTATGGGAATATATTGGTTCAAAAATTTAAGTGAAGCAATGTAAAAATATTAATTTGTTTCTTCAGTTGTGTGGTTCAAAATTTAAGTGAAGCAATGTAAAAATCTTAATTTGTTTCTTCAGTTGTGTACTAGACTGGGCCCAATGTTTTTTCTTTAAAAATGAAAGAAAATTGTCAAAGTTAATGAATGGGTGGTAGCCCAATTAGTTAATCTATTATCCACTTCTATTATTTTATTATGTTACAATCATGATAATGTTTTTTCTTTCAACAAAGATATATATTGTCATTATTATTGTAATGAATATATTAGAAAAATACTTTATTATACATCTAAGGGAAAGTTCTTGTATAAATAATTTTAACATACTAAACATACAAATTGAAGTAAAAGTAAAAAAGACAAGGTGACATATTTGTAATTACCACCAACTATCAAAGTTACTCTACAAATGTATCTAAAAAACCTAAAAAAAACTACCCCCCCCCCCCCCCCCAAAAAAAAAAAAAAAAAAAAAAACCTAACCCTACAATAAAGATTACAATATTGATATTATTACAATATTGATATTAGAGTAGAGAATTGAAAAAAAAGGAAAGAGATCTCAAAGATCTTTTCCTAAAATTCCCGTTTGGTCCATTTATATCATAATCATACCTTCCCCTCAATGATAGATGATAGATTAGTCATCGAATCCTAATATTCACTATTCGGAGTCGTAATTTAACGAAGAAGTCTTGTGGTATTACGAGGTCTTATTAAATAAAAAAAGGATGTTCTATAGCCCCCATCACCCCCAAAAACCTAAAAAAAAAAACCTAACCCACCCCCCCCCCCCCAAAAAAAAAAAAAAAAAAAAAAACCTAAACCCCCCTCCCCCCCCCCCCCCCCCCCACCCAAGCTAAAATGCTAAAAACTAAACCCCCAAAAAACCTTAAAAAATCTAAAAAAATAAAAAAAAACACACAAAATAATTTTTTTTAATATTTTTTATAAAAAAATCGCTACTTTTACTAGCAAAAATAAATAAATAAATAAATTTTTTTTACAAAACGTATCGATTTTTTATAAAAAATATTTAAAAAATTTTTTTGTGTTTTTTTAGGTATTTTTGGTTGAGTTCACATTTGTATAGTAACTTTGATAGTTGGTGGTAATTACAAAAATGTCACCTTGTCTTTTTGACTTTTCCTTCAATTTGTATGTTTAGTAGGTTAAGTTTATTTGTTTTTGATCTTTTGCCTATACATTTATGGGAAAACCTTTAAAAAAAATACATCTATGGGAAATGATAATGAGAAAACTCCTGCTTATTTAGTTATTTTAGATGTACATATATATGTAGTGGAGGGTTCAAATGAGAAGAAATTTTTTGTAAGAATAAAAAAGAACAAACTTCAACCAATAAGAATGCTTCATTTTACTTCATTTAATTTTTGTATTTAATATTAGTGTAAGGGTATATTGGTAAATTTAGATAGATCATTAATTGTTAGTCTTCCTTTTTAATAGCTAACTAAATTGAATTTGTAACTTATTTTCAAAAACAAAAAAAAAAAAAATCTTTTCAAAGAAGAAAAAAAATAATTTAAAGTGTAGGATAAATTATGAGGTGTGTAGGATAAATTACAAATTGTGTAGGATAAATTTCAAAAACGTGTAGGATAAATTTTGATGTGTCTAGACAAAAATTTTAGTGTGGAGGGTGATAGTTTTATAACTAATTAATTAGTCAAAGATAACAATAAATGAGATGAGAGAAAAAACTATTTAATGTTTTACAATTCTACCCTTTGTTCTTTTCTTCTCAATTTAATTTTCTTCTCAAATGAACCTCCCCTATATATGTATACGAGTATATGTATACATACATATAGTATGTATGCATGTATATTTTTATTATTGTTTTTTATCTATAAAAAATACAAGTCTTTTTATGTCTTATCAACAAAATGCAAGCCATCTACACATTTAAACTCCCTAGAAATGAACATGTGTTCAAAAGTGGTTATCCTATCTTAATGTTTCGTATCCATTAGACCATGCGTAGTGGTAGAGAAAAATAATGCCCCACCATGGGGCATTATTCGACACGTGTCATCCCAATCAGCATGGGGCGTTATTGCGAAAGTGGTGTAGTGGGAATAATACCTAATAATGCCCATTCCAATCATTAAAAAAAATAATAAAAAAAATAAAGCAAACAGTGGCTAGTCAAACATTTGAGAAATCCCATTGGCCACATGCAAAATCCCCCCCAACAACTTCAGCGTTTTAATTATAACGCTTACATGCAATTTTTTTGAAAAACAATGCCGGATAACGCCTAGCGTAATGGGGTGGGGGGCGTTTTGGGGCGTTTTTTTTCAATTTTTTTTTAAAATACCGCCCCACTATGGATGGTCTTATAGAAAATAGTGTTGTTAAATATACTCAAAAGTCAACTTTCAGGAGAGAGAAAAGTGGGTAGGAGAGAGAAAAGGGTTGTCATTAATTACCCAAATACCTAAAAGTCGGCTTTCAAGAGAGAGAAAAGTGGGTAGGAGAGAGAAAAAGGTTGTTATTAATTACCCAAAACATTAATTACTTAATATTTCTATTTTACTTTTTAATTATTAATTACAATAATTAGTTTTTAGCTTTTATATTATTTTTTAAGTGAACATAAAATATTTTTTATACAATCAAACTTTTATGTAATGAGTTTTCTTAATATTTGTTATAATACACATACTTGACAAATGTTTTTGAATAAATTATTCAACTTTTAAACCAATCTAGTTGAATAAAAAGTGGTATGAAATGTGTAAAAATATTAAAAGACAACAACTTATCATATAAATGTTTTAGTTTTTTTAATTTAAGATGGTTAATATTTAAAGCTATGGTGCTTCGTATTAGCAAAAACAATTCTAAATAACATTTATAAAGCTATGGTGTTTTGAAAAAAAATAAGATAAATGTCGTTATTAATTATAAAACGTATATGAAGCAACATTAGATTTTCTAACTAGATTTTAATAAATATATAAATAGTTATATTTATATAAATAAATATTAGGTTTTCTAACTAGTTAAATAAGTATAACTAATTAGTATATCTATGTACCCTTATTTAGATGTGTTTTCGGATGAAATCTAATATATTAGACTTGTTTCTTCAATTATGTTAATTTATGTTTATTCAAATATGTTTAGTTAATTTTTTTTATGTTCGTTTGTGTTCGTTTATGTTCGTGAATTGTTCGTTTAGGCTTTAAACGAACGAAAATAAACGAACACGAACATTCCCGAGTTCTTAATTGTCGCAACCCCCGATCCCTTATCTGTCCCGGGAACGGGCGGACGCGAACTCAGAATTTCGGTGGTATCAGCTAGGGTAATTTGGCAGCGGAAATTACATCAGGACCGTAGTTAGGAAATGTTTATCAGAGTAAAACCACCATATTTGTTAGTGGGAAATACTGATGAGTGAATACCAGTTTAATCAAGAAACATTTTATCAATTAAAACAGTATTGAGAGCGATCACATTGTTTATTTCTACACAATTACTCATTCAGTACTGTCAATCCTCACTTGTGGGTCATATTACACATTGGCTAACTCATTGTCCAATGGTAACGTACTGTCATCCCCGACTTACTACTTGCAGTAGTAAATTTTGTATACAAAACCCTAACATACCGGCAGTAATTGAAGAACTACAAAGACTCAATCACCGCTTAATCACATTGTAAAACAATTAAGGTTTTGTAAAACATTCCAAAAAGGTTAACAAAAAGAGGATAAACTCACTTTGATATCTTAGACTTCGCGTAAGGGTTTCCTGGGAATAATCTATAATTTACACAAATGTACATAGGTTAGTATCATAACCCTTTTGAAAATATTAATGATACCCTCCCTGAGACGGCATTCCAACAACTACGTCGGGCAGAACCACGACAGTTGTTACGGAACCCTAAATCAATCGGGCAGAGTATCTATTACAAAACTGGGGTTATAATACTTATAACGCGGCAGAACCTTGCTAGTTAGGGGTACAATACCAGCTTTCTATGCCTACTATTTCAGAATTTTGAGATACAGAAACGTTTGTGAACGAATTGAAATGAAATCCGATGCGTTCTATTTATACTTGCTGAACTGGACTCTCACGCGGCCCGCGTAAAGGATAAGCGGGGCTTACGCGGCCCGCGTCGTAGCCGGGTAGGGTTTAGGTGATCCGGGTCATCGCCTAGACTCGCCACAATGTCGACACGTGTCGGCCTCTGGTGTTGCCGTGTTATTGATCTCTCACGGCCCGCGTTAGATTGAGATGGGGTTCACGCGGCCCGCCTGAACTTAAGAAATCAGACGGAATCAGGTTTGAACCTTGAAACCGCCCGCGTAAGGTTTGGGATGGGTCTACGCGGCCCGCCTCTGCTTAAAAATCATGTTTTATTTATTTTAAATACTATTTAATATATTTCGGGCTCGGTTTTCTTATACGGGGTGTATATAAAGACGTATTGAGATATTTTAAAATATACTAGGGTGTCGGAAATATTATGAGGGTGTCGGTTTATTGAGGATTGTTACGTTAATGAACGAACACGAACAAAAAAATAATTTTGATATTACGTTTTTACGTTTTCGACTTAATTTGGCGACTTAAATTGAGCGGTCCATTTTGACTTTTTGCCTGATTTTGTTTTTTGTTTTTTTAATGGAAAATGTTAATTCGCAAGATTAACATACCTTTATATTTTTTGATTAATTAGGCCATGTGCGACGGGAAACGACCATTTTCTAAATAAATAATTAATATAGTACAAAAAAATCCGTTGTTAAATTACAAATATAGTTCATCCATTAGTAATATATAAAATTGTAATGGTTAACTGTCAGATGTTAACTGTATATACAAATATGTATTTCTTTTTTGTTAAAGATTGCCCGGGAAGTGCCACTTGGAAACGATTAGTCTCGACGGTTGTTATCGCTACGGTTTGGAGAATTTGGAGCGCTAGAAACTCCAAAGTTTTTGATGATCTTTTCATCCCTATCATGAAGACCGTAGAATTCATCAAAGAGGATGCTTTTCTTTGGGTCAGTAATAGAGCGAAGAATTTGAAGCCTGCGTGGGAGAAATGGGTGTTGTTTGATGTAGTTGATCTGATGTAATAGTTCGTTGGTTTCTTTTTTTTCTTTGTTTTGTTTGTGTCTTGGTCTCCCAGTTGCTTGCTGGCTCTTTATATATATATATAAAGTGATTTGCCGTTCAAAAAAAAAAAAGTAGAAACAAAATATAAAAAAGTAACAAAAGTATTATAAAATAAAATAACATAAAAAACATAGTTATTATTTTTGACTTTTATAATTAAATAATGTAATAAAGTAAATAACATAAAGACATAATTATTACCTTTGACTTTTATAATAAAATAATGTAATAAAGTGCTTATTTATTACCAAGTTTGACTAATTGGTAGATTTATCCTTATATTGGGTGTATTTATCACACCCCATAGAAAACCTATTCCCCTTTAACAAAAGGTGGCAATACAATCTCCTAATCATGGAAGATATCAGATTACAGAATAATACATAAAGATATATTGTCTAATTTGAACCCGAGTTGGATGAACACTCAAACTGGATCGAAACGTTTGATATAATTGGCGTGACAAGCCTTTTGTGAAGATGGATGGAACGTGAGAACTCGAGTATATGGCCAAGACAAACTTTCTCCCATACAAAGTGTATATTAGTATCCACATGTTGATGTTGCACTAGATTTTCTAACCATGGGAATTTTGTCACATTAGACATTAGTTGCTTTATGTAATGAAACATGTAGCTTAAATAAAAGGTTGAGGCGGGTGACGAATTTGGTGATGCTGGACTTTGCTCGGGTCGTCCTTAAATGGGGGGTGGGGGTTGGTGGGTTGGCTTGGTTAGATGGTGCAGTTGGACCGAAGAAGGGGTTGTCGTGGTAGGCGAGTATGACTAAAGGGAGGGCAGCGGGCCGACCTAGTGGGTTGTGGATGTTGTGTGTGTGGGGGGGGGGGGGTTGATTTGACGAGTCATCGACGAAATTGTAGGCATGTGAGGTGGAACAAGCCCATTAAATCAGGGGTATCCCCAAATTTTATTTTTGACGTACAATCATACAATATAAAAAAACGACAATAAATAAATAAAGTAAAACAAATACCTAACTAATTGGGCCACAATTTCAATCATATTATTAATAATTTGGGCAATTGGGCCACTGTTTCAATCGGGCTCCCTTATGCTACAAGTTTGGGTTGATTAGGGGTATCCTTGTATTATTTTAGGGGTATCCTTGGTATAAACCGAAAAAAAAACATTAAAAAAAAATACACTACGAATACACACTTGAGCCGTAGCCCGTGCTACGACTGCTAAAGCATTGGGTCCGCCCTGCTTTATAATAATACCGTATTAAATTTATTTATTTTTTAGATTAGAAACCTTTTTTATCGACGTTTTTTTCTCTAAACAAGCTAAAAATATCACATCCCATAAGACAAAGAACATGTAACAACACATCTATATGATCTATGTATACAAATATATTTTCATATATATGATAATAAAAATATATAGAAACATTGATAATCAAAATATATAGAAACACTGATAACAAACTTATATTGTTACAACAAATGATATAATAATAAAACTTGCATGATAACAAATAACAATAATGAAAAATCTCTGACCGGCGGGCTGCTTCCACCAAAAAAGAGTAAGCACGCCGCTGCCGTCAATAAAACCATAATTCCGATGATCTTAAAACTGCACTGGGCTCGAAAATGTCTGACCGAATCCCCAACTGGCTGGAATAATATTTGTGAAAGTTCTTGTCACACCATCGCTTGTTGTCACCTTAAACGACATTGATTGACCATTAAGGTAAGAATTTGATTGCCAATTAGCTCCCCAATTTCTCGACATTGCCATCCATCCGGTTTTCGATCCCTTCACTTGCACCGATTGAATCGATCCAGCACCAGCGACGTTGCTTATCAAAACAAGCTCAAAGTAGTCTCGACCGTTGATGGTGAACCTAACTCCACCGTGTTTCTTACAAGGTACTCTAAAAACCCAAAAAAAAAAAGTCATAATCATCCAAATTATCCTAGGTAGGGAAGGGGTATTTAAAACCATTTGACAACAGTTAAACCGGGTTAAATCGCTTGGTTCAACTAAATTTTAGGAGTAATACACTTTGATTTATAGTTATGGTTAAACCGAGTTTCACACTTTACAATTACTATTATTCATATATTAATAAACCAACCTAATGAATAGTGGGAAGCATTAAGAAGTTGTCACGTGGCGGTTGGCCCCATAAAAAGTTGCCACGGGGCAACTTTTGTTTTATTTTTATTTTTTATGTATGCTATATAATTATAATTAAAAAAATAAATTTGTAATTATCCAAATATTAATAAACCAACCTAATGAATAGTGACAAACCCATTAAGAAGTTGTCAAGTGGCGGTTAATCCAATAAAAAGTTGGCACGTGACAACTTTTGTTTTATTAACATAAATGTTTATGTATAATTTTATATTAATAAAACAAAAGTTGGCACGTGGATAAAATATTTTTTATTTATAAGAATATGATAGTTATATTTATAAGTATTCTAAACTAGTATAATAAGTATAGATTATTAATGTAACCAATTCAGTGTCTTTCTTTTCTTTTTACTTTTTTTCGTAGACCCATTAATTAATACTTAAAAGCTCAATGTTTTATCTTATTTTTAAGTAAACCTTGAACTTTTGAAGATCTAATCTTATGATTTGTGTAAAAAAAAAGATATATACTTGTTTTACTATTTAGCCCAAAAAACTCGTCATAGAACCAGACTGTGAATATCCCTTAATCTATGTAACCAAAATACCATTTAAGATCGATGAGATTCGAACCTTTGATAGATAATAGGGACGATTCCACCTCGATAGATTCCAATTTTCTCCCAAGCAGGTTGCGCCATGTCGAAATGTTGGCGTGGCGGGTTGCACCATCCTCCATCGTCGCTCGGCTGAGCAAAATTGGGCGGGCAGAAATTGGTGGCGGTGATTGTTATCGACGTTCCTTTGATGCACCACCTCGGGTCCGCCTTGTAATCGCATATGAGTTTGTAGCATTGGCCGCACGCCGCCCCGTCGTTGAAAAGAGCAGTACTTAGTGCAGCAGTTCTTGTACCATAACCCGTTGAGTACAAGTTACCGTACCCACAAGCACCCCCTGGAAAACCAATCACATGTTATTTATATTCCCAATGTTTAAAACATAAATTTTAGTAACAATATTATTTAATTAATAAAAAATTATAAATTTTAGAAACAATATTGTTTAATTAATAAAAAAATAAGACAAAGTGTGTCAAAGAAAGTTGAATCCGACAAATTAACCGTCCATTACAAACCGCCCTTATTTTACTATTGTTGAAAAAAAAGAATAACCTTTATTTTTTGAAACTTTTAGTGGTTTAGACTTTTTACTGGTTTAACACTTAATGATTCAGACTGTTTGTTTCGTAAGAAGATATCTGAATGATTCAGACATTTGTTTCTGAATAGTTAAGTATTATACCGAGTTTGAATGGTTAAGACCCCTTATCTGAACGGTTAAGCGTTATACTGACTCTTAATGGTTCAGACATCTTATTGGTTCAGCACTTACTAGTTCAGACCTCTTACTGGTTTAGCACCTTACCCATTCAGAAGTTGCCAACGAGCCCCTAAATCTAGTTAGAACTTAAATAAGCTTATGTGTCAATTTTATATCTCGAGCCTATTAAATTTTACATATGACTTAACTTGCATTGAGTTATATCGAAGTAGTATAGCTAAAACAATTGAAAATGCATACCCATTGTTCCTGAAGCATCGCTACCGCCATAGAAGGTGGCGTGAGCACGGGTCCATCCAGAAGCAGTAAACGCATGGGCGTAAGGAAGAAGAAGAATAGCACAAAGCGTTAGCAAAAACAAGCCGATTTTCGCCATTTTTCTCCTTTAAACACAAGAAGAATGTGATACAGAAAATGGGAAGAAGTAGAGGTGATTAAATAGTAAACCAATCCAACAATATCACATGTAAGACTGCAAGTAGGGAATAGAAATTAATTACTTATTAAATTGTTATATATTTTTTTATATATATATTTGATAATGTAATTAAATAGAATTATCTGTGCACAGGAGCCAAGAAATTCTTGAATTCTGATACAATTATTCACACGTTCTACCCACATGTCTTCACCCCACAGAAGATCCTTCAATCTCAATGGACCAAACCTCACCAAATTGGCTCAACTCATTTTTACCATTTTTTTAAACATTAGAGTTTTATTTTTAGGTAAGGTTCGATTTATAGATTACATAAATATTTTACATGTAACAAAATAAATATGTATGCTAGTTTTATTTTTAGGTAAGGTTCGATTTCTAGATTACATAAATATGTTACATGTAACAAAAGAAATACGTGTGCTAGTTTTATTTTTAGGTAAGGTTCGATTTATTTTTAGTCAAAGCAAGACACAACACAATGATCATGGCTTCATATTGGGTGCTATAATCCATCGCGACTTGTGTCTGGTCGTGTGGCGAACAACGCTCCTCTGCCATACCTTCGACATTCATCCATACGTTGCAAGCGGGATGATGCGAAGGTGTGTTTGGGTAGCAAACTTTAACGCCATGACTTGTGTATAAGTTATATTGTGGGTATTTAGTATTCGACTCTAAAAGTGTAATTTACCTTAAAAAATAGTTCTAAAATTTTACGCCAGCGCGTAAAAAAGACTTGCATCAGTCAAAACTAACGCCTCGACAATTTTTATTACTTTTTTTACAGATGTGTTTATAATGTTTTCATCTACGTTTGTGCAAAAAATATTTCCAACTCGCGCCGGATCAAAAAGTTCTCACGATTCACACAACTCGCAATGGTTTTCATTTGAACCGAACCCTACATATATATATATATATACATATATATATATATAGTGTAAGTATACGGAGAAAACCCATTTTATTGAGAAAACTTAGGAAACTAGAATATGTGGACCACATTCATCCACATCACCTCATCCAAACCCATGCTTTAAGGGTATTTTAGTCTTTTTGTTTTTTTCTTTGAAGATTGTGTTTTGTACTTTTCACCAACCATCACATTTCCCCACCATCACCTACTCGATTATACCCAACCCATCATCCATCACCTTTTGTACTTCTTATCATCCATCATCTTTTTCAAAACTCCATTGTTCTCTTCTTCAATTTTCTCTGCTTTAGAATGGGAGATCCACACCAAATAATAGAAGATCTTCATGCATACTCTCCCACCAATGTTATCCCGAACCGTTTTATCCTTGATGAATCTTCGACTCACGGTGGTTCATCTTCTTCAGGTGTGTGGTGTGTGTTTTCACGGTGTTTTCTTAGTCTGTTTCTTTGTTTTGTTTCAAGCATAAACATGTATAAAGTTTTCCTTAGTTTGTTTCTTTGTTTTGTTCAAGCATAAACATGTTCAAGCATAGTCTGTTTTAATGGTTTACTTAGTTTTTTTTTTCCTTCGGTGTTTATAAGTTTTCCTTAGTTTGTTTGTTTGTTATCTCCCAGCATAAATCTGCATAGGGATTATAATATAATGGACCGTTTTATCACAGTTACAATATTTTGATCTTTTTCTCATTTGAACTTTATGTTTTAACTTTTTGAATAGATTTTATGTTGATTTGTTTTTGAATATGTGTTTATATGATTTTGTTTTTGTTGTTTCTTTCACTGTTTATATGAATTTTTCACCCCCTGGTTGAATTATTGATTTGTTTGAACACATGGTACCTCCCTAACTTTCATCTTATTATTTTTCTAATCATAACCAGGTGTTAGAGATGTAGGAGGTAAAAACATCCAATCAGACGTAGCTGCATCACCCACACACTTTCAGATCTATTCACCAACTGAAGAAGGTTCTACAGTCACCCATAAATGTTTGCTGATGTGTCATTTTTTCGTTTTTTTAACGGATGTTTGGAAAACTCTTTTTTTTGTAGATATGTGGAGTAGTGATGAGTCCGGTGAGGAACCGCTAGGACCAGCATGCACTAATGACAGAGGAAAATCACCGCTAATCATTCCTGACGCCCACGAAGGTAACAGTTGGCGTTTTAATTCTGTCTGGTATGCAACGTTGTATATATTTCGTACTCAGGTCTATTTTTTCACAAGTTACACCACTCAGCTTTGTCTTCTACCTAACATAGTACCCTGACACTTGCAACATGTTATATCACATGTATTTATTTTTGGAAATTAAAAAAAAAGTTTGGGGAATCGTGTAGTGTAACATGTCTTAAGCGGGTTACTCAATGTGACACATGTTACAAGGATTAACTTGTAACACCTGTCACATATGGTTTCCTAAGAATTTTAAAAAACATCCATCTGTAACACGTGTTACAAATGGAATCTCATTTGTTCAACAATGAAGATTTAAAAAAATCAGTTAGCATAAAAAACATCCATTTTGTACCACTGGCTATAGTCAGGCTTGTCACTTATTTGAAAGTTCTGTAAACAACCGTTGTAACACGTGTTACAACTTTTTACTCGGTCGTTCATTTTCTTTTTTATAATCCCCCCCTCGACGTAAAGATACATCAAATGTAACACGTGTTACAGCAGGTTTTTACCTACTTACACGTCTCTATTACGTTGATTAAAACAGTTTTTTAAAAACATCCACTTTGTAACACTTGTTTATTTGAAAGTTCTTAAAACAACCGTTGTAGCACGTGTTACAACTTTTTACTCAACTGTGCATTTTCTTTTTTATAATCCCATCCTCAACGTAAAGATACATCCAATGTAACACGTGTTAGAATTTTCACATGTTACCAAAGGAAATTTCCTACTTACACGTCTCTGTTGCGTTGATTAAAACAGTTATTTAAAAACATCCACTTTTGCAACACTTGTTTATTTGAAAGTTCTTAAAACAACCGTTGTAACTAACACGTGTTACAACTTTTTAAAGTTGTGCATTTTCCATTTTATAATCCCATCTACACCTTGAAGATACATCCAACGCAACACGTGTTAGATTTTTCACGTGTTACAAAAGGTTTTTACCTACTTACACGTCTCTATTATGTTCATTATAAAAAATTTCAAAAAAAACATCCACCTTGTAACACTTGCAACTTATTTTGAAAGTGCTTAAAACAACCGTTGTAACACGTGTTACTTACGATTTTTTCAAAAATTACTTATTTAAACCTACAGTGGTTTCTCAACCACTAGACCAGTTTTTAAAAAAATACTTATTTAAAAATTTTCTAGATCAGTGGTTATAAAGGTTTACGTGGTTACGGTTTACGTTTATAACGTTCATTTGTTACATGTATGCCCCTGTTTAAAACGGGTAACACCTGAGTTGTGTACAGTGTTACATAAAAATAAACTTTAAGAACATGCAGTAGTAACACGTGTTACAATGATGGATCAACATAAAAACACACTTCATAACATACTAACTTTTTACTCAATAATGTTATCATGAGTTTACCAAAACAATTAATAAAGAAAATAATTATATATCCAATGTAACACGTGTTACACGTTAAACCATATGACATAGTGGTGCCTAAAAGGTTCACTACCGGGTTCAAAATTGTATACAATTTATGTAACACAATAATAAAGTAAAACATTAGCTTTCCAATTCAAAAAAATAAGTAACAAAAGAATTTTAAAAAACAACAGAGTTGTAACACGTGTTACAGCAGTTTTTTACCTACTTACACGTCTCTATTACGTTGATTAAAACATTTTTTTAAAAACATTGTTGTAGCACGTGTTACAACTTTTTACTCAGCTGTGCATTTTCTTTTTTATAATCCCATCCTCAACGTAAAGATACATCCAATGTAACACGTGTTAGATTTTTTCACGTGTTACCAAAGGAAATTACCTACTTACACGTCTCTGTTGCGTTGATTAAAATAGTTATTTAAAAACATCCACTTTTGCAACACTTGTTTATTTAAAAGTTCTTAAAACAACCGTTGTAACACGTGTAACTTATTTGAAAGTACTTAAAACAACCGTTGTAACACGTGTTACTTACGAACAACACGGAACACCCCTTGTCCGTATGTAACTTTCTTTTCTTCTTTTATAGATGATCAACAGGGAACACCCCGTTACTACGTAACTCAGACCCCAGAAGGAACCAAATTCTGGACTCCTATTGTGGACAAGGAGTTCCTTCCTGTTCTTGGGAAATCATATGAGACGTTCGAAGAAGTAGTTGCAATGTATAAGGTGTACGGATATGAAGCTGGGTTTAACGTTAAAAAGGCTCAAACAAAGGTTCGTAACGGATGCCCCACGCACAAATACCTCAGGTGCTCGAAGGCTGCTAAACCGCAAAATAAAAGGACGTTTGACACTCTCTGTGAGTCTTCGGCCATGTGCAGCAGGAACAGTAAATTTACACTCACTGATTGTAAGGCCCGGCTTCTTATTGTAGTAACTCAAGACCCTATACGCTTTGTTGTGCATAGCTGGAGTGATGTGCATAATCATCCGCTTATTGACACCTTCAACCGCAACTTATCAAAATTTTCAAGGAAACTCCCGTTTGCAACCCAACAGTTTATTCACCAAATGAGCCTTAATCGCATTGGTCCGGTGAAGACCCACCGTTTCCTAGTTAGCGTCAAAGGCGGCCATCACAACGTGCGTGGCACCCCCGATGACTTTAAAAACTGCAGCCAACAATTGAGGATTTTCATAGGCGACCGAGATGCTCAACTGTTCGTGGAACGTCTACGCGATCGAAGCGAGAATCTAGCAAACTTCTATTACGACTTTGTTGTATCCGAAGGGAAATTGAAAGCTGTGTTTTGGGCTGACGAGATTTCCAACCTAAACTATAAAGCGTTTGGCGATGTTCTAGCATTCGATGCCACCTATCAGACAAACAAGTTAAGTAGATGTGTTACATACGTAACACCCGCACATAACATATGTAACAATATCTTTGTTAACTGGATTTTTTATATTCTTACATATGTGTCTTGTTTAACTGTTTTATAGGTACAACATGATTTTTGTACCTTTCACTGGTGTCGACAACCACATGCATTGTGTCACATTTGGCGCGGGGTTGCTTTTAAATGAGACGGTTGAATCTTACAAATGGTTACTCCAAGCATTCATGAAGGCACATCAGACCGAACCCCGGTTGATCTTAAGCGATCAGGACCCGTCGATGAAACAAGCTATCCAACAAGTTTTCACCACTGCCCGCCACAGACTTTGTATGTGGCATATCATGAAAAAACTGCCAACCAAGGTATTATTCTGTATTTTTTTATTTGCTTACACTAACGTAAACCGTCTCATTTCTAACTTATGGCTATAACAGATAGCGGGCGACGTATTGCAAAACACGGACTTGAGGTCTTGCTTCCACCGACTCGTTTGGAATGTCTACATAAAGCCTTCTACCTTTGAAGAACGATGGGCAGCATTGCTGGAAAAATTTTCACTCCAGGACCACCAATGGCTCAATGAAATGTACGAAATTAGGGAACGTTGGGTCCCGGCATTCTTTAGGGACATCCCTATGTGCTGCTTGATGAAGACAACTTCACGATCTGAAAGCTCAAATGCATCTTTTAAAGTTAACTCCACCAGCGCAAATACACTTGTTCAATTTATGCTATGTTACGAGGCACGGATTGACAGCCAACGTTATCGCCAAAGAGTTTCTGAATTCAAATCTTCGTCATTCGTGTACAAGGGGAAAAGTAATCTGCCCATTGAACAACATGCTTTCAGTGTTTACTCTCATTCCGTTTTCCATGTGGTTCGGAAGGAAATCCTCAAGGGCAAGTTTTGTTGCTACATTACAAACCAAACATCAGAAGCTGGCATGACTGTTTTCTCTGTCCAGCACGAAGACAATATATTCACGGTTAGATTTCGTAAAAACTGTTTTCTCTGTTCCACAAGAATGTCTAACACATGTTACATCTTTTTTTCGTAAACGTTTAGCCTCTAACACATGCACCTAAAAATTGCAGGTAAAGTTTAACAACGTGGATAACACAGCTGAATGCTCATGTCGTGGCTTTACCCGAATAGGCTACCTGTGTCGCCATGTCTTCTGCGTTTATCGCCTACAACATGTGGACGCCATCCCATCCAAATACATTGCCAACAGATAGAGGCGTGATGTTTTGCCTAAGAGGGTGTTTTCAATTGATAGTCGCTACGGTGTGGACACGCAACCGCAGGCTGTTATGCGCAATGAGATTATCGATGTGATCACCGACTGTGTGGACATTGTTAGAAATGATACTGAATCGCTTTCAACTTTACTTGAACAGCTAAAAGTGATCAAATTGAATATGTTAACCAGGGGATCTATTTTGATGCCAGACCAAGTGTCAACAAAGGATGTCTTTGAAGAACTGATTGGCCCTTCAAGAGAGGACACGGTGGTTGCGAATAATCCTGATGTGGCGCGCAACAAGGGTTGTGGTAAACACCGTCGAATTACCGGTGGTAGCGAACAACCAGCACCAACTCCGCAAAAGGCCCCTAGACTGTGCCGAACTTGCATGAAGTATGTTACCAACCATGATTCCCGTAACTGCAAAAAAATCACAAATCTAGAGGTTATCAACCAGCCCGCCAACCCCAATGATGCGGGGCCATCATACGCCCCTTAGATTTATTTGGTAGCCGTGGAAACACACCGCACAGGTTTCAAGTTTTTGAGACGTGTTACGGACGTGTAACAGTTTGGGAAGGCGCATCTATGTGCTACAACAAACTGTTACGTATGTAACACGCATTATCTGATAGTTGTTTTTGTTGACTTATCAAACTTTCCACAACTTACATTATTATCGCGGTCCTCGGTGGTGTTGTCCCTATGTTAATTTATAACATCTCCTGCTTTCATGCAGCATGTATTTTGGTTTGTAATATGACAATGGCATGGTTGCCCTTAGCTTATGTTAATTAATCCAGGGTTTGAACAACATATATGTGAATGCAGTCCTAAACATGTGCCATGTTTTATCTTTTATTTTGTTACCTTGTTGAACTCTTGTGCACCTTGAACATACAATGTAACACGTGTTACCACTTCTCATTAGCGAAGTACTTAAATGTAACACGTGGTCACTCACCCCTCTCCCCCTCTTTATCAACATGTAGTTGTTTGTGTGCATTTAGCGAATGCTTGGAGTTCACCGGTAACCAGTTGAATACCACCCGCTGCCAACCACTAACCTTAATTGCAAGGACGGGTAAACGTGATAGAGCTATGTTTACCGGGAAACTGAGTATATCAACATAAGGTACTCACATACTAAGTCCCAGAGCTGAGTGACTTTACGCAAATCACTTTGCGAGGGCAATCATGGTAAACTTCTTACAATTCATAACAACACGCCAACCATCAAGACCAGGTTCAATGTTGAGGAGTAACACGCGTTACAAACTATGTTACATACTTATGTTTGTGTTTCAGACGCTTTTTTTGCAAGGCACTCATGATACACTGGTTAGAGTTGAACGCATGTCGTTTTGTATTAATCCATTAACGTAACTAATGTTAGGGAACTTTAACATACACACATATGTACCACATGTTACATCGACACCAATAAGGTTCATACTGTATCTGTTCGCCATGTTTTATCTTTTATTTTGTTACCTTGTTGAACTCTTGTGCACCTTGAACATACAATGTAACACGTGTTACCACTTCTCATTAGCGAAGTACTTAAATGTAACACGTGGTCACTCACCCCTCTCCCCCTCTTTATCAACATGTAGTTGTTTGTGTGCATTTAGCGAATGCTTGGAGTTCACCGGTAACCAGTTGAATACCACCCGCTGCCAACCACTAACCTTAATTGCAAGGACGGGTAAACGTGATAGAGCTATGTTTACCGGGAAACTGAGTATATCAACATAAGGTACTCACATACTAAGTCCCAGAGCTGAGTGACTTAACGCAAATCATTTTGCGAGGGCAATCATGGTAAACTTCTTACAATTAATAACAACACGCCAACCATCAAGACCAGGTTCAATGTTGAGGAGTAACACGCGTTACAAACTATGTTACATACTTATGTTTGTGTTTCAGACGCTTTTTTTGCAAGGCACTCATGATACACTGGTTAGAGTTGAACGCATGTCGTTTTGTATTAATCCATTAACGTAACTAATGTTAGGGAACTTTAACATACACACATATGTACCACATGTTACATCGACACCAATAAGGTTCATACTGTATCTGTTCGTCATGACCCTAAATCAAAAACTACATAACTTTAGATAAACAACATATGTGGTGTCCATGATAACTACAAAAACCACCAACAGTTGGATGCGCGCGACATGACGACAATAAACAAAATAGTTTGCGTAACGAGTCAAATCCAAAAACCACTTGCCGTGTGGACCACACCAAAATGTTCAATTTAACATTCTACGCCCTAGACATGGCGCCTTCTATCTTACCTTTCAAAGTGTTTGACGGTGACAACAAAATATGAGTGCCATACTTCATCCGTAGGTGTCTCACCTCTTTCATTTTCCTGCTACCATTCAAACTAAACCCAACATCAAATGGCGCGTGGCTGCCCATGTACTTTTCCATATGCCGCATCAAGAAGACACCGCAGTCTGTGCTGTTCCCATTTGTCGCCCACTCCAACTTCCGTCGCTTTATTTCCAAGCTTTTGATCACCGCAGTCTTCGAATGTTTTACCTCCTCCAAATAATGTACAAACATATCCTTCTGTTAACATATAACAGCAATCACAGTCAAATAATATTCTACTAATGTACATTCCAAATACAAGCATTTCATACTTACATATTTATAGGGTACTGATTTGTTGGCGTATGAGTCGTTATCCAAAACACGGCGTGTGTAGTTTTCAGCACCGTTGTCAATCAATGTAATAGCTGGGTTTTTCAACTCAAAAGCAAGAAGATAGAAGTGTCCCGCCTCCAATACCGGAAACAACACGATATCGAAACTTCGCAGGTCAAACAACTTTTGGTTGCCATACACTCCCGCATGCATATTCTTCCTAAACCGGTCCATACGTTTTTCATTTTGCATTTGTTGATCCATCAGCATCCACTCAAACTGAAGCACAATTCAATTACCAGTGATTAATCTTTACTTATGCTCCCACAAAGCATTCATGAATATAAATAAATAAGAAAACTTACAACCACCCTTGTCCCCATGAACAAACGGCTAAGCGACTCTGGTGCTTTGAACCGTTCTTCATAGTTCAACACCTCAGACCAGCAATCAATTATCTGATCAACCACGAGAGCCCCTGACGACAAAGTCTTCAACTGCCTTCGAGTTGCCTCTGCATAGGCACTGCTACGGTATAACAACTCCCTATAACACAAAACACAGTTAGACCAACACGTGTTATACTCATGTTACCATTTAAACTAACAAATTTATCTTACTCTGCTCTAGGGTTAGCTCTATATTCCTCGTTGGTAAACCCCTCAGCCCATGCCTGTCCTCGCTCTCTCCTATCACATCGCATTATCGCCTGTTACTCAACATAGAAAGGAAAACAAAAACTATTTACAATGGTATAGGGGAACTTACAGATTGACTTTCATTACTTCTCTTCTACTTGAATCACCATGCAGGTTATAATATGTGGTTTCATCGTTGCGGATGTACTCCCAAACACGCTTATCAAGTTTACTTATTTCTTCATTAATGTCAACCCCCCTTCGGAAGTAAGGAGATCTATTAACATATGCTATCGCCTTATCTCTTGCTGGGTTTCGTCGCCCCGCTTCCAACTCTGCTAAAACCCTTTCCTTGTTTGCCTTTATTGTCTCTTCTGTGTAAAATCCCAAATTCTCTACGAGACTCGTCCCGTCAAAGATGGTAACGGGGTCTACCATCATTGGCTCGACAGACATATCCACGGTGCCTGACGTACCAGTCACTTTTTCGGGTATGGAACCTAACACGAAGAAATGACACTTAGACCATCAATGTTTTACACGTGTTAGATATTCGGCGACACATATCATGCCTCATCGACAACCATGTAAAACAACAATGCTTTTATGACACCTACCAGATGGTTTTTCATTACTCGTGCCCCCATCCTGTGCTTTAGCCTGCTCATCACGGTTTGTACCAGCTGCCAAGGATAACATAAGTTACATTTTTTTTTTGAAAACTAACAGTGACAGTCATAGAGAACACGTACCTGTACCATTGTTACCCCTATCATCTCCCACTTGGGTCAACTGGGTCAAACCAAGGCTCCAGTTAGGGCCATCATAAACAGCTATCTGCAAGATATCTTTTCGAACATCCTCATTCCCAACATCATTTTTTGAATCAATGGTCTCTTTGGTAGCCTTCCCTTCTTCAGCAATATCCGGCAAAGGGGCCATATTTCCATGAGGTTCACCATCAGAACCTGTTCCCACATCAAACATGCGGCAGAAAGCCGCATCTTTCACTATTGGTTTCGGGGCTGTGAGAATCAACAAGTTACACAAATTAGCCCAACAGTTAATATTTCTTATTACGTACGTTATCTTTATTATGAAACGTTCAGTTTTCCTGAAACACACATACCAATATAAAAGCTTCCCCTTACATGGGCAACCTGATCATCATTAGTTTCACCTGCTGCCAATTCCTGTCCGCTAGCTGAACATCCTACCTTCGGAAGTTCCTGGGCAAGCACCATATTGATGTCATCCGCTGGCTTCTCATTTAGCCTTCTACCTCCTGACCAAAGAATAAAAACAATTTAGTTAATGTAAAACAATTCCCCCATACCAAATTATGTTAATACATTGATTTTTCAGGCGGCTGTGGCCGTTACACGTGTTACTTTTACTATTTCTCTAAATCTTAATACACATACCAATATCCTTTTCGTTACAACTCGTTACAACACCCGCATCAGCATCAGCAGCCCTACTACGAACTTCTTCTTCTTGGGCGGCCTCAAAGTGTTCACTTTCTATTGCCACTACCTCATCACGCTCTACCACTGCATCACAAACCTCTACTGTCCCTCCTACAAAAAAAAATTGAAAATTTGGGGGAAAAAACTTTCAAAACTCTACACTTTATCAGGTGGCAGTGTTGTTTCAAGATCATTTTATAGGCGACGGTGGCCGTTACACATGTTACTTTTATCTATGTCGCTAGTTATAAATACACCTACCTATATCTTTGTCGTTTAAACTCGGTGAAACACCCCCAACAGCATCATCTTCCCTACTCCCAACTTCTTCGACTTTGCCGGCCTCACATCCATCTACTGTGCTATCTATTTTTAAAAGCCCATCACGTATAGCATGATGCTCACCGCCATCAGAGACAGCCTCTTCGAATTCCAATGTTAGATTTCTCGTCGTTTCCTCAACGTTCTGTATCATCTTCGGGGATTCGACATCTGTCATATCATTTCTCGCAACCTCGTTGCAACCTAGCGAAGGAACACCTTTTCAACCGTCAAAACAAATATCAACTATATCATATGTTACACAACTTTTCTTTTGTGTAAAAGGAACAGAGATTGTCCAGTTTTTTACCTTTCTGCGCTTCATTGGTTGGCTCCATTGAGGTCTCCATTGCGGTATCACTTAGGATGTCTTCGGTACCCTGCAAAAGAGATGTTTTTACACATGTTAAAAGTTTTTGCTTCAAAAAACTATTTCTGTACTTAAATATACGTTACTAATGGACATACCTCTCCACTTACTTGATTTGAATTAATCCTACTTTTAACCTTACATTTTGCTTTGCTTTTCAACCTATCTTGCTTAACAAGCGTTTTCCGATACAGGCTTGCAACTACTAGACTTGTAACAGCAGGACTCGCAAGCTCCACAACTCTTTCATCTATTTGACTTATCAGACATTAGAAACGTTTTAAATTTAACAAACAATATGACATGTTAGTTTTCTATATTACCTTCACACGCGGAATCATTAACAGTCTCGTCAGCCATCGCCAATTCCGCTAAAACAGTATTAATCTCTTCTGTTGCCTTTGCAGCCCCCTTTCTCTCATCTTCAAACCACGTTGCTTTTCGATCAAACAGGCTCTCATACCGAGCTTTTAACGTTTGCACTTCTACATCTTCTGGGCGCTTAGTACACATTTGGCCCAACATGTCTTCGATTCTTCGCTTTGTTCTCTCCACAACATTTATTAAATTATCCACCAACTGTAGCGCCTCCTACATTTTTCCACATCATGTATACACTGTTAATAAAACAAGCAATATCCACACAACGACATCTAACTAACGTTTAACTTTTATGGCCATTTACTTTTTGCACATACATGTACAGTTGTTTCATCATCATCCGAAATTTCTTTACAGACTGTCTGAGCTTTTAACTTTCCAGTCCCAAAAGCACCCTTTCTAATCTCCAACTCTTCCCTTTGCTTAAGCTTTTGCTTTGTCCAGAACGTAATGGGATAGATACTGTAATCTACATCTATACCCTGGCACCTCACTCTGTCCACGTACAGCAGCTGCAATTTTCACCCAGAACAGTTACATATGTTAGGGATTCAAATGAACGTATTACATACAAATTGACTAGTACAAATGTACATCACACAAACACTTACAACTAGGATTGTCAACGCTCCGGTGAACGGCCTATTCGGGTCATTGCTTTTCCATCCATTCTTGCACTTCTTTAACTTCTCTAACACCAACTGGAACCAATCGACTTTTGAAAAGACCATGTCACTCGTTATGTAGTCTAATATCTAGGGCCGAAGGCATCCTTGTTTGTGGCAATCGATCATCAAGGTAACAAAACACATCAGGAAGTCCATCCGGAAATTAAAGCTGTCTTCCCCATCCGACGTCTCTATCATGTCGACCATTTTCGTGGGTGGAACATAGCGTCCTGAGAACCTGTCTTTCCACTTTGTAACTGCTTCATCCTTCGGCTCTACTTTAGGCAAAGAACTTAAATGCACACCACCACGTGGTATGCCAATTAACTTATGAATAGCCTTAGCGTCTACCTTGATCTTCCCACATGGCAATTTTATCTCCATATCTAAAGGACTAAACCTCTCAACGACATAATTTGCCAGCTTCGCCGGAAGCCCATCTACCTTGAACTTAAGCAAACGTCCGAATCCCATCCTCTTGACTGCTATTCTTTGTTCTAACGACAGCACATTAATGCATCTCGCAAGTTGTATTGGCGACGATCTGGTTCTAATGCCTGGCCAGTTATCCTTCTTTGCCCTCTTCCTCACCCTACCAACCACATTTCCTGCACTTTCCTCATCTTCCTCATCCCATTCTTCGTCTGTTTCTTTATCGTTCTGCTTTCGCTTATTAGCCAGCCTACCCGTCACGGACCTGGTCATTCTCCTCACTCCTGCAAATACAACCGCCATAGTAAATACATAATAGCACAAGTAATATTTCCGGAGTTATTTAACACAACAAACAGGTACGAGATAGGTAACACATGTTACCTGAATCTGTATTCTGCACCGAAACTACACAATCGTCAACACGTATCTTCTTTTCGTCAAGCAACGCCATCGCTACAAAGTGTTATAAATCGTTTTAACACATGTTAGTATGACTGTTTTCGGTTTTTGTTGGTCCGACGCGTCAAAATCATACCCATACCTCTTCGCTTTCGAGTCTTTACGCTTGTACTGCCCACTACAATTGTCTCTTGCACTATAAATAGAAAAAAACCCAAACGTTACACAAGTTATAGCGAGCGAGCCTACTATATTCAATACAATAAACAGGTACGAGATAGGTAACACATGTTACCTGAAACTGTATTCTGCACCGAAACTACACAATCGTCAACACGTATCTTCTTTTCGTCAAGCAACGCCCTCGCTACAAAGTGTTATAAATCATTTTAACACATGTTAGTATGACTGTTTTCGGTTTTTGTTGGTCCGACGCGTCAAAATCATACGCATACCTCTTCGCTTTCGAGTCTTTACGCTTGTACTGCCCACTACAATTGTCCCTTGCACTATAAATAGAAAAAAACCCAAACGTTACACACGTTATAGCGAGCGAGCCTACTATATTCAATACAATTAAAAAAATACACACCATTCGGTGTTTTACGTTGGGTCCTTGTGCTGCTTAGATCGATTGGCACCATGCCTATATATAAATTAGAAAAGTTACACATGTTACTTTCTAAAAAAATATATATTATAAAAACAGCCACAACTAGTAAAAGGTCAAACCATTCTTCCTCCTTTGAATTTCGGCTATTGGTGTGTCTGAATCCCAGTCATCCAAATCTGCAATATGCTCTTAATATATCAATCAAAATATAATAATTCCAAAGGTATAATCATTGGGATTTTACGAATCAAAACATAGCACTCGCCTACGGTTTGTGCGATCGCCCCAACCCCCTCCACCTCCTCTTCCATTTTTGAATTCCCACCGGTGTCATCCAACACGATCACACTCTCTGATGCACTCGGGACGCTGCATTTTTTCTGCACACGTATTTCCACCCTACGCCTTCACATTTTAACAAAGAATGCCCACATTCAGGTAATCCGACACTAAAAACCCAATCTCAATACTAAATCTAACAACATTACCAAACCAAACCGCTTAAACAGAGAAAAAATAACATTTGAACAGTTCTAAACAAACAATAATCACAAATTAAAGAAGACTGAAAAAAAAACCAGAGAATCCAAACCAAATGACACCTAATAACTAATGTTCATAGTTATAAAAAAAGTAGATTTAAACTTCAGAAGATTCTGAAGCAAACAATAATCATAAAAAACTTTCCCCAAAAAAAACAAACAATCAAATTATCGGTGAAATTTAGGCGATATATAAACTGGACTTACTTTGAACTTGGTTTCTTCCCTTTCCGGCGACCTTTACCGGAGGATAGCAGCCGGAATGTTGCCCTCATAACTAGGTTTTTTTCGAAACAGCTGGTTTCTTCCCTCCCGGATTACGATCGTTCAGCCTACGTCCACCTTTGATCACTTTCTCGCCGGCGTTTGCGAGTTCTCTGTTGGGGGTACCTCTGCTTGTTCAGAGAGAGAAGGAAGAGAAGGAACCAGATCTTTGTTTGTGTGAGTAATGAAATTTGAAAAGGGCTACTGTGTTGATATCTTGGGTTGCTTTACTTGCTTCCCCTATGATTTGACGTGCCCTGAACATGCAGGCATATTCCATCAAATCCAAAGAATATTTTAATATATGGTTTGTACTTACCTTGACTTGTTTTGGACAAATATACCCCTCTTTGCATTTACAATGGAATAAAAATAATGATTTAAGTCTTCTTTTTCCTCAACCATTAGATTACCTAGATCAATGGTGAAAAAGTTAGTTTCCTTAGTTTTCTCACTAATAAATGGTTTCCTATATATCTCTTCCATATATATATATAGGGGATGGTTCAAATGAAAACCACTTTTATTGTGAAAACTCGAAAACTAACTAAAAAAAGCCTAAAAAACAAACAAAAATTTTTTTTTTCAATTTTTTTTTTAAATCGCTAGTTTTTATATATGAAAAAAAACTTTCTTCAAAAAACAAAAAATTGTAGTACACATACACATGTGTAGTAACACATGTGCACTACAAAAAAATTTTATTTTTTTTTTTGAAAATTTTTTTTATATAAAAAAACCTGCGAAAATTAATATGCAAAAAAAAAAAATTTGGTATTTTTTTTGGCTTTTTTAATTAGTTTTCGAGTTTTCACAATAACTAGAGGTTTTCATTTGAACCTTCCCCTCTATATATATATATATAGTGGAGGGTTCAAATGAGAAGAATTTTTTTGTAAGAAGAAAAAAGAAGAAGTTTCAACCAATAAGAATTCTTCATTTTACTTCATTTAATATTTGCATTTAATTTTAATATAAGGGTATACTGGTAAACTTACATAAATCATTAATTTGTATTTTTCCCCTTTAATAACAAACTAAATTAAATTTGTAACTCCTTTTCAAAATATATACTTTTTTCCAAATTAAAAAAAACAACTTAATTTAAAGTGTAGAATAAATTACTAGTTGTGTAGGATAAATTACGAGTTGTGTAGGATATATTTCGAGGTGTGTATGATAAATTTTGATTGTGTAGGATAAAATTCTATAATGTGTAGGGTATATGTAGGAAAATTTTGATATGTGTAGTTTTTGTAGATTATATGTAGTATAATTAATGATTTATTGACTAATTAATTAAAGAGAGAAAAATTAATGATAAGAGTTATAAATGAAATAGTATTTTACTAATATGCCATTTCTTCTCACATTAAATTTTTTCTCAAATGAACTTTCCCTTATATATATATATATATATATATAGGGTCAGGATTTAGAGAAAACGCTCAAAAGTTTAAGAACGGTAAGAACGCTTATGGGTCGTGTGTAAGGACCTGCAAAATTGTCCCATAACACTCCGTAAGTAGAAACCCGGGCCCCTAAAACCCTAATCCTTGAGAAAATCAAAGAAATTCAATTTTATTGGTTGCCCGCGGACCGCGTAAGACTTAAGCAAAGCTTATGCGGGCCGCGACAGCTTTGAAGATCTCCGGATAAGCTTCCAGACAACATATCAGACACGTGGCAAGCCTACGCGTGACACGTTAGCCCTAGCCGTAGCTAGGGTGGCCCTCGCGGGCCGCGTAAGATCTTATTAGAGTTTACGCAGGCCGCGACAAACTCAAATTTTTGCTATAAATTGGTCGTGCATGGGGCTTTCATATGTGCTCGAAAATTTACTCTAAAAACGTTCTGTACTGCTTAAATTCATAGATTTTAGTAGGGAAACACTGCTGCGATTACAGGGTATTAACTCGATCACTGCTACGATACAATATCCGATCGATTGAAACCAATCCGATGGATGTTTAAGTGCTGCCCGAATCCGGCCTATACTTTGTCATTCGTCGTGAGGGTTTTGATTTCGTGAGTTATCGTAAATGTTGTATTAAGTTACTGACCTAGTTTCGTGTGCATTGTTATTTAACTAGGTTACAAGGCTAAATCAGTAGGCAAGGTTCTGTCCAACTAAACTTGCAATGTGAGCCATTCTCTTTTTATCAAAAGTGTTTTACAATACCTCAATGTTTTCCAGTTATATGTTACAGGGATTAAGTCTTTGTTATCTTAAATTACTGGCAGTAAGTGGGGTATTGTGCACAATGACTACTGTTTAAATCACTTTTAGGTGAAAGGACCTAAATAGTGATATACGTCACTTTTGGGTGAAAGGACCCAATAGTGATATGACCATAGTCATAGATCCGGTCGAGTGACAACTGAACCAGCTAATTATAAGATAGAGGCAATTGTAATCGCTTTTAATACTGTAATTTATAACAATGTGTCGTTTTATGTAAATTGGATGACTCGCCAGTATTTCCCCGCTAATAAAAATCTTTTTAAACATGTTTCAGGTGATTTACTGTGAACCCGGAAAAAGTGCCGTGTAGCACACCAGCTTGAAGAATGTGGCTCAGCAAATAAAATAAATAAACATGTTTTTGTAAACAGGGAATTTCCCCGTGAAATTCCTTTATTGTAAACTACGGGGTTTGTCCCGAAAATGTGAAATAAAATAATCGGGCATTTTCAGTTTAAAAGATCCTGCTAATATTTCCGCTGCCAAATTAAATAATACCACGGGTTTCTGTCCCGCGGCTTCTGGACCGGATAAAACCGGGTCGGGGGCAGTGACAGAAAAAGGTGGTATCAGAGCCACTGATTTAAGCCAATTAAGTATTTAGAAATACTTAATTTTTTCCGATTGCCATTTTATGATTATGTGAAAATTTAATTTAATAAATAAAAATTTAACTTAAATTTGTGTGTGTTTCTTCATGTGTGCTAACATCATGAATGAACTGTCGGAGGCACTCCGAAACTTTACTATCCATACCACCGATATGGATACCATAGGAACTCAATCCGGCTATCAAGCGGATATTGAGGAGCTACCGGTATTCCAGGCCCAGGTCCAGGTCCAGGAGAAACCAAAGCCTAAAAAGAGAAGGAGAATCTTGGACTAGAAACGCGGACGTAGGAAGAAGCCAGCTGCCCAGAAGGTTAAGAAGACTGAAGATCCGAAAGACAAAGGGAAAGGAAAGGAGATCGGGGAAAGTTCCGGGCAAGCCCAGGAAATGCCACCATGGGAGGAGGTTGATCGCAAACTGGCGAATTGTGACCTCACCGGACCTGTCGATGAAAACCTCTTCAATTTCCCTGCCCAATCACAACTTCCAATTAACTTGGAGCCTGCTATCCCAGATCCTATTGTCAACCACCGAATTCTACCCGGAGAATTGGAGGAATGGTGGACGAATGATTGGCAATTTCAAAACTTCATGAATAATCCTAATGTCTATTTTCCCAGTTTGATCCTGAGCCTGCACCATACCCACCTATGAGCACAGAAAACTTAGCTGAACTCTGTCACTATGGCGAGGAACTGGTGGATGCGGGAAATAGAATTCGGGATGTGGGAGAGAAGATCTCATGGAAATACGACGAGCGGGAGCGTCGTTTCTGAAAGGCCAGCTGACTGTGGTGGTGGTGTTTGTATAATAATAATCATATATAAAAAACAATATAATAATAAAAGTAATAATATAATATTGTATAATAATAATTAAAATAAAACTTTTGTAAAATAAATGGTGTGTATTGATGCATACTAATATATAAAAATATGAAAGTCGCAAAGTCGATAATTTTGGCTATACGTGTTGACGTGATTATGTGTGATTGCCTTATTGTTTGGTTGTTATCTATTTTGTGGTAATAAATTTCATATATTGTCAATTATTCAGATGGAAAATGCGGAAAACCAACCAGTCAATGAAGTTAATCAATCTGAAAAAAACAATGAGGATCACTTCCTTAATAGGCAAGAAATAGAAAATATCGTTGCTTAGGGAATAGCCAACGCTATCCAAGCAATCGTCGCTGCTGTTAAGAACCCCGTTGAACCCTCACAAGCCAACCACAGCAAGCGTACTCGCGACTAAAATTTCAGTAACAGTGTAAATGGAGGCGGCAATAATAATAATGATGTGGTTCAAGCCCCATTTCTTAAGAAAATGAAAGCTGCAACGCCTGGTTGCACTTACAAGGAATTTCTTGCCTGTAAACCGGTCGAATTTGCAGGCAATGAAGGGGCAACTGCCGCACTGCGTTGGTTGGAGAAAACCGAAGCAGTAATTAAAATAAGTAAATGTGCTGAGGAAGACAAGGTTATGTATGCGTCCCACCTTTTAAACGAAGAGGCGTTAGAATGGTGGAATACGGTGCTACAAGCCAAGGGAAGTGACGTGGCTTATGCCATGAGCTGGGAGGAATTTAGGGAATTAATAGAAAGAAAATTTTGTCCCGCCTACGAAAAGGAACAAATGACGAATAAGTTCCTGAACCACCGGATGGTGGATGTTGACTGTCGAGGGTATACTTCAAATTTTTTCGAGTATGCCAGAATTGTGCCGACTCTGGCTTCGCCAGAACCGGTACTTATTTCTCACTATATTTGGCGTATAATTAGCGAGATTCGTGATATCGCCAAAGCTGCGAGACCCCGCACAATTGACGATGCGGTTGAATTGGCAAATACTCTAACCGACGGGCTGGTTCGTACTAGAGAAGAAAACAGGAAAAACGAATTGGCCTAGAAGATTACCCAAGGATTTCATGGGGGTAATAATGCTAGCAACTTCAAGAGAAAGGGAACCGGGCAATCCTCCACTGCTTCATTCTGCAGTACCTGTAAGAGAAAACACCTTGGGAAATATAAGGGTTACTATAATTTCTGCAAAATCCCGGGGCACCAAGAGGAGAATTGCAGGAAGAAATCCATGATCTGCTTCAATTGCGGAGAAGCTGGGCATTTCAGACCAGAATGCCCTAAACTGGTCAAGCCAGCCGATAACAAGGCCAAAACTGCTGAAGGAACTAATAAGAAGAACGCAAGAGCTTTTCAGCTGACCACGCAAGAAGCCGATCTGATTCCGGATGTAATAGCTGGTACGTTTCTGGTACACGATGTTTACGCAAAAGTATTATTTGACTCTGGTGCAAACCAAAGTTTTATAAATACTTTATTCTGTCAAGCTCTTAAGTAACCTTTAACCAAACTTAGGCAGATTTATACGGTAGAAACAGCAGATGGTAATTCAGTTAACATAGATAAGGTTCTTCAAGAAGGAAATATAGAACTTTCAGGCCACAAATTTTCTGCCAATCTTTTACCTATGAATTTAGCTGGATTCGATGTTGTGTTAGGAATGGATTGGTTAGTAGCCAACCATGCTCGAATCCTCTGTGATAAGAATTCCATATAAATTCATACACCCACAGGGGAAATAATTATGATTACAGGAGATAAGCCGCGTAAACCAATGAAGTTTATTTCAATAATGAAAGTTGTTAGTTATGAACAAAAACAAGGAATAGTGTATATGATTTCGGTAATCATTAACACTAAAAGTAAGGAACTTAAGGAAATTCCTGTAGTATCAGAGTACCCGGAGGTATTCCCAGAAGAGCTACCAGGATTACCACCAGATAGGGAAGTAGAATTTAGAATTCATCTAATTCCTGGAACTACACCAATAGCCAAGGAACCTTACCGGTTAGCACCCATTGAAATGTTAGAACTGAAAAAGCAATTAGATGAATTGCTAAGTAAAGGATTCATACAACCTAGTTTATCCCCTTGGGGAGCACCAGTGTTGTTTGTGAAAAAGAAAGATGGTTCTATGCGAATGTGTATCGATTATAGAGAATTGAATAAGGTTACAATTAAGAATCGATACCCATTACCTAGGATTTATGTTCTTTTCGATCAACTTCAGGGAGCTAGATACTTCTCTAAGATAGATTTACGCTCCGGATACCATCAGTTGAAGGTACAAGAAGAAGACATACCTAAAACTGCTTTCAGAACTAGGTATGGTCACTACGAGTTTACAGTCATGCCCTTTGGGTTAACAAATGCCCCTGCAGCATTCATGGACATGATGAATAGGATCTGTAAACCATATTTGGATAAATTTGTAATTGTCTTCATCGACGATATACTTATTTATTCCAAAAGTCAGGACGAACTACATGCACTCTTAACTTTGTTAAGAAAGGAAAATCTTTCCGCCAAATTCTCGAAGTGTGAATTTTGGTTGCAGGAAGTGCAATTTTTAGGTCACATGGTGAATCACGAAGGTATTCACGTAGATCCCTCCAAGATAGAAGCGATCACCAATTGGAAGATCCCACAATCAGCCACTGAAGTTAGAAGTTTTCTAGGATTAGCTGGGTATTACAGGCGCTTCATAAGAGACTTCTCTAAGATAGTTGTTCCATTAACTAAGTCAACCTGTAAGACAGTTAAGTTTGAATGGGGACCCAAGCAAGAAGAGGCCTTTAAGGTTTTAAAGCAAAGGTTAACAACCACCCCAATTCTTGCCTTACCAGAAGGGACAGAAGATTTTGAAGTATTCTGTGATGCTCCTAAACTAGGATTAGGATGTGTGCTGATGCAACGCAAAAAGGTAATTGCGTATGCCTCAAGGCAATTGAAAAAGCACGAGGAAAATTATACGACTCATGACTTAGAGTTAGGAGTAATAATTTTTGCCCTTAAGATTTGGAGGCATTACTTGTACGGAAGTAAGTTTACAGTCTATACAGATCATAAGAGTCTAAGGTACCTTTTTTGGGCAAAAAGAATTAAACATGAGGCAAAGAAGATGGATGAAAATTCTAAGTGACTACGACTGTGATATTCAATATCATGAAGGAAAGGCAAATGTAGTAGCAGACGCCCTAAGTCGTAAGTATCATGAAAAGCAAAGACGAGTCCGTGCTCTTAGATTAAATCTCCAATTAGATTTAATGGAACAACTGAAGAAAATTCAAGAAACAGCAATCAAGGATAATGCTGAAGGAATGAAAGGAAGGATAAAGGAATTAGAACAAGGGACAGATGGAATTTGGAGATTCCACAAGAAAAGGATTTGGGTACCTAAGCAAGGAAATTTAAGAGATAAGATTTTAGAGGAATCCCATAAATCTAGATATACCATGCACCCTGGTAATAATAAGATGTACCAAGATTTAAGAGGTAACTTCTGGTGGATAGGAATGAAAAAGGACATAGCTAGATATGTATCTAAGTGTCTAACTTGTTCACAAGTTAAGGTAGAACACCAGAAACCTTCAGGGTTACTCCAACAATTAGAAATGCCTGTATGGAAATGGGAACTAATAACAATGGACTTTGTTACTAAATTGCCCAAAACCAGGAAAAGTAACGATGCAATTTGGGTAATTGTGGATCGATTAACCAAATGAGCTCACTTCCTACCAATGAAGGAAACCTTTAGCATGTAAAGATTAGCAAGGTTATACGTAGACGAGGTAGTATCCTTACATGGAGTCCCACTCTCCATAGTATCAGATAGAGATAGTCGTTTCACTTCGCATTTCTTGACAAGTTTCCAAGAAGCAATGGGGACCCGACTAAATCTAAGTACTGCATACCATCCCCAAACAGACGGACAGAGTGAAAGGACGATCCAAACCCTGGAAGACATGCTCAGGGTATGTGTAATAGATTTTGGTGGAAACTGGGATGACCACCTACCCTTAATTATAGGGTTGTAAACGAACCGAACTTTCAGTGAACAGTTCGTGAACCGTTCGGCGGGAAGTTCGTTTATGTTCATTTGTTTAATAAACGAACGAACATGAACAGGAAATTTCGTTCGATTAGTTAAATGAACGACATGAACAGAGGCCTCGTTCATTCAATTGTGTTCGTGAACGTTCGGTAAGATGTTTGTGAACATTCGTTCATTTATGTTGGTTTGTTGGTGTTTTAATTAAAGATCTTTGTACTTACATATACGTTATCTAAATTTATATATTATTTTATTAACCTAACAATTAAACTAAGAAACCCTATTTCCACATCGTTTACACATTGTTCCCTTTTTTTTCTCATTATTCACATCAACGAATACAATCAACTTCCATTCCAGCGTTGCTCTCTTTGTCATCCACCATTAGCCTTCGCCGTGTTCGCCAAATTTATTTGTGTTCGTGAACCGTTTGTGAACAGGCTAATGTCCTTAATGAACAAACACGAACATAAAATCTCGTTCGGTAAGTGTTCATGAACCGTTCGTGAACACGTTTATTTCCTTAACGAACGAACACGAACAATGACTTGTTTGTGTTCGTTCGGTTCGTTTACAGCCCTACTTAATTGAATTCTCCTATAACAATAGTTATCATTCAAGTATCGAAGTTGCCCCATTTGAAGCCCTGTTTGGACGAAAGTGCCGAACTCCAGTATGTTGGGCAGAAATAGGAGAAAGTCAATTATCAGGTCCCGAGATTGTACAGGAAACCACCGACAAGATAACTCAAATCAAGGAAAGACTGAAAACGGCTCGAGATCGTCAGAAAAGTTATGCAGATAATCGACGCAAGCCACTAGAATTTCAAGTTGGAGACAAGGTACTCTTGAAAGTTTCTCCTTGGAAAGGAGTAGTTCGGTTCGGTAAGAAAGGAAAGCTGAGTCCAAGGTATATAGGACCATTCGCTGTTACCCAACGGATAGGACCAGTTGCTTATCGCTTACAACTACCAGAAGAATTAGCCAGGGTACATGACGTGTTTCATGTATCTAATCTCAAGAAATGTTTGTCTGATGAATCCCTTGTAGTACCTTTTCTAGATATAGAGGTAAATGAAAAGTTGAAATTTGTTGAAAAACCACTTCAAATAGAAGACAGAAAAGTCAAGTTCCTCAAACACAAAAGACTACTACTGGTCAAAGTAAAGTGGGATTCAAAAAGAGGGCCTGAGTACACATGGGAACTGGAATCGAAAACGAAGCGAAAGTATCCTCACCTGTTCCAGTAAATCTCAAGGACGAGATTTCAAATAAGGTGGGGAGGATGTAAGGATCTGCAAAATTGTCCCATAACACTCCGTAAGTAGAAACCCGGGCCCCTAAAACCCTAATCCTTGAGAAAAACAAAGAAATTCAATTTTATTGGTCGCTCGCAGGCCGCGTAAGACTTAAGCAAAGTTTACGCGGGCCGCGACAACTTTGAAGATCTCCGGATAAGCTTCCAGGCCACGTGTCAGACACGTGGCGAGCCTGCGCGTGACACGCTAGCCCTAGCCGTAGCTAGGGTGGCCCTCGCGGGCCGCGTAAGATCTTATTAGAGTTTACGCGGGCCGCGACAAACTCAAATTTTTGCTATAAATTGGTCGTGCATGGGGCTTTCATCTGTGCTCGACAATTTACTCTAAAATCGTACTGTACTGCTTAAATTCATAGATTTTAGTAGGGAAACGCTGCTGCGATTACAGGGTATTAACTCGATCACTGCTATGATACAATGTCCGATCGATTAAAACCAATCCGATGGATGTTTAAGTGCTGCCCGAATCCGGGCTATACTTTGTCATTCGTCGTTAGGGTTTTGATTTCGTGAGTTATCGTAAATGTTGTATTAAGTTACTGACCTAGTTTCGTGTGCATTGTTATTTAACTAGGTTACTAGGCTAAATCAGTAGGCAAGGTTCTGTCCAACTAAACTTGAAATGTGAGTCATTCTCTTTTTATCAAAAGTGTTTTACAATACCTCAATGTTTTCCAGTTATATGTTACAGGGATTAAGTCTTTGTTATCTTAAATTACTGGCAGTAAGTGGGGTATTGTGCACAATGACTACTGTTTAAATCACTTTTAGGTGAAAGGACCTAAATAGTGATATACGTCACCTTTGGGTGAAAGGACCCAATAGTGATATGACCACAGTCATAGATCCGGTCGAGTGACAACTGAACCAGCTAATTATAAGATAGAGGCAATTGTAATCGCTCTTAATACTGTAATTTATAACAATGTGTCGTTTTATGTAGATTGGATGACTCGCCAGTATTTCCCCGCTGATAAAAATCTTTTGAAACATGTTTCAGGTGATTTACTGTGAACCCGTAAAAAGTGTCGCGTAGCACACCAGCTTGAAGAATGTGGCTCAGCAAATAAAATAAATAAACATGTTTTTGTAAACAGGGAATTTCCCCGTGAAATTCCTTTATTGTAAACTACGGGGTTTGTCCCGAAAATGTGAAATAAAATAATTGGGCATTTTCAGTTTAAAAGATCCTGTTAATATTTCCGCTGCCAAATTAAATAATAATACCACAGGTTTCTGTCCCGCGGCTTTTGAACCGGATAAAACTGGGTCGGGGGCCGTGACAGAAAAATGTGGTATCAGAGCCACTGATTTAAGCCAATTAAGTATTTAGAAATACTTAATTTTTTCCGATTGCCATTTTATGATTCTGTGAAAATTTAATTTAATAAATAAAAATTTAACTTAAATTTGTGTATGTTTCTTCATGTGTGCTATCAGCATGAATGAACTGTCGGAGGCACTCCGAAACTTTACTATCTATACCACCGATATGGATACCACAGGAACTCAATCCGGCTATCAAGCGGATATTGAGGAGCTACCGGTATTCCAGGCCCAGGTCCAGGAGAAACCAAAGCCTAAAAAGAGGAGGAGAATCTTGGACTGCAAACGCGGACGTAGGAAGAAGCCAGCTGCCCAGAAGGTTAAGAAGACTGAGGATCCGAAAGACTGAGGATCCGAAAGACAAAGGGAAAGGACAGGAGATCAGGGAAAGTTCCGGGCAAGCCCAGGAAATGCCACCATGGGAGGAGCTTGATCGCAAACTGGCGAATTGTGACCTCATCGGACATGTCGATGAAAATGTGACACCCATGACGAAACCAGGTACACCATAAACGGTCCAAAACTGTAAAGCACACTTAACACTTTTATTGCGTGAAAACCCTAAAAACATGTGTGACTTATATGCTTGATTAAATGATATCTGTTATATCTCGGAGGCATCCGAGAACACGTTATGAATGACATGACACTAATAAGGGCCAACAGTGTGAAGTTGGTGTCCTTAGCCTTGAAACACGTGTTAAACATGAGTGTTCCGTTTAACAACGCTTTAAACCTTTGACGTTGATTATTAGGTTATCAGTAGCATTATTTAAGATTTCGAGTTCCAGGAACATCTTAATTTTGTGCCATAGACTGTAACATAAGGTTTGTGGCCAGTCAGAGATCGGGCACGCAAATCGAAGCAGCTGTTCGGTTAGGGAAACGCCTTCGTTTTAGGCATAACATAAGGCAATCAAACGTGCAAGGATCGATCGATCAAGCTTAAAAACACTTAAACCACACTAATACGAGTCTTTTATGATTAAAACGTAACTGGGTACGGATTTCAAGACGGTTATACATAATTTTTAAAACCGAGTCTTTTGACACTAATTACGCGCGAAACGGAGTCCGTCACGCAAATCGAGAACGCGCCCGGGAACCGTAAACGAACCTAAACACTCAACGGAGGATAAACGTCATCTTTTAGCGCATATTACGAGGCACGAGGTGGCCTAGGGGGGGGGGCTACCCAAACCGCCACCACCCCCCTTGTATATATCTATGTTTTAATTTTTTTTCTTTCATTTTCCACACAAAAACCCATCCAATTTCTGCTTCTTTTTACTAAACTCAGATGATCTAACAAGAACAAGTCACAATTCAAAGGTATTAACTCAAATCTTTAAGTGTTTAAGCATGATTTCTTGAGTAAACTTGTTTTAGGTCATGAACAACCATTTTAATCCATGAAATTTTGAGTTTTAAACAAGTTTATGGGCTGAATATGAACACCATATGAATACCCTGGTGTTATATAGCAGCCATGGTTATAAATCTTTGGGGTTTGATACCCTAATAAACACTTATTCGACAAAAATCGCCTAACTATTCGATTAACCGAAAAACAACGAATCAAAGCTTGATTGATCTAAGTTCTAGCATATTTGGATTGTACTTGATGTGTAGGTACTGAATATAGTCCATACATGCTTCTGGACTCAAGAAAAACACTCGGACTCGAAGGAATCGCTAGGTATATCACCCGAAACTCGTAACTAGCATAGGCAGAATATTGTTTAGAACATAAATTGGTCCGTGATACTTGTATTGAGCTGAAACTTGGTGTGGTAATGAAGGGTAGTGTCAGGAAGGTCCACGTAAAATTTTAGAATTTTTGAAATTTTCTACGATTTTTGGTGAAGTTTTGACTGTTTTAAAAAAAGAATTCTGGAAAAAATACCAAACGGATTTAATAAATCACTAAACTTTACAGAGATACTAAGGAAATATAAGGAATGTTCTGGGAAAATTCGGAGTCCATTGGTTGAGTTTTGATCGGGGTTAAAAATCCGCGTTTTTTCGAATTTTCGGTAGCCGTAAACGCACCGAAAAGAAATCGGAAAAATCTAAAAATTTTTGGGGATGTTTCTGGAACCATAAGGGATGTCCAGGAAATTTTTGGAGCACTTAGGGTAATTAATGTTAATTATGTGGTTAAATATGATTTTATAAATAATTTATTTAGACAAGTAAAATGCCAAAATAAATCCCCAGAAATTTTTCCCATAATATACTGATTTTTACTAAGTTATATAAAAATTTACAGATTTTTATTCAAATTCTAAGTTTAAGGGGAATTGTTGGGATTAAAAATGGATTATTTTAAATCAATTTCGACAGTTTACCGTATAACGAACTGGCAGGAACTGGGAACTGACCCAACCTGACAAATACTATAATTAAAACACGGGGAGTATTCCGGGAGATTCCAGGGCGGATTGGACACTCGGGGTGTGTCCAATACCAATTCGGGAAATCCCCGACGATAGAAACGGAAACTCAAAATTGGGCAACCTGGACTCCCCAAACAACCAAACTCCCTTGATGAAAAGTTAATCATTCTTAAATAACAACGTGTTGGCATTATTGGTATTCCCATACCATTGTCCGAACATGTTAAACTACTGACATTGCCTGGCACGCGAACCGGTGCCCGGAAGCCAAACTGAAAACTAATACTACCCTGACCTCCATCACCATACCAGTATCGTATAGGCTCAATCTGGAGTGAAAACTCCTGACCGAATCCTAGTTATACCTGTTACCGACTTAGATACTGACGTAAGTCCATATTTGCATATGTGATTCTAGAAGTTGACCTAGTTGCTTGTTTACATCCTGTGTGAAACTACTACATACACTGTGAGTTTTACTTCCCCATTTTCAAACAGTTTTCCTGTTTTACATGGGGTGAATTTCATGTTACATACGTTTATACGTGCACATATATACCTGATATAACGTGAATTATCTGAGTAAACACTAGTACATGAAAAGTCCCCACAGACCCAAGTGATTAACCGTAGGCCGGTGAATGTGTAAATAGTACTATTGGTCTGACAAACCCAATTGCGATGGCCAGGAACGCCATATGATACATACGCAATTGTACATGTTTGAGCATAGGCTATGGGGTACTAGCCATAGCTACACAGGGGGCAGTGCCGTGGTGGTTGACCACGGGGTTGAGGTGACAGTCAAGGCTTCACTTGTGTGGTCAGTATATACTCAATTAAATGTGCCAAATTTGAACTATAATTACACTTATGTAATACAAACTAAAACAGTGAAACTCACCAGCAGCATTTAGCTGACCCTCTTTAAAAACTAACATGCATTTCAGGTAACTTGAGACTGATGTGATCCGTGTATGTGGTTCAAGACGTGTTTATTGGCAAATATTGAGATAGACGCATGCGAATTAGAAGACTTATGTGGTTCATGGGAACAGGCAGTTGTAACATACATGTAGTATGTAATCAACAGTTTGTAATAAATAAAATGTAGTGTCTTTATAAACAATATGCTTGTACCAGAGGTGTCTGTTGCATCCCACGTTTTTCCTTCCGCTGCAAATCGGGGTGTGACAGAAAACCTCTTCAATTTCCCTGCCCAATCACAACTTCCAATTAACTTGGAGCCTGCTATCCCAGATCCTATTGTCAACCACCGACCTCTACCCTGAGCCTGTACCATACCCACCTATGAGCACTGAAAACTTAGCTGAACTCCGTCACTATGGTGAGGAACTGGTGGATGCGGGAAATAGAATTCGGGATGTGGGAGAGAAGATCTCATGGAAATACGACGAGCGGGAGCGTCGTTTCTGAAAGGCCAGCTGACTGTGGTGGTGGTGTTTGTATAATAATAATCATATATAAAAAACAATATAATAATAAAAGTAATAATATAATATTGTATAATAATAATTAAAATAAAACTTTAGTAAAATAAATGGTGTGTATTGATGCATACTAATATATAAAAATATGAAAGTCGTAAAGTCGACAATTTTGGCTATACGTGTTGACGTGATTATGTGTGATTTCCTTATTGTTTGGTTGTTATCTATTTTGTGGTAATAAATTTCATATATTGTCAATTATTCAGATGGAAAATGCGGAAAACCAACTAGTCAATGAAGTTAATCAATCTGAACAAAACAATGAGGATCACTTCCTTAATAGGCAAGACATAGAAAATATCGTTGCTCAGGGAATAGCCAACACTATCCCCGCAATCGTCGCTGTTGTTAAGAACCCCGTTGAACCCTCCCAAGCCAACCACATCAAGCGTACTCGAAACGAAAATTTCAGTAACAGTGTTAATGGAGGCGGCAATAATAAAAATGATGTGGTTTAAGCCCCATTTCTTAAGAAAATGAAAGCTGCAACTCCTGGTTGCACTTACAAGGAATTTCTTGCCTGTAAACCGGTCGAATTTGCAGGCAATGAAGGGGCAACTGCCACACTGCGTTGGTTGGAGAAAACCGAAGCAGTAATTAAAATAAGTAAATGTGCTGAGGAAGACTAGGTTATGTATGCGTCCCACCTTTTCAAAGAAGAGGCGTTAGAATGGTGGAATACAGTGCTACAAGCCAAAGGAAGTGACGTGGCTTACGCCATGAGCTGGGAGGAATTCAGGGAATTAATGGAAAGAAAATTTTGTCCCGCCTACAAAAAGGAACAAATGACGAATAAGTTCCCGAACCACCGGATGGTGGATGTTGACTGTCGAGGGTATACTTCGAAATTTTTCGAGTATGCCAGAATTGTGCCGACTCTGGCTTCGCCAGAACCGGTACTTATTTCTCTGTATATTTGGGGTTTAATTAGTGAGATTCGTGATATTGTTAAAGCTGCGAGACCCCACACAATTGACGACGCGGTTGAATTGCCAAATACTCTAACCGACGGGCTGGTGCGTACTAGAGAAGAAAACAGGAAAAAGGAATTGGCCCAGAAGATTACCCAAGGATTTCGTGGGAGTAATAATGCTAGCAACTTCAAGAGAAAGGGAACCGGGAAATCCTCCACTGCTCCATTCTGCAGTACCTGTAAGAGAAAACACCTTGGGAAATGTAAGGGTTACTGTAATTTCTGCAAAATCCTGGGGCACCAAGAGGTGAATTGCAGGAAGAAATCCATGATCTGCTTCAACTTTGGAGAAGCTGGGCATTTCACACCAGAATGCCATAAACTGGTCAGGCCAGCCGATAACAAGGCCAAACCTGCTGAAGGAACTAATAAGAAGAACGCAAGAGCTTTTCAGCTGACCACGCAAGAAGTCGATCTGATTCCGGATATAAGAGCTGGTACGTTTCTGGTACACGATGTTTACGTAAAAGTATTATTTGACTCTGGTGCAAACCAAAGTTTTATAAATACTTCATTCTGCCAAGCTCTTAAGCAACATTTAACCAAACTTAGGCAGATTTATACGGTAGAAAATGCAGATGGTAATTCGGTTAACAATGATAAGGTTCTTCAAGAAGGAAAGATAGAACTTTCAGGCCACAGATTTTCTGCCAATCTTTTACCTATGAGTTTAGCTGGATTTGATGTCGTGTTAGGAATTGATTGGTTAGTAGCCAACCATGCTCGAATCCTCTGTGATAAGAATTCCATAGAAATTCATACACCCGCAGGGGAAGTAATTATGATTACAGGAGATAAGCCGTGTAAACCAATGAAGTTCATTTCAATAATGAAAGTTGCTAGTTATGAACGAAAACAAGGAATAGTGTATATAATTTCGGTAATCATTAACACTAAAAGTAAGGAACTTAAGGAAATTCCTGTAGTATCAGAGTACCCGGAGGTATTCCCAGAAGAGCTACCAGGATTACCACCAGATAGGGAAGTAGAATTTAGAATTCATCTAATTCCTGGAACTACACCAATAGCCATGGCACCTTACCGGTTAGCACCCACTGAAATGTTAGAACTGAAAAAGCAATTAGATGGATTACTAAGTAAAGGATTCATTCATCCTAGTTCATCCCCTTGGGGAGCACCAGTGTTGTTTGTGAAAAAGAAAGATGGTTCTATGCGAATGTGTATTGATTATTGGGAATTGAATAAGGTTACAATTAAGAATCGATACCCATTACCTAGGATTTATGATCTTTTCGATCAACTTCAGGGAGCTAGATACTTCTCTAAGATAGATTTACACTCCGGATACCATCAGTTGAAGGTACAAGAAGAAGACATACCTAAAACTGCTTTCAGAACTAGGTATTCCAAAAATGCCAATTTAACCAAAACGCCAAAAATGGCAACAATCGTTTCGTGGAGATACACTCTGGGAATCAGGCGACACGTCCTCCGTTTTGACAACAGAAGGAGGGTGTATGTTAAGACGGTCAGGGCAATTCTGAAGATGGAAGAAGAGATACAGAGGCGAATCTTATCCCTTGGCATCGCTCTAGACAACGAATGCCATGAAACACATATGCTTATGAAAGCATTAACCAGGAAATTTGACCCAATCAAAGCAGATGTGAAGCCGGACCCTGTCATGACATCATGGTGTTTTGATGATGAAACAGACATGGTGACCGTTACATACGACAGCGGAGAGCAGGAAGTCTACTGGCTAGAAAACATCATGACAAAGCAGCGTCTTGGTTTCATGGAAGAATTGCATAACGCCACTTGTACCAACACAGAAATTGACTCAAAATTGGAGTTAATGCAAGACATGTTCTAGTGGAGGCTTCAGAATCTTCAGGAACAAGAAGCTTATGATGGTGAAGGTGATGGCATGGATGAAGATCCAGATGAAGACTCCGAGGAGGAAGAAGATAACGCAAGTGATGGTTACTTTTCGGATAAAGTACCTTCTGACGAAGGCTTTTAATTTTTTTCCTCTTTTTTTTTCTTCTGTGTAATTTTTTTTAATATAATTAAATGATACATTTCTCTCTTTATTAACAAAATGCCAAAAAATACTAAAATGGTTATTCCTTACAAAACACCAAAAATAACAAAAAATATTTTTCCTCCTTAATATTTTATTTACTCCGTTATTGTATTTTGTCATCTTGTTCTGCATAACGCCATTTAAAAAAACGCCAAACTTAGAAGATAGGACGTCTATCACCTGTAAAACTGATAAAAGCTGATCAACACAGTAAATACAAAAACAGTAACTGAAAAGACAGTTACTTTATTACTATCATTTATTACAATAAAAAAGTCCCGCCTAAACTACGCACCAAAAATCTCCTATAAGAGAGGGGTCTATACACAATGAAATTGATCACACCCAGAAAACACAAACGCTATATTCTCTAGAAACCACTCACTTTAAAACGCCAAAAAATGTTAGTTAAAAAAACCACAGATGGCAAAGCTTTCAGTGAAATGGATTCTTCTTCTGAGGGGGTTATCTCAATAATATTTTGCTAAATGAGATGGACAAATATTCAAGAAAAAAAGACTGATGACAGTGATATGCCATCATGTGAGCTTTGTTCTTGATGAATATCGGCTGGAATAAAGGGATCAACACAAGTGTAAAATGCTATTTTGGACTCCATTATTATAAATAGCATCAACCAATAGTTGATCTTCAATGACATGCCACCAAACAAGAATATCACACCAAAACACAAGATGCTACTAAGCAACTACTTCTGAAAAAGACGGGGTTTATGTAGGAAAGTTGGCATCTAGCTAAAGTAGTAAAAAAAGGTTCAAAACGCCAAAACAAATTCAAGAAGATAGAGGCTGATGACAGTGAAGATTCGGAAGAGAAATTAGATTACCATTTTTTTTTATTTTCATTTTATATTAGATTACCATTTTTTTGTTATCTAATTTTCTATAAATAAAATACATTATTATATAAAATGCCAAAAACTACAAACACCAAACGCTGGTAGTATGAAAACTGGGAAAATGGGTGCTGGCAAAGCACCTTGTAAAATGTATTAAACGCCAAAAATTCAATAAACGCCAAAAAAAAAATGGTCTTATTGTAATCTTATGCAAATATTAATGACTCATAGTGAATTATTATACAAAACAACACAAAACGCCAAAAAAAAATTGACCAGAAAACGCTATAACGCCAAAAAATTATCTATGTGACATAAAACAATTAATTCAACGCCAAAAAGTTTAATAAATACAATTAACACCAAAAAAAATTTAGACGCCAGAAAATATTATACAGCGTTGGGAAAATAAAAGAAGATTGAAAAGACAAAAAAAAACCCCTCGGACCCTGATCATGTCCCGCGCCACGTGTAGGGCTAGGATGTGTTCTCACCGTTCTCACACTTTTGAGCGTTGTCTCCTGATCCCGTTTCTATATATATATATAGAAACGGGTTCAGGAGAGAACGGTGAGAACGGATCCTGGCCAAACACGTGGCAGGGGGCCCTAATTGTTATGCGGGGGTACGATTGTTCTTTTATACGTTCCCTCCTTATTCGCGTTATAAATCTCTTTCAAATTAAAACTCCAAAGATTTATTGTTAGCTGTTACCTCTTTTGCAAGCTTTCTCAGATCTATGGCGTTTAACGTGGATTATGTTCGACAAAGTAAAATTCGTTGGCGTTTTCTATTTTCGTTCCAGCAAAAATGCAACAGATCTGGCGTTTTGTTCTTTTATCATTGTTCTATGGCGTTTTTTTGTATTATTATTTTTATAATGTGTTGTATGATTTTCAATAGCGTTATTCAATTATGCAATTTAATCGTGTTTTAATTGGAATTTAAACAATTAATAAGAACTGCAATTGGAGTTTTCAATATTAATTTCAATTGCCGTTTACGTTCTAGTTTCTTATGTTTTTACGATCATTGGCGTTTTACATCTATTTGATTAGTTTTGAATTTTATTTAGTAGTATTTGTGAACATCAGTTATTACTATTTTGTTAATTTGTGTAAACATTAGTTTTGTTAATTATGGCGTTTTCATTATGATGTTATATTTTGTTAATTATTTATGTTGTTAAGTGTTTTTAATTATTCATCTCATCGCTTTTTTATCATGTCGTTTTTAAATTATGTGTTTCTTGTTTATTATTCAATTAATGGTGTTTTAATATATAATGTTATTACGAGATATCACTGTGTTTTTCTGATTTTTCTGTTCCTCACTGTGTTTTCTCAGACGAAGTTTCTTCCTCGAGTCAAAGGCTTTGCCCCAAAACTGGATTACCATTTATCATTCCTGACGTTAGTGAAGAATTAAAGCCCACAATGGACATAGTATTCTCAAGCCTCGATGATTGTTATTCAATGTATGTTAAGTATGCCAAGGAGTGTAGGTTTTCAGTCAGGAAAGGGACTACAAAGACAAACTCTAAAGGTGTCTTACATATTAAGTATTACTTGTGTACGAGATCTGGGTTATACAAGGACAAGAAGGTTGATACGTTGGACCCCAATCAAAAGGAGCGAGTAGTACGATCGAACTTTTCAAAGAGGACTGATTGTGGTGCACTGTTATGTGTACTTTTTAAGGCTGGATCATGGAAGGTGTATAAGTTTGTCGAGGAGCACAATCATGAACTTGTTGAACGTCCCGATAAGCATTTTCTTCCAACTGAACGACACCTCACTCAGCTCTAGAAGCATGTTATACATAGCATGTCTAAGTTGAATTTGGGTCCCGACAAGGCGTTTAATGTTATGAATACTTGTTTTGGCGGTTTTGAAGACGTGGGTGCAAGTTAAGTTGAATTTAAGAATATATGAGGCAAATTAACTTGTTTATAGGGGAATATGACGCCGATATGGTTGTGAGACATTTGAATGAAAAAAAAACATTCCCAGCCTAATTTCTCGTATGATTACATCACAGACGAAAAGAATCGTTTGAAGGGGCTTTTTTGGTGTGATGATCAAGCCAAACGTAATTACCACGTGTTTGGTGATGTGATTTCGTTTGACGCCACATATCGTTGTAACAAGTAATATTTTATAATTCAACTTCTTCTGTTTTTGGCGTTTTATTAGTTTACATGCAATGGCGTTTTATTATTTTACATGCAATGGCGTTTTAATATTTTACATGCAATGGCGTTTTATTAGTTTACATGCAATGGCGTTTTATTATTGTTTCAGTTCTCATGGCGTTTTCATATGCAGATACTCTATGGTGTTTGTACCGTTCACTGGTATACACAATCATCACTGCAATGTTACATTTGGTGCAGCATTATTGGCGTCGGAAACTGCTGATACGTATATTTGGTTGTTGAGAGTTTTTCTAAAAGCTGCTATTTCTGTTGTATTTGTTGACACGAGGCATCGGTTATGCATGTGGCATGTGATGCATAAAATTTCTCTAAAGGTTGTTATGCTTTTTTTACCTTTGGTGTTTTAGGATACACTGCATTTTAAAATACATGGCGTTCTTTACCTTGTTAGTGTTTTTTTAATTAAGTTTTGTCTTTGTGTTTTTTTGTGCATGGTGTTTTCGTGTTATACATAGGTTGGTGTTAGGATATGCAATTCCACCAATTTTAAAGAACGTATTTGTGGTGTTGTGTGGACGGATATTCTCACACCTGAAGAGTTTGAATCAGAATGGGAAGCGGTTATCGAAGAGTTCAATTTAGAAGATAATGACTGGCTATCTGATATTTTTGCACTTAGGGAATCTTGGATCCCTGCATACTATAGAACAGTGTTGTAAGAATCGCTAGGCGCTAGTCGGGCGGTGGGGTACCGACTAGCGATTAATCGGGATTAATAGGGATTAATCGGATTGAGATTTTTATATGTAATTTTTAGCTACATATATACACACGCATTTTTATATGTAGTTTTTTAAAGTAGATATGTTTTAACCCATCATTAACCCATTTTTTTAAGTAATTGGAAGGAATTTATATGGTTTGGTCAAAATTTGGCCGACATCTAGCCAAAATTTGGCCAGAATAGGTCCGCCATTGACTGCCTAGCTATTAATCGGCCATTAATCGGTGAACCTCCGATTAGTGATTAATCGGCGACTAATCGGAGACTAGTCGGGATTTTTACAACCATGCTATAGAATGGAGGAGATGTCTGGTCTTATGCGAACGACATCCAGGTCGGAGAGTGAGAATCATTTTTTTGGTCAAGTGTGCAATTCGAAAGCTACTCTTTTTGAGTTCATGACGCATTACGAGACTGCAATAGAAGCACAACGTCACACATATCGGAAAAATGATCATGAATCTCGATACAAAAGACCCCAGTTGAAGAGTAGTTACAAATTGTTGGAAGGGCAAGCTGTTGACATATACACAAAAAGTATTTTTTGTGACGTTCAAGCTGAGCTTATTGGAGTTGCGGATTGCATAAATCAACGTTACGAAGATCAGCCTGATGGGTTTGTTAAGTTTTATGTAAATGACTTTCAACAGCCTTGTACATCCTTATTTGAGGTAAATAATAGCGTTTTGGTTTTTTATGGCGTTTTCTGTTAATGGCGTTTTTATCATATGCAATATGTTTTTTTTACCTTTTAGACAAACATTCTATGCATGGCGTTATAGAGATATTGTTTTTGGCGTTTTTCAGGTAATGTTCTGTAAGTCTGATTGCACATGCAGTTGCTCATGCATGCGTTTTGAACAGTTTGGTTTGCTATGTAAACATATATTCTATGTTTTGAGAATTATGGACATTAGGGAATTTCCAAAACAATACATTCTGAATAGATGGCGCAAAGAGGCTTCCCCAAACTGCTATCTTGAATACTCAATTAGTCGTGAATATATGACCGAGCTTGATCCTGATGTGCAAAGTATGATGCGAGATATTATTTTTTCAACTGAATATACTTTGAACCGTTTATCTGGAAATAAAGAGGAGCTATCCTTATACAAGGATCATGTTCAATCTTATATGAAGAAGGTTCAAGATATGCAGATTGTTGCTCCTCCCGCTAGTTCTAGGGATAGATTTGCCGAGATAACCGGTCAATATAAAAACGACAAGAATCCGATAAGAGTCCATGTTGGGTATAAATCCAAATGTTCTGGTTCTCGGAAGCGCCTGAAATCTAAACAGGAGATAGCAATCGACAAAAAAAAAATCAAAGTCGAAACCCGGGGCCAAATAAAGACAGTGTCAGAACTGCAAAGGCTGTGGACACTACGCATCGACATGCAAACAGGCCATAATTAAAAGAAGATCGACAAGGTCTTCGAGAGCCAGTGAAGAGTAGTTTGGCGTTTTGTATTTTTCATTCTTACAGAACACACACAGATGGTCTTCGAGAGCCAGTGTAGAGTAGTTTGGCGTTTTGTATATTTCAATCCTATAGAACACAGACAGATCTCAGTTTGGCGTTTTACATCATTTTTATACATCATTTTTTTGCATCTTTTTTGTCTACTTATTTGTTCATAACATGCTACTTCGAAGTTACATAACAAACAATATAATCTCGGACAAGGAAATCAAACGCCAAAAAAAAAAAACAATAACGCCACTAAATAAAACTAACATAAACTTCTAATTTTGGTTGTGCTAAACTCAATAATGTTTTGCTTAATGAGATGGATAACATTGTTAATCCTCAGTCAAGAAAGATGTGTAACAATGTTATCCATCCCGTTTAGCTAAACTTTATTGAGAACAAAAACTGAATCCCCATGAAATGGCGTTTTTGAAGTTTTGTGGCTTTTGTATGTTTTGGCGTTTATACTGAGGATCTTGCTCATTACATAGAGCGAAAGTTTATTGAGAAAAATAGTGTATATCAAAGAAACATGGATTGGAATCTTTGATATTTTGGTTTTTTTGGCGTTTATAAGATGAATAGTATAGAGGAAAATATAGGATTTTGGGGTTTTGGTGTGGATTTTAGTAGTTGTGAGAGTTTGTTTATATAGGAAGTTTTTGGGGCGTATTTTAGGCGCGATTTTTATTACAGTAAATGCTAGTAATTAAGTTCCGTCGTTTCAGTACTGTTTGTTCAGCTTTATCGGTTAAAAACAAAGTTTGGCGTTTTATATCTATGGCGTTATATTATGATGAAGTGTGCTATGTGTGTTAATGCGGGATTTTAATAGCGTGAGTTTGGCGTTTTATGTTAAGTCACAAGACCCTTTTACCCTTAATGAAGCGCGCCAGATTAATAAAAGTGATTTTATTTACGAAAACGCCACCGCGTCATCTAGTCCATAGATTGTTTTGATCTGACGATCCATAAGCGTTCTCTCCGTTCTCACACTTTTGGGCGTTTTCTCTAAATCCGGACCCTATATATATAGATTGAGGATCCTGTACATTAATTCAGAAGTGTAAGAAGTGTATTATAACACTATATATAATACTATATAACACCATATAAACACCGTATAACAATATGTAACACCATATAACACTATGTAACACTATATAACAAATATAACACTATAGTTTGTCTGATAGCATGTTTATGATAGATGTATAGTGTTATATATTGTTATATAGTGTCATATAGTGTTACATAGTGTTATATTGTGTTATATGGTGTTACATATTGTTATACGGTGTTTATATGGTATTATATAGTGTTATATATAGTGTTATAATACACTTCTCACACTTCTGGATTAATGTACAGGATCCCTACCCTATATATAGGGTGGAGTTCGGCTACAAAGTCTATTTTTCCTACAAAGTGTACAAAGTCATAAAACACCACAATTTCAGCCATAAAACACACTCAAAACCCACAAATAACAAAGTGCAGATCACTAAAACACAATATTCAAACCCTAACAGTCCATAAAAACTTCAAACACACCATCATAGAACTATGAATATAAAACACAGCATTATAATCAACATAAAACACACTAATGTTAGTCATTCGAAAATCAAAGGCTTATCATCCAAAACACAACACAAAACCCACAAATATGGCGTTTTAGTAATCTTCACTTTATTATTTGTGGGTTTTGAGTGTGTTTTATGGCTGAAATTATGGTGTTTTATGACTTTGTACACTTTGTAGGAAAAATGGACTTTGTAGCCAACTCCCACCATATATATATATATATATATATATATATATGATTAGGATCGTGTGAGAAGCATTAGGCTAATTGAGAAACTTGAGAAGCATTCTAGACCACATATTTTCCCTAAGCTTTTCGATATATATACATATGTATAGTTTAAAATTGACTATATACATATGTGTATATTACGAAAAGCTTAGGAAAATATGTGGTGCATAATGCTTCTCAAGTTTCTCAATAAGGTGGACTTCTTGTAAGATCCCTACCCTATATAGTACTGATGAACAAAACACACGATATTAATTGTTACAATAAACATCATCTTACAATAATAATGTCATAAACATAAGTAAAAGAATAAAGCCTTATTACCTTGCACTTGCATTCGGGTCTGTGTTTATGTTTTCTAATTTTTTTTGAACGGTAAATTTTGGATCACTGACAGATCACTGAAGTTATCATCGTGACACTAGCGGAACCACCCGATCATATCCATCTCCACTAGGCATAATACGTATACACCAATTCAGGATGAAACCCAATAAATATGGGAAAAATCCCCTTTGTGGGAATCGAATCCAGGACCTGTTAGTCCCAAAGACTTATCTAACCCCAAAGATGCCACTAGGCTATAACAACTCAAATTGATACTTTGTAATTAAGCTTTTAGTGTGTGTGTGTGTAATAATGCATCAAAATTTTAAATTAAAATCATATGTCAATAATAATCAAACTTCATACTTTTATCCACATTCAAGTATACAATGTTTACTAATTTTATTATATACTTCAAAGAAATATAAATATTATAAATTTATCCATTTATATGAGTCAAAAATTAAAACTCAATGTTGTTACTAGATCTTCTCGTTTAAGTGTGTGTATGTTTTGTTTACAGTTGATATAGTTGAAAGTGATCCACATGCGGTTTTGTTTGACATTTTGTGGATATGCAAGTCGCCACAAATTATGCAATACATTTGCATGTGCATGTTGACATTGTATGTCAGGTGTTATTATTTCTCATGCCAACTTGTTTTTGCCTTCTATAAATTATAATTATATAATCATGCATACAATATAAAATATTGGTTACTCTTTATAATTTGACTTGTAATATAAAAAAAATGAAAAGTATATAAAATATTTGGATTCTTATATAACTTTATGATATTAATTTGATCAATTAGTCATCAAAATTATATGTTTTACATTAGTTTCCAATGGGCGGACCTACCCTTTGGCCAGGGTGGGTGGCCGCACCCCTTGAAAAAAGCATTTAGTGTATATTTTAGGCAAAAAAATCCCGAGCACACCCCTTGAAAATATGGTTGAATACCTCATCCGCACTCCCAGCAAATAATTTATGGGTCTGCCACTGCTAGTTTCTCACACTATTTTATCCATTTACCATCCCACTTTCGAAAATTTCTTAGATTTTTACTAGTTATCTTGTTTTTTTTTTGTTTGAGTTTCGATACATGTAGCCAAAGAATCAAAGGTAACTCTAAGGTACATTTTGTTTTTTCTGAGATAAAATGTCTGTAGTCTGCGGACTATATCTGCAGACATTTGTAGCAGAAGAGATGGACCAAAACTCTGCAGTCTGCAAGAAGAAGACTGTTTGTTTTTTTTAACTTCTGAAGGCTGCTGAAATAAACTGAAATTTAAATAAACTAATTTTTTAAACTTAAAAGAGTTTCAACATTCAAATTTAAATAATAGTTGTACAATACTGAAATAATATTCATCATGGTTGATAGATTATGATTTTGTGGTTTATGCCCTTTTGTTTGGATTAGGCTCGGGGCTATGCTCATGAGTAGGCTCGGTAGTAGCCTCGGAAGTTGGCTCGGTAGTAGGCTCGGAAGTGCCTGCATCATCTTCTGTGTCATGATAACGGGTGTCCATAATCATAAGTGATTGGACATGATGACAAGAAGATCCAACCCCTGATGTTGTTTGGGTTGAGGTCCACTTGCAATTCCCAGTGGTAATATTACCATCAAACAATTCTGCACAAAGTTCTGGAAAAGGCAATGGAACTGTTTTCAACGATACAGCCTTCGGATGCCCTTAAACCTAAAGTAAAAAAAATCTTATAAGTTTTTGTTTATAGGTAGATGTTAAAAACTTATATAAATGAACATACCTTCTTAAATTCTTCCCAGTCCTCGTTCGTTAATGAAAAAGTATTTGTTTGGGCATTCTACATGTTGCCGGTTTTGTTTTTCAAATACACCCAATCTACGTATTTGGCTTTAAGATTATCATATGCATTCTTCATTTGTTTTTGAGTTAAATCTAAGCCAAACTTTTCCTTAAGAACTTTTCCTAGCTTATTCCATGAGTCTTTATGCAAACTCAATTCTTTTCTACCCACCGTGTTTATCTCATCAGTGCAAGTCTCTAATAAGCATTTTAGATGCTCATTTGACCATTGTTGTTTCTCTCCCATTTCTAATAATCAACAAACAAGCAATGAACATACTAGACACAAATAATCAAGCAATTCTAATAATTATTTTATCAAAACATCTTGTAAACAAACAACAAATAATCATAACCATTTAAGCACATATTCAAATAATCTTGTAATGAACATCAACCAATAACCATAACCATTTAAGCACAACGAACACCTCTTGTAATGAACACCATAACCATATATTCAAATAATATTGTAATGAACACCATAACCATATATTCAAATAATATTGTAATGAACATCAACCAATAATCATAACAATTTAAACAACATATAATCTGCAAAAAAAAAAAAAAAAAAAAAAAAAAAAAACAACAACAACAAATAACCAAAATCTTAAAAAAAAACATATAATCCAAAAAACAAAACATATAATCTGAAAAAAAAAACATATAACTTATAATCTGAAAAAACAAACAAATAACTTATAACTTAAAATTAAACCTAAACCACATAAACTGAAAAAATAAAAAAACTTATAATCTGAAAAAAAAAAACTTGAATTCTGAAAAAAAAAATTGACCTAAGGATTTTGTCGATGGAGACAATGGTCGGAGCAGACAAGTAGAGGAGGGGAGGAAGGAAGATGCAGCTGAGGAAGGAGGATGCGGCTGGACGGCGAAGCAGTCGAGGGGTGGCCGGAGAAGACGTCGACGCCTAGGAAGGGGAGAAGGGTGGGTGTCGGCTGGTGTAGCAGGAGAATTCTAGGGTTTGTTTTTTAGAGGTGTTGTGTGTTATGAGTTTAGAAGAGGTAAGAAGAGGGTGTTTCATGTCTGCATCAAAAATATGTGGGACAGACATTTTTAGTAATTTCACTTTGAGAAAACAAACAATCTGCAGACTCAAACGTCTTTGCGTGATATGCGCGGGACAGACATAAGAGTTCAGGGAGAGCTTTTTATAAAAAAAAAACAAACACCCTCTTAGGGTCGTAAAATTATATTGAATTCAAGAAATTCCTTTTTAGGGCATTTACATATTTCTCCTTGCTAAGATCATTTATTACATATTTCTCATTCTTAAAACATATAAAAAAAAGTCAATTGTACATTTCCCCATCCTAAATATATAAAAAAATAAAAATATGTAATTAATTTTAGATGTTGGAGATATATGTAATTCATAGTCTTAATAGGGGATATATGTAGAAATTCCTTTTTTTTATGATTTTTATGGTTATAGAGATAAAAATTTAAGATATAAATACTAATTATGTGTGAATATAAATACTTTTTTTTAACTGCCAATAGAATCAATCCCGAGTACTCTCGGGGCACCCACTAGACAAATGGAGTACTCCGAGAGTAACCCGAGTCCACCACCAATTCCGGGAAAAACCCGGTAATATAAATACTAAACACGTTTATAATTTTCTCTCAACCAAAAGGTACTTTTAATGTACTATCGTGCTTACGTAGTTGATCACCTCTCCATGTTAGTTGCCTCCATTTGACTTATTATTAAACATTCCTATGGGCCATGTGATGATGTTTATTTTATATAAAGTCAATCAATACAAGTGCACAAAACTTGAAGTAAACGTTATAATCATTTAATCATTATGCTAATCATGGTTGACTATTTATGCAAAATGACACCAAATTTATGTTAGATAAATTGAATATTTAATTTGGTGAAGAATTTAGTAGAACTTCTAATTATTCAAAGCCCCTAGTATCAAAACTCAGGGATGGATTTGTAAAACCATAAAATAAAACCTTCTTAAAGGTTTACCAATGTGGCATGAAAATGTATGTAAACATGAACCTTTTTGATGTTATGTTGCTTAGGCTATGATTTAGGTGTAAGTCACATGATCAAGTTTCAACTTTTGTTCACTTAATACTAAACATACTAATAAAGACCATCACCACGTTGGTTGTCCACTAGGCTTCCCCCCTCTCTCATTCCCACGCATCTAGCACTCTCTCCTCTTCGCATAGATTTGGTACTCTCCCTCTTTCACATACCATGTTCGAAGAGGCCCTTGTGCATGGGCACCTCACCCATGGATCTACATCCCCAATCGAGCCCTTCCAACACGTGTTTTCATGTCGGGTCCATGTCACTCCACTGGCCTAAGGGCGTCTAGTAGGAGATGGTCTAGTTAGAACTTATTAGTGTAGATGTAACCCCTAACTAAGCCAGGCGCAACGAGTTTAGGCTCAACACATGTCACAGCCCCCGACTCCACCCTGAGAGCGGGAGCCGTGAACCAATCAAGTGGTACCAATATTTATTAAATACGCAGCGGAAATTTTTTTATCAGAATCGTAGTTAGGAAATAATTTCAGAGTTTGTAAAACACCAAACTTTTAATATTAAACAAAAAATGGGCTCAAACCCATATTTCATTCAAATGTTTTTATAGGGATAAACCCTAATAAATAAAATATAAATTTCTTCTTTTATTCAGGTAATTATAGCCACTTTATTTAAGCCTTTAGTGCTCCATAGCAGGCTTCTATTATCTTTACAACAAGTTATCTGAAACGCGTTTTGAAAACATTTTATCAGCAAGAAATACTGCCGAGTTCATTCCATTTTATACAATGACACATTGTTATATTTTATAGTATCAAGGGAAATTACATTGTTTATATCTACCAAAAACTCAATCAGTATTTGTCACATGGTGGCAGTTCCGATGTGACGGTGGTTATATCACTCATTGGCTAACTTTCGTCCAATAGTGAAGGTTGTCAAGTAATGTATATATTATATCTTACTATTATTCAAAGGTATTTGTCACTAGGTGATTCCCGTGACGATGGTCATATCACTGTTGTTCATTCTTTTAACTAGTGACTATGGTCGTAACACTGTTGATCGTTCTTTCAACTAGTTACTGTGGTCGTATCACTGTTGATTGTTCTTTCAACTAGTGACTGTGGTCATATCAGTGTTGATCATTCTTTCAACTAGTTACTGTGGTCGTATCACTGTTGATCATTATTTCAATTAGTTACGCTTATCAAATAATGTATACCAAACCCCACATATCGGGTTTTTAAATAATGTATTCCCAATGTATATCTTAGTATATTAAAAGTTAAATATATAATTGACATATATCATTTAAGATATACATTAAGGTTTATATATTATACATATTAAGGTTTATAATATACTATTTTAAATATTAAATATAATATTTAAAATAATATACGATGTATATCTTAGTATATTAAAAGTTAAATATATAATTGACATATATCGTTAAATTTTATTATGATATACATTAAGGTTTATATATTATACATATTAAGGTTTATAATATACAATTTTAAATATTAAATAACTCACGATGTATATCTTAGTATATATTTATTAAAAATGCTATAACGTTATTTAATTTTATTATGAAAATAGTATATAAATATACAATTGTATTAGTGACAATTACCTATAATGTATACCAAATAATGTATAGCAAATAGGGTTTTGAAAGCATTCCCACATACTTACAGTAATTTCAGATATAAAGACTTAATTACTGTAATTATAACTTAAAACATTTAGGGTTTTGCAAAGCATTTTAAATAAAATGGTTCACAATAATGTGAGAAAAAGAAGAATGACTCACTTTGTAATCTTCAGGGTTTAACTAAAAGTCTCCTGGTATAATCTTGGGTATAACTCCTGAGCTTTTTAATATAGTATACAATGCACTAGTGTTAGTGTAATAACCCAATTCAACTTTATCAATACATCACGAGATCAGAACCCCAACGTAGTTTACAAAGCATAGCCTTAATCAGGCAACGCCTTGACATCCGTTGTTGGGTTCAAAATTGATCGGACAGGGTATCGAATCAGTGATTAGGGGTTAAAACACTTACAACAGGGCATGGCTTTGTTGGATTTATGGGTGTAATACTAAAGAAAATAGATTATATAGAAGAGCAGAGAAAGAGGCGAGAGAGAAAGAAAACAGAAGCTGAGCAAAAGGAAATGTTAGTCTGATGTTCCTATTTATACTAAAATTTTGAACTTGGAGGCCACGCCTCAAGTTCCACGTACACCTTTCAATTAATATGTAGGTTTTAAATTTATTATTATTTTCTTATTATAATTGGGGTGTCCGGAGTGGTGCGGCAAAGGGGAGTGGCAAAGGGTTTTGCCGCGCGGCAACACCGCCGCCGACCCCTTTGCCGCTGCGGTTTCATTGTCGCTCGGTGAGGGCTTGCCGTGCGAGAATCATGAGAGAGAGGGTAGTGTGGGGTGAGGTCCATTCCAATCTCAACCAATCACACCTTTTTCCTTTTTTTTTTAAATAGTTTACCACTTCACCAAGTGTTTAACCATTGCCAACACTTTTGAGCATAGTTTACCACTTTGACATGGCACACTCTCATTGGTTGATTTTTTAGTTTGCCACTTTCAAGTGTTTAACCACTCCTTATGCCCTTAATTCAGCTGCTTCACTCATTTATCGATTATAAATTCTAAAATATGACGTTTTATAAAGGGTTGTTTTATTTCCACATCCCTATAATCTTATTTTCACATCCCTATATCTATACGGGCCGTATAAACTGATACGGGCCGTATAGAATGTTTATGCATAGAATTTTATGCGGTGGAATGTTTTTTTTGTTTTTATATGTATACGGGACGTATAGTTATATACTGGCCGTATACATATTTGCATAATTTTGTTTCGAAGGTTTGCCAAGGGTTTTTAGATTTGGAATATGTATACGGGCCGTATAATGTTATACGGCCCGTATAGCCCGTATAGAAAAGTTAACTTTTTTGTTGCAATCAGGAAACCGTTTAATAAATTTTTGTATTTAAAATAGTGTTGTATATATCGGATTATGTTACGAGTTTGTAGTTAAACGTATTTATTATGTTTAATAAGTTTCCTCTTTGTAAAACGATAAATATGTATAGAAAAGTTAATTTTTTGTTGCAATCGGGAAACCGTTTAATAAATTTTGAAAATTTTAAAATAGTGTTCTATATATCGCATTATGTTACGAGTTTGTAGTTAAACGTATTTATTATGTTTAATAAGTTTCCTCTTTGTAAAACGATAAATATGTATAGAAAAGTTAAATTTTTATTGCAATCGGGAAACCGTTTAATAAATTTTGAAAATTTTAAAATAGTGTTCTATATATCGCATTATGTTACGAGTTTGTAGTTAAACGTATTTATTATGTATCATAGGTTTCCACTTTGTAAAAACGATAAATATGTATAGAATAGTTAATTTTTTGTTTCAATCGGGAAACCGTTTAATAAGTTTTATAAATTTTAAAATAGTATTGTATATATCGGATTATGTTACGAGTTTCTAGTTAAACGTATTTATAATGTTTAGTAAGTTTCCACTATGTAAAACGATAAATATGTGATATGATTATGATAAACTACGACAACAATTATTAAACAAACAACTTAACATCTAAACATAAGATTAATATTTATAATGTTTTACATCTAAAAAAAAAAAGATAAACTTTTACAAAGTTTTAAACGTAAAATAACAAAAAAAAAATAATAATACAATAAGCAGCTACGGCGGTGGTGGTGGTGGTGGTGGTGCAGCGCCAGCTCGTGGAGGTAGGGGCGCGGCAGAATGCATAGCCACAATCGCCTCGACCATCCACTGTACATCCTCTCTCACTGCAGCTAAATCCCCTCTAACTACAGCTAAATCCCATCTGACTGCAGCTACAGCCGACTCGGCCTGAACGAGTCTCTCCTCCACCCCCGGTGGAGGCATCACACGCTGTCTCATGCTGTGTCGAACGTACGGGCGATCACCCCGTAACTCCTCCGCAACTACCTGTGATCGATCGACAGTATGAGCGACCCCCTCTCCGTCGCCTCCCTCTCCCACGCCCTCGCCTCCCTCGCCCTCGCCTCCCTCTCCCTCGTCTCCCTCCTCATCACCACCCTCTCCACGGGGTCCCTCACCCACACCATAAGCCCAAACCAGCTGCCCTCCCTCGACCTCGCGAGCCAAACCCATCGATAGGGTTGTGTCCCTCCCAACCCTGTCAAGCTGGCATGTCTGCGTCATATCACTTGCCACCTGCGGGGACAGGAGGCGAAAGTAACCCTTCGCCAGACGGGTGACGAAGGCCCCACAGCTGATGTGGGAAGAGGGTCGCTTAAAAGCGTACTCAGCGAGATATGCGGCCAACTTGTACGCCAAGTTGGCCCTCCCGCCGGTAAGTAAGTCGTGCAAGAAGAATAGGTCACTTTGGGTGACCCATTCCCTGCTATCTTGACGACCGGCGATCGTCACGGCGATACACCGATGTAGGTATCGGTGTAACGGGTCGTGAAGATCAGTCGCCCGTGCCTTCGGGGATCGCTGATTCGGTTTCGCGAACTCCCCGAACCCAATACTGCGCCAATACGGCCATAACACGTCAGTGGACGTGCTGACTGGCGCATCAAAAAATGCGCGTGACCTTGAGTCCTCCTGTGAGTACAGACCCAAGGCAACAGCGAACTGAGGAAGTGTCATCCTCTGAGTCTTGCCGCAAATAGTAAAAGTTACGGCGTCTGTCGTAAAAAAATGCTGAAAACCCCCACCCCGGGTGTCCGTAAATGTAAAGGTAGATAAAAACTCTAAAGTAATCTCCCTGTGGGCCCGCTCTGCGGCGGCATCAAATAAGCGGTCCCACGGGGAGTTAGCTGGCATGAGCTCCCGGACCCGACCGATCGCTCCAATATCTGTCAAAAACTGAAAATCTATGGTCCGAGGCGCATCCAGCACCATCTCCCGTAATTTTCCCAAAACCCTATAGGCAACCGTACCTCGGGGGATATCTCTAACAAACCGCCCCGTCTCAGTAAAATCGGGCACAGCCTCCTCCTCCTGTCCACGTCCACGTCCCCGTCCGCGTCCACGTCCACGGCCCCGACCCTGACCTCGATCTCTACGGGCCGCACCAGCTGCTGATGACTCAGCCATATCGTCTGTAACAAATAACAATTACAACTTAGCAATCACTATACGATTATCGTTAACGTATTATACGAATACTGTTCTTGTATACGAACGTATTGTACATATGATATACGCTCGTACAATGTTTGAAGATTCAACAAGGATACAACCGTATACATTATATACGAGCGTATAATATTTGAATATTCAAACGTTATATGACCGTATATAAATATACGAGCGTATAATGTTTGAATATTCAAACATTATACGAGCGTATATAATGTATACGATCGTATAACCTTTGATTATTCAAGTGTATACGGTCGTATAAATTGTATACGATCGTATATTTTTTGAATATTCAAACATTATACGATCGTATACAATTTATACGACCGTATACACATAATAATCATTTACAATTTTCTGTTTCAATTTTTTTTTCAAATTGAATTATACAATCGTAATCGTTACGCCTATCTACGCTTTACTATACAAGACCATAATCTAACATGTTACGGAATTTAAAAGTTTACTATACGAAAACGTACTGTATAGGAAGAACGAGAAGAAAATGCCAAAAACGCCGAAGAACACTGTCCAAGAACGATCCGAGAGAATTTTTGGTGGAATGTTGAGGCCGTATGGTGGAAATGAGGTCGTATAAAACTTATACGATCTTTTTGATTTGTATACGGGCCGTATAAAAGTATACGACCCGTATACAGTAATTTAATTTATTTTAATTCTGCCGTATACTTAATATACGATCACAGTATACGAGGCGTATATTTTTATACGGCCCGTATACAATTCAGTTTTTTTCATTTTTTTTCAATTACTATATGCGGAACTGACGAAAATACGGTCGGTATGCGTTAACGTTGATTCGTTTAAACGTTTTTTCAAATTCAATTTCAACAAGTTGCCAAAACATTTATATAACGTGTATGTTTATCATTACAAATTGTCAAAACATGCAAATTGATTCGTTTAAACGTTTTTTCAAGTTCAATCTCAAAAAGTTGCCAAAACATTTATATAACGTGTATGTTGATCATTACAAATTGTCAAAACATGCAAATAACATTTTATATTCATAGGGCACCTAAATCTATGTAATCCCTGGTCCTATATTCGTCAACGATCGTATTATATTGGTCAATACGTTCCTTGTAATAGTGATACCAACTTTCTGCAGGCGTATTCCGTGTCGGTTGTCGCCAGTATCCGGATGGGGTTGGCATTGGATATTCCCTTCTAATCTGACGTGAATAAAATGGTTCCTGTGTACATGTACAAGCGCGACTGCTCGATGCGGAATACTTTCTTCGGCTGTTCTGAACATGGGAAAAAATGAAGCACAACCAAGGTCACTTAATAAGAGACAAATGACATTCCACCGGTTTGCTATCAGAAGCCCCGTGAATGGCATTTGTAGCCACTTATGTCGAGGTGCTCCGTCTATATGGTCTTTTGACCAAACTAATGATTCCAGAACTTGTTGATACTGAACTTCATTTATGTTTTTCCAAAATTCGTGGAACCTGTTGCACTCATCATGAAGTTGCTCCCGTATGAACGGCCACTGCCACTCTTTAAGCGATAAGCCGACCGCTATAGATCGAAACCCAGAATTACCATCACCCTGCACATTTTGTATGTGACTGAGGTGTGGATAGAAGCACGGTGGAATGAACTTTTTGAAGTGCATGAACATATTAACTTGTCCGACAGGCAGCAAAGGTAAGTCTGGTGGCTCTTCCTTTAATTTTGCTACCTTCTTTTTCGTTTTCGAATTCTTAGCGCCTTTCGCAATCTCACCGAAGAACATAGGTGTTTCAGTACAATAACTTTGTGACTCGACAAACGAGCTGTGCCTGGTAGGTTCGATATTTGACTCTTGTGTGCTAAACTCATCATGTGTGCGAAACCCATCTTGTGAATCACTATACTGGTCCTGCGTTGTAAAAAAGCTGTGTCTTGAAGGTTCCGTAAACGAATCATCCTTCCTTTGTTGCTGAGCTTTTAAAGTTGGACGACCCCGTGTGTTTTTTTGCACAACTGGTTGTTTAAGCTTCGTCTTATTGAGTTGTACCAACTCCTTCATCTTTTGAATCAAGTTTTTCTTGAGTTCTCTCGGCTAAGCACTTAAATGTTGTTTGAGAAGTGCAAATTCGCCGTCTAAGTCGAAAGAGTCCACTTTGCTCGGTTCCACTATGGAGTCCAAATTTAACTTTCTCCAAAAAGGGTCTATCAACTGCAACGGGATCATTTGACCTAAGAAACATATCAACAAACAACATAAAACGTCAATAAGATTTTGCATGATGAAAGGCTATGATTATAAAATGTGGTTGGTCGAATAATGTATTACCATTCGTTGTATACGCTTCTAATCGACACGCGCACGTCAACCCACTGCTTGTATACAAACGGCACGCGCATGTACGGTTATATAACTTTAATTTTTCTATTTCATTTACTTCGTCTGATATCAACTCTAGGCAGGCATGTGAAACCTTCTTTAGTAGGAGATTAAATATTGGTTTGTTATGATGACCCAATGTTCGACTCCTGCTTGTTTCAATGCTGCCTTTGATTTCTGTCACCTGGTTTCTTATGAGCTTATCGATAAGTGGTACCACTTTCTCCAGGGTGTAATTAGAGTCGCCTAGGTACTGCTTCAAAAGGGCATGTTGACCCTCTGCCCTGTTCGTTGTACGTTGACCGAAGTTCAGATGTTGGTCGCTCCAGAACGAAACAAACCGGTCTCTATATTGAATCCAAATAGTTCATAATCTCGGTAATCAAAGTCAAGTGCAGTTAAGACAATTCAAATAAATACGATTATTAAACAAAAATTATATAAAACTTACCGTCGGTTTTTTTGCGTGGCAAGTTTGATCGTATTCGCTCGTACCAGTAGTTGTAGTCATGATCGGTCGTTGAGTTAATTAGCTCGCCCCACTTGAAAAGAAACCTCTCCCATTTATCCTCTGTTTTAAAGCTTTTCCTGCAATGTTTGAAGATGTTTTGCTGTATGTGCCACCTACACAATGAATGTCTAGCCCTGGGAAACACGGTTGCACATGCGTTCATTAAGGCGCGATCTCTATCCGTTACTACTACACGGGGTTCCATAACACTGTCTAATGAGTGTTTCAACCTCTGTAGAACCCATGTGAAGTTTTCCTGTTTCTCGTTGCTTACGAACGCATGAGCTATGCAAAACGACATCAACGTGGATGTAACACCGATAATCTGGACTAGCGGCATTTTGTACCGATTCGTCTTGTAGGTGGCGTCTATAAGCAACACATGCGGGAAAGCGCGCCACAACATGTTCGACTCCGGGTGGATGAAGAAAACATCCTCGACCCGTTCGTCGTTTTGAGATGTTCTATGGTAAAAAACAAACCCAACCTTCCCCAACCGGTCGAAAAGTATCTGCATTGGAGTCTCACCGACTTGTTCCATTCGACCCAATTTGGCTCGAGCGTTGTATATGGTGTTTCTTGTTGAGACATTATGGGGGTTCTGTTCTTTAATGGCAGAAAGAATGTCTCATGGTTTTATGTTCTGATGCGTCTTTTGCTCCACCGTCCTCTCTTCCAATGGAGTCAGCCTCATTAGGGACGGATGACCCTCTGGATACAGAAATGGTTCGTGGTTATGTTTACCTTCCTCAACCCTTAGATCCCAGTAACCTAACCTCTTTCTGTATGTCCCGACCAGTTGGAACTTGCAACCGGTTTTCCTAGTCCCGCTGCGTCTGACCGTCGCTGTTGATTTGTAATTGCCGGCACAATCGCACGTAAGCCAAATTTTTACCGGCTGACAACTATGGAGTTTATCATAGATGGTGCGTTTGGTGACGAGGGCGTAGCCATTTACGCGTCCGACGTCTCTACACCACTCTACCAATTCATCCATGCTAGCGAATTTCTAACGGAAACACTTATATGTGTCAATTAATGATTAACTCAAATGATTAACCCAGGTTTACTTTTAGTATAAACGGGTTCGGGTCAGTTTCAGGTTGAACCTGCGAACCCGTTTGGGTTAACGGGTCGGGTTCGGGTCAACATGGTCGGGATGGCGGGTTGACCCGTTACACATTTATACTATATTATATATATTTTTTACAATATATATAAATTAAATGGGGTGCGTATTTTTATGCCATGATTATAAGTTAAAAAGAGAAATTAACATAGATTTTATAACTTAAAAATGATATTATATATATATATATATATATATATTTGTGTTTTTAAGTAAATTTTAACTTTAATATATTAATTTCAGAAAAAAAATAAAAAAAATCGGCTTTAATGGGTCGTGTTCGGGTCAACCCATAAAACTTCGGGTCGTGTTCGGGTTCTTATGTATGATACGATTTTCGAGTTCGGGTTTGTGTAAAATTTTCAGGTTCAGGTTGGGTTGAACCCACCAACCCGCGAACACGACCCGTTGAGCAACCCTAATCTAAGATTTTAATAAAAACAACATCAAATGTAAAAACACTAAAATAGTTAACATACAACAAATAAACGTATAATTAAATGTTATACCTCCTTGTTTTGAAACTCAGTACGTTCCTCTTCAGCATTTGGACCCTCGGGCGGTCCACAACTTATGGGAGGAGAATGAGAACTATCAGTCGGCGGTCTAACACTAACAGGAGGGGCTTCAAAATTAACCGGGTGTTGCGATGGATAATAACCAGCATAATTAGGCTGAATGGCATCCAAACCCCAAGTATCCTGACCTGAACCAGACGCAAAAATGGGATCGAACGGAGCATTCAGATCAAACATGCCCGCTTTGTTATCTTCATTCCCCTGATTCGCCTCGTTACCAAATACATTAAAAAAGTCACCCCAACCCGACATTATAACGTAAATAATTTGAATACAGAGAAAAATAGAAGAAACGAATAGAAGTTGAATGAAAATGAATGAAATTAGTGTCGTTTATATAGAGAATTTTACGGAATATTACATCGTTTCAAATGATTAACACGCGAATCGAGGAATCTAACGTCTAATCACATAACTCGCATGAGATTCGAGGAATATAATATCGAATCAGAGAATCTTACGTCTAATCACACGTGAATCGAGTAATAATACGTCACGTCAAATAGTAATAAAATAATAAAAAAACGAAAATCATTGTATACGGGTCGTATACATATATACGAGCCGTATAACATCGTCGTATAATATATATACGACCACAGTATCATCTTATTCTCACATGGTTGATACGGGCCGTATAAGGTTATACGGCCCGTATAGAATAAAGTGAACTGACAAAGGCTGCTGCCTTTGTCGGTTCACTTTATTCTATACGGGCCGTATAACCTTATACGGCTCGTATCAACCATGTGAGAATAAGATGATACCATGTGGATTTAATAGGACCCTTTATAAAACGATGAATATGTCATTAGAACGAAAATATTTTTATCTACATTTGACCTAAGTTTCGTTAAAAACGGAGTAAGGTTAATATATTATTATAATTATTAAACGGTTCCTATGTTCGTCTAGCTACTTCATATTTCTAACAGTCAGCCTACTCATAATCTACCCGTTTAATAATATAAGTTTTTATATACTTTATTTTAAATATAAAAAATGGAAATGTTACAACACATATGGATCTACAATGGCTTTAACTCATTTCATCTCCTGTATACAGTGGACTCAATCCGTATTATGGGGGACTTTTCTCCCTTGCACATTCATACAAGGAGGCTTGCTCCTCTATACTCACTAGCTCTCACCTTCTTTCTATTCTCATACACTCTCGTATGATGTACATATCTATTATCATGAATACTATACCAACTTTTAATCAATAACCCTCTTGATGGATTTTTCTAGCATAATTGTCCCACAAATGACGCCAATGATAATGGGAAAGAAATGTAGAAAACATGGGATAACGGGGAGCATGGGACATGGGTTGGAGACGTATGTGGGTTGACACATATCAAATTGAAGATTTGCTCTTGATTGAAGAAGATTGTGGATTGGAAGATCAATTGAAGTCATAAGGCCACCGGATATGTCTTAACTCCAGCCCTTCCACCATCGTGCTAACGGGCTTTTTTTGGCTTGATCGAGGCATTTGGTCAAGATAAGGGGGCGTATAGCATTGAAGGGGCTTTAAACCATTGCATGCAAGTTAAAGGAAGGGGCTTTAAAGCCCCCTATGTGACGTGGCGTTGAGGTGGCACTTATGTGGCGTGATAAAGCCCCTAAGGGCTTTATACCATACCCTCCGGCCTAAGGATGAAAACAAAGCATGCATTCAAGAAGAGAACTTCAAAGCAGTCAAATGAAAGCTCCATAGGACTAACCCAATTTGACGAGTTGTATAATTTAAGTGCCCCAAATAATAAACCCTTAATGGGTTATGATTGTTGAACCCATGTTATTTGATTCAGACCGACAATGGAACTGGCGGGTCCAAGGGTTCACTTATTTAGTCGCTCACCTAGCAAAGAGCGAAAGAATACAATGGTGGCTTTATAACGAGGAGTTGATCCAAGAGCTGACAGACTCTTACATGGACCAGTTGGACAAAGGGGGAAATGGGGCACAAAAGGCCCAAACTTCAAACGGGCATAACTTGAGTTACGATTGAAGTTACGAGGTCCATGAGTAAGGGACGGAAAGGCCTCGACAAGCTGAATCTTGTGGCAAACAACCATAGGTGGTTTGACCCAATTGTCAAACCCTAATTCCTTGATTAAGGGCTCCGGTTTCGTTAATCAAAATTTCCCCCCAAATTTTTCAATCCTTGTACTTTCCTTTTTTAAACCTAAAACGCGTGAAACATTGATTGAATCAATTTATGTGTCTATTTCTATGTTAATTTTAGTATTTACATGTCAGATTGTAATTTTGAAAATTTATCAAACTTACCAAATTTTGAAAATACCTATAAATGGGCTCCTCTTTTAATCATTCAGAAAATATAACTTTTTTTTTTAAATTAACTTCATTCACAAACCAGCCGACCCAAACCGGGCCGACCAAAAAGAAAACAACAACCGAAACAACCTTTACATATTCACAAAAGCACACCAATCTCCCCAACCTATCCCTTTGAATTTAGATCTATACGAAAACCAAAGGAACCCCAAAGCCTTAATTTCGCTAATTAGGTTCTCAATTCTAACTTGTTTGTCCGCAAAAATTAACTCGTTCCTAGCTTTCCACAAACTCCAACATGCAATCTTGATTATGCCTTGAACCGCCTCCTTTTTTTTCCGTTTCGTTGACAGACTTATGAAACTCGAATAAGTCCCTTGTCGAAAAAGCGAAGATATACTCTGCGTCACTTTCCACCGGGCTTTCACAATTTTGGACACGTAGTCAGTCCATTAGCTCGTAGTTGAACCAACAATGCATTATCATGTATCAACATACGACGATAGGCATCTCTAAGGTTATAATAGACATTTTAAAGTTTCTCTAGGACATTTAGTCATTCACAATGGAGACACTATTCACATTGGAGATTCTACAGTCACAAAAAAGATTTTGTTTCAGCAGCAATGGTCAAGTTTTTATACATGCAAAGAAACATAACAACCACTTTAATGCTTGAAGGCTAAAGATGGTTGAAACCAATTGGATGAGCAATGGGTCAAAACAAATACAAGAAGAAAGATAACAAGCAATCCTTTTAACAATATTCCTGATTAATTAGTTTGGGTTGTGTTTATTGATGACAAAAACCCGAACCGGACACAAAAAAAAAAAAAAAAAAAAAAAAAAAAAAACAAAACAAAAACAAAAACCCAAAACCCGCAACATTTAGAATGCATAACGGATGGGTAATACCCATCCGATTATCTAACCCGTTTACCCATATTTATTATTATATTATATTACCTTAAAATATATATAATAAATAGCATGTTGAAGTTGTTATTTCTACAAATAACTAACAAATTATGTACTTTTAGGTGTATTCATAGCCAAATACATAAATGTAAAGAACTATTTTACATAAATACCAAATCCATAATCCTAAAATTATTAAAAAAAAAAAAAAAAAAAAAACTAGAAATGATACAAAGAAACCAACATCTTTTTATAACAAAGTTAGAGGTGCCTAAACAAAAGGATACCATGGTTAAATTACCAAAATACCCCCAACTAGTCAGTCAGTGTTGTCTCCAACACCACTTTGGTCATTTTTCCTAGCCTGCCCACCACTTGACCCTAAAGAATTGTTATCTACACTCCCCCAGAGTTGCTCACTGAGTTGACTCGGCATCCCGCTCGGTGCGGGTCCCACAATCCCGTTATAACCATTCGCCAACGGCATACCCATTAACCCATGTCCGTCGTTCAAGTACGTCGGATAAACAGTCAACGGCAATGGGCCGCCCCTCATACCAACCATTGCTGGACCACCCCACGGAACCCTAGGTGGAACCGCCGCCATCCCGTAACCGCCAACCGGATAACCGCCCCCAAACACACCACCACCGTACGGATAACCACCACCGTAGCTCGGAAACATTCCATAACCGGAAAAAACATCGTACATGGGTCTATACGGGGCAGCCGGTTGTTGTCCGCCACTAAAGTTAGTATCCCTATTGCCGCTAGTAATTCCGCCGCCAACCTCTTTTGGTACCGCCCTTTTAACCTCAACAAGTTTACCGCCCAACTCATGGAAGCTTTTTTGCATGACTTGTTCAACCGAATCCTCGGAATCAAACGTGATGAACCCGAACCCACGTGGCCTGTGGGTCACGTTATCATGCATCACAACCACGTCGGTAATCCTACCGAATTTTTCAAAGTAGAACTTGAAATCGTCTTCGGTTAAGTTTGCTGATAACCCGCCTACAAAAATCTTTTTAGTTTTTAAGTTGTCGTTGGTTTTAGTACCGTTATTTCTGAAATTCCTGTTCTGCCCTCGATTCTGTTCTTGCTGGTTTTGATATTGTTCACTTCTTGGTACCGCTTTTTTCACTTCAACCTGTAAAAACCGTCAAATGTTTAGGGTTAAGGGTTTAGGGTTTAGCAATCATGAAGTAAAGGAAAATAAATGCGGGTTCAGTTGTTTGATTAGTTGGGGTTTGACTATTTTGGCTAAGACGAGTTTCACACCTGGAAAACATAATAATTTCGACAAATTCATAGGTCTCCAAAAGTAGGTACCAAATTCGGCCCATCAACTTGTGAACGGGTCGATTAAGGTTATATTTTTTGTCTAACGGGTCAAATGGGTAAAGTAAAAAAAATAGATGTATTTTTAAGGCATTGACCCTTCTAAATCAATTATTCAAAAAATATTATAATTATTCAAAAAATAAATACTTTTAAAATTAAATTTTTTGCACACTAATAATTTATAAATAGCTTTTTTTTAAAAAACAGATGAAAGTATTTCAATCCAACCTAACCCGACCGGTAAAAAGTATGTACCTGAAACCCCCCCCCCCCCCCCCCCCCCCCCCCCCCCTCCTCCGTGACATAATTGGAACATATCCATGACAAATTTCAATTCAATTAAATTTCTTTTAACTTTAGTAAAAACACTTACCATTTTACCCAATTTGTTCGAAATCAAATATTTTCTTGGCAGTTTTAACTAGGTTACAACAAAAAAGCAAGTTAAGTCCCCACAATGGTGGCCTAGCGGTCAGGGGCGTGCAGCAAAAAGCGGAGGTCAACCACATGTACTTTGTTTGCGGTATACACGGTTTACCTCTCATGTTGGTCATGAAACCAGTCGATAGGGGACCCCATAAAGAGGGTTACTCAAAAAACAGCAAGTTAAAGTCAACATAATTGGCAACTCAAAAAAAAAAAAGTCAAATTCAACCTACGTTGCTACTTTCGAATGCAAAATCAAGTCGCACTTTTTATTTATATCTCAGAAAAGGGGCGTTTCCAACAATCTGACTTTTTCATAGCCATACTCGTCAATAGCGATCGCTACGCTCGCTCTAGCGAATAGCGTAGCGTATAGGTCTAGTCTCGCTATAGCCTCTGTAGCGATAGATAGCGATGGTAGTGACCTTTGATTTTTAATTTTTTTAATGTAAATAGCAATTAAATATAGCTATAAAATAACTGGATTTTAGGTTTTTGTTAAATATACATGTAAAATAGCGTATATACCAGGGTATTTTGATATAACATACGTATAAAAAAATTTAAGAATTTTTTTTCTAGTGGTATCGCTGTTTATAAAATAGCGCCTGCTATTTATCGATATTCGCTATGTAGCATATAGGTACCTTATCGCTATTCACCATTAACAACTATGTTCATAGCAGAATCAGTAATTCCAGCGAGAGTGAAATTCATCCTAGAACTTGGAAATACCTTTATAACTCCAAAAAGTTTCACCAACATCTTAGTTGAGCCAAAACAAAATAATCTAAGGGGCGTTTGGATGTGCATCAAAACCGACTTATTGCGTTTTGAAGTGATAATAGTTCAGATTATTTCTTGTCAAAATACTTGTATCTGAAAGAACTTGTAAAAAGTTGCTCGAAATAAAACTAGTTTATTATTTTTATAATCTAATTATTACTTTCAAAATAAAATCCAAAAACTGCCAAAATTTAACTTTAAAGACAACTAACATCACACTCAAAAGCCAAAACTATTGTAAAGTTACATATGATATCTAGCTTTGATCACCCAAATATTCTCTTTATGCAGCAGATATCGTCAATTCAATATCAAACCGAAAGTTTAAAGACCGCGTATATTTATTTTAAGTTCAAAAGCAACTAATATAACACTCAAAAGTCAAACAATAGTAAAAGAAGTAAAGAAACAACTACATCGAACTCAAATTGCCAGATTATTTTCATATGTAGAACAACGTTTTCGAACCGAAGTCGAAAAAGCGCATAATTTAGTTATTTAACTAATATAACACTCAAAAGTCAAAGTGTCAAACAATGGTAAAAGAACCAAACTATATATAGTTCTAGTTACCATATTATTGAATTCTTTATGTAGTAACAATCGTTTCAAACCCGAAGTCCGAAAAAACACCTAGTTTTAGCCATTAAACTTCGATCATACAAAGCTGTAATTTCCATATTACTATATATTTTTTTTTGTAGTAATGATCATTTTCGAACCGAAGTCCAAAAACCAGATACATATTGTTATTTAACTTCAAACAACAACTAATGTAGCACTTAAAAGCCAAACAATTATATAAATTACCAAACTATATCTACCTTTAGTCACTCATTTATGGACCCTTCATGTAGTAATAACCAATATCAAACCAAATGTCCGAAAAACTTAATAAACAACTAATATGACACTCATAAGTCATGCTATTGTAAAATTACAAACTACATCTAGCTTTAATCACCAAGATATACCTTCATGTAGCGATCATCATCAATTCGTTATCAACCCCATAGCGATAGACTACCTATATGCTACGTAGTGACAGCGATGAAATAGTGGCCTGCTATTTCGTGTTCCGCTATAGCGCCCACCATAGACGCTATTGATAACTATGATCAACCCGATAGTATGAAATCCGCGTTTTTAACTTCAAAAGCAACTAATATAACACTAAAAAATCAAACAATGGATAAAAAAATACTATGTCAAGCTCTAATTACCATATCATTGAGTTCTATATGTAGTAACAATCGTTTTCAAACCGAAAGTTATTAAAGCAACTAATATACCCTCAAAAGTAAAAAAAATAGTAAAAGAACCAAACTATATCAAGCTCTAATTACCATATTATTTAGTTCTTTATATAGTAACAATTGTTTTCAAATCGAAAGTCCAAAAACCGCCATAATTTAGTTGTTTAACTTCAAACAACAACTATTGTAACACTCAAAAGCCAAACAATAATGAAACTACCAAACTATATCTACCTTTGATCACTCATTTGTGGATCCTTTATTAGTAATAATCACTATCAAAGCAAAAGTCCCAAACCTACCTAAAGTAACTTAATAAACAATTAATATGAAACTCAAAAGTCAAACTATTGTAAACTTACAAACTATATCTTGCTTTAATCACCCATATATATTATCTTTATGTAGCAATCATACTCAACTCATTATCAAACCGAAAGTCTAAAAACCAACCCAAGTACTTATTTTAACTTCAAAAGCAACTAATATAATGCTCAAAAGTCAAATACTAGTAAAAGAAGCAAACTATATCAACCTCTAATCATCATTTTATTGATTTCTTTATGCGGTAACAATCATTTTCGAACCAAAAGCCCATAAACTACCTAAATTCAGTTATTTAACTTGCAAAAACAACATGTGTTTATCCCATTCGCTTTTGATACATTTGGTTCCCTAGCCCCAGAGGCTGTGGAATTTCTAAACAGGGTCCAACAGGTTGTGAATAGTAATCTCTCAACCTTTAAGGGTCGTTTCGTCTTTAGTAGGATTGGTTTTGCAATTCAAAAGGGGATTGCGGCGCAGCTTGTTGTTTACAAAACTATTAATTTACAAAACTTTATCTACCTTTAATCACTTAATCATGTATCCTTTATCTAGTAATAATCATTATCAAACAAACCTATATGTTAACATAATAATAAACAGCTAATATACAACCTATATGAAACAAATTTATTAGTCAACACAACTCAATCCGGAAAGAAAGCAAGCAAAGAAAAACAAACCGTTCTGCCAAGAATTGTATGGGTGTCAACAAGAACTTTATCAAGAGCCGATGCATCCGAAAACGAAACAAAAGCGAACCCACGAGGGGTACCGGTGGCTCGATCTTTAGCAATCACTGATCCCACAACAGTTCCATAGCTTCTAAAATGTTCTCTTAAAGTATTTTCTGTTGTCTCCCATGAAATCCCACCCACAAACACCTTACTATTATCACAATCATCCATTCTTAACCTTATTTAAACCCAAAAAAAACAGCTGTAAAATCTAAATTACAAACAACAAAAAAACAAGAAAAGATAACCCTTTTCTTGATCTTTCTGGGTATTCAAAACAAACTACCAATTGGGTATATTAACAACAAAAATCCCAACAAAGATTGGGATTTTGAACATAAAGCAAGCAACTTTCTTGATTCTTGACCAAAGATAACAATTTTCAAGAACACCCAGATGGAAATTGTTTAAAAAAAGTTAAAAAAAACAAGTTTTTGGAAGAACTAAACAAACCCCTTTTAGGGTTTTTAGGGTTTCAACAAAAGGATAAAAGGGTATTTGTCAAATTGCTGTGAACACTGGCATTTTGAACTAGAAAGAACACAGATTGCAAATAAAACCCTTGTTGTTGAATTTTCTAGGGTTCAAGAAACAACCCCCAAATTGGTGTGAATTGAATTTAGGGTTTGAAATGGAAGAAAGATTTGGGGAAATGGTGTAGAGAATATGAGTGAGTTATGAACAAAAAGTAAAGAGAGACCTGGGGTGTGGGAGTGGAGATGGGGTTTGTTTGACTTTGACTGTGGATCTTGTCAAGTTCCCCAAAGAGTGTTGTTTGGATTAGGTTTATAGGTCAACTATTACGAGGAATCCCAACTCACAATATCATTATTTTTTAATAATTATTATATTTATAATATAATATTTTAGTTTTTTTTTAACGACCAACAGAATCAATCCCGAGCACTCTCGGGGCACCCGCTGGACAAACGGAGTACTCCGAGAGTAACGGAGTCCACCACCAATTTCGGGGAAAACCCAGTAACCCACCTGCTCGTAGGCACGACAGTGAAATTACCGGTAAAATCCGTTTGACTCAAGGAACCAACCCAAGTTTCCTTGGGTCTCCTATCATTGTCCACCAGTACCTCACTCTGCACCAAATATGAATTGAACTTACATCTCTCAAGAGAAATATAAATCTTCCACCACTTAATCTAGAGATTATTGACAATATAATATTTTAGTTGATTTGAGGAATCTCAACTTACAATATCATTATTTTTTTAGTAATTATTATATTTGTAATATAATATTTTAGTTGATCTTTAAATTATTGTTTTTAACGACAGTCCACCACCACCACTACAACACCAACACACATCACCATTATCCATCTTTCACCTTTTAGATTGTGTAGTAGTCTCGGGATCCAAGATCGATCGTAAAAGTTCTTGTCAATCAAAGGCCATGCTTGGCTAATCTCTTACATCACTTGGTGAAGACGAATCTTTTATGTATTACTTTTGATTTCCAATCTTTGGCAACTTTTTGTTTGGGTATGTATTAATGACTTTAATAACTAGTTTTTATATTGAAGGTGAACTTTACTTAATCATTTCTTCATTTTTTGTTGATTCACTCATTCGTGTCTTTACGGTCTATATAAAGTGCGTTAACTGCCTAGAAGGGGTTAGAAGGGTGTTTGGGTAAAGTTCTTGGCTCGTTCAGTGTATAGATCATTCGAGGACCTGATTCAAGCTTATTAGGACTTCCCTTGAGGCATATAGCATCAAATCGGGGGAAGTAAGAACGGCTTGTAATCCCTTATAACTTAACTACTATTAAAACAATAACCCGGCCTTGCGGGACTGTGCCCCTCTGACTTAAACCAATAGGTTGAGGGTAACGTCGCCTTCACAAGAGGGGCCTATCACGTTTCGCATTAATAACTTACTTAATTATAGTCACACCCCCAAAATACCACATGCGGTAACCCCGCTAGGCGTGTGACGTTCCAGGATTCAGCCACCAATCGCATTGAACTAACTATAAGATGTTTAACAAAATTCCCATTCATTAAATAAAATATTCATAGAACATAATCCAAGTTAAACAGTGACAGCGAAAGCAAATAGTAAAATACTGTTCAATGTTTCAAAAACCAATGTATGCAAAATCGGTAAACAAGACTTGTAATCCAAGCTACACGACCCATGACCACTCCAGCCATCCAGATAGCAAGTTCCCCATCCAAAGTACCTAACGACCTGCGAGCATGCAACAAGTGTGTCAGACTACGGTGGTGAGTTCACAGTTTTACGAAAACGCTAATTACCAAGTGTTTAATCCAGTTTGTTAACAAATCCGAAAGTAATGTTGATAATATCTCGTTACTGAACAAGACGACTCCTGATGTATGTTTTGCCCGTTCCCCAGTGCTCCTATCAAAACACTGGGCATGACTGGGTCATTAGTTCACACCCGTCCTCTCCGGTACGGGGTGAGGGTGCCAAACCTAAGTAGCGCTACCAACTAATACCCCGTTACCTCTCCGGTAACAAAAAGATGGGACTTAAGAGTGATAGGGTGAGAGTATTATCCAACATTCCAGTTTTACCCAAAAGACTTATCCCTCCCCGGGATACCCACTGACTGTCCCAACCACCGGGACGCATGCTCAAGAGTAGTGAACTCACCTTGGATTTGCTTGGTATGTTTTAATTACCCGTCCAGTTGGTCAACCCCCCTACCGTGGTTACCAATAACAATCAGTTCCAAGATTTAACAAATAAGTCACATGAATCAAAGATTGCATTTTATCATAAATAGTATCTTACAACACATAGTATATTCAGCTCACATACGGATTCACACCCCACGTATAACATGCATGATCACACAACAGATATGTTTGTTATTCACACAAGTCACACCAGTTGTCTCATTCTGATTATCAGGTAACAATAGTTTTCATGAGTACAGTCGTTCACTATACAACACATCTTAGACTGTTCTGTTGGTTTATAAAGTTACAGCATCTCCACAAAAAACCTATCTTTCGTGGAATGCTCCTATGGCGAAAGATCCTACAGATTCACATGGTTTCAGTTTCACGATTTCTAGAATTCTAATCATCCACAATGATTCCAACATGATCATCGATCAATCATCTAGTTGCTAATTATCAGTAACATACAACAAGGGCATTAACAATTCAAATCATACCAAACATCATTGATCCCAAACATCCAATGACCACACCAAATCAGACTACTCGATTTTCACAATACAGATTCATCTAACAGAACTATCAAGCCACATCCCCACGAATATAAACATATGTAAATCAATACATTTTCATCAAGTAGGTTCTAAGTTTATAAGTCTGTTAACAGAACCTTAGTCTTACACAGATCACAACATAACACCACATATAAGAATTAATCCATCAAACTAGGCCAAGACACTAACCGTAATACTGGATTGATAATATAGATCGAAAACCTTCGAGACTTTCTACAGCCGTTGCAGAGAGAATCAATAAGAAAAGACTTTAGGGTTTTTATGTTTTACGGCAATTGATTACCAGAGTTTATACAAATACCGTGAAAGGGTTGGGCCGCAACCCATGCTGGGCCGCAACCCATGCTGGGCCGAGGCCCCATTCCGGCGAAAGACCCCACCTTGACGAATGTCCAATGTTTCGTCGGCTAATTGTGTGACGAAAGTCAAGTGTTTCGTCAAGTGTTTCGTCGAAGAGAGATGATGCCGAAAGTCTAGTGTTTCGTCTAACAGAGGATCCATGTGATAAGTCTATCCCATCTTAGTTCATAAGCTTTCATTAATTAACCAAACAATAATACAAAACACCAAACATATATCAAACATGAACAAGTTACAATGCAAACGAATTAAGAAAACACTTTGCGAAACGAGTAACGTGTCAAGTAAGGACCTTGAAAACTCGGGTTGTCACAATTATCTTTCAATAATCCGACCTTGCAGGACTATATCCCTGCTGACTCAGACCAATATGTTGAGGGTAGCGTCGCCTTCACAAGAGGGGCCTACTACTATAACTAAGATAATCTCTTAAAAAGCTCAAAGTACGGAAATCATCATAGGATACATAAAAGAGGAGTTGGAACCAAGTGATTCGTTCTTGTCTATTTGTTTTTCCTTATATTTACATTTTTATTTTTAGTTTATCTTTTAAATCTTTCAAAAACTTTTATCAAAACTTGGTTATATTAGACGTTAATGATAAGCCGGACTAAAAGCTCTTGTGTCCTTGGACGACCTCAGTATATTACCATCACTATACTACGTCTACGATGGGTGCATTTGCCCTAACATGTGTAGAGTGATAGTATTATATTGTGTTTTGTAAATTTAAAGCTTAATCACTAACAAAAAGTGCTTAAAATATATCTAAAATTTATACCCACACTCGACCACGTCACACTGGTTCAAGTTTTAATATATATATATATATATATATAAACACGATAAAATAGTATCACATGATACTTCACATTGGGCAAGTGCATCCATCCTTGGCGTAATACAGTGATGGTAAGATATCGAGGTCATCCAAGAATACATCAACTTTTAGTACGAGTCTTCTTCAACGTCTAGTCAAACCAAAAGTAAAGAGTTAAAAACGTCTCAAAAAAATAAAATAAAGAGATAAATAAAATAGGTTTGTTATCAATGATAAGAAAATGAGTGTTTTGGATATGTTTACCTTTTAATGCTTCGTTAACTAAAAGTTACTATGGATAATAAGGGCCCGATTGTCAGACTTGAGATTATATTTATTAATGCATAAAGTTGTGCAGTTCTTTTTAGGGACCCTCACACACTCGACCATATTGCTTTGATACATTAGGAAAACGCCGCGCAAGGTCGGATCAAACCACAACGATATTGCACAATCAGCAGGGAAAGTGTATACCGTTGTGATTTAGTATTAGTTAAGAAAATAGTTTAAGAGGTTTAAATTACTTGTGACTATGGTTCCTTTGGTGAGGCGTCAATTCCCTAAAGGTAGTTACTTTTATAAAATACAAGTCCTCTGCACTTTGATTTTATCGTCACGCTTTGGAAAAAGCATACCAACCCAAAGTCCCATTCCAAAACCATTAACCCCCTTTCGAGGCATCAGCATGTTATTGATTCTACATAGACATAGAAAACATGAATGTCCGACATTAGCAGCGACACAAGATTGTTGATAGTTTTTACGGGTTAAGTCGAAAGACTAATGACCATGTTAATGGCGACACTAATATTCCACTCATTTTCAATATACACCCCTTAACTAAAGTCATTAACACACACCCCATGTTAATCCATGACTTACTTTAGTTAACTCCCCATTAAGGGGTATGCTTCCCCCAAACACCCACAAAAACCTTAGCCAAGAATGGTGATGAAGATAGTGTTCATCAAACTTGAAAGGATTATATTAATCATAAAAATGTTTGCCACACTAATACTTTTTGAGTTACATAATGATTAAAGATAATGGGTAGAAGAGAAGTGTGTTTTGGAGACGAGGGAAAAATTGAGCAAGTGAAAATGGAGGCCAAAAGCCTCTATTTATGTGCTGCTAGGGCCTAGACACGGGGTGCTGGAACGGTCACCAGTTTCCCAGGCACGAGGCGTGTCTGCCAGACACAGCCCGTGGTTAACTCTTTGGGTCACACTTGATCTTTTGAGATCTTCTAAAATCCTTTTTGTCTTCTAGTGGGCTAGAAATGGGGTGTGCCTTCAGGGCATGGGTTGTGTCTTAGTTCTTTCGTTCTGGGCTGCAAGAGGTGGTCTTCAGAAGGTGATGTTGTCATCGGGGTTCGAGACACTGGGCATGTCTAGGAGAAATGGGGCGTGTCTGGTTCAATCTTTAGCGATTCTTCTAATTTTTGCTCTGTTTTGCTTTCTTTGTTTGAGTTTGGTTCGTTTTGTCCTGAAAAAAAAAAAAAAAACAAAGGAAGTCTATTTCAAATATATTTCTAACAAAACTAATAAAAAGTGGGCTTAATTTGATACTAAAAACATCTGCATTTTTGCTCATATCACACAACATTCAAGAGTTTAAAACAAGAAAAAGACAAAGTCTGATGGTCCATGGTCAATACCATCGACCTTGGTATCGACTGTGGACTGTCTGATGTTGTTTTCTTGATTGTTGAGCTTTGACTATAAATATAAGCCACCCCAACTTTTTTCACTCACCTCCTTTTCTCTAAAATTTCTAAAATATAAATCTCTCTAGTCGTGATCTCGTGAGGTCCATCAAAGGCATAAGTACTTGGTAAATGTAAGTTCTAAGAAGCGAATCACCGACTAACATGAATCAACCACTCGATAACATTGATTTGCGGATTCCATACGTGAATTAACTAGTATGAATTGAACACTTCAATGGTAAATAAATATTGTTTTGATTTCACTTAGACAGAGTTTTGTTACATAGATAAGAGAGAACTATTTACAACACAAATAAAGCTTTGTCCCATTTATAGACCCCCTCTACGCTCTCATTAAATCAGCGTAGAGGTTGTTTGTGCATGGCCTGCTAGTGAATAGACTCTCTGTGCTAGCTTGACTAAACATAACTAAAACCCTATTCAAACATAATATAAGCTAAACAGACGCGTTCTAGACGCATTTAATGACCCAAAACATAAACCACACTCCCTCCAAGTTGTTATCACCAAATCTGCACCAACAGACTCTCCCTTGACAATAATTGGAGGCTTTCGCCTTCAATTTGCATCTGTTTACTTCTAGTTTGTTTTCCAACCACTTCCAGCGTGAATGTCAAACACAAAGCACACGCAAACTACACGTTGAAATTGAAATGCTTGCTCCATGTCTTTCAACTCGTAAAAGATGGCATTCATGTAAAGTATCTTGATATCTTTAGCCGAAAAGTTAACAATCGCCTTCAGATAAAAACTCTTATTATCTTGTTATCCTTTTCCAACACTATGACTACTTCACATGTGTTTTGATCATAGTACCACCACCTCATTGTCTTCAACACATCATGTGGTTGTTTCCTTCAAGGAATCTTCTTTAAGCGTTCGGTTTCGAAAACTTGAGAACCACTCAGGTTTATTTGTTAGCGGATCTATTTTACCATGATCATGTTAGGACCTGAAAGTTAATGTTCCAATAGTTATATTTTTATTTTGGATTTTGTTCATGTACAATTTTAAAGTAGGCACTTCAGTTTTTGAAGCGCATACTTTAGCAACAACACCCAAAGTACATGCTTCAATGTATTTGAAGCGCATACTATGGGTGTTGCCCCTATAAATAGGTTCTTAGGTTATGTGAAGCGTAGACTTGAACAACATTTATTTACCCGTGTGTTCATTCAATTACTGGTTCATGGGTGTATACCAATGGATACCGCACATTGCTATATGTAGACGTAGAACCAAACACATGCATATATCATTTTGGTTGATACTACAACTTTATTTTTTGGGTTTTCTTTATCGGTTATCATAGTGTTCGATACCTACTGAATTTCTACCACGTCCCCGCTGCAACACAAGTTACATTATATTAGCTCTAGTGTTGTTTCATTAGCTCGATTTACCTCTCACATGATGGACTCGATAACGCCTAATGTGGGCCCGTTTAAGGGTAGTTCCAAAACTAAACATCTAGACATTAGACAATGCAATCATAACATATAAAAGTAAACTCAAACCAACATAATAGAGATCGGATAAATATTGGGCTATTAAACTCTTTACAAAACCAATTTTTTTCAATTTATTGAGATACAACAACAATCACTAAAACTTATGTGACAGTAACCTTGCCAACCATACCAGCACCTTGATGTGGTGCACAGTAGAAACTGTAAGTCCCCTTTTCGGTCAACGTCACCGAGTATTCCTCGCCACCAGCATTCAAATAATCGTCTTCACCCATCGAAATCTTGGCAGCATCAACGCCAGCAGGAATCTCGTCTTCATCAAAAACAACGTTGTGTGGGAACCCACGGTTGTTCTTGAAGACAATCTTCTCGCCAGCGGGGACACTGAAGGTAGCCGGCTCAAATGCCAGTCCACCGTCATTGTCCCCCAGCAGGACGTCAAATGCCAGCGCGTTGCTTGCTAGCAACGCGCTGGCTGAAACAGCGACAGCTGTAATTGCTGCGTCTGTGAAGCTTTCACTGAAAGTTTAGGGCCAGCAGCCGCCACCTTAATGTTCGTGGCGGCTGTGTTGGCCCTTGTGGCAACGGCCTTCAGGCCGGTGAATGATGGGACTGAAACAGCAGATGAAATTACAGATGCCATTTGGGTGTTTAAGTTTTTGGTGTTGTGATGAGATTATAAAGTGATGTGGTTGGTTTTTTGGTTCAATTTGTGTGGTTTGTGTTTGTTGTGAGAAGATGGTTTTAAATTTGAGGATTGTGTTATCTTTTCTGTGGATTAATAATATCTGTCCACGTGGATAATGTTATCTATCCGGTTATCTGACGTGGATGTCTTTGATTGGAGGGTGTGAATTATTGATATCCAATATAATTGAAGAAAAATAGTTTTTTTAGAGTTAGTAATATTTAAGTCTAAATTACTGATTTTTATTTTTTAAAGGAAAAGTAATGACTGCTAAGAATGATATAAAATAGACGGTTTGCACATTTTAAAGACATTAAACAAACTAAAATAATATATTTTTCAATCTTTTTAGGCTAGAGGGTGTGGCTTAGAGCCACCCCGCCACATGGACAACAATAGCGCCCCGGGGCGCCATTGACCACGCCGCCGCCGCTAAGAGGGTGGGCGCTATGGCCCTTCCGCCATCGTGCTAACGGGCGTTTTTGGCTTCATTGAGGCATTTGGTCAAGATAAAGGGGGCGCTATAGGCATTGAGGGGGCTTTATACCATACCCTGCAAGTTAAAGGAATGAGCTTTAAAGCCCCCTGTGTGACGCGGCGTTAACGTGGCGCTGAGGTGACATCATAAAGCCCATAGGGGCTTTATACCACACCCTCCAGCCTTAGTAACTTTTGTCGATTTTTTTTCGTATCACTATCGCATAGAATCTTGCGGATAATAACCACGCCATTCGTGAGAGACAAGAAATTGACTCAATTAAAGCATAAAACTGGTCAAGGTTAAAAGAGCTCGAGCTTTTCTGCAGAAACTCAGTTTGTAAACGAATTTTGAGCTCAGACTCTACTTATTATTATTCATATAATTTTTATTTAATGTATAAATACATATTTATATTATTATTATTATTATTATTACTACTATTTATAATTTATAATATTATAATAAAAATAACTAAATCACATATATATGCTACGTATAGTTACGATTATATATAAAAATAATTAAATATGTACACATATAAAATAGTTAAATAATTAGTATATAATAAACGAGTCGAGCCTAAGCTAAGCTCTAGTTTGGAAAACCACTCCGAAGCCAAGCTCATGCTTTAAAATATAGCTCGAAATAAGCCGAGCTCAAATTATCTTTAGTTAAACAAGTCAAGCTCGAGTCGACTCGTTTACACCCCAACTTGCCACTCTAGCAAAACCCTTAGTTTTACCACCTTTAGTTTTAGACCAAGAAGTAGTTATAACCAATGTTTTTAAAACCGGACCGCATCATGAGCCAGTTCTGTTCGCATGGTGTGGGCTGCTGACGGTTGAACCAAACGTGTCTTCCGTGTATCCAGTTGAACCAGCAAACTGGTTTTGTGGTGCGAGAAGGATGTTTCGGTACTCAGACCGGACTCTGTGGCTCTTGATGGTTGTGTATTGATTCAATGTGATTTTGTAGGTTTACATGTAAGCAGAATTATATTTACTTACACGTTTCAAAGATCATGGTGTGGTACTTGTTATGATGTACTGCCTTTGTAGTACAAGTATTGTAGTACTAATTTTGTTTTTGTTTTTTTTTTAATTTCGTTTTCCAAATAGTAGATTTTTTCATTCTACATTATATTATTTTGAGTTAATTACTGTTTTCGTCCCTGAGGTTTGTAAAAAATAACGGTTTCAGTCCATTAGTTTAAAAATTGCGATTTCAGTCCATTAGTTTCATTTTCGTAACCATTTCAGTCCACCAACTTAACTCCATCCATTTATTCTGTTAACTTTGGGTGAAAATCTTCAAGTTTTAAACCTGATTGAAAAGAGTTAAAAATGCAGGGACCAAATTGCAATTCCTCAAAACAAATTTCAAACAAACAGAAAGACCGCTCTTTCGGTCATTTTCTCCGAAATTTCCGGTCGGATTTTCACCATATAAGTGTTTGTACCTTAACCATTATTCCAAATCCATCAGTCCATATAAGTGTTTGTACCTTAACCATTATTCCACTTAATAAATCAATTCAAAGTTAGATTGTTTGCACAATACACACTAATCCATTCCAACTATGAGTTATATGGAGTCGAGAAGCACAATAGGGTATAAAACAGTTTCTAACAATCATTTGCACAAAAGCATAAAGCTCAAAATACAAACAATATTCGGATAAACGTTAACTGACCGAGAGTTACGAGACCAAAGGATGTGTCCGCTGCCACCACAACAGCCTGAATCGAAGCTCCGGTGATCCGTCGTCGCTGCTGAGTTTCGCCGGAGAGTCTTTTTTTATTGCTGACATCACTTGTCGGAGCCACACTACATCTGTGTATTTGAACCAACGAACACGTTGTACAAACCGGACCTCACCCCTTACTCGAAACGCCACCACCGTCTCCGTCATGGCTCGACGGCTGCCGCCGCCGTCGGACACCACTACCGCTCCTGTTACCGGCCTTATCTTTTCCCGACGTTGCCGTCATTATTTTAGTCAACATTCTCGTCTTCGGCCGTCGATAACCCTGCTTCTACTGTCTCTCTCTCTCTCTTGCCGCAGTTCTCTCTCTCTAAAATCATTGAGAAGGCAGGTGTGGTACGTATGTTACATGTGCCAAGGAGGAAGGAGGGGATTCATGTGTGCTTGCCGGATAAAGGAAAGGGGCGTCGAAATTCGATCTCCGGTCGTCGGAGTCTCAGATGAGAGAAAGGAATGGGGAGGAGGGTGTTCTCACCCAAAGTTAACAGAATAAATGGATGGGAGTTAAGTTGGTGGACTGAAATTGTTACGAAAATGAAACTAATGGACTGAAATCGCAATTTTTAAACTAATGGACTGAAACCGTTATTTTTGACAAACCTCAGGGACGAAAACAGTAATTAACTCTATTATTTTTTAATAATAAATTAAATATAATTTATGACATTATCCGAGCATTAAGACCGGTTCAACCATTCCAACCAGCGGAAGAGCAGCCGATTTGGTATGTAGTCCGAATTTTGAAGCACAATTATAACGTTTAAAATAAGGATGTATGTAGTCTGAGCACTCTCTATGTCCTTCATAGAGCTCGAGCTTGATTAGAAAGCACGAGATCAGCTAGGACATAATTTTTTAGCCCGGTTCAGGATTGACTCATTACTATTATTATTATTAATTATTTTATTTATATACATTTATAACTATTTTTGCATGTATTCATAATCATTTTTATATATAATACAATGTATACCATTTAGCTATTTTACTATAAATTATATATAATCATAACATCATGTATGTGTGTATATATAATATTTAATAAGAGAAGTTTAAGCCGAACTCGTTTATTAAATAAGCCACAACATAAACTAAAGCTCGTTTAAGCACGGCTCCATTCGAGGATTTAACGAGCCGATCTCAAATGGGCGATGCAGAAGCTTGGCTCGGTACACCCTAGCTATTCAAGAAGAATGAGTACACACACATATTTATTCCAATAAATGATAATTATTTACAAGTAGAATAAGTACATAGAATATAGGTACAATTAAAAGAATATACATATAAATATCCACATAATATAAACCTCACAAAAGTGGAAACAGGTTATCATTTTCATCATCCATGTCAAGATACTTGAATCCAAGAGTAGTAGCATTACCATTTGGATCCTGATAATTAAAGGATTGATTCACATAGCACTTCATTTCATGAAATAGATTCAAATTATCCACAAGCTTGTGAAACACATTACATCCACAACACTGCACCAATCCAATCAAGACATCGTTAGCCTTTGCGATTAACCACGGAAGCAGTTATGTTCAGTACAGAACCAGTTTCAAGGCGAAAACTGCAAAATGCACTTGTACATAACCGCCTTATGTGGCCTTATGTATCACAGTAAAGTAAAAAAGTACAAGTGCTTATATAAATCTTGTAGTTCTCTACTTAAAATTAGTTTTAACTAGAAAAAAAGTAGCAGGGACTACCCCTTGTTCTAAGGTATATCCATCCCTGGGAAAATACACACACCACTAGGGGTGTAAACAAGCCCAAAGGCTCGAGAGCTACTCATGCTCGGCTCGGATAAAAGCTCAAACGAGCCGAGCCATAACGAGCTCGATCCTTAAATAGAGCTCGTTTAGTTATCGAGCCCGGGCTCGAGCCTGAAATACAAAGCTCGTTTAGGCTCCTAAACGAGCCCGAACAAAATTTTAGTTTTTTATATATAAATATAAATAATAATGATGATAACATTGGCAACCGAGCGAGCTCGAGCCGAGCTTTTAGCTCGTTTGAGCTTGTTCTCAAAATAGCTTGAGCCAAGCTCGAGCTTTAGATTTTACTCGCGAGCCGAGCTCGAGCTCAAATAAGTTGGCTCAAACCGAGCTCGAGCTTCATAAAAACATAACGAGCCGAGCTCGAGCCTAGTTGTAGTCGGGCTTGGGCTTGGCACGGCTCGTTTACACCCCTACACACCACACACAGCTGGTGCCAAAAGGTCCATAAAACACTACCAATGATTCTTTTAGAAAAATAATAATTTAATTAGTGTTGTAGTCATGAAACCAAATCTTAATGTTTGAAGAAATGAAGATTATAAATATAAACCTATGAGTTATGAGTTGATATAAACCTATGAGTTAAGAGTTAAACATGATTCATTGCCAACCGATAAAAATGAAAATCATAAAAAATAAAGATGTCACATAACACTACACGAAAATCATAAAAGATGACCTATGAGTTAAACAAGTCTTTCGTTGCCTAAGCGATAACCAAATGTAAGTCGATTTCTATTATGTGCCTAATTTAGGGGCTGTTTGGTAGCATCTGAATGACATTAAGAGGCTACCTCTTAATGAAATCATTTAAGAGTTTAACAAAGATAATGTAGAAGAATGTGACATGTGATGGTTTACCATTCAGATGTTACCTCTTATCCAGTTAGATATAAGGTTACCTCTTATTCATTCAGACATAAGGGCCACAAATGATTTTATTAAGAGACAGCCTCTGAATGGATTAAGAGGCTACCAAACAGCCCCTTAAAGTTGATAGCAAAAATCAGAAAAAATTATGTATAATAGGTTCTCTTTCATGCATTTCTCTCAACAAAATTCCGCATATGCCAAAAAATTGCCAATTTACCATACATCTCATCGGCTCCACAATGTTCAAATGTAGTCATGTTTAGCACATTAAGCAATACGTCTATCAAATATAATAAACACTGAAAATATAAAAATAGCACATAAAGCATCTACCAGAGAGAAATAGATTTAAGATGAGTCACGTGTGATGACAGATGGCGTGTACACTAAAACGACAAATAAGATCAGATAGACGACAGGGATTAAAAGAAATTCGCCGTTCAAAAAAATCTTTCTAAAAATCAGCTAAAATTAATTTGGTTGAACAGGTCATACCGTCATACGTTACTACAACCAGTAAGAAAAACGAAACTTGGTTACTAACACCGGTAATTAAACATAATTTAGTCTCTATACCTAAATTAAAGTACGTTGCTATAAAGTTTGTTGTTTCTATTTCCCTAGGACAAACAAAAATTGGACGAATAATTATAACAAACAAGCGTCTACCGAAGAGATATAATTGTATAAAACATGAGTACCTGAACAAAGACGGTGCCGTCAGTATATGCATGTGGATTAATAGCACGTGTTGTTCTTTGACCGCATACATTACAAGTGAATGCAACACGCATACGGCGTCTCGGAGATTTGGTGAAGAGGGACCATGGGAAGGTGGATATCTTGTGTGTACTGGATTCCTCACCACCACAACCACCATTTGCGGACACTGGCGGCCCTTCCATACCCGACCCTGTTGTCCAACCCCTAACATTTGCTGCACTAAGAACTAATCCCATCGCATCATCCTACAAAGAAGAACAACAAGCATGAATCAAAACCCTTGATCAAAGAACAGCAAGTGAAATGATGATGTGGCACACCACCACGTCACAAAAAATAGCATACAACTTTTAGCTGCTATCAAAGTTACTTGAAACAATGGCAGAGAAACTATTTGTGTTACATACAATGTTTAAGTAACAATTTTTATTACATACAATTGATGAAAATGTAAAAGTAAGTTGCATTTTGGTGTAATTGAGCCCATAGTTATTAAAGGCGTTAGGCGCACTCAAGGCGCATAGGCCTCACCTGGGGCCCAGGCGCAAGGCGTAAAAAACGCGGGCCTGAGAAAAAAAAACGTTCAACAAAAAGAACAAAAAATATTTTTATATAATAGAAAATTAACATTGTTCATCAAAGAATATAAACTAAAGCTATTATATAACATTTAATATCGTCTATTGAATACCAAAAGTTATAAAATGCTAGTTTATTAGTGTAGAAAAGTAGTTTCGTTAGATAAAAGTAGAAATCTAGCTAGAATCTTGTCAGAATTTAGAGAATTTGGCTGAAAACTCTCAAGAATCTAGGAATCTTGCCGAAATCTGCGCATGAACCATCACCTGGAGAATCAAAGCGCAACTGCCTTGAGTTAAGGCGCAATTGCCTCGCCTCACTAGGAAATTGGGCCTAGGCACAAGAGGCGATGGCTTTTAATAACTATGATTGAGCCTAATTAGAATAAGACAATCTGCTGATAAAACAAGTTACAGAAAATAGATGAGCTTCTGTTGTTTGAAATTGTAATAACCACTTAAACCAGGTAATCACATGTGTTAGCATTTATCAAAGGGATAAGTTACATGTATCATGTATGAAGACTAGAGGCAGCAATCATGTCGGGGTGTCAATTTAAATAAAACATAAGCAAGTCGGTCGGTTATAACAAATGGCCTAAACAGGTTGGTGGGTTGATTTATAATTAACTCTAATTATAAGCAGGATGACCGCTGTTAACCTGAGGTCCTGAACCTGTTTATTAAATGGGTTAGAGTGTTAGGCATGTAAGCCCAAAACCTAACTATTTTCTAGACGAATTTCGTGTCATTCTGTTCATGTAAATAATTTGTCACCCATGACTTAACACCAATAAGCAGGTGAACAGCTTTAACAAGCAATGCCAGGCTAGGGCTGCTTAACGAGCAATCCGAGCCCAGCCACGTTGAGCTCAGGCTCGGACTCGAAACTAAACGAGTGAGCTCGGCTCAGCTTGTTTATCTTAACGAGCTGAAATTCGAAGTCGAGCTAGGCTCGTAAAAAGCTCAAGCCAGCTTGTGGCTGGATCGTTTATATTTTTGAATATATTAGTAGAAAATAATATTTTTTTTTACATAAATATAAAACTCATAAACAAATGCAACATGAGCCAAATGAGCGAGCCAATGAGCTTGAACATAGATTGATATAAAATTTGGGCTTAGAAAGATTATTGTAATCGACTACCATTTGGGTTATAAGACCATAACCTATGTAGTTAATATCGCCGATATATCACCGATATACTTATATCGGTGATATATCGGTTATCGGTCCTCTGGTGAGATATCGGTGCAAAATATCAATCAGAATATCGGTACCGATATTATCAGCGAAATTCACCAATATCACCGATTTTCCCGATATCAGTACTTTTCTTCTTAGTTCTACCATTCGCCTTTCTTCTTATTGTTGCTATTAGTGTTTTAAGTCTTAATTCTTAAATGTTCGTGTTTTAAGTCTTAACGAGTTCCTACTTGCTACAATTGTCAGTGTTTTGCAAGTTGCAAAAGTTAATTTGTCAATGGTAGGAGTGTATACCAAATTGTTAGTGTTAAATTGCTATATATATATAAATTTAGCATGATATTAAAATTACCGATATCCCACTGCGATTACCGATATCTCAAATATCGGTCCTTGACCAATATCCGATTTTTTACCGCATTAAATAACAACTTAAGGTATAACTTATTAACTTATAAACATTAAAACATGAGGTTAAATTAACACAGTTTACTTTCAGAAATATATTCAAAAGATCACCTTAGAGAAACTTTGATTGCTGGAAATCGGTACAATACTAGCATCATTAGACTCCGATCGGAGACCAAATTCATTATCATCATCTGCAAACACAAATCAAAAATTAAAATAATAATATTATAATGAAAATAATCATGAAAAATGATCTACAAAAAACCCAAATTTTTAACAACTGCTTACTCTTGGAGGCTATGGGGAATCTAAAACGCCTTTTGGTGATTTGAGGTTTTGATTTTGGATAGAGGATTGAGAGAGATGATACGATTGATGCGGATGAAGCTAGGGTTTCCATGATTCGAATAATTAGTGATGATTTACTGATGGAAAGATGAAATTGTTGTGTTGTAGAGGGTGAAAATCGATTAGATTGTGAATTTTAGGGTTGAATTGATTGTTTGAATTATTGGTGAGGAAAGATTTGGGGGAAATCGAGTGGTTAGGGTTCAACGAATATTACTTGTGTAAGTTGTATAGAAGTATCTTGGGACTTTTAAACTAGTGGGTTATCGTGTGCGTTTCGAAGCGGGTTTGAAACGTAGATACAAATAAGCAGATTTGCGAGAGCTAGGGCATGTTTGGTTGAGCTTTTCCAACCAACTTATCGACTTGTTGACTTAATCATCGTAGCGGGTTTGAAACGTAGATACAAATAAGCAGATTTGCGAGAGTTAGGTCATGTTTGGCTGAGCTTTTCCAACCAACTTATTACTTATTGACTTAATCAAAAAGCTAAAAAGGAGTTTTAGTGTTTGGCAAACCTAAAAATCCCTTTTCAAAATGACTTTTTGAAAAGAAGGAAAATGAGTTTTTGAGAAGTTAACATGTTGTGACTTTTTTATCAACTTATGACTTTTCAAACACCAAATTACCATATTACCCCTGATTTAACACTCCTTATATTATATTTGTTTGTCCTTTTAGTCATTTTACATCAATAAGCTAAGCCAAACACTTTTTAAAAACAACTTATTGACTTATTGGCTTTTACCACCCATAAGCTAATCCAAACACTTTTTTAAAAACTCAATTTCAAAAAGTCATAAGTCAATAAGTCCTTTTTACAAAAAGTCTTTATTCACTTAAATAAGCTTAGGGGCTGTTTGGTAGCCTCTTAATGACCATTCAGATGCTACCTCTTAATGGTTTAAAACCTCTTAATGAATAAGAGGTAACCTCAAGTCTGAATGGTTAAGAGGTAACCTCTGAATGGTAAATCATCACATGTCACATTCTTCTACCTTCTCATTGGTAAAATTCTTAATGGTTTCATTAAGAGGTAGCCTCTTAATGATCATTCAGAGACTACCAAACAGCCCCTTAGCCAAACATGCCCTTAAAGTTGTTTGATGTTTTAGTTTAGAGGCTTAACATGTCATTATTAAAGTTGAGGGGCTAAAGTTGTTTATTATTAAAGTTTAGTAGCTAAACATGTCATTATTAAAGTTGAGTGGCTAAATATGTCATTAACAAAGTTAAGGGGTTAAACTTGTTATTATTAAAGTTGAGAGGCTAAAGTTGGTTAATGCCAAAGTTGAGGGGTCAAAACTTGTGACAAAATTAAGGATGATAAAAAAAACCCGATACCCGAAACATATGGGATGAGTATACCCGAAACCCAACGGGTAATGAGCCGGGTATGGGATTAGTTTTAAAAAATTTCGCGGGTATGGGATTAGGTGATACCCGACCCGATTACCCGAAACCACATACCCGTTTACCCGATCATATACCCAAATTTTTATATTTATATTCTTATTTCCGTATCTGTTAGTGACTTATTTTAGTAGGTTTATTATGTGGAAAAAAAATCTTTTGGAATATATATTTGATAATATTATTTATAGTTTGTGTGTTGTGAAGTATATAAATATAGGTAAAGAGTATCGTACAAATAAGGTTATCGTACATTACATACGCGAGAATTTGAGCCATACACGTGTCCTGATTCAGTTTTTCTTTAATAAGGTTAAATCAGACAATTAATTCAATCATCTGAGGGCAAATTCGTCTCTTCATTCAATCAGCGAGATGTTCGTTACACTAATATCCCGGTAATTATCATTCGAATCAGTTTCAAATTTTTCATAATTCTCAAATTGCAGTTTTCGTTCTTCTGTGTTAGGGTTTCATTCAATTGTTTTTTTTTTCGATGGATCCACAGAGCAGCACTGGACGAACATATGTTGATTTTGAAGAAACTCGACCGATCGTTGATCATGCTCAATTATCTGCATATTAGAGAGTTTCGATTGAGGATGTTTTAAATCCGCCACCTGCAAATCCAAATCCAATTGCAAGTACAAGTGCTGTAAACAAGTTTTTTAATGGTAATTATGTTAATTCAGATCTCTAAATTGATTTTAATCGTAGCAATGATTTTATATTGTTGTAGCTATTTTTTGAAGTTTGAATGTCGATTATATTTTTGATATGAAAGCAACATGCACAAATTCGCATGTTATTACTCTTACAATTCGCATTTGATTTTTTTTATGCATTTTCGCATGTTATGGTATAATAAATCGCATATATAAAACAGATTAATCAAAATCACCATTTTCGCATGTTATTGTTCATACAATTCGCATGTGTGTTTGTTCTTTTATGATGGAATTAATATGTCGCATGTACTAGTCCGATAATTCGCACGTGTTTTTGTTTTCTGATTTTGGTTCTTGTAGATGAAAGGGTTTACACTCCGGAGGTTCAAGCATCAGCTACACCTGTTGTTGGAATGCAATTTATCTCTATTGAACAAGCATATGCGTTTTACCAATCATATGCTAAGTTAGCTGGTTTTTCTATTCGGAAAGGTGGTGAAGTACACAGTGGTGATATAATCAAAACTAAGTATTTTGTTTGTTCTAAAGAGGGACATAAGCCACTGTGTATTCACGATCGTTCGAAGTCAAAAAAGCAATTCAAAACAAGGAACAAGGGGACTATTAGAACTGGATGCAAAGCTCAACTTATGATTTGCACTGTGGATGGTAGATTATATACTGTAAAGAGATTTGTTGATGGCCATAATCATAAGTTTGTATGCCAAGATGATATTCACATGTTGCCAGCCTACAGACAATTGTCAGATGTCCAGGAGGAGTTGGTTTGGGAACTAGGCACTTTAAACCTTGGTCCTGTCAAAGCTTTCCATATAATGAGGAAATGTTATGGTGGTTTCGAGAATGTTGGTGCCACGGTTGATGATTGCAAAAATTTTAAGAAGCGAATTAACAGCTATATAGGAGAATATGACGCTGACATGGTGATTAATAGGATGACTGACAAAAAACAGTATTTAGCTGATTATTCGTTTGAATATTCAGTTGATGATGACAAACGGTTAACTGGTTTGTTCTGGGCTGATGGTTTATGCAAGCTTAACTATATGGAATTTGGGGATGTGATATCGTTCGATGCAACTTTCAGGACAAACAGGTAAGTTTTTCAAGACGAACATGTTTTTTTACTAATTTTCGCATGTTATATGTCTTCATGAGCTTGTAATATCGCATGTGTAGACATGTTGAAGAATTGATGTTGAGTATATCGCATGTTATACTGTTTGTTTTCGCATGTGATATCTGTTTTTTCGCATGTTTTAAATGTGTTTTCGCATGTGTATGTTCAGGTACAAGATGGTGTTTGTTCCGTTCACTGGCATTGACAACCACTGTCGAAATGTAACGCTTGGAGCTGGGTTGTTGGCATCGGAGAGCATTGAATCATATAAATGGCTTCTGAATTCATTCTTAAAGTCATTTGGTCGGCAGCCAAACGTTGTAGTGACGGATCAAGACCCTGCTATGAAACAGGCTATTGAGGAGGTTTTCCCTATCAGCAGACACAGATTGTGCATGTGGCACATAATGAAAAAAGTGGCAGATAAGGTATAGCATGCTATATTGTCTTTCGTTAGCGTTCTGTTTTTTATATCATGTTATATGCTGATATAAAAAACATTTATTGTTATAGGTTGAACACGAGTTGTGCAATAACGATGAGTTTAAAAGGAGGATGTGCGACATTGTATGGACTGATTCCATTGAGCCCGAAGAATTCGAGAGACAGTGGAAGTTGGTGATGATTGAGTTCGGTCTCACAGAAAACAAATGGATTGATGATATGTTTGTGATGAGATCCATGTGGATTCCGGCTTTTTACCGACACGAGCCAATGTCGGGACTTATGAGAACAACTTCAAGATCAGAGAGTGAGAACCATTTTTTCTGCCAGGTGGCTAATTCACAACTCACTCTTGTAGAGTTTATGAATCATTTTGATAGTGCAATGGATGTCCAACGGTTTAATCATAGAAAGAATGATCATATTTCAAGATATATTGAGCCTGCTGATTTGAGCGGAACTTCTTTGGAAAAAGATGTTGCTAAGAGATTCACCAGGTCTATATTCTTTGATCAGGAAATAGAGATTTGTGGTACAATTTCTGAATGTATGCCGATGGACACCAAAGTAGAGGGTCCACATATCAGGATATTGTTGAAGGACTTTAAAGCCCATGGAGATGGTTTATTGGAGGTACTATAGCATATATATTTCAAACATGCGATTTTTTGATAACCTACATGCGATTTTTTTTTCAGATGATGTTCCTGCAATATGCAATTTTGGTTTTGTCATGCGATTTTAAATTTTATTCAGTTATATGATTTTTATACATGCGAAATTGTTATGTTACACATGCGATTTTAATTTTTAATATAATTTTTTTTGGTTTTTACTATGTGTGGTTCAAGAATCTTGAAAATGATGTAACTGCGCAGTGTAGCTGTTTGCGTTTTGAGCAGTATGGGCTGCTATGCAAACACATCTATTTTCTTTTCAAGATGTTTGGTGTTAAAGAAATACCAAACAAATATGTTACGAAGAGATGGACGAAGGATGTGGTGCCGAATGAGTTAAATGTGAAGTACAATCTAAATGTGGGTGGTAAGGATGTGCAACACAAGGCTAAACGGATTGCTCGTGAAATCATCCACACAAAGGAGTATTTGGTTAGCAATTTGATTTCCGACCTTGATCAACTTGTTTTAGTGAGGGATCAAATGATGCAGCTTAAAGAGAGAGTTGATCAGAGTCGCATAACCAAGCAACTTGATCCAAAATTTGACCGATTTTCAAAGTTGATTGGTTATCAACAACCAGTAACTAATGCTCCTCCTACTGTCCGTGTTCCGGCTGGTATAAGAAACAAAGGTCGCGGCTCGCATAAAAGGATTAAATCTAAGAAGGAACAAATGATCAGCCGCAAAGGGAAAAGGTCAAGGACATGTAGGGTATGCAATGTAATAGGTCATGATATTCGGACTTGCAAGATTCTGAAAGCCAAACAACAATGTAAACAGCAAAAAAAGAAGATGAAGGGCGTCCAGATTGAAAATGTTCCCAGAGACAAAGACAATGAGGTCGAAGACGACGAAGAGGAAGATGAGTTTAAAGATTACAGTGGTAGTAGTGATGATGGATCTGAAGAAGAAGATCAGTGGGAGGAGGTTTCAGAAGATGATGAGGATGAGTAGTTTTTTCTAAATGTACATGCGAATTCACACGAAACACATGCGATTTTGTTTTCGTCTGTTTATATCATTTTCTCATGCGATTTTAGTGTATAAACATGCGATTTTATATGATTCAGTTTATTATAATTCTTACATGCGATTTCACTTTTAGCACATGCTATTTTGAGTTATCTAACATTTTTAGTACATGCGATTTCACTTGTTTTTTATGTGACAGATGGCAATATCATTCATGCGATTTAATATTTATAAGCAAATATAATATGTGTTCAAAACATGTACACCAAATATAAATATAGTTGTTATTGTCTAACACAACCACAACCACAAAACGATTAAAAAGAGAATTTAGTTACTTGAAGCAAAGATTTTGTCACGTTCAGAAGAGCTGAACTCCATTTTCTTCTTCACAGTGTTTAGAGCATCTTTCAGGAAAGAGAAGGCTAAGTCATCAGCTCGAGATTGCTCCTTTATGTGTTCCAAAGCTCTGTCCTTGAAGCTTGATGGTGGTTCTTGAAGTAGGCGTTCCCATATATCTTGATTTTTCTTGATTTGTTCAAGAATTTTGCCCTGCACATCAAGAACAAGATGAGAAGAGTTGACATCGGTGCTTAGTTCTTTCAACGTGCGAGTTGACAATAACTCTTTGATTGCAATGTTTTTTATTTTTTCATCATCTTCAGGTGCCATTTTTTGTTGGTTTGTTTGTGTTTGTTCTATGTATGTCTTAATATTGAAGTTAGTTGTAACTGGGTTTTTTATATTAATATAGTAAATTTATTATGTAGGTAGGGTGGTAAGTTCAGTAGTATTTATTGTAAAATTGATCATTACATGTCAAATTACAGTCACATCGGTAATAAATTAAGTTTTTTTATATAAAATACTTCTAATTTAGCTTTTAAGATTCGTTAATTTTTATTTATTTATTTATTTATTTATTTTTTTGCATTTTTAGGACAGTAATTTGAAATTAGTTGCAGTGTTTTATTCAAAATCGCATTTGAAACATAAACAAATTCGCAAACTTTAAGAAATCAGAAGATAATTCTTTTTTACTGAAATCGCACGTGTTAAAGCATGAATTCGCAAATTATATGAAATTTCAAAGATTATTAACTTTTAATTATAATCGCATGTGTATTGTCATGAATTCGCACCTTATATTACACCTTTAGTGTTTTCGCATATAATGTTATATGAATTCGCAAACTTTACAAAAAACACACCCTTTCTTTTTTATTTTCACCCTGCATCATCTTCTTCGATAGTCGGTCCATCGATTTCAGTTCTGAATTTCCAAATTCATCAGAAGTTCAATTCGAAGAAGGATATGGTGAATAGGAATCGATTGTTTTTTGAGTAATTGTTATATTTTTTCGATTACGTTTTTGATTAAGAATCTTACATTATGATTTTGAGGTTTTGTTTGCTGATTTCCAGGGTTTTTTATTTCGTAATGGATGATTTTAACCTTGGCGGTTTCATATATATATGTTTATTTGATTAATTTAATAGTTAAACACGGGGGTTATTTGAGATGATCCGACGGCCGTGGTTATAGCGTACGTATTGTACGATTAGGCATATTGTATGATAACCGACCTCTATAAATATAACTATCTTAAAAGAGTAAACTGCCATTTTGGTCCCTGTGGTTTGAGCACTTTTGCCATTTTAGTCCAAATCTCAAACTTTTTACATCTGGGTCCCTGTGGTTTGCATTTTGTTGCCATTTTAGTCCAAAATTCAAAAACCCTCTATTTTGACTGTTGAAAACTGATTATTTTGTCCTTTAGTGCAGGGGCATTTTGGTCATTTTTTAAATTTAATTTGTTGTAAATTCATTTAAAACCCAGATTTGTTGTAAATTCATTTAAAACCCAGGTCAACTCTCTCTCTCTTCTCTCTCTCTATAGCACCACCACCGTCGCCACCTCCTCCCTCTCTCTCTCTTCTCTCTCTCTCTATAGCACCACCACCACCGCCACTCCGATTTCCGGTGCCCCTGATCATCATCATCTTCAACCTGATTTAACCTGTATCCATTCAAAACCCCCAATCATGGCTGAACAAGAATATGCACCAGAAGGAACCATTCAAAACCCCCCCAATCTGATTGAAACCCCAATCTAATAATAACTATAAAAGATCTGAAATTTTAAAAGCCAACCCCATCTTTAAAACCCCCCAATTTAAAATCCAACAACACCATCTTTAAAACCCCCCAATCTGATTGATTGAAACCATACCGTCATCCACCTCAAAAAATTCTTCTGGATATAGGGTTTGTTAGAAAACAGAACTACGAAATCGGTCAAACAACCAACCAAGGGAAAAATGAAGAAGAAATCAGATAGCAGATTCAACGAACTGGATCACAAATAGCAAGTTCGCAGCAGTTCAGAAAATAGAATCAATAAAAACAACAACAGATATGGAATCTCACCTACTTAAACTTGAAGGAGAAATGAGAATACAGAAGAAGTCCTATCCTAACACTACCAACACTCGGTTGTATATCTCAGATCTGATTTGCATCACAACACAAATCGATTAAGTTTCTGTAGCGTTGCAGTTCTCGAAGACGACGGTTTGGTTGTTTGCCGTCAAATATGCGTGATAATGATTGTGGATTCGTGCAGTTTTAGTTCTCAACTGTTCTTGAATCTGAACTATGAATTTGCAAAAAAAGAGTACAACAGCAGAACGTCGAAGACAATCACTCAGTGTGGGCCTTATCTTTTTGTTGAGCTGTATTTTCGAGTTCTTTTTTTGTTTGGTTGATTGCACCTCCTTCTCTTCATCAGATCTGGGGCGGTGGCAGGTGATGCGGTATGTGTGGTTGGGAGTGGTGCCGTCGCAGGTGGTGTTGTGTGTGGTGGTTGGGAGTGGTGCGGCGGGTGGTGGTGGTGGTGGATGGCAGTTGTTGGTGGTGGAAAAATGTAGAGAGTGGGGTAGAGAGAGGGGATGCAGGTTCTATAATTTTAGAGAGAGAGAGCAAAGTTGTATGTTGAGAGAGAGAGAGAGAGGGGGAGGTTGAAGATGATGAAGTAATTGTCTGTTAATATAAGGGGTATTTATATTATTGGGGTTTTTTAATAAATGAATTGCATTTAATGAAAATTAAATGACCAAACTACCCCTTCAGATAAAGACAAAAAAGGGATATTAAAACAGTAAAAAATCAGAGATTTTGAGTTTTGGACTAAAATGACAACAAAATGCAAACCACAGGGACCCAGATGTAATAAGTTTGAGATTTAGACTAAAGTGGCAAAACTGGCCAAACCACAGGGACCAAAATGGCAGTTTACTCATCTTAAAATTATAATGTTATGATTTTGTGTGTTGTGAAGTATATAAATAAAACTATCTAAAAATTATAGTGTTATGATTTATTTACGATAAAAATTATGTGTATGTAATGTATATTTTAATTTATAATAGTTGTTATATCAATAAAAAATATACACTAATTACATTACAATAGTATTAAAAATGTATTTGAAAATCTCAATCGACATCTTTTAACAGATTAATAGGTATACCTGCTACCCACGGGTATGCCCGATACCCGACGGGTAATTACCTGACAAATACCCGACGAGTATTGGGCCGGGTATGGGACACGATTTCACAACCGGGTTTGGGTATGGGATTACCAATACCCGTCTCGAACCCGACCCATTGTCATCCTTAGACAAAATAACATATTTGTAGGGCTAAACATGTTATAATTAAAGTTGAGGGGTTAAAGTTAGTTAATGCCAAAGTTGATGTGTCAAAGTTGATTGATGTGACAAAATAGTATATTTACAGTATATATAATTAGCAGAATGTTATGCTAACAAAAAAAAAATGAAATTATGAGAAATAAATATCAAAGTGCATGATGATGTCGAAATATAGAATTGTGTGGATCTTACTAGATAATTCTCTTTTTGGGCTTAGGGAAAATTGTGTTGTAGCTGGTCAGGCAGTGTTGAAGATAGAATCAGAGAAAGTTGCTAAGCACGAAAAAGCTTGGGGCGAAAATCAACATGTTTTCATTCCCTTTGTTTTTGATACTTTTGGTTCCCTTGCTCCTGAAGTTGTGGGTTTCCTGGACAGAGTGCAAAGGGTCGTGTATAGCAATTTCTCGATGCCAAGGAACCAGAGTTTTGTTTTCGGTAGAATTGGATTTGCTATGTAAAAGGGAGTTACAGCACAGCTTGTTGTCCGTTTACCTGCCAATATTATGTAATTTTTCTATCATTATAATCAGAAAGAAATATAATGAGGTGAAGTTTGTTAAATGAAATGAATTGATGGGAAAAGTTCGTAGAGAGGTTTGCCGATGTTCAGTGGCAAGCCATGATTTTTATCCAATGATGTTAATTTTATTTTTATTTTCCGATACACTGGTTTATAATAACCTAGAGTCTTGAATCGGGTCAATTCGGGTTGTGTTGAATCATAAAATAAAAGTCAACATCGTAATAAAAGTACAATGTCACTGAACAAAACACATAACAAAAATACAAAGTCATTTAAAGTCCACTATAAAAAATTAGTTAACTAGTCTTAATATTTAAACTATAAATTTGTTTAGTACGTAAAAGGTTTAGAAAAAAATAATGGTTTCGCTCGTTAAAAAACAATGATGTCGTTCAAAATTTTCCTGTTATGCATTACATTTGATACGTGAAGCTCAACCATGTCGGGTGTGGTGGCTCTGCCAAGGTGCCAATGTCGATGTTGATATATCAGATAAAAAATGTGTTTGTGGTGACTTTTGAGTTTTTAGACTAGAGATGCTCTTAGGTATTTAATTAGATGTATGGATTAAGTTCGACCCGACAGCAGACCAAATTATGAAAACATTGTAAAAAAGAAAGTTAATCGGGTAAAAACGTTTGTTTTTTTGGTTCACTTTGGGTCTAATAGATTATACAATGAGTACATTTTAGTCACTATTATATAATTTATTAATTTCAAGCGGGTTTAGATAAGTGAGCACCGCCAACAAGCATTGTGTGTCTCCACCACCGACTAATTTTATTTTTTCTAACTCACTTTGGTCGGAAATTATTTTGTAGCAAGTCGTTTGGACTTGTTACCTGACCCGCCACACCTATTTTACCATAATTATGTACATTATTAACAATTATATGTATTTGAAATTAGGGGTGTGCAAATACTGGTTTGGTTCGACTTTTACCCTCAACTGTAACCATAATAGTTAGCTTCGTTTATGGGATTTCTTTAACTATATGACCAATGTCTCAAAACTATAATCCTCAGTTGTTATCAGTTAAAACGGTTCGATAATTGGTTAAGACAATTAACATGCTCACCCCTATTTGAAAATTTTATCAAGGCTTCTTTTGTTATTATTTACAACTATGTGTTTACAAGACCAAACAAAGCAATTAATTGAGCTTTAATGCAATGAAGAAATCATAGCTTCTACCTCTACAACATACAAAAAAAAAAAAAAAAAAAAAAAAAAATTCATTTTTGGTAAATTCTAGAGACTCAATTCTTCAATTTTACATAAAATTAAGAGGTTTTGAACCCATATGCGAAATTTTAAGAAACTAGAAATGTAGATTGTCACACCCCCAAAATACCACGTGCGGAAACCCCCGCGAGGCGTGTGACATACCAGGATCCAAGCCACCAATCACATTGAACTCATTATCATAGTTAAATAAAACTTTCATTTATTAGCATAAAGCGTTACAAACGTTGCATATCATTCATTGTATACAGCGGAAGCATAAATCATTTGTTAAGTGTTTAGTAAACCAAGAGTACATAAACCATTAAGCTTGTATTGAGATTCCATGTATTTCGACCCATGACCACTCCAGCCTCCCAGACAGCAAGTTCCAATGATATGCACCTAAAGGCCTGCAAGGCATGTAACAACGAATCAACAAAGTTGAGCGAGTTCACAGTTGGGTGTTCGTTTTAAGTTGTCTAAAAAACATAGTGTTTCTTTAGCTGGCTTACTTGCCGTGGGGGTTTCCCCATAGTTGAAAATATGATTAACTAATTCCTTCTTTCCCAAACCATAACCAGTGGGGGCTTCTCCATGTGAACCACTAGACCGTTACCATATCGACTACTGACGAAAGTAAGTTGGTGCCCTAGTCAATGTCTATCATCATTGACGTGCCATAGTCCATTAGTCCACGCCCGTCCTCTGCGGCACGGTGTGAGGCTTGTCAAACCTAATAGCGCTATTTAACTAATGACCCGCTCGTCATTGGCCTCAGTGATTAAGTCGATACAAAATGAGGGACTTAATGATAGAGTTTTTGATCCAGTAACAATGTTGTCACCCTTCAGTTAAGAGGGTGTGTACGAAATCCCCAAACCAGGAGATTGCGTAGGTTCCAAATTAATTCCTTATCACATGTTGTCACCCTTCAATAAAGAGGGTGTGTACGTGTTCCAAACCAGGAGATCACGCAGTTTCTGTTTAAATCCTTTACCCATTCCTAACCCTTGGGAATCTCATGCCTTGTGGAAAGTGTGAACTCACCTGTGGTTTGCTCGGTAAGATTGTCTACTTAATTACCAGTTGATCAAATGCGTCCTAACATGGTTATTGGTAACGATCAGTTTTTATATACACATAGATGGCATATCTCACATACAATTAATTCTCGCATTTCCTTTTTCACATAATAGACATCATAAATAACACAACATAACCCATTCCTGGTTTCAAAATAATCGGCCAAACATCACCCAATGGCCATGTCATCTTTATTATTAACAGTAACCACTAAATTGATTAAAACAACAGTTATTTAACATGCAACCATTGTTATTAACACTATCGAATAAGGATAAAACCCACTAACTAGTGCTATGACCCTACCATGACAGAACCAGAGTCGTGATCTATTCTAACTCATCTTTTGGTTCATCATTCTAACAAACAGTCACCAAGTCATAACACTTCAACAATTATATTCAAGTTTACCATTCCTATCAATCTATCCACATATTAAAAATGGATCATATGACAACCAAAAGGTTTCTTGATGTTAATTCAAGATTACTAACCCAACTATGCGTTTTGGACTGAGTATGAAGCCCATTTACAATCGGACCATTAAATGTTACTCGGCCCAATCTCAATATGTGTTTTATTGCTTTAACTCTTGAAGCCCAATTACCCCTCAATTGCTTCCTAATCCACTAACCAACCAACCTCACGAAACCCCTTTTTCACATAGCATATACATCTATTAGTATAATTAGTTTACCAAACCCCCTAATCAATTATCGTTAATTGCCACTAACATACATAACATTATCATCGAATCATTACACAAACCAATAGATCTCAATAGTTGCTTAATATTATGTACATTAGCCATGCCTCGATCGTAAACAAAATAGTCATACAACATCAGGTTTACTACCCTTATTATTTCCATAATACATGCACATACATATGTAATTGTTACATCAGACCGTACATAAACAAGATTGTCAAATAGGGATCAAGATAGACATGGTTCCATTTACAGTTTGCATGACTACACCTAACCATATGGATCTTGTCACTAGATATGTATAACATATAAAATTTGATCGCTAGCATGCACTACAAAATGTAATCATCATATAACTGTATAACATCTTCACATATTGTCACAATTAATCAGTCATTAATCTCAGCCAATAACACAATCGACAATATCATACAAATATGGATGCCACAAATAAGAACTACTAACCAAGAATTTGGCATAACAATACGTAGGGGAAGTAGGGTTCCTTTCTTGTGATTTAAGTTTAATCTAATTAGAAGCCATAATACGTATTCATATAGTTGAGTTGTTTGGGGCGGTTCATGTTACAACCGAGATGGGCTCAAGCCCATCCACTTTGAGATGTCGCACAACAGGAAAGGAAGATAGGATTTGTTCACGTACACATGAAGTTAAATGGACAAAGAACTGGGCCAGATCTTGGGCTATAAGGGAATGTATATGCGGGTTAAGTCTCTGTGTGTGTGTGTGTGGGGGGGGGGGGGGGGGGGGGGGAACGATTGGGTTGGGTAACTAATAATTTAAAGAGTAAACTGCCATTTTGGTCCCTGTGGTTTGGGCATTTTTACCATTTTAGTCCAAATCTCAAACTTTTTAAATCTGGGTCCCTGTGGTTTCATCTTTATTGCCATTTTAGTCCAAAATTCAAAATCCCCCTTTTTTTTACTGTTCCAAAAAGTTTGAGATTTGGACTAAAATGACAATAAAAGTGAAACCACAGGGATCAAAATGGCAGTTTACTCTTAATTTTGAACTAAAATGGCAATAAAAGTGAAACCACAGGGACCCAAATTTAAAAAGTTTGAAATTTGGACTAAAATAGCAAAAGTGCCTAAACCAACTATTCAGAATATTCAAATTACCCTAAAATTATCCCAAGTGTTGTTATTTTCATTATATTGTTATTATTATTAATAAATATATATAAAACAAACATGATCGCCAATCGTGAAACAGAGCAAGGAAATGATGTTTACTTGAAAGTGCGGGTTGTCACATAGATAGTGTCTAATAGTTTAAAAACATCATATATATTATTAAGAAAATGGTTTGCTAGGTTTAGTTTTAGTTATATAGTTAAACAAAGAATCTAAAACATAGTTAGAAGCTCATAAAGGTTCATTTATGAGCCAGGCCTAACAACGTGCCATGCTCAGTCATCTCTTAACCTAGCTATCCGATCAACTTTGGTCATGAGCTAATCTATATTGAAACAAGTTCTAAAAGTTCTTATGCACTCAAATAGTCATTATACTGATAATTATATTTTTATCTACTTATTCAAGTTTTATGTAAATATTCATTAGGGTGGTTTGTTGGTTTAAATAAACATATGTTCTTAGTATATTGTGTAGAACTAGACCTATGTGTTATAAATGTATCTCAAGTTGCAAGCTAAGATTACTTTAACTAGAGGTGAGCTTCAATCATAGTACACCTCAATTATATGTAAAAGAACTAAAGAAGCACTAAATTGCTAAATGAACACTTGAAGTTGAAAGTTTTATATAATTCTAATCTGTTTTAAAGCTAAACCCTCTATGTATATTGTATAGCTTGGTTAAGTAGTGATGTATACTTTCAGGTAAGGTTAACGTACAATAGTGCTTACTGTGCGACGCGTACGCGACTATCCCAACCGCACATCTGAGTCATCAATTGAACGCGGTGGCACAATATTAATTAACTCGGCATAAGTACGCACATTATTGCATAATTACGCATGGGTTGGCTTAAACCCTAATTGCGCATGTTATAATGCATAATTACGCGCACGTAATAAAAAATCAAAACCCGCATGCCACCAAAAATGAAAATTACGCATGTTAAACTCAAAATTAAGCAAGGGTTGTTCCAAACCCTAATTACGTATGTTATATACATAAACACACGTTATAAAAAAAAATAAGGAATGACACGTGTCTCAATCTCCTGCTCGCGTACGCATCACACTATTGTATTTTACACTTTCTAAAAAAGATAAAACACTGATTGATAAGCATCGTGAATATATCAAACGAGACTGCGGTTCTATAAACTAATTTGAATAGATATGACATCTTACGAAACGAGTTTTGAGCATAACTTATACCTCACCATGCTTGTAAAATCAATACAAGCAACCTTTATAAAAGAGTTTACTAAACTGCACTCAATAAACAAGACAAAAATAATTCAAGGAATTTATTATCATACAGAAAAACTTATAAAATTTACTAAGCGTCTCCATCTACTTCCTCGGAAATATGAGGAACATCCAGGGTTGTCCTGATCATCATGCTTTGGATGAAAGCTATCATCTGCCCATAAACAAATTTGAAGTTCTTTAATCTTTCATAACAAACATTGTTTAAGCTTATAGCACAAACTGGCAAAACTCGACTTGTTTAGTTAGTTATGAGTGCATTGATTTTAGTTATGTTTTATTTCTAACGGGTCAAAACGGATCAGATAACATAAAATCTAAAAGAAACCAGTCAGATAGGTCTAGTAGATTTAAAGTTGCTCAAAATATATTTCTCAAAGTTCATTACACATGTGCACATACTACAAAATTCACCTTTTTGTCATGTCAATGGTATATAAAGTAGGGATGTCAATGGTCCGGTTCAGCCTGGACGGGATTTCAGGGCCGACAGGCCAAATGGTTCGGTTTTGGTAGTTTTAAAATGGTTCATTATGTAATTGACACATATATTGCTTCCTAAGAAAATTCTGATTAAATTTAAGTTTAACACATAAATTATTTCTTTAAAATATATATTTCGGCCCGACCCGTTTGAACCCATACTAAAATTTACTGGTTTTGCACCTTGTTTGCCACATTGTTAAGATACAAAAGATTATATAATGGTGATAAGAGAAACAAGACCGTACCATAGTAAAGGTGACGCATAAAAGACTAAATCCGGGAAACCGAAATGGAGGATGATCAGACAAGAATAAAGCTGCATGAAAAAAAAATGTTTAAAGATCACATTTAAAAATTAAATCATGAAGAAGAGTTTTGATTTTTGACCTGTTAGAGGACTGAAAATCAATGGGGAGATAATACATGCCAATGAAGATAGGCCTGTAATGCACCCTTGTGCCTTGCCCTACAAGATACATAAAAGATGCTACAAATTTATTTGTAAGTGATAGAATGACAAAACCCGCAGGTCAAATTTACGTGCAGGTAAAAACGGGTCAGTCAAGCAGCCTAGGGTGTAAACGAGCTGTGCTGCTTGTGAGCTGCTCGAGATCTGCTGGCTAAAAGCTCGAATCAAGCCGAGCTTAAATAAGCTTGAGCCTACATATAAGCTAGTCTAATAAAGGAGTCCGAGCTTAAGCTTCACTTATTGAGTTCACGTAAGCTCGCGGACCTAAACGAACATATTATCTGTATAATTCTAATTAATATATTTAATCTATATTTACATAAGAATTATTAGTGTTGTTCCAAACCCTAATTACGCATGTTATATACATTATGTAACATATATGAGTATATTAATAAATATATAAACTTTAAATATAAATGTATACAAACAAATTAATAAAATAACCGATGAACAATGAACGAGCCGATCTCGAGCTTAGGCTCTCGTACAAACCCCTGAGACCGCACCCAACACTTGTCCATTATTTTTATTGGTAAATAATTAATGTATGAAATGTGATTGACAAAAGCTACATTGTTATTTTAAATAATATGTGTTCTCTATATTTAACGATTGTACGCAATTAAAATGAACGCTAGGTGATTTTTTATCCGTTTAACCCTCTTGAACCGATTTAATTTTTTCTTATTTTTTTATATTTGACCTGTTTTCCTCATTATATGTAAAATACAGCATGAATTGGCATGTTTCTATATAAATTAGTTAAAACTGCGACCAAAATACCATTTTAACAAAATGTAACAACCTAAGTAAGATTGAGATATGTGACCATTACCTGCTCGGTAGGGCCCACTTGTTTGGATACAATGCTCCGTAACTGAAACAAACCAGATACCGTTTAAATTAAGGTAAACTGTCAACTAAAGAGTGTGTGCAATGGCCCAAAACAGGACCAGACCAAAACCAAACCAAAAGCAAACTTTTGGAAATACTGGATCAGAAAACTGGACCGTAACTAAACGAGTTTCGGTTTGGTTTTTTCCGGTTTAAACAGTTTGTACCGAGTTTTGCACACCCCTAGAACAAAAAGATAATAATGTAGATATGAACTGACACTTGGTCCTGCAACTTCAGACAGAATCTGCAACGCTGATGCAAGATAAACAACCTGTTTCAAACAAAATTGTTAACAAAAAAAATGTTGTAGAAAAGGTCCTATTATTGCTTAATATTTGAGCGTAAGCGCGTACCCAGCGACTCCAAGCAACAGCAAAAAGAAAAATCTGCATTCCGATCCAAATAACACATTAGGAAAGATCGCGAATATGAATCGGTCTACAATCACCTGGTTGGGTTGAGCCTGAACCGATTTTCAAGAAAACCAATTCGAGTTTTTTTTTTCGGTTTCAAATCTAAAACCGGTTTTTTTTTTGTACATGTCTACTTGGCGATCTGATGTGTTTTTATCCCAAAAGCTGATGCGCGATGCATGCGCATCACGTATGAGAAGCATTTGTTATTAAAAAATGCCAAGTAATTATTTGTAGATAATATTATAACTTGGAAAAATTACACTTTTCGTCCTTTATGTTTGTATGTAGTTGCAATGGATGACCTTTACCTTTGATAATTACAGTCACAGTCCTTTATTTGGAAAACTCAGTACGTCTTTCGTCCTTTAAAACTAACAAAGTTAAAATTTTCAGTTAAATTTATTCACTTAAGGGCAATTTAGTCTTTTTACTTAATTATTTATAGTTAAATAAAAGAAAAAAAATCAAAAATAAATATATCTCCTCCCTCTCCCTCCGTCTCTCACCTAACCACTCATCCCTACCCTCTCTCTCCTCTTCCTCTCTCACCACCCCTCCCTCTCTTCTCTCTCCGTCTCCTCCTCCGCCGGACCACCGTCTTCTCCGGTGACCTATTTATTTAAAAAAAAAATTAATAAACAACACAAAAAAAAATCTAAATCTGAATCTAATCTAAAACCTTTATAAACAAATCTCTCCCTTTCTTCCTCATAATTCTCCTCTCTCTCCTAACAGCCACCCACCACCACCTGTCACCACAACCTGCAACTATTTGCAACTTCAATTTAACAAAACAAATCTGCAACTTCGATTTTCATTGACCAAAAACAAATATGCAACAAAATCTCAAAAACAAATCTGACCATAGTCAAATCTTTACCGAAACAAATCTTTATTTAAACCACTGATTTTCATTCACCAAAAACAAACCTACAACTCCAACTGAACAATAGCCAGTCACAACGTATCTCCGTTTCAACCACATCGACTGATTCTAAACCTCATTTCGACCTTCACTTGCCTAATCTGAAACTTAAATCGATGGTTACCTTTTAATTAATCACTTGATGCAATGGAGAGAAATTAGGGCAGGAGTTGGAGAAGAAATCGATGGTTGCCTGTAAAGGATAGTGCGTGAGTTCGTCTTCTCCATCATATTACTTGCCTATTAATTGATGCAATGGAGATAATAAATTAGGGCTTGAGGTTTGTTTTTTATACAAATCGACCTTCACGCGAGCCAAAACCGACCACCGATGAACGAATCGTCGGGTTTCCGTCTAATAATCTCTCCGGTGATGAGCTTTGAATTGTCGGGTTTCCGTCTGATTCCAGGCCAATAACCATCAGATCTGTGAGTCTTCACAACCGGAGAGCTTAGTTTCTTCGCCGGTATCGAAATCCACCAGATTTGGGGCTAGGGTTTGACGAAATCTTACCATATCTGCGGCTGTGAGGTTACGAGTTTAGAGAGAGAGGGAGAGAGAGTGTGGCGACGGTGTAGCTCCGATAATGATGATGGTGGTGGTGGTGGTGGTGGTGATGTATCAGGTAGCAGTGGTGGTGGTGGTGGGCTTATGCAGCTATTTGAGAGAGAGAGTGTCTTTAATGGGGGAATATATCTGTTGGCATTTTGGTTTTATTTATTAAAAACAATTAAAATGAAAGCATGAAATGACCATAATACCCTCCTGTGACTAGACTTAGCTCAAAATTTTAACCTGGTTAGTGTTAAAGGACGAAAGACGTACTGAGTTTTCCAAATAAAGGACTGTGGCTGTAATTATCAAAGGTAAAGGTCATCCATTGCAACTATATACAAACATAAAGGACGAAAAGTGTAATTTATCCTTATAACTTCTTAACTTTTAAACACTAAAATATAAGATATTCTTATTATATTTGGTCAGATTTATTCGATAATGGTCTAATTTGTTCATATACTCAAACTCATTGCTCTATCAATGGTAAGATTTGTTCAAACGATTTGAAAAACTCAGACCCATTGCAATCCATGGTCTAATTTGTTCAGATACAGATATTGGTCAACTGCATAAGGAAGCGTAGCTTCAGAACGCATTAGACATTTAGACTGCATCACAAGCGCATCATGAAATAGCATCGTATGACGTATCAACCGCAATGATGCGTTTCCATCCCCACATTAAGCGCATAGTGCATCATGCGTGCCTAATGCGCACATTTATAAACCAAGAGTTGCAACTTTTTATTTTGAAGTGTTTTTCGTTATCCATGTTAAAATAAAAAAACAACAAACGAAAAACAACGGCTTTTTGAAGGCTAATGGAAGTTAAAAATGTGATAGAATGCGTACATGGATACAGTTAAAAGCAAGCCCGATCGCAAGAGTCTTTTCTTCATTGATTACCCTAGCCAACATGGGCAAGAGAATCATCTGCATGTTTGCAATATAATGTAATGTTTATATTTACATTTTACAAATTATAACATTAAGAAGAATTGATAACATAATCATGAGACAGGTTTGAAAGGGTTACCTGAGATATGATGCCACCAATCCCTTGTATGATCATCAAGTCAGCAAACTGGTCTTTGTTAAAATGGAATTCAGCCTTTAAATAGTACTACAAAATGCAAACAAATTCAACGAACGAATGAAGTTAACAGAAAAAATGAATGAAGTTAACCTAGTGGATTAAAATGGCAACGGTGAAACCTTTTTGGACCCACAGGTGAAAAATGGATGGTGTCTGTGGTTGGCACTTTGTAACATATTTAATCCCTAACTTGGACCTGATAAAACCTTTAGATTTGTTAGCTGGTGACTAAATGTGTTACAAAGTGCAAACCACAGGGACCATTCGTGTACTTTTGGAAAGCTAGGGACCAAATTCATAGCTTTGATAAACCACAGGGACCATCCGTGTACTTCACTTTTATCTTTATATTGTGTAAAATCGACTAATTATTATAACATTCTTGTAATCAATTTGATCTCCTGTTTGGATCAGGGGTTCGTATAATTAGTTATACTTATGGCTCGCCCACAAAGGTGTGGTTTCGATAGCAATTAGGGACAATGTCAGTTCGAATGGTACTAAATTAATAGTTGTTTATTAGAGCGAAAGAGCGAATAAAGTACCAATAATGCAGACAATAGGCCAAGATCACCAAGCGTGCTGACGAATGCCACAATAGCTGCTTGTGAAAATGTCCAGCTGAAAATAACATTCAAACACTTGTTGTGGTTCTAGAAACATTTAAGTATGCTTGATTTTAACCAAAAAGAATGCTTTAATCATCTTATTAACCAAAAAGCACAGCCCTTATCATCTTATTACGTCAATTGTTTTAGTTAAAGTATGTTTTTATTATAAGTTGTCGTGTCTAAATTTTTTTTTATAAAGAGCGCGCATACAAACTGTTAAAACGAGGAAATACCTGCTCCTCAACATCGAAATGGACTCTTGCAGAAACAGAACCAAATGAACAGATCGCGGATTATCAATATTCCTCTTCTCAAGAAGACATTCATTCACTGTTTCTTCACTTGAAGTAACAGCAGCAGCAATCACCGTCGCTTCCATGTTAGATTCCGGCAGAAAAACTCTCATGTAGATTACAGAAGCAAGTGCACAAGCTGCAGATACCTGAAATCATCAAAATAAATAAATAAATAAATAAATAGTGAAAGTGTGAAATACAATATTCGTTAACGTACGATATGAAATTACACATGTTATAAAACTCAAAACCCTAATCACGTATAAACAAAACCATAATCACGCATGTTGAAAAATCATAACCATACGTGATTATGGTTTTTCAACACGCATGATTTATGGTTTTTCAATATGCGTGATTAGGGTTTTCAGTTTTATAACATGCTTAATTTCATATCGTACCATCACACGTTAAGGAATATTGTACGTTAACCTTCCTCTAAATAAATAAAGGAATTTAGAAACATGTTGTTGTTGGAGTAATTTATTTAAGAGGAAATGAGGAAGAGTGTTTGATTGATTACTTGGAAGATGGAAGCGGTGGAAGGGAGGAAGCGAGAGAGAAGGTTGCCGGAGACAAAGGAGCATGATATGACGCCGGAGAGAATTCCGAACGCCGACGACCGCCGTTGCTCCGCCACATTATCCGCCTTACGGAGTCAACAAGTCAATTAGCCGGTATTGAAATGGAAAACCATAAAAATGAATACCGGTAATGATACTGATGTTCGGTTGGTATCAGTTTGATTCAGTAGGATACCGGTTATTAGTAATACATGTTAATCCTTACTTTTCCATACCAAAAACACTTCATTTTTAATAAAACTTATATTGAAATGATACAAAAAAAATCATATCATAAAGAGATGAAAAAGAAAAATGAAGGCGTTATAGCGTTTGCGTCCCATTCCATGTCCCCATCCCTATAATTTAACTAAAAATCATCATTTCCTAAATTTATCTCTCATTGTCTAAAACCTCTTACATCCCCTTTCCCATATCCAAAAATATGGAGATTCACTTTAGTTTTCTCTAAAAATATAAGGATATAATATGGGGTTGGGGTATGGAATGAAGTGGTTTTTAAGTATTTTTCTTTAATTTTAAGGATGAGGGTATCAAAATATTTAAATAAGTATATTTGATATTATAAGTTTCATCTGATATATAGAAACATAACATGTTATACTGTTATATCTTACCAAATAAGCAAGAGAAAGACTGAAGACAGTCTCTTCACACACCATTGAGGTGAGAGTATTGAGCACAAAGTATGCATAGAAGTAGCCCTTTTCCCTGCTATATGCCAATATACCTGTTTCCATCATCATGTTAGTATTTGTACATCATCATGTTACCTACTTGTATCTTTGAATATAACATTTAGTTTACTTGGACCCATTAGGTTAACTTGATATTGTGGGTATAAATGAGTCAAGTAGCTCGTGAGCTACTCACTTAAATAAACTTATAAACTCGAGCTTAGATTCGAATCATTTCGCAAACCTAGACAAGCCTAATATTTATATGACTTTTATTTTGTATATTAAACATATATTTACCAAATAGTTATTAATTATGTAAAACATTATAACAAAAAGAACTAAATAATATATATAGTTGTTATAAATAAAAACTGTAACTATAAGTATATAAAAAATAGTAATAAGCATATATAAATAAGATCATTAAGTATATAGTATAAAGGAAAATTGGTAATTAATAAACCAACTTTTCACCAGTTGGTAAAGAATAATCCTACCTACAGAATTGGTAAATAATAATACTACCTTTCAATATGTTGGTACTCAATGGACCTCCGTTAGTTTTTTTTAACTGGAGTTAGTTTTTAACTTTTATTTATTACACAAACAGTCCCTGTAGTTATAAGTTACTAGTTTTAAGTTTTATTTATTACACAAACAGTCCCTGTAGTTATAAAAAAATCATAAAAATCCTAAAAAATAAAAAAAAAATTCTAAAAAATCATAAAAATTCTAAAAAAAAAAATAAAAAAAAATCTTAAAAAATCAAAAAAAATTATAAAAAATCAAAAAAATTCTAAAAAATAAAAAAAAATCATAAAAATTCTAAAAAATAAAAAAAAATCGATTTATAAAATTAACGTGTTTCGCTTTACGGAAATTTTATGAAAAACGGACAGAGTTTTCTCTGTTTTTGGACGACCCTGACAACACAAGTTGTCGATATAATATTCAAAACGCAACAATCAATGAAGCAAAATATCTATACGATTTATACAAAACTAAAATGAAATTTAAACAAACAAACCCAAATCAGATTCTGATTGAACCGACTTCGTGAGTGGCTCGAAACCGAACACAATCTCGAACCGAATCAACTCAAAATGAGCATGAATCTGAACTGGAACCGGGATTCGATCTAAGCCGATGTCGGCGCCGTGACCCGAACAAGAACAGATCCGTCGCCGCCGTAGACGACGGCGCCACTGCCGTCGTCATTCTCCGTCGTCTCTTTCTCTCCCCGCGTCTCTTTCCCTCTCCTTGCTTCCCTGGCCAGCCGTCGCTCACCACCACTGCCGCCGCTATCAACGGCTCCGCCGCCGGAGAGTATCAGGAAGACGATGAGAGGAGGGGGTGGGTGATGGTTTAGGATGAAGAGAATGAGGGTTGCTGGTTGTGTGTGGGTGAGTCGCGGCTGAAAACAACCACCACCGTCGGTGGTCAAATTGTAGAAGAAAGAGGGGGTGGGGTGTTTGGCTGAGGATGTTGTGGTTCATCTTGTGAAGATGAAGTCTTTTTTTTTTTTTTTTTTTTGAAAGGAATGAAGATGAAGCCTGTACTCCATTTTTTAAGATATTTTTTTTAAGATTTTTATGATTTTTTAGAATTTTTTTTATTTTTTAGAATTTTTATGATTTTTTTTTATTTTTCAGAATTTTTTTGATTTTTTAGAATTTTTTTGATTTTTTAAGATTTTTTTTGATTTTTTACAATTTTTTTGATTTTTTAGGATTTTTATGATTTTTTATAACTACAGGGACTGTTTGTGTAATAAATAAAACTTAAAACTAGTAACTTATAACTACAGGGACTGTTTGTGTAATAAATAAAAGTTAAAAACTAACTTCAGTTAAAAAAAACTAACGGAGGTCCATTGAGTACCAACATATTGAAAGGTAGTATTATTATTTACCAATTCTGTAGGTAGGATTATTCTTTACCAACTGGTGAAAGGTTGGTTTATTAATTACCAATTTTCCTAGTATAAACAAATTGTGTTTGAGCTTGAAAAACTACTTACAAACCGAGCTCGAGGTTTAAAAATAAAATCTGAATGAGCTGATCAAGTTCAAGCTATCTTAAGATAAACAGGCTGGTTCAAATTTAAACGAGTACAAAGTTGATGCGGTTCACTTACATCCCCACCCTTCTAAAATGATTTCACTAAAATGATTATAAAAGGCTTATAAAAGATTATAAAGTTACAAGTGTTTGCAGGAAAACAAATATTATCAAATCTTTATAAAAAAGCTAAAATCAAAGTTACATTTTTAAGAAAAAGATCTTGAAGTATTAAATCATTAAAATAGTTAAAAATGAATAAAGTTGATAAAAAAGGGAAAGAAAAAGAAACACTATTTTTATAAACAAAAATCTATCAAATTAAGGGAAAACTGTATAAACATACAAACATAATGATAATGAAAAAAAGTGTTTTTAGTTAGAACTTAAAAGAGTACTACTGAAGAGCATAAAGAGAATTTTTTTTACAAATATGAGCATCTTAAAGGTGTATTTATTGGGTCGGTAATCGCTTATTTGATACAAAACTACAAATTTGTGGGTTTTAATTTAGTTTAAACAAGTTCAGTCGGTTTCGAATGAATCCACAAACGTGTTTAGCTGATAGAGTGGTGTCTGGATCGACCTAACGGGTGCACAAATTGATCCGTTTAATTGTATACTTACTCTTTTTTAATGTGTGTTATATCATTACTTAAAACATGTAGTTTTTTAATGCTAACGTTTATAAATAAAGTGGAGAGTTCAAATGAAAAGAAACTTTTTGCAAGAAGAAAAATGGTTTGGCGTTTTAAATAAAACGCTTTGTACATGTTTGACCCACCAATCACTTTTGAGCTACCCACATGGTCTCTGACAACTTTTGAGCTAACCCCCACTTTTGCAATAAATTAAAAATAATATTGGAGGAGCAGCACCTATTTCGTGTGTATTTCGTGTGTTTTTTTTTTAATTCTAAAATTTGCATTGGCGTTATTGGAATAATGCCCCACTACGCCACTTTTACAATAATGCCCCATGTTGACTGGACTGCCACGTGTCGAATAATGCCCCATGGTGGGGGCATTATTTTGTTTAACCACTACACATGGTCTAAGGATAATATGGTAAATCTACAAAGATCATTAATTAGTAGTATTCTTCTTTAATAGGTAACTATATTAAAATTTGTAACTTATCTTCAAAATATATATTTTTTCAAAAAAATAAAAATAAAATAATTTAGAGTGTAGGATAAATTACAATGTGTATATGATAAATTACGGGTTGTGTATGATAAATTTCAACATGTGTAGGGTAAATATTCGAAAGGTGTAGGGTAACTTTTGATGTGTGTAGTAAAAAAACATTAGTGTGAAGGATGATAGTTTTTATGACTAATTAATTAATCAAAGATAATAATAAATGAGATAAGTGAAAAAGTATTTAATGTTTTACAATTGTACCCTTTATTATTTTTCTTCTCAGTTAAATTTTCTTCTCAAATGAACTTTCCCCTATAAATAAAAGAGATATAAGCATAGTTAGTTAAAATATAATTATTTGACACGTTTATTTTTTTTTATAACACAATCTTAATAAAATAGAGACGTAGATAAAACACCATCGTCAAAGGAAAAAACATTTACAAACTTTAGGAACTATAAATAAAGTTGACTAGTATGATAAACTGAGTTAAGGAAAAAAAAACTGGGTAAAGTTGAGGTATATTAAATTTAGAGTAAACTTCCGTTTTGCTCTCTGTGGTTTGGTCACTTTAACGGTTTTGTCCCAAACCTTTAAAAATAGTCATTTTCTTCCAATAGTGGTTTTTCCATTTTGCTCCCTACTTCTAACTCCATCCAAATTGTATATTTTTTCATTTTGCTCCCTGCAGGGAGGAAAATGTAAAAACCATAGCAAACTATTGGAGGGAAATGACTATTTTTAAAGGTTTTGGGCAAAACCGTTAAAGTTACCAAACCACAGGGAGCAAAACAGAAGTTTACTCTTAAATTTCTTATTTTAAGCAAAAAAAAGGCAAAACTTTGTCTTTCCCAAGTTTCAAACCGAGGTCGCTTAATTAGGTTTATCTTAAATCAATCATTCCACCACACACCATTTTAATAATAAGCTTTTCTTTCAACTATATATATACCCACATTAAAAACGAAGCAACTAAAAAATAATAAAGGACTAAGTAGATGCCACATGGCAATAGTTTGCCGCCTTTTTCACCAATAACAACGGTTCACTAAATATAACCTTTTATTACTAACAATAAAACATTACATTTATCAACTCGTGTAATACACGAGATTATAACCTAATCAACCACTCTAGTACATGCCATTTTAATACATGACTTTGCTTTCAATTGTCTAAATATATATTAAGTTAAAATACATTGATTGGTTGTTACTATTTCCTAATATGGTTAATGTATTATATTGAGAGTTATTATTCACAGATCATCGCTCTCCTCTATTTCTATCTATACATATATACATAAATAGATATATATATAGAGAGTAAGATAGAGAGAAAAAAGGTGTGAGAATAAAACATAGGGGGTGTGAGAATAGCAAGAACCATTATATTACTATATATTTGTAGGTTAATGTATTAGGCCACCCGGGGTGGTCAGTAGTGGATGTGCCATCACTCGTGAAAGTATCACGCAAACCACCGCCACCATACTCCATCACGGCGGAAATTTATAACGCGTGAACCATATCATGCGTGAACAATTTGTTTTGAATTCAGTTTTGTTTTGTTTTTTTAATGATTTTGATAGTGTGTGGTGAGTGGTGAGCATTTCCATTAAAAACCATCACTAGTAGTGGAATAAAGCTCGATAACATGGCGGAAATTGATTGAATGTTGTGACTGATGAGTGAGTGATGAGTGATGACCACCCATACCCCCCTTATACTACTATACAGATAGTTTTTTTTTAAATTAATATATCTTCTTAATTTTAATAAAATAACCACCTAAAAGTAGATGATACATTTACCTGTTGGGAAAATAGCAAATATCAATGGGAAAGTGAGAAGTAGTTTCCTTCCGTATAGATCAGAAAGTTTTCCAATTAGAGGCATCACCACGAGGCTTCCAATCCCTATAATCTGATGAGCATCATAAATTTAAAACTGAACTTGTTATTACTATCAATATTAGCATCAATTTGACCATCTGTTGAAAGTGTTACGAATATGAAAATTCACTATGGCAGATTATATCATATGTTTTTCTCTAAATACAAAGTATTTCAATAAGAAATATTTCCATTTTTCCATGTTAATTAAATAAGCTATATTTAGAGACACGAACATTTAGCACACCTAATAATCACAAGACGAATCGGGGCTTTAACCCCGGTTCGAAACCTGACGGGCACGGTCTTATGGCTGTCGAGGAGTCGACCTTAGATATAGCCACGAGCAGGATGAGTTTACATGTAAGATTCTTTGACGTTTAAAAGATATATCTATTTTTTTAAATGTGAAAAACATGGCGGTTATTTAATTATCTTTTTCTCTCTTTCACTAATAAATTATGTTTCATGCAGTACCTACAAATGCTTCGCCCCCAAGTATATATAAATTTATAAATCACCACATGACAAAATTTCACATATGAAAGTAATTCCTAATCTAAAATTCAATTCCAACTCTCTCTATATACACAAATAAAATATTTGACTCATTTTCCAACTCTCTCTATATACACAAATAAAATATTTGACTCATTTTATATATCCATACAACTTTTTGAAGATGATACAAAAAGATGTTTCACACTTAAATTTTTACATGTAAATGACAAGCCGTGCACCACTCCTTTTAAAACCAACTCCAAAACTAGACTTAATGTTGAAGATCCCTCCTTATACCATATCATTGTTGATTTTAATTATTGAGTACTTAAACGGTATTTCATGTGTAACTAGTTTTTTTACCCGCCGCGCGTTGCGGCGGCGTCATACGCGAAATGACAACGTATAGACTACAATCAACCAGACTCGTTTCCGAACTAAATTGACGTCAAAACATATGATAGCTCAAATTTATACCGTCGAATCAAAACGTATTACATTTGACCCGATTTATTTTCAAACAAAGTTTACGTCAAAACGTACATAAAAAACATTTAAGAATTGACCCAACTCGTTTTCAAACAAAAATTACGTTAAAGCGTAGAAGAACTCGAATTTATACCGATATGTCTATAAAAATAAAAGCGTAAGAAAATCGTTTTAGGGTAAGCTCGAAACTTTAGAAAGTTGAACTTAGAGGGTTACCTATGACATTATAGTAAAGTATAGAGGTATGATAGGTTATATGTAAAAAGTTTGAAGGTTAAAAAGAAGTTAGAAAGTATGGGTGTTTTTTTGTCAAGTTAAAAAGTAGAAGACTCGTTTTAGTTAGATTAGAAGGCTGGTTTTTGTGTAGTTAGAAATTTGAAGGAGAAGTTTTATCAATTAAGAAAAGTTAGGGTGAATTTTATAAAAATAGAAAGGTGGTCACCGACCTTTCATTTTCATATTATATAAATACGTCATACATGTCTATACATGAATAATTCTTGACGCCCAATTTATCGTTGTTAAAGTACACATCCTTCGCTACATACGAGACATTTTGGATTATGGTTTGTAGCTTTTCATATCAATTACCACCCATCACACTAGATACTTTGATGCACTGAATGATGTTAACACTTCATTGCCTTTCAGATATTATGTGCTTTTTGGGAGATAAGCTATTAACTTAGGGGCTGTTTGGTAGCCTCTGAATGGTCATTAAGAGGCTACCTCTTAATGGAACCATTAAGAATTTTACCAATGAGAAGGTAGAAGAATGTGACATGTGATGATTTACCATTCAGAGGTTACCTCTTAATCATTCAGACTTGAGGTTATCTCTTATTCATTCAGAGGTTTTAAACCATTAAGAGGTAGCATCTGAATAGTTATTAAGAGGCTACCAAACAGCCCCTTAGACCCTAAAAAGATAAGTTGTTATCTCTAATCCCTTGTTATAGTTGATTATCATGGCACTAATATAGGACATGTTGGATTCATAATATGCTATTGAGCTTCCTATTCCCTTATACACGATACAACTGTCTACTGTGATAACATTAGTGCCACGTATCTCTCAATCGACACAATACAACATATGTTCATGAAGCACACTAACTCTCAATATGTAGACCTCTTGTGGCTTATCAGACATTAAGATTAATATCCACGTTGACTGGTAAAAGTTGCTTGTGGATCAGATCGAGTTTTTTCATGTCTCATCTAACTCTCAATATGTAGACAACTTGTGGCTTATCACACATCAAATTTAATGGCTTATACTCATCAGTTATAACTATGTTGGGCTGTAATAAATGTGTATAATACACATGATGTAAAATTACATGTGTGTACATCACATTTGCTTTATATAGTTATATATATAGATATATAGATTTGTATGTCATAGACCAAATTACAACCATGGGCGGACCTAGTAAGAGGCCAGGGTGGGCGGGCGCACCCCTTGAAAAAAAAATTTAGTGTATTTTATAAGGTAAAATTCTCCCCGCACCCCTTGAAAATTTGGTTAAACCCCTTATCCGCACCCCTTTAACCCTTGAAAGTTTGGTTAAACCCCTTATCCGCACCCCATGAAAATTTTTTCTGGGTCCGCCACTGATTACAACTCAAATGAACTATATTTTTATTGTTTCATAAATGCTAACAATCTATGCAAACATGTGTATGCATCTAATAATTTTATAAAATAACACACTTTTACTAAACTAAAAAATATTATATAAATTTATATCAAATTTTCATATATTGCATATACTCATGTGTTTAGCATTTAGAATCTGTCACATTTTTCTTCTCACTTGCAGGGGCGGACCTATGTTATGAGTAGGGGGGGGGGGGGGGGGCACCCTTTAAAAAAAATTGTGTAACTTTTAAGCATAAAATCCCAGTCGCACCCCTTGAAAATTTGTAGTCGCACCCCTTGAAATCTTTATGATGGAGCATATGTGAGGCAAAAAAAAAGTTCACCGGAAAAATTATTTACAGAGGAAAGCTTGCAAGTGCCATATCTAAAATGAAGAAGATATTGGGAAAGAAGGTGATGATAATCTTGGGTTGTGGTGCTTTTTAACAGGACCCACACACCTATATTTTATTTAGGCTATAGGGTGTGGTTAGAGTCTCATGGGGCTTTATCAAGTCCATCTAAGCGCCACGTAGGAACCATGTCAGCTTGGCGGCTTTATCAAGCCCCCCTTTAATTTGGAGGGTGTGGATGGAGCCCTATAGCGCCCCTCATTAATTCAGTGGGTATGGTCAAATGCAATAACTCTCCTCGATCCACGCGCTGGTTGCTCGTTATCACCATGGCAAGAGTTCAATGGCGCCCCTCCATGGCGCCTGGGGTGTGGTGTTATAGCGCCGGGGACGCTATAGATGCCTAGCTGGCGAGGGTGGCGCCCCCACACCCTCCAGCCTTAGATTCAAGCACTTAATTATAATTATAATATTTACTTTTTACCTTCTAAATGAATTGATAAGACAATATATTCAATTTTTTTAAGTATCTTTATTTTTTACAGGGTTCAAAACATTTTATTATTTATAATTTTATCTACATCATTGTTTATAATTGGACTAGAAACATTTACCCACTTGAGAATGAATATATTTACTATGGTTGGCAATTCTAGACACGACACGAAAAACAAGTTTTGGTCAACTAACACGATCTGTTTTTAAAAAGACCGGATGGTGTTTAGGTTGACCTGTTTTAAAAACAAGTTGGGTTCACGTTGATCCTTTTAACCCAACCTGATACGACCTGCTACGAACCGAAAAAATACTATATAGTTAGGGGCCTACAATCCTTAACAAATTTTCGCACACCCAGAAAAAAATTCATGGGTCCGTCACTGCTCACTTGTTGCAGTAACATTCGTAAAGGACCCTATAAAAATACAAACTCACATTTATATCACACTTTTGGTACAACTCTTTCAACAACATGAAAAATATCTTCTTATGACTAAATTTAGTTGGTGAATGAAATTCTTTAATGAATGCATGTTGTTGATGTCATGTTTTTTTGTGAGAAAATATTATATATTAACATGCCTAGTATAAAAATAATTGGGTATCACGAATTCAAGTCAGCACAAAAAAACAAATAAACAAAAAAAAATGCTTGAGTTTTTAACCTTTTGTGTTACATCTTCTTCACTGACGTATCTGAGAATTCATGTACCATGTTCGAGCTTGAAAAAATGTGTCCTTCCATAATGTTTTATTATTATGATTTTTTAAAATAAAATTAGTATTGGACTGACTAAACCTAATGTCAATCGGCTAACTTGTAAACCATAAAAATTGATTTCTAAATGGGCCTATATCACTATTAGAAAATCTGAAACTTCTTACACCAGTTTTCCTAGAAAATGTGTCATAGAACTGGCTTTTCTACGCATTTATGTCCTTCCAATATATTGGAATTGTTATGGGTATACTATTTAAAAAAAAATTAACACATATATATAGGATTAAAAAAAAACACGTGCCCCTCGAAATCACTGTGCGATGATCCTCCCCGCACACCATAAAGGCCACCCATGATCTTCATCTCACACTCTCACTTGCATTCTAGACTTCAATTCTAAATCATAATATAATACAATACCTCATAATATAATACAATACTATATTCTAAGGTGCAAGTATCTAATACAGTCGTTTAACCTTTTTAAAGAAACTATGAAAAGCTTGTGTTGAAAATGTGTAGTAAACTTTTGTTGGAAAAAGTTTACCACAAAATATTTGCAACGAAACCATTTATGTGGAAAGCAGCCATTAACGACAGTTCTCTACGCATTTCCGACGAATATTACCTCAGAAAGAAACGATTAAGTTTCTAGTAGCAGTGCGGATCCACGAATTTTTTCTACCAGGTTCCTTTTAGTAGATTTTCATTAATTCTCATATTTTTTTTTAAATCATACAAAATTTTCACAGTTTTTTTTTTTTCATTTTTTCCAAACCGAGGGGGTTCCCGGGAACCCCAAAACACCCCTGGATATCCGCCACTGTCTAGTAGCGGATACTAGTCAAAATTCCATCAACTTTAACAGATGATCTTGAATAAAAAAAGTGGTATGAACTTAAATGACATGTTTAGATTTTTAAGATTTATTCTAAATTCTTAGGGCAGAAAAAATATCATTTTTTTTATTTAGTACTAGAAGAAACAAAACAACAACAATAATGTAAGTATGATGAGATTGTACCGTTTGTTGAACGCCGGTGAGGTAAATAGCCAAGGAGCACTCATCTTCTCCGGGACAAAGTGCCGCCATGTAGACGTCGGTTATCGCCGGAACCACCATGTAATGGGATAGATTGAACAGGAAAACCGTCAAGAAAAGGTGGCTCAGCCCCCATGACATGGTTGGTGGTGGTGGAAGAGTGGTAAAGCAAAGAATGAACGGTTTTTGTAGATGTTATGAAATGTTTTATGTTTTAGATAACTACTTTTGTGATTCAAAGGTTTTATCTAGAGAGAGAGAACAAATTTAATAATTTTGACCTCATGTAATTTATTAGATATGGACAAAGTTTCTAAATAAAACAATTTATTATAATAGGGAGAGAAAATTTGATTTATTTAATTAAAACTTGTGGGTTATCACCCGTGCTATGCGGCGGATTTAAAACGTAAATAAAAAAATAAGTAAATCATGAACGTGATGATAAAAAACCACGTCGCGACAGTGTATTCGAAAGTCATGTCGTTTTATGTGAAATCCAAGTGTTTCGAACAAAATTTACACCAGAACGTATATAAAGATAAGCATGGCAGTTGCGCATTACAGTGGGTCGGTTTAAACGTAGATAAAAAACATGCCGCAATGGTGTATTTAGAGATGAGCGTCAGATAGTTTAAAAACCGAACGATGTAAAAAATGTTCAAAATGATCGGTCTGTTTAAAAACAACATTACAAAATTCATGTTGAAATGTAAACAAAAATAACTCGTGTGGAGCGTTAATATAAAAACGAAACCCATAGAAAAATCCCGTAACAAAAAAGTTCGTTAAAAACTCAAAATAATAATTTTTGTTAAAGTTTAGAAGTTAAAGTGTAAAATGGTTAAAGAAAAAGGAAAAATATCACTGGTAAAATAGATGAAGTTAACCAGTGAACTAAAACGGCAACGCTGAAACCTTTTTGGACCCGCAAAAAAAAATGAAACATTTGGACTAAATTGGCCAAATAGTCCAAACCACAGGGACTTAAATGACATTTAATTCAAAAACAAAAGAAAAAAAAAGTCACAAAAAGAGAAAATAAATATTACTGTAGCTAAGGCGTTTGGAATTGTTATATACAATCACTAGGTTATAACCCCGTGTATTACACGGGTTGAATAAATTAATTTTATATACTAAATAATAAAACATTATCTTTTTAAAAGCCTCCTTTATTGCATGGGTTAAACAAAATGCAATTTTATATATTAAAAAATAAAATAAGTTATATCTATAAGAATCATATGTATTGTACGGGTTGAATAAATGTAATATTATATACCAAATAATAAAAAAATATATCTTTAAGACCATTGTATTACACCGGTTGAATAAATGTAACATTGCTTATCAAATAATAAAAAAAGTTATATTTTTAAAAACCCCCGTGTATTACATTGGTTGAATAAATATGATTTTATATACCGAATAATTAAAAAATATATTTAAAAAAACTAACGGATTTTTTTTATATTTAAAGTAGGATAAGATTGAATATTGAACCAATGGATTTTTTTATATTTAAAGTAGGATAAGATTGAATATTAATCTTTATTTATTTAGTTAATACAAGATTGAAAAATCATATAATTGAATAGGTGGGAGGTTGTATTATGATAAATCGGTTAACCGTACTGAATGATAAAGATAATAGTGATTATTGAACAAATTAATTAATCGAATTTAACAGAAACATTTGTGATGTTAGGCGGATTTTTTTAATTATTTGAAAGTTAATATCAACTTTGGAATTCATATGAATTCTTATTAGATTAGATTAAATATTAGTGATAATAAAAAAATGTATTAGATTAGATTTGATTAAATTAATATTATTAATAATAAGAATTTTAATAAAAAATGGTGAAATCTATTAAAATTATCCATGGAGCTAAAATGGTTATTAAATTATATATACGTAAATCATCTAGTTTGTATTAATTTAGATTTTTATTTTAATCACGGTAATTATATATACATTAATATTTATCCATAATAAATATTTAGATAAGTATATTAAACAAAACATTTTAATATATATCATATACATATTAAATATCTTTAACCATCTTTAATACACGTAATACCTATATAGGTAATAATTTATAAATATAATTATAAATATCATAAAATCTTATCATACTTTAATATTTTTAATCAATTAAATGAGAGAATGACAAGTGTCCCAAAACAGGTTTCTTTTATTATATAGTATAGATTACATTACATTAATTAACTATATTAATTATAATAATTTACATTTACATTTACAGGTAGAGAATCTTGTAAAAAGTGCTCAAAGTGTGAGAAGTGTATTATAACACTATATATAATACTATATAACACCATATAAACACCGTATAACAATATGTAAGACCATATAACACTATGTAACACTATATATCATTATATAACAAATATAACACTATAGGTTGTCTGATAGCATGTCTATAATAGATGTATAGTGTTATATTTGTTATATAATGTTATATAGTGTTATATGGTATTATATGGTGTTACATATTGTTATACGGTGTTTATATGGTGTTATATAGTTTTATATATAGTGTTATAATACACTTCTCACACTTTAGGCCTTTTTTACACTATCCTTACCCTTTACATTTACATTTACATTTACAACATCTACATTTACAACCTTTAGGGAATAGTGCATGTGCCTGACACCTCTATTGGACCAACCAGTTTATTATTTTATACCCACTTTAGAATTACGTTTTTGCCCCAGATTAAAATTACGTTTTTCCCCAGGTTTAAAATATAATTACCCTTTTGCCCCCATCTCAAAATTATGATTTTGCCATCGGTTCAAAAATTACGATTTTACCCTCAGCCAAATTTACGTTTTTGCCCAAGTTCAAAATAAAATTATGTTTCCCCCTATCTCAAAATTACGATTTTACACCAGTTTATTAATTTATACCCACTTTAAAATTACGTTTTTGCTCCTAGTTGAAAATTACATTTTTGCCTCCAGTTCAAAATAAAATTATGCTTTTGCCCCCAGCTCAAAATTACGATTTCGCCCTTAGTTTAAAATTACGATTTTACCCCCAATTCAAAATTACGTTTTTGCCCCTAGTTCAAAATAAAAATATGGTTTTCCCCTAGCTGAAAATTATGATTTTACCCTCGCCTCAGTTCAAAATAAAATTATGACTTTGCCCCTAGCTTAAAATTACGATTGTGCCCTCTGTTCAAAAATACGATTTTGCCCTGTTTAAAAAATTATGATTTCGCCATCAGTTCAAAATTATATTTTTGCCCCAATGCAAAATAAAATTATGCTTTTGCGCCCAACTCAAAATTACGATTTTGCCATCAGTTCAAAATAAAATTATGCTTTTGCCTCCGGCTTAAAATTACGATTGTGCCCTTAGTTCCAATTTATATTGCGATATTACCCCAACTTCAAAATTACGAACTTGCCTCTGCGCAAATTTACGAATTTGGCCCTGGTTCAAATTTACAGTATTGCTATCACTTTAGCTTTTAGCAAATTACGATTTTTCCACAGTCAAAAAATACAACTTTGCCCTCGGTTAAAAAATTACAGTATTACCATTGTTTTACTTTTTTTATAGAACAACTATAAAAGTGTTTTCTTTTAATTGGTTGACTCAATTTAATGGTTTTCGTGTCAAATAGCTGCCTAACACTCACTCATTAGTCCTTACAAATTACTATTTTGCCATGAGCTCAAAATTACGGTCTTGTCATCGTTTTAGTTTTAGTTTTTCTTTCTAGCAAAACTATAGTACTGTTTTTTTAATTGATTGAGAATTATTCGGCAATCGTGTAGGTCCACTCGGAGGATCAAGTTAACCTACTTCCTTGTTCTATGACACATCCACAAGTACGGAATTCAAGCGGGTATGTAAACTAAGCCAAAGAACACAAACACACAATAAGGGATTCAAAGTTTCAAGCTTAAAGTATATATTCAGCAGAGTTTTAGTACAAAGATATTACAAGATAAAGCTCTCACTCTACTGATGTGCTCTCTTACATCTGTTGTGTGTTACAAGTTTTATTTATAACCAAAGACATCTGCAACCCAACGAAGAATGAGCTGGGCCCAAAGACACGAAAATGTAATGATACAATCTGGGTGATTGTAGACAGATTAACCAAATTTGCTTATTTCTTACCTATGAAGTAAACTTTCAATATGGAACAGGTAGCCAAGTTATATGTGAATGAAATAGTTTCATTACATGGTGTTAGTGCATGGAATGTCTGTTGACTTCGTCTGCATTAGGTCTTGTGTCTAGATTGATTGAAAGAACACACATTAGGGTTAAATTAGGGTTTGTATGGTTTATATCTTGAAGATTTCGCTTGAAACATCTTCAAGCGAAATCAACAACATATGATTTCGCTTCAAGCATGCTCAAGCGAAATCATCAAGTTTATATATATGTGTGTTGTGTTGTTCATCAGAGTTGTCATTGTATGTGTGACGAAGTGCTGACGGATCTGTATCAGAAAACCTTGTACAAGCACTCATATTAATCAGAAAAGAAAGATTAAAAGGATTAGAGCTGTTATGACTTTATGTGCATTGATTCCGCCTTTACACATGAAGATGAACGCCTTAACTGACTTTTAGAGGTCGTACAACGGTCCAACAAGTGGTATCAGAGCTCAGGACGAGGAGTTCATACCATAGCAGCTTAATTCTACCGGATTATCTTCTTTCTACTCATTTCTTTTTACATTTTTCAGATCTGAACAAGTTCCAACGGTCGAAATGGTCTGATTTTCGATTATAACGTGTAAAACTGAGTTTTAACAAAGCCTACAAAGTTTCGGACTAAAATTCAGACTAAAACATGTTAAAATTGAACTAAAACTGGATTTCGCTTGAAAGTATTCGAAGATAACAGGTTGATTTCGCTTCAAATCAGATTGTTTGGACAATTTCGCTTGAGATTTCCTGAAGCGAAATAGTAGTTTTCGCTTGAACAGTTGAAGCGAAACTGTTATTTCAGATTTCGCTTGAAGGTTTGATTAGTTGAAGCGAAATAGATCTTGTGGGATTTCGCTTGAAGGTCTGGTTAACTGAAGCGAAATAGGACAGCTGATTTCGCTTGAAGCTGATTACTTCAAGTATTTCGCTTGAAGTGGCTGAGTGTTCAAAACTTAAAATTTTACAAAAGTGTTTGTTTGTTTGTTTTGTTTGCAGGTGATATCAAAATGTTTGACGAAAAGGAAAATGAGAATCTTGAAAATCTGAATAACTGGAAAAAGGAAGCTTGGAATGAGAGATTAGATGATAAGGATGGTTATATTAAAAAATGGGAAAATTTTGTATGCAAGAAGAATGAATCAGTGGAGGAGTTAAAAGAAAGGTTTTATAATCTAATCATCAAGTTAGAAAGACATAAGATATATCATTCAAAAGATGAAAGAATCTCAAAATTTGTTGATGCTTTACCTTTGGAATGGGATAAATTCGTGAATGAACTGAGACGGGATTCTAGTTTATCACGCTTTGATTTAAGAGATTTCATCAATAAAATAACAAATCATAGGATTCATAAAGATTCAAGAAAAAGGGAGTTATTGGATGAAATAAAAGGAGAATCAGCAAAGATAGATTTGGATGTGTTCATTGAAATGAGAAAACGAATCACTGTGTGTCTTGCAGCAAAAAATGTTATGAGATACGATATTAAGAGGGGTTGTTATATTGATGAAAATATGAATCCTCTTGATTTTGTTAAAATTTTCTGTGCAGGAACATACATGAAGGAAACAAAGAAAGAAGCTGATAATGAAGAGATGAATGGAAAATGCTCGAAATGTGAAAAATCAGAAATAGACAGTGTGAAACTCTTGAAAGATGTGGAGAATTTGACATTGGAAAACAAAGCTTTGAAAGACGAGAAGAAAGCTGATAATGAACAGATTTTGGATTTGCGCTTGAACTGCGAAAAACTAAAATCTGAGAATGACAAACTTTCGAAGAATATTGAGAGTTTGTCATTAGAAAACAAAAATTTTGAAGAAAAAGAAAAGGATTTTAAAATTGAAAAATTAAAGATTGAAAAAGATTTTCAAAGTCAAATAAAAATTCTTGAAGATGGGAGATCTGTTTTTAGCAAGAACAATGTTGAAAAGCAAAAGGTAATCAATTCCCATCGTCAGACGATTATTCGACTTGAAAAAGAAGCCGAATGTGATAGAAAGAAAATCAAAGATTTAGAGAATAAATTGAAACGTTTTGTGACTTCTGCATCATATGTTTGTCCAAAACCGATCAATTCTATTCCAATAAGTGATTCTGTCACAAACTTTGACACTGTCAAAGTTGAAGATTGTGATGAGAAAACTGATGATAATGAAACATTTTTGAAATTAAAAGAAATGTTTAAAGAAACTGTTCTACATTCTACTGAGAAAGGTGAATGCTCAAAGCAAAAACCTGTAAAGAAGAATGTGGAACAAAAACAAAAGGATAAAAAACCGAAAAATGTTCAAAGTGAAAATAAAAGTTCATCAGTTAAGTCATCCAATCATTTTGAAAAATCACAAAAATCTAAAAATGTAAACTCAAAAATAGTTGGTAATGAGTGGTGCAGGTCGGAACACAGAGCTCAAAGGCCAAATCCAGCTTTCAGAAGGAGTGACGATTACCACAGAGCCAAACAGTGCTATGACTTGAATGTTTGGACTGAAGGTGGTACATGGTACGATAACAGAATGTGTTACAGATGCGGTTATCAAGGACACATTGCTGTTAACTGCCAGAGTTGGGGTTATGAGACAAGAAGATGCTATAACTGCCAAATTAGAGGTCACATTGCTAGAGATTGCCCAAGGAGATCGATGGGAAGATCGAGGGCTGATTCTCAAAGAATGGCAAAGAAACCAGTCAACGTCAAGCCCCATGAACAGAAGGTTCTAAAACCTAAAGTTCAGGATCAGACAATTCAAGAAAAGAAAGTTAAACTTTCACAGGGGCAGAAAGACAGACTGCGAAAGAAAAGGAAGAAGGCCAGAGAATATCTGGAGAGGATTTTGTCCTCGGATACAACTGGTAATCCGAGAAAAAGTTCTGATGAATTGCTTTCCTCAACTAAAAAGGCAAGTAAAACGAATTCATCAGATGCAAATCTGAGGACAGAAGAGAGAGTGAAGAAAGAGAAAGTTGGTGGTGATGAATTTGTTTCTTTGGAAACAAAGGAGCCACATGTCGGCAATGAATCTGGCTCATCAAAGTCAGATAAGCCACAATCAGGCAATGATTCTGGTTCGTCAAAACCAGAAGAGCCATTTGTTGAGGTAAAAGTTGTAAAACCCAAGGCTGGTTAGGCTTGGGTAGATCTTTTTAAATGAAAAACCTGACTTGCCGGAGTTCCCAGGTTGGTAAGTGTGGAACAGGTATCGGCACATTTCTTGAGAAATTCACAGGATGGTAACTGTGATATTTCGATTTACAAGTGGTAAATCAGGGACATTAAGTTGTACTTGATTTTCTACTAGTGTTTGTTGTTGACAAGGGTCTTAATTGTTAATCTTTCAAAATGGTTAAAGAAGAACAATGTGATGAAACCCCGAGTTTGTGAAAAGACAAACAAAACTAAATTTTCCGGAAAAACCATTTGATTAAAACAAACTTAAGTGTTTTGAAATCTAAATGGGAAAATAGTTTGTTGTCAGGGGGAGTTCTGATTGTTTATGCCAAGTGAATGGCGAATTGAAGTGATTTGATATCAGTTTGTCATGTTTCTTGTATAGTTTGTTTTCAAATTTTCTCAGAAAATCAAAATTGAAACATATTTTGATTTTAGGGGGAGAAAAATTTTAAAAAAAATTAGAAAATTTGAAAATTTCAAAAACATTGAAAAAGCAAAAATGAGTTTTGTTGAGAAAAGAGGAAATGATAGTAAATCAGTGAACTATCACAGCATGCTAAGGATATGAAGTGTTAAATGTGATAAACGGTCTCACTAATGATGTGACGATAGGCTCAGCTAGACTAGTAGATTTGCAATAACGATACAAATCTAAATGAAAAAGCCTAGTTCTAGTGGAAAACACGGTTGAAAGCATAGTACTTAGTTTTGTCCTTCTTGACTGTGTGCCTACTCAGTAATCGCTGATTGTCGAAAGACATAAAACTGGTTAAGTTCGTGAACTTTCACAACTTTGCTGAAAAGTCGCTGTGATTGTGCATTTCATTTTGCAAAGATTTAAACTTGTTTTATTTCTTTATTTTGTTTAAGCATCGGACATCCTCTGCGTATACGTGAGTATCGATCTGGATGTTGTTGCCTAAACGTTCTGCTTTATTTTCTTTGGTGTTTCGTTTAAGCTTTGGATCACCTCTGCGTATACGGGAGTATCGACCTGGTGGTTAAAGCCTAAACAACTTCAACTTATTTTTATTTTCTTATTTTGTTTAAACGTTGGACTTTCTCTGCGTATACGGAAGTATCGACCTGATTGTTAATGTTTAAACATTCTACTTTGTTTTCGCACAAATCACAGTTGATAAAAGTTTAAAGGCATTACTTGAGTCAGTGTATTGCATGATGAGGGGATATGCTGAGATTGTGGGGTCCATAAGAATTTTAGTGCTATCTTAATATACCTTAAAGTATCGGTAAGCAGATTGAAAGTTTTTAGTTTGAGTTTATGTGGACAAAAATATCGTCAATCTATGTGAATCGTTTAGAACTTAAAATGATTAAAGCTTAATGGTGCTAGTGATTTGTTTCATAAACTGATATGATCCTCTTACACAAACTCACAAAAATATTGTTTGTACATATTTGTTTACTGTATTTCTTTAAAATCAAAAATTCAAAAAGATTTTCGACAACTGATGTTGAAGAGCTGATTTTCAAAATTCCAAGTGCTAAACTTGATGAACAGGGTTGGGAGAGTTTGTTGAAAACTTTGAATGCTATATACAAATGTTTTGAAAGATTGAGTGGTAAGTTAATCAAGGTCATTCGTTTGAACTTGATGTAACTAGTATGTTTGATGAATGAATGTTGTCTGCCAGTAAGTTTTTAAATTTAATGGTTATAAATTTGTGAAACTTATATTGTGGTAGAGGATGTGTAGGTTAAACAGGTTTGGACTTCATTATTCCCAACGACAGCTAAATGACAAAGTTTGAACCAGATATCTCAGATTCTAGCATATTGAGAGGGGGAGTCAATGAAAGGGGGAGTCTGGATCAACAGTCAAAGGGAAGATTGATGAATGGAGTCAGGATGTGATTCTAAACCTGTGAAGAATGCTTATGATGTGAAGATAGAGAGTTGGAGAAAAGACCAAGACTGAAGACTCAGGAGCTGAAGACTTCGTCAACATCCAAGGGGGAGTCTGTTAGTGCATGGAATGTCTGTTGACTTCGTCTGCATTAGGTCTTGTGTCTAGATTGATTGAAAGAACACACATTAGGGTTAAATTAGGGTTTGTATGGTTTATATCTTGAAGATTTCGCTTGAAACATCTTCAAGCGAAATCAACAACACATGATTTCGCTTCAAGCATGCTCAAGCGAAATCATCAAGTTTATATATATGTGTGTTGTGTTGTTCATCAGAGTTGTCATTGTATGTGTGACGAAGTGCTGACGGATCTGTATCAGAAAACCTTGTACAAGCACTCATATTAATCAGAAAAGAAAGATTAAAAGGATTAGAGCTGTTATGACTTTATGTGCATTGATTCCGCCTTTACACATGAAGATGAACGCCTTAACTGACTTTTAGAGGTCGTACAACGGTCCAACACATGGAATTCCTTTATCTATTGTGTCTGATAGAGATAGCCCTTTTACATCTCATTTTTGGACAAGTTTCCAAAAAGTAATGGGAACCAGGTTAAATCTAAGCACAACCTATCATCCTCAAACGGACGGACAAAGCGAAAAGACAATTTAGACAATGGAAGATATGCTTAGAGTATGTGTAATTGATTTCAGAGGAAATTGGGACGATCATTTACCATTAATAGAATTTTCCTACAATAACAGCTATCATACCAGCATAAATGCTGCACCGTTTGAAGCACTTTATGGACAAAAGTGCCGAACTCCAGTCTGTTGGATGGAAATTGGAGAAAAGCAATTATTTGGACCAGAGATAGTACAAGAAACAACGGACAAAATTATTCAAGTCAAAGAAAGACTAAAAGCAACCCGAGATCGTCAAAAGAGTTATGCAGATAACAGACGAAAACTATTGGAATTTCAAGTTGGAGATAAGGTATTGTTAAAAGTTTCTCCATGGAAAGGTGTAGTTAGATTCGTTAAAAGAGGAAAGTTAAGCCCAAGGTATGTTGGACCTTTTGAGATTATCAAAAGAATAGGACCAGTAGCTTATAAGCTACAACTGCCAGAGGAAATGACAGGAATACATGATGTATTTCATGTATGTAACCTCAAGAATTGCTTAGCGGACGAATCATTAGTGATGCCTCTTCTGAACATAGAGGTAAATGAGAAGCTTAAGTTTGTAGAAAAACCCATTTAGATTATTTAGATTGAAGATAGAAAGATCAAGAATCTCAAGCACAAGAGATTAGTTATGGTTTAAGTGAAATGGGACTCAACGAGAGGACCATAATACACTTGGGAGCTCAAGTCAGAAATGCAACGGAAATATCCACACCTGTTCCAGTAGATCTCGAGGACGAGATTCAAAACAAGGTGGGGAGGTTATAACAACTCTCGGAAAACACCCCTAAACGCCCTAAATATACCCCGTATATACATAAACGAACCTGAATAACCTTAACTTTAATAAAAATCAAATAAAACAAAACATATGGGTTGCTCGCGGCCCGCGACTAAGATCACCAGGAGAGTCGCGGGGCGCGACCGAGTATCACCTGGCGGCCTCTCAGCGTGCCACGTGGCACGACACAAGGTGAAGCTATACTCGTGACTAACCTGACCTAAGCCCTAGCCTAGGTCTCTCGCGAGGCGCACAGCCCAGACCCTAGTGGGTCGCGGGGCGCGAGGGAACAAGAATTCAGCCTATAAAAGGGGCCTTCGGCCTCAGTTGCAGATCGTTCAATTCTTTTCTTTAGGGGTGCAAACGAGCCGAGCCGAGCCCGAGCTTGACCAGGCTCGAGCTCAAGCTCGATTAACTTATGTGAGCTCGGACTCGAGCTCGGCTCGATTCGAGCTTTGTTTTCAAGGCTCGAGCTCGGCTCGTTTGTATTTTCTCAAGCTCGAGCTCGGCTCGGGCTCGGCTCGTTTATTATCTATTAATTAATATATTAAATAAAAATAATATAAATAATAGACTTTTTAGGCTCGCGAGCTCGATAAGTGAAGCTCGGGCTCGTTTACTAAATAAGCTTATTTTTAGTTTCGTGGTCGGCTTGTAAACAAGTTTGAATAAGCTCAGCTCGACTCGGCTCGTTTACACTAAGGCTCGATAAGGCTCGACAAGCCTAACGAGCTTCACATGCGAGGCTCGAGCTCGGGCTCGATAAACAAACGAGCTTTATTTTAGGCTCAAGCTCGGCTCGGGCTCGATAAGGCTTGGCTCATTTCGAGCTTTTTCTCGAGCCGATCTCGAGTAGCTCGCGAGCCGCTCGGCTCGTTTGCACCCCTACTTTTCTTTTCTATGTCCCTATAATAGCTAAACGCTGCTCGATATAATACCCCTAAACATGTAGCTCTGCCTCATTGTAAGTATTCTAACCCCTGATCACTAATTCATTACCCTACCCGATTGATCTAGAGCTCTGTAACGCATGCCGAGGCTCTGCCTGACTAAGTTCGTTGGAGTTCTGTCTCATGTTGTATGGCTAATGTGATTTGGGTTATCTTACTAACACATGTGCGTTGTTTATTTTTAATAGATAATGATCAGGAACACCAACAGGATGCTATAGAAATACCTAAGTCAACAATGTGAGTCATTCTCTTTTTCTACCAAACTGTTTTACAAAACCTCAAATATTTTCAGTTATACTTACAGTGATTGAGTCTATGTATTCTACAATTGCTGTCGGTATGTGGGGTTTTGTATACACTACTAGTAATCTGTTACTATTGGACAATGAGTTAGCCAATGAGTAACATGACCACAGTCATGGAACTGCCAACATGACAAATACTGAATGTGTATATTGATAGATATAAACATTGTAATCGCTCTCAATACTGTAAAGTTATAAAAGCTTGTTTTGATTAAACTGGGATACACTCGCCAGTATTTATTGCTGATACAATCTTTTTAAAACGCGTTTCAGCTAACTTAATGTGAAGCTAATAGAAACCAGCCGTGGAACACTGAAAGCTTAAAAAAGTGGCTATAAAAGTTACCTAAATAAAAAGAAGTTTATGTTTTCAATAATTAGGGTTTATCCCTATAAATGTATTATCCATGGAACATGGTTTTATCTCATTTATTTATTATAAACGTTTGGTGTTTTGAAACTCTGAGATTTGTTTCCTAACTATGGTCCTGATGTTTTAAATTTCGCTGCCAAATTAATAAACACCGATACCACCAGCTCTGCGTTCCCGCGGCTCCCGCTTCCGGGGTAGGGGTCGGGGGCTGCGACAATCAGGTTGAGGTGGCCGGCTTCCTCTCCCTTTCACCGGTCTCTCTCTCTCTGATGCGACGCCGTTCGCACACACTCCCTCTCTAGATGTGTATGTATGAGTTTGGGGGTATGAGTAAAGAAAGTAATGTGTCTATAGATTTCAAAGAAACACCAATTAAGCAGAAGGTACAACATTCATTTGCACAAAAAAGAAACAAAGCTAATGGTACAACCTCTATTACACATAAATGTTGCAAAATTAAAGTATTATATAATATATAATGTTAGTAAAAATAGTGTAAGGATTAAAAAAACATTTATACATGGCCAACTGAATTTTTAGGAGCTCAATACAGAAAATAAAACTAAGGCCTTTTTTGTAAAAGAAAAAAAAACTTCTATATTGCTTTTAATCCTATGATTTATGTATTACTTCTATGAATGAATGTATAATATCAACCAAAGATTTCCTTTATTTCACTATCTCTTGAACATCCATCCAAATATAAAGTAAAAAGTTATCATGTATAAAGGCCAATTAACGTATAGTGGTGCTAATTGTGTGAAGCGTATACGAGCATCTCAACTGCGCATCTAAACATTGAATTGAACGTGGTGGCAGAATAATAATTAACACGTCATGATTACGCACGTTATTGCGTAATTACGCATGGGTTGGGTTAAACCCTAATCACGCACATTATTTGCATAATTACACACGTTATAATGCATAATTACGCACGTTATAAAAAAATCAGAACCCGCATGCCACCAAACATGAAAATTACGCATGTTAAACTCAAAATTATGGGTTGTTCCAAACCCTAATTACGCATGTTATATACATAAAGGTAGGCGGGGCGGTGGATCTTTAGCCCGTGATGAACATATTTAAAGCGTGAAAATAAACAAAACACCACCGCCACCATCGACTATCACGCGTCGATTTTATTACGCGTGAAAAATATCACGCCGTGAAGAACGGTAGGTGTTGTTTGATTTGTTGGGTTGTGAGGGTTTATTGTTGGGTGTTGTGAGTGATGAACATTTCTACTAAAAAGGTTGTGAGTGATGAGTGATCACCACACCCACCCCCTAAGGACACACGTTATAAAAAAAAAATAAGGAATGACACGTGTCTCAATCTTTCTCGTGTACACATGTCATATACATAATCACGCACGTTACAAAAAAAAATAAAGAATGACATGCGTCTCAATCTCCCCCACGTACGCATCGTACGATGAGCACTATTGTATTTTACACTTTCACCTTATATACATGCCTCTATTAATTTTATTAAGTTCTTTTACCTATAGATAGTTTATTATGGGATCGATTTAAACCGTCCATATTTTTTTGCAATTTGGATGGATGAGGATAAGTGATTAAATATATTATGATTAACTGAAGTTATTTTGAAGTCCTATAAATTCTTGTTTCATGTTAAAAAAAATATAAAAACCATAAATAAAGAGAGAGACTTTTCCCTAACCACTCAGATCCTCCTCCGTTCTCTCTCTCCTCTCCTCCGTCGACCGTCGCAACGGTTTGACGGCGACGTTGCACTTTCTTCATCATCCACATTCCGTTAACATTATTCAGATAGCCGGTAACTAAACCGTTATATATATAGACATATATATATTGTGTATGATTATGTGCATTATGAGATATCACTATCTAAATTAGTTTCATATTTGTTGTTGTTCTTTATGATTTTCTGATACATGAATATCGGTTTTACAGTTCTCAACCTATAATATTATTGATCATGACCTTTTCTATATATATGTTTGAGAGGATTATATGCATGGATTGTTGTTCATATATTGATCATTACCTTATGTAACAATCTCATTTTGTGAATTAGTATTTTATTATAAGGTGTAGCCGAACACAACCCATATATTTGTTCGTGTAAAAAATAAAAACATCAATTCTAAACCACGCTACGACAAATCGAGTAATCTACCCTATGGTAATGACACAATTTTGGGTTGTCGCGACGACATGTGTTTTCGCCGTAGATGTTGTTCAGTAAGGCGTCTATTTTCTCCTTATTTCCCTGCCTAACCTGTCCCCATGACAACATGCCATCGCCATAGAGTGATAAAATATTTAGAAAGTCTATGGTGGGAACTCGTGTTGTCGCTATAGCCCTCATGGGCATAGACCCAAGTTCTTGTATTGTGTAACCTGAATACGATCTGTTTAATCTATTTATTCATATAAACGTGTGAAGTGAGTTGGCGGGAAACAATCAAGTTGGTGGGATGTTAAAAATGGGTTAATAGGTTAGTGGATCGACCTGTTTAACTAAACAGGGCAACCCAAACATGATCAATCCAAACACAATCTTTTTTTTTTCCTAAATGGGTTAGACAAATCAAAGTAAAACCTAATTGTTTTCATGTTGTGTCAGAAATTTGTCCCCTAGTATATCTTTTGATTGTGTTTTAAAGTTCTAGGTTTGTTCTATATAAATTAGGGATTTAAAAATGTTGAAATCTGGCAAAGCTTTTTGAAATGTGTTTTTGGGCTCATCAGCTACTCTAAGTATTGATTGAATTGTTCTTGGCAGGTCAAGATGCTGGGATATATGCTCAACCGACTGCTTGTGTATGGTTTGATCAAATACTCTTTATTTTGCGAAGAACATAATGAACATAGTGAGTTTCTAAAATAATTTGTTCGCTACACGAAGCAGCGAACATGCTTGCATGAATGGAGTGTCATGCGTGGAGTGTTTGTAGCGAACTAGTAGTTAGCTTGTTTAAGCCTCGTCTTAAGTATACTATCGCAATAATCGACTCATAGGTCTTTTTTGCATAACTTTATGTTTTCAGAATTGTATATAACCGGTTCGAACTAACCATTTAAGGATTTTTTACTGTATAACTAATTTTAAACAAAGATAATTTCATTGAAGACTGCTATTATTGTAAGTTCAACATGTTAAATCACAAAATATAACAATAATGAAACAATGAGTGACTTGATTAGTATCAAGTAACAATGTTACCTAATGTGTATAGGTTGCTGCTTGCATATCTTTATCCAGCTTATGAATGCTTCAAATCTATAGAGAAAAATAAACCAGATGTGGAACAACTTCGCTTTTGGTGCCAATACTGGTATAACTAGTATTTATTGGTGAATCCGATCACTACTAGAAAACTGACTTTCACTTACGTATTTTCAGGATAATTATTGCTGCAATGACCGTTTGGGATCCGTTTGGTGATGCTCTAATTGGATGGTAAGCTCATAACAAATGATGATTGAAAGTCTAAATTATATTGTTCTAACTTTGGTATGGTTTTTGTTCATAAACATTAATGTTCAAAATATAAGCATTGGTCTGGTTTTTGTTTAGTATAAAATGACGTGGCGCTGACGTGTCCTGATAAAGCCCCTAAGCATATATATTCCACGGCTGTTTATTTTGATAATTATATATTTTTATCTTTTATGGTAATTATATCTTTGACATTTCAAGTAAAAAACCACAAATATTGATACTCAAAACAAAAATCAGATAATTTTTAGTTCCTTTTCATATGCAATTACTCATGATGGATAATTTATTATAACTTTGCATTTTTTTTTCTATTGTTGTACTTTGAAGGCTCCCAATGTATAGTGAAACAAAGCTGGTTATTTGCGTATATCTCTGGTACCCCAAAACACAGGTAAGTTTTGAAACCCAACTGGTTAAACTGGTGGAACTACCTCCTGCCTTAGCCGCACGCCAGTTTTTGAGACCAGTTCGACTGGTTAAACTGGCAAACGGTCAAAGCAGTCGGGTTGACTACCAGTCCGGTTTATAAAACATTGGTTTCTCGAATAACCTATATAAGATAAATAATGGATTTTTATTTTTCACTTCATCTTTGCTTCGCTTTATTTATTTCAGGGAACAAAATATATTTACGAGTCCTTTTTGAAACCATACATCTCAAAGCATGAACCCGAGATTGACCGTACCCTGTCCGAATTTAAAACCCGGGCTGGGGATTCGGCAGCTCTTTACTTCCAGAGAGTTTTAGCCTATGCTCAAACAAGGTCTTTTGATCTTCTACAAGTACTTATGTCACAATCTATACAAAGACCACCCCCTCAGGTATGCTTCACTTGATAACTATTGATTATTTATATTCATTTGATAAGTCGAATCGAGTAGTGTACCGGGTTGAAAAGTTCTGGGTTGAAATGAGAATTAGGTTTGGTTGACACACAAACATTTTCTACCCGCTTTTAATAGAAAAAAATATGATTAATTTTTTTATTATACAAAAGAATAAATAAAAGTTACATAGATACATGTCCAAATAAACCTTTTTTCCTCCATGCTTTATCTCATAAATAACTTGTATCACTCTTAACCAAAAGTCATCCCCATAGCTTGTTCTATAGGGACGACTTTTGTCCTCTCTAAAAATTTTGTCCCTAAAAGTGTTTTTTCTTGTAGTGATATATACATATTTTCATTTCATTGTATGTTGGTAGTTTTATACATATTTTAAGTATTTTTATATATCAAGCATATATATGTAAAGGCCGGTTATGGTACAAATTACCTAAACGTACGCTGAGTACGAGATACAGTATCAACATGCGATTTTTTTTTTGAACATGCGATTTTGGTTTTCTTTTTAACATGCGATTTTTTTAACATGCGAACTTTTTTTATAACATGCGATCTTTGGTTTTTACAACATGCGAGATTTCCTTTCTGGGGTTATAACGTGCGAACTTGCCATAACGTACGCTTGTACGTTAAGACATTTTGTACCATACACTTTTTCTCTATATATGAAATGAAATTTTCCAGGAACCACAAACCAAACCGGACATCAAGGCATCGGCTGCAACTTCTTCTGCTGGTAAAAAATCCTCATGAAGATCCAACTGGGGCTCAATGAAACTGAAGTATTATAATATACAGGTCATCTTTTTCCACATGTTAATTAGTCATTGTGACTGAGATTGATGTAACCTTTTTTACTATATATATAAAATATATGTATATGTATATGTATATTTATTGTTTATTAACACTACATTCATTATTAATTTATTATATTACTCTCTATCTTCACCAAATAGAGAGAAACTATGCCTACAATTTGATCAACAATTACTTACGTTACATAAATGTTAATTTGATTCGTTGTCCTTTAGAAACCAACTAAAGGAGGAAGACGCACCCAATGGTATTATCCTTCCCTGACCTATCCGTTTGCGCCCTGTTAAATTCACTACAAACTACTCTTTACACCACAAAACACTGGAGGCGCCCTACCCTTGCAATAAAATACCTTTGAACTCAAAAAACATCAACAATGCACGTGGTCTACCCTTGCAACGATCATCTTTGACCTAAAAAACATCAACAATGCAGGGGTTCTCCTACCCGGAGATCCAACCCGCCAAGCCTACCCTTGTGGGTGGCGGTGGTGTTGTGGCACAGGTTCAAAACCAGAGGAGGTACCCGTGAGGGTGTCGCATCCCCCTAACTAAAACTTGTGCGATTCTATGGTACAAAACTAATAGAAAAATGACACGTCCATGCTCCCAGTGAAATTCTCACAATAAGGTAAGCTATAGCGTGAGATTTTTGCGATAGGCGTATTTAATTGTGAGAATCAAGTATCGATGATTGATTTTTTTATTTTTTTTTTGCATTCTTTTAACATTGAACCTAGAAGACTATGACCTTAGAGCTTCTACAATGCTCGACATCTACAAGCCACCATAAGCTACCACATGAGCGTCATATCATATTTAACTTATCAGGAAAACCCTACTTTCTCTACATACATCACTACACCTTCACAAACCTCCACCTCACATCCCACATCAACATCTACCCTTACATTAAACTAATATATATTAAATTACTTTTATGAGTAGGAGTTGGGTAGAAAGTGGGTTTTTCCTAGAAAGTATAGGAAGCAATCAGAATGCGACATGTGGCATTGAAGATTTTTAACTAGAAGGGCAATTGTGTACTTTCACATTCTATTTTTATTTTTGGAATTTATCTTCATTAACTAACTATCCATGTTCATATTTTTGGAATTTATCTTCATTAACTAACTATCCATGTCCATATTTTGTAACCGTTTTTCTCCATGATTTTCTGAATAATTTGTTTTCGAAATTTAAACCAATCGCATATTCCATTGTTCAGAAGATTACTGGAAATTATCAGCATGTTCTTGGTGCTGTGTTTTAACAGTTTACAGGGCTAAAGTAAATTTTTTTATAGATCCCATAATATAAAGGTGGTTTTGTAATTGGCAGATTACTGTTTTGTAATCTGCTTGCTGTTAAAACACAGCGTCAAGAAATCCTCCAGCATTACCAGCATGGATGGTAAAACACAGCGTATGAATCTGCTTGCTGTTAAAACACAACTGTATGAATCTGAATGCTAAAATACAACTGTATGAATCTGCTTGCTGTTAAAACACAACTGTATGAATCTGAATGCTAAAACACAACTGTATGAATTTGCTTGATGTTAAAACACAACTGTATGAATCTGCTTGCTGTTAAAACACAACTGTATGAATCTGAATGCTAAAACACAACTGTATGAATCTGCTTGCTGTTAAAACACAACTGTATGAATCTGCTTGTTGTTAAAACACAACTGTATGAATCTACTTGTTGTTAAAACACAACTGTATGAATCTGAATGCTAAAACACAATTGTATGGATCTGATTGCTGTTAAAACACAATTGTATGAATCTGAATGCTAAAACACAATTGTATGAATCTGCTTGCTGCTAAAACACAACTGTATTAATTTGCTTGCTGTTAAAACACATCGTCAAGAAAAATGAGATGATACGAACAGTATTTGAATGGTGATGATGAACTTGGAGATGGTGGAGATGGAGAAGTGTTTTAATTTGATCTGGTGCTCTCCATCCTTTCTAAAGTTATCTTCTTCCATGATTGTAGTTATTTTTGGTAGGGATTGAGGTTTCGAAGATGGGTTTGGAGAAAGAGAGGGAAAATCGCGTGAAAATAGGGACTGGGTTTGACTGGCGGTTATCGAATTGATTTAAAACACGATATATTGACAAAATTGCCCCTAGTCTTTTAAAACAATGAATTAAATAAACTAAAAAACTACAAGATTGCCATTGACTTCATCTTAACCATTAAACACACCCATTGGATGGCCCAGATCGCTTCCTAGACTTTATAGGAAAAACACACTTTCCGCAGGATCCCTCTACTCTACTTTTATAATATATTTTTATATTTTGTTTATATTAAAATTAAATTAAATATAAGAAATTAAAAATAAAAACATACATTAAATAAAAATTAATAATACATAAAGAAAATAAAACATAATCAAAATTAAAATGATACACAAATACTTGACAACTCTAAGGAAAAATCCACGACTCATATGGAATCACGTCCAAAGTAGTTTGCTGGGAATACCGAATCCGGAGAAAAATAATCGTTCCACATACATCATGTCAATGTCGGTAGATATCAATTCCTTGTACTTCTTCGGGGCTATATGCATGAATGTTGTATTACCATAATCGGGAGGCATAATAGGAATTGATGGTGCAAAATACAAGGTTTCTTTGTCACTAGAACTTATTGTGATTGTAAAAACCTAGTGGATTCCCTCATGCGTTGCGACGGGAATTCGGTCATTATCGTTTTGGCTCATAATGGTATTGTTGTATTGAAACCGGCACGTTTTCAGGTCAGTAGAGAACCATAAAAAATGAATATCAATAAGTGTTCTGATGGTATTGATACCGATACATTTGTTGTTCAGTCAGAATCAACTTGGTACGATAGTGGTGGGACTCTAATACGGTTCATCACCGGTACCGACTCTCGCTATAGCTTACGCTGTAAGAAAAAAAAGTACTATATTGTGAATACAACTTCGTTTTGAACGAAATTTATTCCATGTTGGGATCTGAGGGTCTGTTTTAAACAATGCAACAATAACTATTCATAGTTGATAGAATTATGCAATGCGATAAAAAACAAGCAAAACATAAATTATAGCAATAAGTCATCACATTTCACTGAATCAAAGTGTTTAACGACTCAAGCTCGCCTTCATCATGATATCACACAAATTATACTTTCAAATCTAGACTAACTAATCTAAAGATCATGACAGGGTCATGATCTATGTATACAAAGAGATAAACAACTAATAACCTCAATTAACATCACCTAGAAACCGACCTCTAACAATCAAAATAAATGAATGATTCTCCGTTGTTTTGTTAACGAACAACTGATCATCTTATAAACAACTGAAGGTTATAGAGACTGTTACAATACATAAACAACTATCCTAGTAAAACAACTATATTATCTACAATAAAAGTCATTCCCTTTAACAACTGATTATTCAATTATTTCTTTATGACAATTCTTTGAACACGTTAACTCAAATCTTTATTTCATGTGAAGTGTTGATATTAATTAGTTGTTTATATTCAATCATCAGTTATTTCCAGGGTTCAACAATCTCCTCCTGAACTTGAACTGATGATGCCAACACCAACATATTTTTACCTTCACTTCTTCTTCATAAGCCTTTCTCCAATTTACCCTTTGAATTGTAATTCAAAGTCTAGAGATGAGGTATCACACACATTCCTCTTTTGATAGAGGCAAATCTACCAAATCCTTTTGATCTTCAATACTTAAACCCATTAACTCATTCCATAAATAAATTTTGTTAAGTTCCCATCTTGTCTTTCAATTGTGATAGAAGTGTCTTGTCACACCCCGATATGTTAGTGCAGTATGTCTATCGCCTCCGTCATCTCAAGACCGTAGCTAAAACATTTTAAATCTAGCCTTATATTGTAATTTTAGATAGAAAAGGGCAAGGTGGCATATTTGTAAATAAGGAGAATCTCCTTATATCCTTGGCCTATTAATAGGAACCTAAGGTGTGAGGTTTAGGACTTTTGCTACTTTTGTCATTTGGAGCTTTGGAGAGCTAGGATCTAGAGAGAGAAAGCCTAGAGAGAAAAAGTTCCTTGTACGTGATTCAGGTGATGTACGTTATCAGATCTTTCAATAGAATCACAGTTATAATTACATCTCGTGTGTTTCGGTCTCGTTCGTGCACTGATTCCGCACGTCGCACGGTCGGTTCGCAAGCGAAACGGAGTCAAAACCGGCCCTAACACGATATTTCCACGTATTACCGGTAGGCCCGGTGGGGAGTACCGTGACGTAGTTGATATCATCATAGTCAAACAACACAATATTAAATGCACAGCGGAAGCAAAAGATAAATATATTACAAACCGAATGAGAATATCAAAGTATTGCAAACGGTATGTAAGGATCCACAGGCGGATCAAATAAAAGAAAACTGTTCAACAGACTTCAGGCATCTAGAACTTGCAAGATTCCCTATTAACGCCCTGAGCTCCCAGCCAATTACGCACAGTACCTGCCACTTAACCTTTTTGGAGAATACGCCAGTTTACACTGGTAAATACAATTAACTGACTCATTTTGAAAATGTTTAAGAAAATTGATTTGGATGCACAAGGCACAAACATTCTTTTATAACCTGGGACAATTTTATAAATAAAAATCTTGTATCTGATTTACATGTTTGTCCAACATTTAGGGCCGGTGATTATACAAGCCGGTCAAGATTAATAGACACACCACAAATAAAATCTCACAAGAAGACACCCTTACGAGTGAGTATATCTTTTACATACGCAACAGGAGGTGTTATGCTTACACCTTGTGCTTAAGTTGTGGCCATTCACTTTTTAAATGAGCCAAGGATATCCAGGACACGGTCATTAACCCCTAATGTTATTTGTTATCAATCAATACAGATTAAAACGGGATTATGCAATTTAATCATCTCCGATTAAAAGGTTTCTACACCCGACCAATCGGTATTTTTATAATACCGTATCCCAAGCCCGTATAGGGAAAATAAGTTAAAAGTATTTACCTGAGCTAGCACTGCAATTTATACTCAGCCGTATATTCTAATCAGCAAGCACAAGTACTTCTACTGGGGCTCTCAATCTGGAACGAAGGTTTTATTAACCTATTAGATTCCTAACGGGTCTTATTTAAGTCGTAACTTAGACCGGTTAGTTTTAAGGAAAGGTTTACGGTTCAAAACGCATGATTAAGCGAAGACCGGAATAGAATGTGATTTAGACCCGACAAGTTTGGAGACTTGTATAATATGGGTAAACTAAAAACATTCTGGATTTTGAGGCAAAAATGATAAGGTTTGACCCGTTTTGGTCAATTTATGCAAACTAGTTACATAAACCGATCCGAGCGCGAAATATGTGTAACGGGTAACCATAAGAGTCATATACAGGTTTCCTAAGTTAATATGCCTTAAACATGATGTGATATCAGTAAGATACCTTCCATTATACCCAAAATGAATTTAAAACCAATTTATGCCCCAGAGGGGTATTTTGGTCATTTTAAAGGTTATAGAAGAGGTTTAATATGAATCTGAGTTTCAGATCTGATTTAATCAGTAAAAATACTTAATTTAATAAGTTATATCAGTAGAGCATTACACATATGTGAATTTTATCATTTATAACCAAACTATGCACCGAATGGGCATTTTGGTAATTTCACATAAGGTTTAAAGGTCAAATTTGGAAATCTGAGTTTAAAACTTTTGCTTACTGTTAAAGTATATAGATTTACTAAAAATATCAGTAGGTATCAAGTATTATATATTTAAAATAGTTTTTATACATACTATGCGCTTAAAACGCGTAAAAAGGCGATTTTAAGCGATTTCCGGGTTTTTAAAGAAAAGCTGATATTTTTATCATTCTAGAAGGCTTAAAATATTTTATTTATCATATAAAATCAGTTGCAAAAATGTTTGGGGTCAAAAGGCATAATGGTCAACATTTAAGCATATAACGGAAACATGCAATGAATAGGATAACTAAGGATCCAAGTTGTATAACCTCAGAGGGTTACACTAACCTATAACCTGGTCCTAAAGGAATCCTAAGGCATATCTAAACTAAGCTAAATCGGTTCAGAACTGAAATTCAAAGCAAAAGTCAACTTTTGCGACTTTCGGTTCCAAACCGAGCCTATACTTAGAATTGTCGGGTTGAATCATGCTTAGGCATGTTCAACTAATATTTACCAAGTTATAAAAGAGAGAAAACTGATTTTATGGTTTTTATATTAATAGTTATGAATTTTATTTAAAACTAACCCGATTGACTTTTATTTGACCCGACAATTTAACTAAGTAAACGTGGTAATTAGGAGGTGCCCTTTTGAGGGTTAAACACCTACCTAATTATGGTCACGTAGCCATGTTCGATATGAGCAATGGCTCAACCGTTTAAAAGTCAAAGCATTTATCAAAACGCTTGACTTCTCGGCTATAACGCTAGAAATTTAAACTAAGCACGAAAGGACACTTACAAAGGGTCCAAGCAAGGATGGAATTGATCTAGGATGTTCAGGTATGAAGCACAAAGACTCCAACTTAGAACAATTCAGATCAAAGTGTGAGTTTGAGGGAAATGAGGTGGGGTATTTATAGATTTCGGGTGACCGTTAAGATCGTTTCTTGATAAACGAGCCTCAATCTGGACCGTACACATCTTACCCCTTGTTTTCCAATACTATGGGCTGCCCAAGGATTGAAAAATACCATATGCAAGAGCTGGATCAAGCTGGAACAGGCTGGCAACAGCTGGAAACTGATTTTTGCAACTCTGACATGCTAACACGGGCCGCGTAAGGTTTCAGGGATGCTTACGCGGGCCGCCTGAGGTCCCTGGTTCAGCAATCAAGTTTGAATAATTACAGAAATGGTCCCTGATAGCTTTTAAGGTCACGTTTGGCACGTTTAAGGCCCGTTAAGCTATTTACAAGGCTCTACAATGAAGCCTAAACATGAGGGACATGAAACATGCTCAAAAACATGTCAGATGTCGGTTCGTTTGGTCGTACGGTTACGTTGTTCGTCTAATTACGACGGAACACGAACGGACGCGAAAAATGATCCAAACTACGCGACGAATGGAATTTTATCATGCCGAACACTAAAATAAAATATTTTAGTGCTTACATAAATTTTTGAGTGTCCGGAGATATTCAGAATGGAAGATATGCGCGAAAATGCAAACTTGTGCACTTTTTGACACTTTTAGTCCCTGGTGGACTTGAAAGTTTATTTTTGCGCACCAAACACCTCTAAGCCTATATCTAAGCTACATAAAGGATAATTAGGGTATGTTTAACTCATGGTCATATTCCGGAAGGTCCGATACCCTACGAATCGGCATACTTTTGCCGTTTGACGCAAATAGTCCTTTAATTGCGCAAAGTAGCACGAAATGCTGTTTAATGATATCCAAGCCTTCCATGGCCCATATTGATCATTCCCAAGCATATACATAAATGTTACTACGCTCCCGTTCGCTTAAATGGTTACCAAAAGGCGTAGATTCAAAAGTTGACGCTTTAGGTCCCTCTATTGCGCAAACTTGCGCATCTCATCATTTAATAGCATTGAAGCTTCATCTAATCCATGTTAGGTAGTCTTGGAAGTATTATTAAACATCACGATGCCTTGGGTTTGCTAAAAGGTCATTCAGAGGTGTAATTAAACATATTAACACTTTTAGTCCCTCTATCTTGCAAAGCTGCGCGTAACTTTACTTATAGGCATAAAAACCTTAGACGGCCAATCTTTGGCATTCCCGAGAGTATAATCAAATATCATGAAGCTCTCGGATTTTTAAAAGGTCACTCAGAGGTAAGAATTAACATGTTGACACTTTTAATCCTTTATTGCGCACACTTTCAATTATTTAAACAAACGGCTACACTTGATCAACAAGTGGCTCATTTGTGAATATAAAACCGTAGAAGGTTATTTAGAAACTTATTTTAGGTATGTTAATACTTCCAGTTCTTTTATAATTAATGTTTTTCGATTTTTCGAAAAATTAGTCCCTTAAATTCAAGGTTTGACTTTATGGGTTTATTACACGTGTCAATACATCATTGGACGTGATTTTTCGAGGTGTTACATGTCTTTTTATGTGATATTCACCACTACTTAAGGTTAATTTTGACTTATCCTTACTTTGAACTTGCTTTGACATTAATTGAGCCAAAGTTGTGATGCAATAGTGTAAGACCCTTAGTTCATTTATACGATTTTTATATAAATTTCGATTATAAATATTTAAATATGTTTACACATACATTACAAAAATATGCATTTCTTAAAAACTTTAAGAAATAACACAATTCAACATTTCATAGAGAATTCGCCGTTTAAAAACGTGATGACGAATCATTTCGCGGAAGCTTGAATCTTGATTGTGTTCGATTCTTTAACGAGCTTGATCGTCCTCCGGCATCGCATATTAAACCTACATTTCATTCAAACGATTAGAAATCAAAGCATTTGAACAAAATAATCGAACACAAGAAATTATTATTATATATTTTTTTTCAGCTCCTTCACCCGGCCGAGTCAAATGTTCACCCGGCCGTGTCAGCTAAACATGTATTTTTCACAGCCCTTTCACCCAGCCGTGTCAAATGTTCACCCGGCCGTGTCAACTCTGCACATGTATTTTTCACCCAATTTACATCCAAAGCTATCCAAACTCATTTTAATCGCTTGGGGTTCGTTTCTTAACATGTCTAAGCTATGATCCATTACCCGGATCCATTATTCATATAGTTTACGCTCCCGTTACCCAGTTTACAGTTTTCTTTATTACACTTAAACCAACATTTTACCACCTACTTTATTTTGACCCGTTTAGAAGTTTTCATTTAAGCATCTAACTTGCTCATCTCATTTCACACTTTGCATTCTCATATTAGGATAACTACTTACATTCCACCACAATTAATTTTTTTGTGGTGGATTTAACATAATTAACCAATTTTCCCAAATTTTACCTTTCGGTTGGTCATATTACGCAATTGACCCATTTTTAGGCATTTGACCCACGAAGGTGCATACCTATAACTTTAATTCAAATTTAGTGATTCCATAATCAAAGCAGGTTACTAAACAACCTTTATGGGTTGTTCGCCTAATTTACCCATCGAGGACTTTTTAGTCAATTTTAGTCCCTTATTCACTACGAAGGACTTTCGCTAATATTTGACCAAAATATCGCTTTTTAAGTATAATTCTAAACATGCGTACCTGGCTCGGGTCATAAGATTGACCCGTTAAAATACCTTTCGCTATTAATTACTAGTCAACTAGCAATGCGAGCCATGTGTTAAATTTCTGCGATTACAAAACTCAACACGCGATCATAAGATATTATTGTCAAATGGTGTTAACAACACCATTTGACCCGTTTAGTCAAAATGACCAATTAAATTATGAGATGGTATTTAATTACCATTTCATCCCTTAAACCTATTCCGATTTACTCTTTAAATTCATCTTGCTTAAAGGTCGTTTCTTGCTTGTTTGACCCATTTTGACTTATGCCAACTGGTGTCCTTTCAAATCCTTTTTATTTATGCGTTAACCCATGTTCGGGTTATCATTTTATTTTTTTACCCTTTTTACCATAATGTATGGTTTCTTGCCATTCTCACTTATTCTGACTTGCATTATAAGTATTTGGTAGTAAGAATAAAAAGGCGTAAGCTTAACTTACCTCGCATCCAAATTACGCTTTCCTTTTCGTACTTGCTCCGTTTGACCCGCTTTATTCCCAAGCCTCCATATAGTTTGTCAAGAGTCAAACTATCATCATAATTCACAAGGTGGTTAGATTAGTCATTATAACCACGACTATTCCACCTTACGTATTTTCTATGTCAGAACTACTATTCGACTCCGTCCATAGTTAGTTTAACTTTTCAAAAGTTAACTACCCTTAATTATATGATATGTGCATATAAGCTAAATCGACTTCCTAATTAAAATTTATATTACCCCACATCACACGTAATTAGTCGAACTAGGAAATTACGCGTTTAATTTCATAATTTCAACATATGAACATTGTGGGCATGATTTATAACATCAACAATCAAGTTTCGTATCACTGAAAATAGGCTGTTTTTTGTGACTTGTTTAACTTGTTTACAAGTCTTCAAAAATTATGATTTTTTTATGTGGCGTACCTCTCGGAGGGTTAGGCCTTGTGTTAAAATTTCAAGATCTAACTCTTTACCAAAAATTTGTAAAAATTCATTTACTAAGCTGCAATCAGATTCGTCACTTCTGACTGCAGCTTACGGAAAATTTCATTAAAATTCCTCGTTTATCCGATTGACAAAATTTCAATTGGCGATTCTTTTAATCACTAAAAACTATCTACAATAAAAATTTGAGGTCATAACTAAATTCCTAAATTGAGTTATGACATTCGTAATGGGCTGCAAATTCTGCCAGAAAACGCAGCTTGAACCTTCGATACGGAAAAATTCATAAAACGCTCAATTTTCATCGAAAAAATGCGATTCCAGTGGGGTTTTAAAGATATTTCCTGGAATTTCATTTTAGACTCAAGAAACACATGTTTTTGTCAAGTTTTGTTCAGGTTACAGCCAATACAAGTCGGCTATAAATTCTGATCAGGAGCTGTTGAATTCAGCTTTCAATTTAAGCATGTTCTTGACATCATAACACTATTTTTAGCAATCAAAACCCTAAAAACATCTCATACATGAATTTAGTATCAGCAAAATCTGAATCTACTTGAGCTAAGCATGATTTTAACATATACTTGTCTAGGGTTTACTCCTAGACACTACTATGTTCCTATTTCATCCATATAACAATCATGCATCAACAATTTCTGAATTCTCTAAGTTCATCAGAATTTCAAGTAGAGATTTTCTATCAAATTTCACATACCTTATGACCCCCTTGCAATGGAGATCACCAATCTAGGCTCGGATTTCGTTTTTGAATTGATCTTGACCTTCAATTTGTAAATTTTTGGGTGAGTTAGGGTTTTGAAGAAACCTGGTCGCCCCCTTCTGTGTTCTGGTCGATCCACACACCAGTGTGTGTGTTGGATTTTTCTTTTATTTGTTTTTAATAAAAGTTGTTTCATACTTGGCACTTTTAGCCCTCCTACTTTCATGAGGTTTTTATTTTGGGTGTTTCTAACACTCTAATTTATTATCTCTAAACTCTTATCTAACTAGGTTAGTTTTATCACTAGTTAGTTTATCTCGTTAATATCAACGTCGGATTTATAATAAAAGGATTTATATTTTTGGGGTGTTACATACACCCCGTTACCTCGGGTCTTTTATAAGCTTTATTTCCTCGAAAGCTTTGATTCACTTTTTAGTTAATATTAGGCTTACTTATTTAGATCCTAATATTTACTGGGTTTATTTTTATCACTACCGTATTTTACCCTTTTTTTTACTATTAACAGGGTTTGATTACCAAATCCGTTTTTGGGGTGTTACAAATAGTTAATCATTAGACATATTTCCTAGACTTTATCCTCGGTATCTCTCTCTCTCTCTCTTATTTCTCATCCCTTCTAAACTTATGAAGGGTTTGACGAAGAAATAAGGCTTCAAAAGAATAAAGGGTAGCTCAAATCCAAGAACGACGATATCCCCACTACGTCAAAACTGGGCCACGACCACAGCTTTCCCAAAACCGCCCTGCCACATCTTCGACTAAATGTGTGGCTAAAGGTCATTTATAAGATTTTAATATTGATATGACCATTGTATAACAGTTAGTTGCCTTTAGCCACAATTTCAAAAAAAAATGTGACATTTACTAACCATAACTAGAAAAGATTGGCCAAATGTGACCTACTGTCATGGTATTTGTTTGATTTTTTTATTTATGTGATCAACACACATTTTTTGAAACCTTTAGCCACACTTTAAATAAAAAAAATGTGACAATTACTAGCCACAATTAAAAGGTGTGACCAAATGTTACTAACTGCCATATTACGTTTTTAATGACGTGGCTAAAAGCTAAAATATATGGCCACTTACGAGCTTGTGTGACCAAAGAGCATTGTTTGTTAGCCGCTTAGTAAAATAAAAAAAATTAACAACTATTAAGTATTTTATGGTCACAGTTAAAGTATTATGTGTGGCTAAAAGATTTCAAGATGATTGGCATAGAGTTTTTGTTGATCAAGCTAAAAAGGGGGAACATCTTTACCAATACAAACATGAGACTTCTAAACAGTTGGGGAGGCAGTAGGTAGTTTTGTTCCTTGGCCAAGATCCTTTGTCAAATCATTAGACCAAAAGGTTTGTTCCTTAATTATATATGTTTAAGTACAACTAAAATAACTATTCATATTTGTTTCCATGTTTTGTTGCTCCAGATACAAAACACTTCCATTAGACTTGCTAAGAAGCAAAAGAAATGAACAGGAAGATAAAACACAACCAATAAATGGATTTTTAGTTTGATTTATTATTTTGTATAATAATGTCGTATTTTACCATTTCTCTTATATAATATTGTTTTTGTCACAACCCCCGACCACACCCTGGACGGGAGTCGTGAACAGTCGAGTGGTACCGGTGGTTATTTTGAAAACACTGCAGCGGAAATTTCATCAGGATCGTGAGTTAGGAAAAATATCAGAGTTTAGAAACACCGGAATTTTTATTTATACCAAATGGGAAGAAAACCCATGTTTTACAAAGGTAGCTTTCATAGGGGATAAACCCAAATGCATAAAACAATGTTTCTTAATAAAATAAGCCGCTTCTTTAAGCCTTTTGGTGCCATATCACAACTTTTATTCAGATCTACGGTAATCATCTGAAACATGTTTAAAAACATTTTATCAACATGAAATACTGGTGAGATCATTCATTTATATAAAAAGACACATTGTTATAAATAAAGTATTAAGGGTTTTTATATTTGTTTATATCCTTCAATTACTCAAATCAGTATTTGACACACGCCCATTTCGGTGACTGTGGTCATATCACTATTGGCCCTCAATTGTCCAATAGCAAAACTTATCAAGTAGTGTATACAAAACCCCACATAACGGAAGTAATTTCAGAATTCAAAAACTTAATCACTGTAAATACAACTTGGAAAACATTTATGGTTTTGCAAATCATTTGAGTAAAAGAGAATGACTTACCTTGTAGGTCTATAGTTCTTGATTTAACAGGCTTCCTGATTCTAAACCTTCTGATAGTTAAGCACCTACTTATAATTCTGAATCTTCTGTAAATTAAGCATCTATTTTGATAGTAAGTTTATAGTTTTGAGCTTTCTGATAGTTAAACATTTAGTTTAACAGAGTAGAATACGTATTAGTGTAAAACTAAATCAAACCTAACGATGGTCACGGGATCAGAACCATAACGTAAGTTAACAAAGTATAACCTAATTCAGGCAACACTTTGGCATTCGTTAGTTGGTTTCCTGATCGACCAGACAGAATATCGTATCAGTGATTATTGGTTAGAACATCAACGTATAGAAAGAAGAAGAGAAGGATTGAGCAAGGAAAAATGAATCCTAAGCTTCCTATTTATAGATAAGGAATACTTCTTACCCCATATAGATCTTCCCCAAGTGTTATCTACCCATATATACTGTCACATCGATTCATGAATGAGCAAACAATGAAACAATGATCGTTCATAAGTTTCATTAAATTGTAGCAAATCAACTCAACGTTACCTTGGTTAAGGTTTCCACCAGATGAATCTCCGTGACCGTGCCTGCCAGAACCTCCCGTGCCGCCACTGTGTTCAGCACGGTTCGCCTCGTACTGGGCGATGGCTTCAGAAATTCTTTCTTCAAGGAGATGGTTCAACTCTTTAGCAGTCCGTGGCATCGGGGGGGGGGGGGGGTTGATCTGATCCCCGGGTGTTCACCATTCTCCTGGGAGCCATGTTTCTTCCAAAATATAACACAATATAATTAGGCGTTTATCAGTTACCACCGTACTTTTATTAACTAAATAATAAAAGAATATATACATATATATATATATATACATATATATATATATGTACGTAATAAAAGAATATATACATATATATATATATATACATACATATATATATATATATGTACGTATACACAACCAAACAATCCACCAAACATATAAATCAATTCATACAAGCAAATAGGCATGAACAAACAGATAAATAATAATGCGTCGTAAAGATAATCACCGATTTTTTATATATATGTCAAGACAACTTGTTACATGATTGTTTGTAAAGGAAACAAAAATGCATATGGGCTACATCACCCAATCAATACAAGTTCAATACATATAATGGCAAAATATCTTCCTTCACATTGGCGATCATGGTCTTCAAGTTGTCTTCAAAACTCGGCTTCAATCTTCATTTTTTTTGTGGTCGTATCCATATTTTAACGTAGTGTCCAACAAGTATCAACAACAGCGGGTAGGATACAGCTAATAGGAAGACAATTGTGGTCATAGTCAACGATGGTGACCGATGGATTTTGGTGGTGTGAGCATCGGTTGGATAGGTTTTCTATAGAATAACAACAACAACAACAACAACAACAACAACAACAATAAAGGTATTTAAAATAATAAATAAACTGAAAAGACGGGTTTTACCTCTGATTTAACGATGAAATTTAATGGATTTAACAATTTGGACGACATTGGCAACATCTAGGAAACCTCAAGGGTCCAACTGCATAAAGAAAAACTTTTTAGACGAAAGTTGCAAACCTCAGGGAAGATTTTGACAGTTTACTCTTTCTCTTACAATTGATGTGTTATGGTATATGATCGTCGTATTACTGTGTTTCCCCCTTGGCGAGGTGTGACATTTTGTCACAAATCAATTTCACAATTTTAGATCTTGATGAGTCCCTCTTTATAGACATATACATTGATGTGAATTTGGAGAGGATGGCATAGAATGTTTCATTGTTGTAGGTAGATGTTCTAGTGAACTGTGTAATTGTTCAAATTGTAAGCCTTTTGTAGCTTCTTTAAGGATTGTTTCCACATCTTATGCAATCTGTTTAGGAGTTAAAATTCTCTTTCTCAAGCTTTCTTGATATCCCCTAAGTTTTGCAAAATTAATAGGGGTTTGTGGCCTTTGAGTTCTAGCAGTTAACGAGGACACCATGTTAGGAATAGTAGCTTTTGAGAAATCAATTGGAGGTTGCACTTTTTTAGAAAATATTTCTTATAACTCCCTAAGCTTTTTTTGTGATTTTCATACACTCTCTTCTCACCCAATCCACTACCAGAGATTCTTGAATTAAATTTAGCTTTAATAAGCTCTTCTTTCATCTTGAACAGTTTGGCAGGCTCCTCAACGTTTTTTTGTCTTTTTACCGGTTGTTTTCCAGTTGGGAGGCGTGTCACGACCCCCGACCCACCCTGGACGGAATCGGGAGACGCGAACAACCAAGTGGTACCGGTGATTATTTTGAAAAATATTGCAGCGGAAATTTCATCAGGACCGTGAGTTAGGAAAAATATCAGAGTTTAGAAAACACCGGATTTTATTTATTAAATAGATGGGATAAACCCATGTTTTAGAAATGTAGCTTTAATAAGGGATAAACCCAATTACATAAAACAACATTTCTTAATTTGATTTAATTAATAAAATAAGCCACTTCTTGAAGCCTTTCAGTGCTGCATCCAACTCTAATTCCTGATCTACTGTAATTACCTGAAACGCGTTTTAAAAACGTTTTGTCAGCAGCAAATACTGGTGAATCATTCTATTTACTAAAATGACACGTTTGTTATAATTTACAGTATTAAGAGAGATTACAATGTTTCCAGATATCAACCAACTACCCACGGTATTTGTCACTCGACTCGTTTCTGTGACTATGGTCATATCACCCATTGGCTACCCCGTTGTCCAATGGTGAAGATTATCAAGTAATGTATACAAAACCCCATATACCGGCTGTAATTTGGTGATTACAAAAACTTAATCACTGTAATTATAACTTTGAAAATAAACATGCTTTTGTAAACAAATTTGATAAAAAGAGAATGACTCACATTATAAACATGCAAATTTATACGGGCAGAATTTAGCCTATTGATAAGTCTTGTAACCTATTGCACACGAACTCGGTAAGTAACTAATACAGCATTCACGATAACTCACGAGATTAAAACCCTCACGACAAATGACAAAGTGCAATCACTTAAACATCCATCGGATTCACAACGAATGACAGAGTATTCCCCGGGTTCGGGTGGTACTCAAACATCCTGTCGGAATCACGACTAATGACAAAGGATAGTACTTAAACATCCGGTCGGATAGTTTCAATGGATCGGATATTGAATCGTAGCAGCGATCGAGTTAATACCCGGTACCGTAATAGCACCTCACTACTTTGAAAGTGAATTTCGAACATAATTATGAAGGATTTGAAAGTTTCGTCGACACCAGTAAACTGCTCCTGGCCTGTTCTATTTATAGCTGAAAATTGGGTCTCAAGCGGCCCGCGTGAACCTCCAGCCGATCCTTACGCGGCCCGCGTGGGAGTGTGGATCAGATCGGATATTGCTGAGTCACCGGTGGTCGCGACACGTGTGATGACACGTGGCCTTCATGCATATCCGGAGACCCACGAGCTGTCGCGGCCCGCGTGATCTTCTGTCTATTCTTTACGCGGCCCGCGAGAAGACTAAGTATCTGATTTTCTTGATTCTTGATATGGATTGGGGTTTCAGGTGTCCGGGTTTTTACTTACGGATTAATTTGGGACCTTTTTGAATAAAATTATATCACAAGGAAAAAGGGAATAAAATAGTGAGAAAAGAGAATGGACCCACTTTGTAACTTTAGGGTTCAAGTAGAAAGCCTCCTGGTATAAATTTTGGGTATAACTTCTGAGCTATTTTAAAATATATATATATATATATATATATATATATATATATATATATTTGTAATTGTGTTAAGTATAGTACCCGTAATTCAACCTTATCCCGATGTCCCGAGACAGAACCCCAATAAACTTAGTCGGGCAGAGCCCTGACATGCGTTATGGGTTCCAGATCAATCGGAAAGGGTAGCGGTGATCGGGAGTTAAAACACTTAAAACGGGGCAGGGCTTTATTATTATTACAAGTAAAATAAATAAAAAAAATAATAAGAATAACATTTCGAGAGATATATGAACCGAAAGATGGGTAGGAAATTTTGGATATGGCCTACTATTTATATTGAAATTATAAAATGTAAATTAGGCTTTTGAAGTAAGCTGAGGACACGAAATTGCGTACGTGCATTTCTCTTATCAATTCATAAGTTTTTAGATTATTTTAATGTACACGCAAGTGTACACATCTAACTTCATTTTAATTATATTTTATTATATATATATATATTATAATTAATTTAACTGCTTCACTTATTTGGCGCTTATAACTTCTAAAATATGACGTTCTATAAAATAATAACTATGTTATTAGAACGAGAATATTTTTGTCTACATTTGGGTCTAAGTTTCATTAAAAATAGAGTAGGTTCAAAATACAATGTATTTTTATAATTTAATTATTATACGGTTCCTAAGCCCGTCTAGGTACTTCATATTTCTTACAGTCAACTTACTCGTAGGCTACCTGTCTAATAATATAACTTTTTATATACTTTTATTTTATTAGAAAGGTCACCCATATACAAGCCAATTAATTAATATACCATTTCAACCAACTATATATAAAATAGTTTTTAAAACTATTTGGGTCGAATAGTTATATTAAAAATAAAACTAGTTACTAGTGGCTAAAACAATCCTATAATTCTTATATAAAAATAGGAATGTTACATCCTCCCCACCTTGTTTTAAATCTCGTCCTCGAGATTTGGGTTACGATATTTCTTTTAGACTTATGTCATATTTTAGTCAATAAAAACAATATTAAGGTAGATGACTCAGAATTAAAATATCAAATTTTGTGAATACGAGTTGTACAATAAGTAGGATTCAATGGTTCAACTGAATTAGTTCAAGAAATTGATGACAAACGAATGAGATGAAATGATATAATTTCCAAAGTGACTAGGTTCAAGCCAAAAGATATATAATCAATAGATATTTAAAATGAATGTGAAGGACTTTTAGAATTAATAAAATTCTTTGTCAAAAGAAAGCTTATTTTGATTGGTAACTGAGGAAGACTTAGAATCGACAGGTTCAAAATGAAATAAAAGCATGAAAATTATTTGTCAAATATTGAATTATGATACGAAAAAGATAATAGAGTTAGTGTATTATTGTCTTAATACATAATTGCATTAAGACGATTTTAATCAAAATGTTTGATCAAAGATAGGTGATATTTTAATTTATTAAATACCTTTTCCTTTTATGTTATCATAAAGTAAAATAATAAATTAATATAGATAGTTTTAAAATATCAAAACCCGTGGTAATTTCGACAAAATAATGATATATGTTTTATTAATATGTTTATCCAAATATCCTAGAACTTACGATTATCATTTAAAATCAAGTATGTTTAACTATAAGATTTTACAATAAGATATTTTAAATCATAAAAGTAAAATAATAAATGTTTATTTTAATATCAAACATACCTATATATTGGCTTGAATAAATAACATTTGATATTTTAATATATTAAAATACATATATTATAAAATAATATTTCTATAAGTATTTAATAGTTATGGAATAAGATGAACAATTACTTATAAAATGTCTTGTCCATGACTACTTAGACAATTATTTAGATAATTTTATTCGTCCCTCTAATTCTTGTATTGTTTTATGAAAATATGTCTTCTCATTACAGTACAAAGTATATATATTTTTATATACATTAACTAGTCATTATCATAGTTGGATATTGGTTAGTGCTGCCTTGTTTAAGCATATGTGATCAGTTCATGCCTAACTAAGGCTAGGCTACTCAATATCTGCCCCTGATAATAACCCTAGTATTTAAAAATAATACTAACACTATTACTATTAATATATTACTATAAATAATAAAGCTAATATTAATTACCCATAATAAATAACTAAACATAAACTTAAATGAGAGTATACCTCAAACATAATTTTATACATATATATAAAATATAAATTATTCACCTCAATGGTTTAACAAGAATTTTTAAATATAAGAATACTATATTGTAAATTACTTATGTAAGTTTACATATATAATCAATTAAAAGAAAGTTCAGACATGGTTACAACAAAACCATGTATGCCAAAGGAAATTGAGTTTTTCAAGAAATTCATTGACTTGATATCAAAGAGTCATCGTTTTGCAATAATGCAGTTCACAGTGCCAAAAATCGAGTATAGCGAAATGATATTTGAGTTTTGATAAACTAACAAATCAGAATGAAGCCCTCCAGTGGTCTTCATAAATCAAAAGAACCACATGCGTAACAAACAGTGCACGTGTAACGTGTGGATTTACCAAGAAATGAAATAGATCAATATTCATTATTATGAAAGAAATCCCCATGGTATGATGACCATTAAAGGAAGTAAAAACATGAAAGTCAACTCTTTATATGCAGAAGTCAGAATTTCAAAGAAAGAAATATAAGAACTTCATCTGGAATTTCGTGTGATAATCGTTGTTAAGTGACATTACCAGGGAATGTCGAATAAAATGAAATAGGGAATTTGCAAAGGTATATGACTCCTTATGCAGTGATAATAATTATGACTCTGATTAGACTGTGCACCGATGGTTGTGAAATCTTGTTACAACGTACCTTAGAGAAATTCATGTCGTTTGTAGGATCGCGTGGTAAAGTGCTTCTTTTTTATTAGTAGTTCTTCTACTGACGGAATTAGCATTGGTGTCATCGTGCCCAATTTATATTTTCCAAAGGTCTTGCCTTGGAAGTTGTGTGTGATATACTTCAACGTCTGTGGACTTATAATTAAATTTTCATGTGTTTTCTTGTGCATTAGCACAACTTTTCATTCTTCTTACTTGCGTTAATAGTTTATGGTAACGCATTGGAAATTCTTATACTTTTGATGGTGTCCCAACTTAAAGGGTTTCCATTGCACGAGTTACGAGGTAGATGATCAAACGAAATAATGTTTGATATCGGAAAAGAGATTCCTGATAAAGAAATCTAGACACATATGCTTGTGCTTTATTCCAAATTGACTTTTGGAATTTCTTATAGATATGCATATCTATATAATCATATATTTCACATGTTGTAATATACATACCCTCTATAAGGTCAATGTATTTAACAGATTCTTAATTCCAAGGGTAAATTACACTTTTCGTCCTTTATGTTTGTATCACATTGCAATGGATAGCCTTTAACTTTAATAATTACAGTCACAGTCCTTTTTTTGTAAAACTCGTTACACCATAGGTCCTTTAGCACTAACCAGATTAAAATTCTCAGTTAAGTCTATTCACTTAAGGGTATTATTGTCATTTCATGCTTTTAATTAAATTGTTTCTTAATAATAAAATAAAAAGATTACATAAATAAATCATCTTCCCCAATTCCTCAACCCTAAATCACCATCATCCTACCACCATGGACCCCCACCCCCACTATCTTCCCCCAGTTCCACGAAATTACAATTTATGAAAACAAAAACAGAGCTTAATACGTAAAAAATTGAGCAAAATTACGTAACCTTCCATAGAAAAAAAAAACAAATTACATTCCAGAACCATCCAACGAAAAAATAAAGCAAATTCGAGGCAGAAAAATTCAAAAAAAATCTACAAATTCAACGAAAAAACCATAGCAAATTCAACAAAAAAAATAATAATCTCAGATTCCACATGGCAACCAATTTCAAACCAAATACACGTCAAAAACCTCTAGAATCCTCCAGAACCATCCAAAATACAATAAAATAGAAACCTGAAGTTAAAAGCTCTGATTGGCTGTAATGGCGGACTGTAACACACGACACAAACTCCCAAAAAATTCCTTGGCGGAAACGACAAATGGGTTCAGATTTGAAGCTTCCAAAACATGAAATTGAAGACTTTGAAGGAACATAGAAACCCTAAAAATGAGGGATGCGTGTGTGTTTATGTGAGAGATGGTTTAGTTGAGATAGGGTTTCATGGTGTTCAGTGTTCTAGGGTTGCGGAATTTGGGAAGATGAAGCTGATGAACTCCGACACACACTCCTGCACCGTCTCCTTCGCTTCCTTCGATATCTTCAGATCTAGTGGTGGGTTGGTGGTTGTTGGTGGGTGGTGGAGGTTTGATGCTGATGACTGCTGGTTTGTTGAGAGAGAAAGAGTTCAAAGTGTGGGAGAGTGAGAATGAAAGAGAGAAAGGGTAATTATATTTCATCTTATTTTTTTATTTATATTATAAATAACCAAGTAAAAAGACTAAACTGCCCTTAAGTGAATAAACTTAACTGAAAATTTTAACCTTGTTAGTGCTAAAGGACAAAAGATGTACTGAATTTTCCTAATAAAGGACTGTGACTGTAATTATTAAAGTTAAAGGTTATCCATTGTAATGTGATACAAACATAAAGGACGAAAAGTGTAATTTACCCTAATTCCAATAACAAGTCAGATATCAGATCATGATACTATTTAGGGAAATCTTGTCACTTGTTTGACATATTATATACCCCGTCTTATTCGGTTCTCGCCGGAGAGGTAACCTCAGTATATCCGGACAAGCTGGAGAGTCTGCTACACCATACCCAGTCTTGCCGGAGAAAATTTTCTATTTCCCATAAATAGTATCTTTTCAAGATTTTAAAAGTGTCTCTTTTATTAGGGCTTTTATCCAGAATCAAGGAAATTTGTATTTCCATAACATATCTTTATTCTAGACCAAGTAATATCAATAAGCAAGAATTAATAGTAATTAAGTGTTATTACTTATTTATCATATCTTGCAATATTCTAATTATCATTCTTATGGCATACCAAAACCCATCATACTTTATTTAAACAAGTACTTACCTTATCTCGAAGCTTATACTAAGGCATCTTTTCTTAAGTTCAAGTCTAAATGCTATCAGGTGTGCTACCAATTAATAGCAATCTCCTAACTCTTTTATTTAAGCTTAGGTATTATTATCACAACACTTATAGGGTTAAAGCAGTGGCTCTGATACCACCTTCTGTCACGACCCCCGACCCACCCTGGACGGAATCGGGAGCCGCGAACAGCCAAGTGGTACTGGTGATTATTTTGAAAAATATTGCAGCGGAAATTTCATCAGGATCGTGAGTTTGGAAAAATATCAGAGTTTAGAAAACACCGGATTTTATTTATTAAATAGATGGGATAAACCCATGTTTTACAAAGGTAGCTTTAATAAGGGATAAACCCAATTACATAAAACAATATTTCTTAATTTGATTTAATTAATAAAATATCCACTTCTTGAAGCATTTCAGTGCTGCATCCAACTCTAATTCCTGATCTACTGTAATTACCTGAAACGCGTTTTAAAAAGGTTTTATCAGCAGGAAATACTGGTGAATCATTCTATTTACTAAAATGACACGTTTGTTATAATTTACAGTATTAAGAGAGATTACAATGTTTCCAGATATCAACCAACTACCCACGGTATTTGTCACTCGACTCGTTTCTGTGACTATGGTCATATCACCCATTGGCTACCCCGTTGTCCAATGGTGAAGATTATCAAGTAATGTATGCAAAACCCCACATACCGGCTGTAATTTGGTGATTACAAAAACTTAATCACTGTAATTATAACTTTGAAAATAAACATGCTTTTGTAAACAAATTTGATAAAAAGAGAATGACTCACATTATAAACATGCAGATTTATACGGGCAGAATTTAGCCTATTGATTAGTCTTGTAACCTAGTGCACACGAACTCGGTAAGTAACTAATACAACATTCACGATAACTCACGAGATTAAAACCCTCACGACAAATGACAAAGTGCAATCACTTAAACATCCATCGGATTCACAACGAATGACAGAGTATTCCCCGAGTTCGGGTGGTACTCAAACATCCTGTCGGAATCACGACTAATGACAAAGGATAGTACTTAAACATCCGGTCGGATAGTTTCAATGGATCGGATATTGAATCGTAGCAGCGATCGAGTTAATACCCGGTACCGTAATAGCACCTCACTACTTTGAAAGTGAATTTCGAACAGAATTATGAAGGATTTGAAAGTTTCGTCGACACCAGTGAACTGCTCCTGGCATGTTCTATTTATAGCTGAAAATTGGGTCTCACGTGGCCCGCGTGAACCTCCAGCCGATCCTTACGCGGCCCGCGTGGGAGTGTGGATCAAATCGGATGTTGTTGAGTCACCGGTGGTCGCGACACGTGTGATGACACGTGGCCTTCATGCATATCCGGAGACCCACGAGCTGTCGCGGCCCGCGTGATCTTCTGTCTATTCTTTACGCGGCCCGCGAGAAGACTAAGTATCTGATTTTCTTGATTCTTGATATGGATTGGGGTTTCAGGTGTCCGGGATTTTACTTACGGATTAATTTGGGACCTTTTTGAATAAAATTATATCACAAGGAAAATTGGAATAAAATAGTGAGAAAAGAGAATGGACCCACTTTGTAACTTTAGGGTTCAACTAGAAAGCCTCCTGGTATAAATTTTGGGTATAACTTCTGAGCTATTTTAAAATATATATATATATATATATATATATATATTTGTAATTGTAATTGTGTTAAGTATAGTACCCGTAATTCAACCTTATCCCGATGTCCCGAGACAGAACCCCAATAAACTTAGTCGGGCCGAGCCCTGACATGCGTTATGGGTTCCAGATCAATCGGAAAGGGTAGCGGTGATCGGGAGTTAAAACACTTAAAACGGGGCAGGGCTTTATTATTATTACAAGTAAAATAAATAAATAAAAAATAAGAATAACATTTCGAGAGATATATGAACCGAAAGATGGGTAGGAAATTTTGGATATGGCCTACTATTTATATTGAAATTATAAAATGTAAATTAGGCTTTTGAAGTAAGCTGAGGACACGAAATTGCCTACGTGCATTTCTCTTATCAATTCATAAGTTTTTAGATTATTTTAATGTACACGTAAGTGTACACATCTAACTTCATTTTAATTATATTTTATTATATATATATATTATAATTAATTTATCTGTTTCACTTATTTGGCGCTTATAACTTCTAAAATATGGCGTTCTATAAAATAATAAATATGTTATTAGAATGAGAATATTTTTTTCTACATTTGGGTCTAAGTTTCATTAAAAATAGAGTAGGTTCAAAATACAATGTATTTTTATAATTTAATTATTATACGGTTCCTAAGCCCGTCTAGGTACTTCATATTTCTTACAGTCAACTTACCTATAGGCTACCTGTCTAATAATATAAGTTTTTATATACTTTTATTTTATTAGAAAGGTCACCCATATACAAGCCAATTAATTAATATACCATTTCAACCAACTATATATAAAATAGTTTTTAAAACTATTCGGGTCGAATAGTTATATTAAAAATAAAACTAGTTACTAGTGGCTAAAACAATCCTATAATTCTTATATAAAAATAGGAATGTTACAAGGCGTATGATTAGTTAATGCATATGCATTCATATTTTCAATAATTTCAATATCTTTTTGTAAAGCTTCCAAGGTGCACCCAACAAACTGCTTTAGGGTGTATTTATACTTGACATGCTATTTTATCCAATCCATGCAATCAACCCTTAACTCTTTTTTGAGTTGAGCACCATTGATTGTTGTGTCTTTGGAACTCTCGAATGAATTTGGACATAATTTATCTTCAAGGGTAGCCATTTTCAATAACTCTTGTTCTATAAACTTTGCCACAACTACATGTGGTTGAACTTTTCTATTTTCCAATTTGAGAATCGAATGCCCTTCTAATTAATTACTAACTAGCTTAATTCAATTGAGACTTTACTAGCTATGATTAGAGAAAAAATTAATAATTTGTCATCTTGTAATTAGGCTTTAATTTATTATCACTCTAATCCACAATAAATTTTTATGATGTATTATGCTTTGATATTTGTGGCTTGTGGATTGTGGATGATCTCTCATTCTTGAGCTTTGTAGGTTTTGAATCTTCATCACCTGTTAGTTTTGATCTTTGCTTATGCATGATCTTTAACAATATGATGCACTTGGTGATTTATTACCCTTGATGATTTGTTGCACTTATGATTTTTGTAATTGATATCTCAATCTTGAACACTATAATCTTGATTTATGATTTGATATTTGCACTTGGCAAGTCTTATATGTGGTGATCTTTGTGATTTGTAAATTACTAAGTGTTAAGTGACATGTATGTAGCATCTGCACATCCTTAATTGACAACCATTAACATAAGTGATAAATTCAAGACACTATCAAATAAAGGAACCATTTAGGATTTTAATAATTTCATAATCTTTCTTAATCATTGTTTTCCCAACATAGACCTTAAGGAAGTTGGAAACTAATGTACTAATTAAAATGCACAAAGTACAAATTGAAATAGCATAGAAAAAAAGAGAAATAAATGATTGCATAATTCATGCTTGTGGTTCACATAGAGTACTTGGGCTTGCATGGGAGCCTTCAACCTAATTTATCAATCCCCCTCCCCCCCCCCCCCCCCCCTTTATGTGTTTTGTGAACATATCAGTGTGACACCAAATCAATTTGTTGATGCGTATATGTTTTGGTTGCTGCCAAGCGAAGTCAATTGAAGTACACCATGAGAGAACCTCCGTTTGACCCGAATGTACAACAATCGGTAAATTGATCATATCTTGACTCACGTCCATAAGCCGACTAGGTCGACATAAGGAACAAATTTAGTAAAAAGAAAGAACTTTGAAATCAATAGGAACAGACGAAAGTAGAAAGTTACTCGAGGTTTTGGAAAAAAGTAATAAAGACTAGAAAAGCTTAAGAACAACTTTAGCCGAAGATAACAAAACTCTGAGTAAATGGGCAAGAAGTTGGACGAACATCACAAGGCTCAAAGTGTTCATAGTTTTTGGTTGCCTTTATATACTCTCAATGAGTTATGTTGATATCCACAATTGGGTCTGGTTTTTCAATATGTGATTTTGGTTTAAACCTCAATTCAAAGCATTTGATTCGGTTTGAAAGTTTTGACGTGGACTGGACACTTTTTTATTATGAAAATTGAGATTTTTACTTTTTTCAACCTACCAATGAGCATCCCTACTAACAACTCATTCTATATTGCAACACATTTCCCAATAAATATGAAAGTATTAAAGTGTATTTAAAAAATAAAGTTAAATTAAAAAAGTTAGAAAAACAGGTATATGTATCGACTACTACATTTTCTTCCGCATTAACGACAAAGCAACCAAAGGTAACTTATCTCCATTCCAAAGAATTCCATCAACGACAACACTTCTTTCGGACCAAAACCGTCATGACAATTCTTCATCGTTGGTAACTTGCCAGAAGTTGCCAAATTACCCTATCCGTCATAGTTTTCTTGTAAACAATAAAGCTCACATGTAGTTGTGGCGCACTCTTAATTACAACATGTTGTACCAGTTTAGCCTTCTTAACCTTTAACCTTGAATGACAGTAGCAACATCACCGGTGATAGATTTCTCTAGTGGATAGTTACTTCATACACATTTTCTTCAGTAGCATAATTAAGACTAGACATATAATCTTTATCAATGACATATCTTTTAGCAATACCCGACTTAAAATTTTCCGATCGTCAATTCTCAAGTATGTTAAACCTAACACAGTTTCAATTTTGATTTCAGTTTCAAGCCGGTTCAATTTTGATTTCAGTTGCAAGTTACCCTATTCCACACCCCTAAATTGTTTATAATAATGTTTATTTTTATAACACAAACACACACAAAAAAGGTAAATTGGATTTAAATAATCTCAGTTTTCTCAATTTGGCCGATAATATCTCACCTCAGTTATTGGCCGATAATAATCTGAACTGGTCCACTTTTGGCCAATCATAGTCTGCGTTAAATATATCTTAATGGAGTTTAGTTTTTTCCGAATTACAAACTGATGTTTAAGGCTTTTGATTAGAACGAGAAATACGAGTTGATTGATGTAAAATTTACCTCGAAATACTGTCCCAAACGACGAAAACGGTGCTTCAATTCGGGTGTTTAAACTTCTAATTAACAAAAATCAAGCCGTTTGAAGCATCGTTTCGAGGTAAGTTTTACATAAATCGACTCGTATCCTCGTTCTGATCAAAATTCATAAAACATTAGTTTGTAATTCGGAAAAAAGCTTAACTCCGTTAAGCTATTTTTAACGGTGCACTATTATAGGCCAAAAGTACATCAGTTCGGATTATTATCGGCCAATAATTGAGTTAGGATTATTATCAGCCAAATTGAAAAGGCTGAGATTATTTAAATCTAATTTGAAAAAAAAAAACTAAGAATTAAATTAAAGTGAACCAAAAAAAAATATTAATTACCAAAAACAATAATAAAAAAAGTTCCAAGAAAAGATGAACAACTACATACATTTTCTTCCCCCCATCATCCCCAATTCCTGTGTTCTCTCATCATACATACAATACCTTCTTCATTTCAATCTCTTCTCATCCCAAAACTCTTTCTTTTTTCCACCCACTTCACTCCGATCCCACTCCCATATTCAACAACCAAACCCCAATTCATTCTCCGTACGATCTAATGTTTCTTGATTGATTCGGTTTTCACATCGACAACAAAACCATGTTGGCGATTGATTGATTGGCGTTAAAAGGGGATCGTTTAATCGATTCAAAGGGTTGTTAATTTGAGATCTGAATGGTATATTTTGAATTGAAGATTGGGTAATAAGAAAATTGATGGATATGGATTGTAATGGGGAGGTGGGTCGTCTTGATCCTGAATTGTTGCAGCTGAATGAAGTGTCTTCTTTGGCTATTAAGTCGAATTCTTTCGTTGCCGATAAGTTGTTTGATCAATGGCTTTCGCTTCCTGAATCTACTGCTTTGGTAATTCATTCTTGTTATTTGATTCAATGTTTCATGTTCAATGGTAGTTTGTTATGTTTTTTTTTTTTTTTTTTTTTTTTTTTTTAATTTCTTTTGTTAATTGTAGGGTCATATAATGATGATATGGTGAAATTCAATGCTATTGGTTTTTTTTTTGTGTGTGTGTGTGTGTGTGTGTTTTCGTCTAATTTGGGAATTTCACGGTTCGATTTGGGTGGTTTGTTTGATTAATGGAAATGTGGTACCCTAGATTGAGTTAGGATATCACTCTAGGTGGTTGAAGACATAGTTGTCAATAGGCGCTATAGCGATCGCTATAGCGCGCTACTAAGCGAAGCGATGTAGTGTCGCTATTAGGGTTATAGCGACTGATAGCGAGAATAGCAACAGTTAATATTATTTTTTTTTATATAAATAGTAATTAGATATAGCTATAAAATTCGAGCCGGGGGTCTCAATGGAAGCAGCCTCTCTATTCTTACGGGGTAGAGGTAAGGCTGTCTACATCTTACCCTCCTCAGAAGTCAGGCCCTACCTAAGCTTTGCTATTGGTGGGATTTACTGGGTATGATGAAGATGATATAGCTATAAAATAGCTGGATTATAGGTTTTTGTTAAATATACATGTAAAATAGCATATAGACCAGGGTATTTTGAAATAATATACATATAAAAATTTTCTGAATTCTTTTTCTAGTGCATCATTATTTTTAAAACAGCGGTCGCTATTTTTTCGCTATTCACTATGTAGCATATAGGTCCCTTGTCGCTATTCACTATTAACAACTATGGTTGAAGACGTAAGGTGCTTAAAAATGAGGGCCCAAGCAAGCAAGGCGCACAGAGTAAACATGTTCTAGGCAGTTTTTAGATGTTTTAGACTAGTTTTCAGACCGATTTAGATGTTTTTTATATTTTGTTTTTGCAAAATTTGGCCGTTTATTTTTGTTTTCTTGCCCCTATGCGCCTTGATGGACGCAAAGCATTATTGCGCTGTGCGGAACCTGGGCCTTAGACTACATACGGTAGAAGCGTTTGAAATTCTGAGATAAGGAGAGACAATTAGAGGTACCCTTTAAAAGGGGGGGGGGGGGGGGGGGTTGCTTGTTAAATCTGCATATCTGCAATTTTGAGTTTTGATCTGACGGATAATAAATATTTGGATAAAGGCAGATTGATTATGATTATCTACTTTAAGAGACTATTATAATTATGCTTAAACTTTGCAAATATAAAGTAATAACTATCGAAGAACTTAGCTTTTGTCCTTTAACTATAATAAATAGGAAACTATTGGTGTTTCTTCACTTACCAAATTCAACAAGATATGCTTTGGGACTTCTTAAATTATTGGTTTTTTGTTATAAAAAAAGAACTATTTTTTTTTAATCTTTTAGTTGAAATTAATAACAATATCTATTGGTATTTCTTCTCTTACCTACTCCTATTTCATCTTTAACTCACTCATGGTTGCTATATTTATAGCTACATTACTTTAATAACTTGATAACTAAACCACATGCTTCTAAGTTCATTCTTACATCAACTGTGTATACCCCCTTTATATGTTATATTTCCTTGCTACATTACTTCTATCCTTTTTGTTGCATTCCCTTATTATTAGCACTTAAATAACGCATACATTTCCCTTATTTTGTTTTGAGTAAAGTACACGGATGTTCCCTATGGTTTACTTAAATTTTGGATTTGGCCCCTAGCTTTCCAAAAGTACACAGATGGTTCCTATGGTTTGCACTCTGTAACACATTTAGTCCCCAACTTTTTCCAAAAGTACATGGATGGTCCCTGTGGTTTGCACTTTGTCACGCATTTAGTCCCTCACTTGGACATGCTAAAACATTTAGATTCGTTGGCTAGGGACTAAATGTGTTACAAAGGGACCATCGGTGTACTTTACTCTTTTGTTGTTTTAGCATAAATTTTTATCACAAGCAATCAATATTGTAAGGATCCTTTAAACATCTTAATTACACTACCCTTGTAAAATAGACCTCTGCACTATTTACAAGCAAGCATAAGTTTTCATCATATTAGAACTCATAACTTAGTATTACACTCTCTAGCATCCATTTGTGCAAATAGTTTTTTCGTATACAAGATAGAATATTTATGTTTTTTTTTTTTTGTTTTTTTTTTTCCTTCTTTTTTGTAAATAGGTGAAATCTTTGCTAAATAAGGCTAAGGCAGGCGCTTCATTGAATGTAGCTGGAGCAACTTCCAGCCCAAAGTCTGCCGGCAACAACCTTGTGCCTCCACTTTCACCAAGAAGCTCTTCGGGTTCTCCTCGCATAACAAAACAGAGGGGCCCGTCTGTTCTAGGTTCTCCTTTGAAAGTAATTACCGAGCCCATCAAAGAGATAATACCTCAGGTTTGCTACCCCAATTACTAATTCTTGTATGCATTGTGCCATTGCTTGTAGTAGAGGTGGAAAATGAGCGGGTGAGTCGGGTAAATGGGATCTGGTCAAATGGGCAGTTTTTGTCAGGTCAAAATGAGTAGCTTTTTTTTTTTTTTTTTTTGCAAATCGAAATGTGTCGGGTCAAGTTGTGTTGTGTTGACTCAAGACACTTTTTGTGCAAGTTCTTTTAAACATCATTATAGATATATATGACTCAAATACTATGCAATTAATATCGGTGATATATCGGGGTCCCCATGTAAAATATCGGTACCTGTATTATCATCGATATTGACCGGTATAACCGATAAATCACCCTTAGTTGACCGATATAACCGATGTATCACTGAATTGTTAGTGTTAAATTTCTATATATATAAATTCTGCATGATATTAAAATTACCGATATCCCATCGATATCTCACTATATCTCAAATATCGATATTTTACCACATTAACTGCATAGCTCAAATATTATTTCAGAAACTATTTTATTACACTATTAACCCCGTTTTGGTATTTTGACCCCTTTCTTTTTTAACTACTCCCTTCGTCCCAAAGTAAATGTTCACTATAGTCTAGATAAAAGGCACACAGTGTGACAAACGTGCAAGTAATGCATTTTTAAATATGTAGAAAGGTGGACATTTGTTTTCCAGCGGAGGGAGTGATTTTTTTTATTTATTTAATTTTTAATCAGGGTCGTCCGACTCTTTATGCATAAAACATAACACGAACATACCCGCGGTTTCTTTAATTTATTTAGATTTAACTAAAATAGTTTATATGGTTGCAGTTCTATTTTCAAAATGGACGTCCACCCCCTAACGAACTAAAAGAACGTTGTTTATTTAGAAGTAATCAGTTCTTCTATGGTCATGCCAATGGCCTATCATTGGATGGTGAGTTTTACATTTTAGCTGTTTTTTTTTTTTTTTTTTACTTTTTATACACCATGTAATAATATAACTAATTTTTTATTTTTGCTTTGAATGAATAGAGTTTAAACCTGTTACGAAGGAAATATGCATGCTGCCATCGTTCTTCTCTACGACTCTTTTTAAAAAGATAGACGTTGGTAATACTGGCGTTGTAACCAAGTGAGTTTCTTACTTATATTTTCTAACATAAAAAGTTCGTTTTAATCTTACGCGATGGTTGATGTATCAACTATATTGTTTCTAATAATATGTTTTCAGGGATGCATTTGTGGATTTTTGGGTCAATAACATGCTGACAAAAGACATAGCAACTCAGATATTTATGTTATTAAAGCAGCCTGATTTGAGATATTTAACTCAGGTCATTTTTCTTAGTTTTTTTTTTTGGAAGGTGACTTTCTATGTACTGGACCAGTGGTCACCGGGTTTATGTCAAAGACATTCCCCCGTCAGCCCCGCATCTGCGGACGCGATGTTCGATTGGGCCCCGGCCTGCCGCGTGAGCTGACTTCCGCCCGGAAACCATACTGCCCCCACACGAGAGACTCGCTGGGGTAACAGAGACTCGCTGGGGTAACATCTGCGGACGCGATGTTCGATTGGGCCCCGGTCATTTTTCTTAGTTATTTGGAATTTTAAAAATGTTACATTTTTTGGTTTAGTAATGTCTGCCAAATATAACATTGACTTTCTTTGAGTTATAAAAACAATAATTGCATATTGTTTGAAAATTAGAGATATATCGACTTTTAAATCAATATGACATGTATTTGTACTTTTTACATATTATCAGGTACTTTATATAGATTATGAGTATAGTAAACAGATGATCCCTGTGGTTTACCAAAATTTTGGATTTGATCCCTAGCTTTTCAAAAGTACACTGATGGTCCCTGTGGTTTGCACTTTGTAACGCATTTAGTCCCCAACTTTTGCCAAAAGTACATGGATGGTCCCTGTGGTTTGCACTTTGTAACGCATTTAGTCCCTAACTCGGACATGCTAAAACCTTAAGATATGTTGGCTGGGGACTAAATAGTAAATACGTTACAAATTGCAAAGCACAGGGACTATCCATGTACTTTTGGAAAGCTAGGGACCAAATCCAAAATTTTGGTAAACCACAGGGACCATCCGTGTACTTTACTCATAGATTATAGTCTAGTCTGTATCATAGTTGTTAAAGGCACTAGGTGCACTCAAGGCGCATAGGCCTCGCCTGGGGCCTAGGCACAAAAAAAGCGAGGGCCTGAGAAAAATAAAGCGTATAATGAGAAAAAAATAAAAAATATATTATATATTAGAAAAGAATACTATTCTTCAAATAAAATTAACAAAATCTATTATGTAACACTTTATATCAGGTATTTAGTACCAAAAGTTCTAAAATTAGTGTATAAAAGTAGTTTTCCTTAGATAAAAGTAGAAATTTGGCTAGAATCTTGTCGGAATTTAGAGAATTTTGCTGGAAACTCTCCGCAATCTAGGTATCTCGCCGGAATGTGTGCCTGAACCATCATCTGGAGAATTAAAGCGCAATTTCCTCGACTTAAAGCGCAACTGCCTCGCCTCGCCTTAAAAATGGGCCTAGGCGCAAGAGGCGATGGCTTTTAACAACTATGGTCTGTATGCAGGATATAAGGGCAAAGCTGGTAATATATCACTATACCTTTTTAAAAAAAATCATCAATTAAAAATAACAGTAGCAATGAAGTGAGTTTGTTCTCTTTCCCTCTAGATGTTTAGTTTTCATTACCTTGCTTCTTTTATTGATTTATTTATTTTGTTATATATAATCTTTTAACCGTAAATTGAGAACTATCATATTAATTTGTTTTCAACTTGGCTATAGGAGGATTTCAAACCGATACTTCGTGAGCTACTGACAACGCATCCAGGGTTGGAATTCTTACAGAGCACACCTGAATTTCAAGAGAGATATGGTATATTCTTTTTCGAGACAAATTACATGAAATAGAAACAAACTTTTCATCATCAATTTTATCAAGGAATATTAAGTTAGGGGATAACAGAAAGTTAGAAACCAACGACAGTTTCTTATCGTCTTTTGCAACAAAGTTACATATTTTTATAGATTGTGGAAAATAATAATAGCAGATCTTTTTTATTTTTGCTGATTTAAAAAAAAGTTGTTGATATGGCGTCTTAGGCTATGGGGTGTGGGATAAAGCCCCTTTATCAGGACACGTCAGCGCCACCTAGGATCCACGTCAGCCAGGGGGCTTTATCACTCCCTCCCTTAACTTGCAGGGTGTGGAATAAAGCCCCGTCATCATTACCTAATCATTTTTTTTATTTATATATTTTATTTTTTTAAATTAAATGCCAATTTTAATAACTATAAAAAAAACCATAATTTCATTAAAAAAAAATAAAAACATTACAAAGTCATTAAAAAAAACATAACGTACTAGAATAATTGTTGATTTATGTTTTTCAACTAATTTGTTAGTGGTATGGAAAAGGTGTAAAGTTTTATCTGTTTATGCGTTTTTCTCTATTATCTATTGAATACAATTATTTGTTTTAAGATATTTTTTATTGTTATTGCCAGCTGAAACGGTAATATACAGAATCTACTACTACGTGAATCGAGCGGGTAACGGTCATCTTACACTCAAGGAACTCAAACGTGGAAACTTAATTGCTGCAATGCTTCACGCCGATGAAGAAGAGGACATAAACAAAGTTTTAAGGTAATAGTTTATCAAAAAGATATTAATTTTTATTGTTCTAAATCAACTATATTTTTCACATTAAAAGATGAAACTATAAATTTTGACTTCAGGAATATTTATTCATCTTTTTATTTTTATTTTTAATTAGGTTTTTCTCTTATGAGCACTTCTACGTAATATATTGTAAGTTCTGGGAGCTGGACACTGATCATGATTTCTTGATCGATAAAGAGAATCTTATACGATATGGTAACCATGCGCTCACTTACAGAATTGTTGATCGAATATTCTCTCAGGTTTGTAACGTTTATGTGAAGAATTATTATGTTCTTTCATCAATAAAGGTTATGTTTTGTCCCCTTGGGTCAAATAAAATAATTAGCTTAAAATGAAACGGTCAAACAATTAAATTATAAAAAAATAGTTCAAAAGGAAATGAGTCAAAGGGTCGAGTAAGGTCGAAAGTTGCCCAAATTGTTTAATTACAAAAACATCCTTAATCATTTAATCAAAAAAATCTGGTATTATTATTTTATGAGTAAAGGTACACGGATGGTCCCTGTGGTTGACCAAAATTTTGGATTTGGTCCCTAGCTTTCCAAAAATACACGGATGGTCCCTGTTGTTTGCACTTTGTAACACATTTAGTCCCCAATTTTTTGCCAAAAGTACATCATGGTCCCTGTGGTTTGCACTTTGTAAAGCATTTAGTCCCCAGTTTTTTTTGCCAACAGTACATCATGGTCCATGTGGTTCACTGGTTTGCACTTTGTAACGCATTTAGCCCCCAATTTTTGCCAAAAGTACATCACGGTCCCTGTGGTTTGCACCTTGTAACGCAATTACTCCCTAACTTGGACTTGCTAAAACCTTTAGATTTGTTAGCTGGGGACTAAATGCATTACAAAGTGCAAACCATAGGGACCATCCGTGTTCTTTTGAAAAGCTAGGGACCAAATCCAAAACTTAGGTTAACCATAGGGACTATCCGTGTACCTTACTCTTATTTTATTTAACAAACTAACTAACTTTTTTAAATGGGTAGAAAGTGTTTTGAGATCACCTTAACCGAACCTACCCGACCCGACCCAACCCAACCCGTTACCTAACCTGCCATTTTTCAACCTGTATGTCTTTTTAATGCTTCAGTTAAATCTCAGGTTCCAAGAAAGTTCACGAGTGATGTTGAAGGGAAAATGGGATATGAAGATTTTGTTTACTTCATTTTGGCTGAAGAGGATAAGTCATCTGAGCCGAGTCTTGAGTACTGGTATAATCGTAATTTTATCTTTGGTGCATCGCATTAGAGTATTATTATAATCCCTATTAGACCACCCGTAGTGGTTGCCCTTTGGGGCGTTTTTTGTGCTCAATCACGCCCAATCTCGCCCACATGCCACTACGCATGGGCGTGTTTGGCATATTTTTTGTTTAGGCATGTTTTTAATCACGCTCATGGGGCAATTGTTTGGCCAATCATTTTTGAGCTTCCTTTTTTTTAGCCAATAGGTTTTTTGGTTGGTTTTTTATTTATATTTAATTCTCTACACCCTTTTAACATAATATGCCCACATCCCAGTTCCCCACTACACCCATTTTAGAAAAACGCCCAATAATGCCCCTTGCTGACTGAGTTGCCACATGGCGCAAAACGCCCAAGGGTGGATCTTGCCCACTACGCATGGTCTTATAATAAATGATTCCAAAGAATCCACGTGTCACTACTAGAATCAGTCTCTCACATTTATCTTTTACACTAGTTTGAATTCAAATTTAATTTTTACTTCCTACAATGTAGAAATATACATGTTAAATCATTATATATAATCTCTATCCCTATCTTTATATTATTATTTATTTATTATGCCTTATACCTATACCTATACATAATAATAAAAAAAATTTAAGGGACACATGGCACAATTCTAGGCAACCTTAATTTTTGTTTTTCGCGTAAACCGTATACCCATTTAACTTACATGCGGATCCTTGCCTGTTTCAAATTTACCCGATTTCCTTTTCAATATTACATTTAATACATTTCTTATTTCGTTTTCATCAACCTCACACAGTTTTTCATTATTTAAACTTTACCATTTTATTAAATTTTAATTTATTGTTATTTTGTTTCCGCTTTTTTCAAATTTAAGAGTTGTGATTCTCATTTTCTTCTTTTGCCTTTTATGATCCCACATATTTAAAATTATAAAAATAAAACCAAGTTTTACTAATTCAAGCCGTGTATTGCACAGGGTTAAAATGTTCGTTAACAAAAAGATGAAAACTTGTTTTCAGGTTTAAGTGTATAGATTTAGACGGAAACGGTGTGCTGACAAGGAATGAGTTACAGTTTTTCTATGAAGAGCAGTTACATAGGATGGAATGTATGGCCCAAGAGCCTGTTCTTTTTGAGGACATATTATGTCAGATAGTCGACATGGTTAAACCACAGGTACCCAGCTCGTCTTGGTGTAACGGGTCATACCCGGTTGGGTAATGCGTTAAAATGGGCTCATGTTCAAATGGGGTAATTTTTTGTAAGGTCAAAATGGGCTGGGCTAGTGTTATCATTGTCTTATTTAATGTTAAGTGCTAGTCATAGTTTCAATCGTAATTACAAATTTACAACAAAAACATACAAATATACATAAAATAGCAACGTTTAAACTATAAACATGATTCTTAATTTTACTTTTAACTTTTGGCATAAAATACCCAATCAGTTTAAGTTATGACATAAAAATGTGAAAGTGGGTCCATCTGCAAGCCATGCAGTTAATGTGGTAAAATATTGGATATCGGTCAAGGACCGGTATTTGAGATATAGGCTATCTCGGTGAGATATCGGTGGGATATCGGTAATTTTAATATCATGCAGAATTTACATATATAGCAATTTAACATTAACAATTCAGTTATATATTGGTGATATATCGGTCAAATATCGCCGATAATATTGGTACCGATATTCTGACCAAATATGATATTTGACACACGATATTTTACATGGTGACCGATATTAACTGCATAGTCTGCAAGCCTAAAATATATCATTTAGCATAAACCGTGTTAGATTTGTGTTCTCATGCTCATGTCGTGTTTTGGTCAGAATTCGATCACCGTTTAAATGGGTTAGCCATGTCAACTCATATATAACCTGAACCTACGTATTTTGTGTTAGCAACTGTCGCTCCTATTTTTTGTTTGACCTGTTCTTCTGTGTAAAAACGCAACCTAAAATTTAGCGGTTCGTAAAATCATTAGTAAATGGGTCGATATGACTCACCTCTAGTTCTCATATAATTATCACATATATTATTTAATCAAAAAATATTCGACTTACAGGATGAGGCGTATTTTACTTTAAACGACTTGAAAGGAAACAAGCTTTCTGGCAGTTGTTTCAATATCTTATTTAACCTTAATAAGTTCATGGCCTTTGAATCTCGCGACCCGTTTCTCATTCGTCAGGTATCCATCACAATAGTATTTTTTTTAAATTAATATTTTGCTAAAATGAATAGAGGGGTAGAAACGTAAATAACTATTTTGTCGTAAACAGGAGCGTGAGAATCCAACATTGACCGAGTGGGACCGATTTGCGCATCGCGAATATATAAGGCTTTCTATGGAAGACGATGCGGATGATGCTTCTAATGGAAGTGCAGATGTATGGGATGAGTCTCTTGAGGCTCCCTTTTGACTTCAATTTGGAAAACTACTAATTCAGGTATTTAATTTAATGGAATAAATGTTAAGATGTTATTTTTATAAAAGTATAAAAAGTTTAGGAATTATAGTCAATGCATTAAATTAATAGCTATGGTGGGCCACGGGTATTTAAGTTCCACCTATGGTGGGCCCGGGTGAGTTTTCCCGTCTCAAGTTCGAGTCTGGGTGACAGGGGTTTCTCGTTGAGGGGTTTAAATTGGGGATCTATTATTCTATTGTGTGAGGGGGCTCTATAGCGCGGACCCGGTTAAGACAACGTATGCTAGACCTCCCGACATTCGCGAATAATTCACACCTTTCAAAAAAAAAAAGTCAATGCATTAAATTAATAGCTAAATATTAATTCTATCACCCCTTAAAATGCAACAATTTCAGAATTGCAATTAATGCAGGTTTTTGATAGAATGTGATTTAATGAAATATATATTTTTTTTAAATTAAATTCAATCGAATAATAATTTCAGTCTTTTAATAAAATTTAAAATTTAAAGTTTAAATAGAATAATAATTTCAGTCTTTGAATAAAATGATGGGTTTTCTTTTTCGCATAAATTGAAACCAATAGTTGGCCGGGTTGGGCAATTTGAGATTTATACGGTTTGGTTTTGAGGTTTGGCGGTTTGACGGTTTGACGGTCCAGCTGACGGTTTGGAACTTGGAACTGGTCATTTATCATTTATTTAATTTTTTATCTGTTATACATGAAGTTATGCATATGTTTAATATTCCTGAACCATATACATCAACAATTTAATACCAAACTAAAGATTTTGAAAATAAAAAGTAAAAATATTTTCACTTTGTCCTGTTTGAAAGCACTTATACGCTTGTATACTACTTCTTATACATGCCGGTATACCAATTGTATACGTTCATATACCACTTTTTACGCCTGTATAAAACACATAAAGTACCATACACACGTATACATTTTCTTATACATGTATACATAGGGGGTTTAACAAGCACATAGGGGTACATTTAGCCATTTAGGCAAAGCCTTTTTGACCTATTTGACCGTATTCTATTTTCTTAATGAGTTAACTGCCATTTTCGTCTTGGTGGTTTGTCCAATTATGCCCGTCCAGGCCAAATTTCAAATTTTTGTTATTTCAGCCTGACATTCTTAAAACATGCCAGTTCTGTCCAAACAACTAACGTCTGTTAAAACCTGCCGCATAATTGCACAAACCACTGGGACGAAACTGGCATAACAGATGTTAATTTTGGACGGAACTCGCATGTTTCAAGAACGTCAGTGATGGAAATAGTACAAGTTTGAAATTTGGCTTGGGCCGACATAATTGGACAAACCACAGGGACGAAAATGGCAGTTCACTCTTTCTTAATTGACTCGTTCGACCCGCTAGAGATAAAACATGACAGGTGGTCATAAACATAGTTTTATGAATTTACTTTTTATGCAGGTGAAATAGGATGCAATTTTTAATTTAAATCAGAAAGCCCAACAGAAAGGCTGTAAAGTTTCTAGAAACTTCCATCGCGTGAAACGAGCAACTGTCAGGCAAGTAAAACCGAGTTCTCAAATTACGCGGTCGATAGAAGTGTTACATTTTGAACCAAATCGACTCGGGTATTTTTAACAATTGGATTTTCTGTATGTAATATCTTGTTTGAAGATAATACTTTGTTTTGAGACCAACATCAAAGACAATATGTAACCCACCAATAATAAAAGGATATTTGATCAATTCATTGAATTCGTGGTCAACTGTTGACTTATAGAAGTCAATTGATTAAAGTCAAACAAAAAATAGATAATTTAAAAAGGGTACCTTTCAAGTGAAACTAGATAATGACGTCACATTTTTAAAATCAGTTTTTTTAACGGACTCATCCAATTCAGTTTAGAGTCTCATTCTATGTCAAAAGTCAAGCAGTTTGACTTTTGATTTTGACCCGTTTGGTCAATGTTAAGACCCGTTTTAAACTTTTTTTGAGACCATATTATTGTTGTGTATAACGCAAATGTTACTATTACTTTACACCAATATGCCTTCCAGGTGTTTATTTAAATTAGTGTTAATTACGTTACTCGAATACCTTCTAATTAATTATATCCGGAGCTTAATTTTTAGGTTCTTCGATGTCATTATACATATTTTAGTTACATTTATTTTATGAAACACTTTGATAAAAATAAATTCTAGAGCTTTAAATAAAAGTATAAATCTAAATATAATTGGTTAACATATTTTCATGAAAATGTTAAGCCAGTTTTTGTATATTGATGTTCATAGACAGTAAAACACACAAAAAAAAAAGTCACTCAACTCACTTTTAAGATGAGTTTTACGATTTTAAAGTAAGATGTATGTTGCCCCTTAAAATAAGATGTATATTTTTATACATGATAATTAAGTGTTACTTCAACAAATTTTGATTAATTAATTGAGTAAAAGTTATTCATTTACATAATTTTCATATAGATAACTATATAGATTTAATACAAGAAAATTGAGTTTGAAAGACGTTTTAGTTAATAAGAAGAAATTGCGTTATTTGAGGTTTTTCAATAGTATTATAACTTTGATTAAATTAGTATAGTAGAGCAAGCGTTACCATTCAAAAAAAAAAAAAAAAAATTAAATTACTCTTTAGTTTATTATCTTTATTATTTGAGGTTTTTTTTTTGGTAATTTTATATTTAATTATACTTTTTATCTGTAAATAATTAAATAAAACAACCTTGTGAAACACCTCTATACAAATAAAAATTTCAACTCTTCCCAACAAATTTTACCTATACACCCTTAGTCGAAAAATACTCATGGAATACATCTTTCCTTTCAATTTGGAGTTGAAAGATATGCATGGATTGTTAAACATGTAACAATATATGTATAAGAATAATAAGAACCTCTTCAATCCATAAAAACCTTATAACACATCATCCGATTTTCTAATTTGCGGGCATAGACGTTACTGGATTATTGCTGTAAGCTTATAACCTTATGAATTTTATATTTAACGTGTTGCGAAAATACCGTCGCTTATAGTTGTAAACCTATAACCTTATGAATTAGACGTTACGTGGATTATTGTTGTAAGCTTATAACCTTATGAATTTTATATTTAACAGAGGCCGGTTTAGTGTGTTAGCAGGGGTAGCACGTGCTACCCTTTAACCTTATATTTAATTATACTTTTTATCTATAAATAATTAAATACAACAACCTTGTGAAAAACCTCTTTACAAATAAAAATTTCAACTCTTCCCAACAAATTTTACCTATACACCATTACACCCTTAGTCGAAAAATACTCATGGAATATATCTTCCTTTCAATTTGGAGTTGAAAGATATGGATGGATTGTTAAACATGTAACAATATATGTATAAGAATAATAAGAACCTCTTCAATCCATAAAAACCTTATAACACATCATCCGATTTTCTAATTTGCGGGCATAGACGTTACTAGATTATTGTTGTAAGCTTATAACCTTATGAATTTTATATTTAACGTGTTGCGAAAATACCGTCGCTTATAGTTGTAAACCTATAACCTTATGAATTAGACGTTACGTGGATTATTGTTGTAAGCTTATAACCTTATGAATTTTATATTTAACAGAGGCCGGTTTAGTGTGTTAGCAGGGGTAGCACGTGCTACCCTTTAACCTTATATTTAATTATACTTTTTATCTATAAATAATTAAATACAACAACCTTGTGAAAAACCTCTTTACAAATAAAAATTTCAACTCTTCCCAACAAATTTTACCTATACACCATTACACCCTTAGTCGAAAAATACTCATGGAATATATCTTCCTTTCAATTTGGAGTTGAAAGATATGGATGGATTGTTAAACATGTAACAATATATGTATAAGAATAATAAGAACCTCTTCAATCCATAAAAACCTTATAACACATCATCCGATTTTCTAATTTGCGGGCATAGACGTTACTAGATTATTGTTGTAAGCTTATAACCTTATGAATTTTATATTTAACGTGTTGCGAAAATACCGTCGCTTATAGTTGTAAACCTATAACCTTATGAATTAGACGTTACGTGGATTATTGTTGTAAGCTTATAACCTTATGAATTTTATATTTAACAGAGGCCGGTTTAGTGTGTTAGCAGGGGTAGCACGTGCTACCCTTTAACCTTATATTTAATTATACTTTTTATCTATAAATAATTAAATACAACAACCTTGTGAAAAACCTCTTTACAAATAAAAATTTCAACTCTTCCCAACAAATTTTACCTATACACCATTACACCCTTAGTCGAAAAATACTCATGGAATATATCTTCCTTTCAATTTGGAGTTGAAAGATATGGATGGATTGTTAAACATGTAACAATATATGTATAAGAATAATAAGAACCTCTTCAATCCATAAAAACCTTATAACACATCATCCGATTTTCTAATTTGCGGGCATAGACGTTACTAGATTATTGTTGTAAGCTTATAACCTTATGAATTTTATATTTAACGTGTTGCGAAAATACCGTCGCTTATAGTTGTAAACCTATAACCTTATGAATTAGACGTTACGTGGATTATTGTTGTAAGCTTATAACCTTATGAATTTTATATTTAACAGAGGCCGGTTTAGTGTGTTAGCAGGGGTAGCACGTGCTACCCTTTAACCCCGTCTTCGTATTGTAAAAATACTCATCCACTCCGTCTTTGTAGTGTAAAAAATACCCCTCAACTCCGTTTTCGTTATACAAAGGATACCCCTGATCCTATTTTTTTTTTTTTTTTTTTTTTTTTTTTTTTTGGGGGGGGGGGGGGGGGGGGGAGGGGGGTTAGGTTTTTTGGTGAGATATAGTTTTTTTTTTTTTTTTTTTCCCCGGGGGGTGGGTGGGGGTTTTGGTTTTTGGGTGGTGGGGTGGGGGGTTTTGGTTTTTGGGTGGTGGTGGTGGGTTAGGGGTGGGTGTTTAGATTTTGGGTGATGGTGTAGTGGGTTTAGGTTTTAGGTTATTGGACACTTGTCACTCTATAAAGTCTTCTTACACTTCTTATAATTAGGATCCTTTTATAAATAGTTTTGAGTAAGGGAAAGGTGTCCTTCGAGAAATGTTAGAAAAAAAAATCCATTTTCAAAGAAAAACTATTTTATATACTATGTATGTTATAAAAGGAATTTAGTTGAATCAGTAAGCTATAGGGGAAATTTCAGTAATTTGTTTTCAAGGCATACTTATGCTTTGTAAAATTAAATGTTATGCTTTTTATTTAACTTCAAAAAAAATTCTAAAATATATTAAACTTGCGTATATTCACAAAAAAAAAAATTCCATTTAAATAATTGTCATTCCAATCACCAGGGCAAATTACATAAGAATAGCAGGTAGACGAGCAACAAACTGCGCCGCCATCCCTTTCTGAATAGAAAACCCTAATTTACTAAAAACAAAGCCTCGCCCCTGAGGAGTCGAAAAGTTGATGTGGACAACACGCTGAACTCTGGACAAGAAACGATTTAAATTATGGGAATTATGAAGTGAACCCCCAAATATATAAGAACTTAGTTATAATTATTTTGGCATATTTTGGTCAATCCAATTTGACCGGGCGTTTTTTGTCCGTATTGATAAAAAAAACCTGGATCTGTCACTGACCCTTAAATAATTATATATATAAAAATGAGGAGGAGTTGGGTAGAAAGTGGATTTTTCCTATAAAGTCTAGGAAGCAATAAGAATGTGACACATGGCATGGAGAGATTTTGACTAAAAGGTCACTTGTGTAATTTGGCATTTTATTTTATTTTTGGAATTTTATCTCTCATTAACTAACAATGCATAATTATGGAAACTGTTTCTTCATGATTTTCTCAATGATGGTTTTCGAAACATAGTAAGATGTGAACAGCAAGCAAAAAACGAATCATGTCCGTCTTCTTCTACATCACAAACTGAAAACCCAAATTTCAGTTCACGGTGAAGGTGGGTTGTCGTCGTAAGTTAACAGCCGGAGATGGTTGAACGGAGATGAAGATGGTGATTATGATGGGTGACAGCTGGAGACGATGATGAAGGTGGGGGTTGAAGACGGAGGGTGTCGAAGAGAATCGGAGATGACGCCGGAAGGGTGATGATGGAGGATTTCTTGACACTGTGTTTTACCATTCATGCTTGTAATGATGGAGGATTTCTTGACATTGTGTTTTAACATTCATGCTGGTAATGTTGGATGATTTCTTGACGCTGTGTTTTACCATCCATGCAGGTAATGCTGGAGGATTTCTTGACATTGTGTTTTAACAGCAAGCAGATTAATACAGTTGTGTTTTAACATTCATGATGGTAATGCTGTAGGATTTCTTGACGCTGTGTTTTACCATCCATGCAGGTAATGCTGGAGGATTTCTTGACATTGTGTTTTAACAGCAAGCAGATTAATACAGTTGTGTTTTAGCATTCATGTTGGTAATGCTGGAGGATTTCTTGATGCTGTGTTTTACCATCCATGCTGGAGGATTTCTTGACATTGTGTTTTAACATCAAGCAGATTAATACAGTTGTGTTTTAGCATTCATGTTGGTAATGCTGGAGGATTTCTTGACGCTGTGTTTTACCATCCATGCAGGTAATGCTGGAGGATTTCTTGACATTGTGTTTTAACAGCAAGCAGATTAATACAGTTGTGTTTTAGCATTCACGTTGGTAATGCTGGAGGATTTCTTGACGCTGTGTTTTACCATTCATGCTGGTAATGATGGAGGATTTCTTGACATTGTGTTTTAACATTCATGCTGGTAATGCTGGAGGATTTCTTGACGCTGTGTTTTACCATCCATGCTGGTAATGCTGGAGGATTTCTTGACATTGTGTTTTAACAGCAAGCAGATTAATACCGTTGTGTTTTAACAGCAAGCAGATTAATACGCTGTGTTTTCTTGATGTGTTTCTCATGAAGGATAGAAGGAAGAGAGAGAGAAGAGAGAAAAGGAGAGAGATAGAGAAAAAAATCGCAAGAAATGTGGGGTGGTTATGGAATGACAATTATTTCCATATTTAAAACAAGCTAAATGACATATCTACCCCTGATTAATTAAACAATCCTATTTTTAAGAAACACATATTACCAAAATGTCACCAAGATGATCTCAACCATTAAACACACCCATTGGATGGCCCAGATCGCTTCCTAGACTTTCTAGAAAAAAACACACTTTCCGCAGGATCCCCACTCTATAAAAATAATATATATATATATATATAATTATTATATGCAACATTTATAGTGAAATTAGATATGCCAATAGCATACTCAAATTCTTGTCAAGTCCTGGCGACAACGCACTCGTTGAATTCCGCTAGTTATCTTGCAATGTTAGATTGTAATATGTAATTAGTAACATATTAGTAATAGTTTAAAATTGTTTCTTATGCAGAGTAATAATTAGGGAGCCAATTTTGAATAACTAATTTTGTTAAATAAAATTTTATACAAATGTTACTCAAATAGAATTATTCCCAATGTACAAACTGTTTTTTCCAGCTTATCTTGTTATTGTAAGCAGTATATGGATTGTGTGAATGATCTTGTTATCCTGTTATTAAATATTAACTTATAAAGTTGTTAAGCTACCTATGGATTAAAAATCGTTCAACTAGTTTATTGTTGGATTGGAATAAGTGGCAATGTTTGCCTTTGTAATATGTTGTTTGTTGGGTTCTAGCGCCTTTCTGGTTTTCGGTAATGAAATTCGCCGTTCCCAAAAAAAGTTAAAAAAAAACTTATTATAAACGAATTATATTAGTTCAAACACCCTGTATGTCATGTTTCAAATGACCAAACCATATCTTTAGATAGTGTTTTTTCAAAGTGATTATTCACACTTAGAATAATTGTTTTTTTAACAGCAAACTAACATACTCTTAGGTATTAAACTTTTTTGACGAGACTAGAAATGACACATGTTAACACGACCTTGTTGGTCCTTGTACAGTTGTACTTATTATATGCCTCAACAAGTTAGACACACATCTAAACACCCACTAGTAGAGTGGTTGCTGGTTCGAGCCCAAACATAGTTATTTAACCGGTAAATCTCCCTATAGGTATTACTAATGTGTAGTTTTGCGCGTTCTATTTTGTTTAGTCCAGTTCTGTATATCTCTTGATTTTTTTTAGAATCTAAGAAAGTGATATGGAATAGGTGGGATCAACATATATCTTGGTGTTTTGTTTTATGAAGGAAAATATAATGGTCATACAAGCTTTCACACAAGTTAATTGTCCATCATACTCATCTTTACTCTTGGTGATTGTTAGGGGGTAGGGATGGTCGTCACTCATCACACACTCACAACTTCCAATCAAGTTCTACCATGTCATCAAGCATTATTCCATCACTAGTGATGGATTTTAGTGGAAATGACCATCACTCACCACACCCAACAATTTTCCCCACAACCCAACAATTTCCCTCAACTTCCTCAATTTCTTAACGCGTGAAACAATTGACGCGTTATATAATCAACGCGTTATAAAGAAGACCGGCGGCAGTGTTTTGTGTTCATCACGCGTTGTTCAACCTCCATAACGCACAGCCCCGTCCCCCCTATCAAGTAATGATTTATGTTGAATGTGTAATCACGTAATGGGTATTCAAAATCACGTAGTCTTGTGCTGAATATTCAAAATCATATAATCACGTAATAGACTAATGTGTATTCAAAATCTTGTAATTTTTTAAGGGAACTATAGCAATATGCTGCTCGAATTAAAGAGAATAAAATGCCCGTTAACGGTTTAATTTTTTTTAAATATTGACTTATGGCAAAGTTATAATAATCAATGGGGGGAGTTGTTTTAAGTAAGAATGGACTAAATAACCCTTCAAGCCAATGTCACTTGTCCTTCTCTCCATGTCTCGTAAGCTTCGTATGAATTTGTTGTCTTGTATGGGATCCACTCTCTGCATATTAATTATTAATTAAATGTTAAATGGACGTAAACAATATAATTAGTTGCAAATATAAGAACTACGAGTTTTTAGGACATGTGTGTTGTGTCGGGATTGTCAAATCGAACCAAAATTAGACGTAAAAGCATTGAACCACATATGCACATTGCGGGGTGTTAACTAACAAAATTTAGATCGAAACGTAAAATGTTGTCTTAGAAAAAAGAATAAGCGGAAACAATAAGAAAACTACATAAAAAGACATCGAAATGACGATAAGAAGAATCAATTTTTAACACGTCTGAATAACCAAGCTGAACAGTTAAGTAAACATGTCTAAATAGAAAAAAATAGATTCTATTAAAAAGGGAAAAAAACAATTCAACAAAAAAATGTATTAAAACATGAAGAGATAAAGAAACATGAAAAAAGTAAATATCAATAAAAGTATTAGGGGTGTAAATAGCTTTATTACAGTTTATGACTTGTAGTGTTAATTAATAAAAAATACGTAATTACAGTTTAAGGTTGTATAATAACTTTATAAAGTCAGGCATACCGATTAAGGCTAAAAGAGCATAATTGTAAAATAGCTACTAAAGGAAAAAAAAACTATTTCTAAAGTTATAATTTAAATATAATATAATATAATATGATATGATATGATATGATATGATACAATATGATATGATATAATATGATATAGTGGAGGGTTCAAATGAAAAGAAATTCTTTGTAAGAAGAAAAAATAAGAAATTTCAACCAATAGGAATGCTTCATTAGACTTCATTTAATATTTGTACTTAATGTAACTATAAGGGTATATTAGTAAACTTACATACATCATTAATTGGTAGTTTCATCTTTAATAACTAACTATATTAAATTTGTAACTTATTTTTAAGATATATATTTTTCACAAAAAATAAAAATAAAAATTCATTTAAAATGTAGGATAAATACGAGGCGTATAGGATAAATTACGAGTTGTGTAGGATAAATTTCAATATGTGTAGGATAAATTTCGAAATGTGTAGGATAACTTTTGATGTGTGTAGGCAAAAATATTTAGTGTGGAGGATTATAGTCTTAATGACTAATTAATTAGTCAAACATAATAATAAATGAGATGAGAAAAAAAACTATTTAATGTTTTACAATTATACCCTTTTATTTTTTTTCTTCTCAATAAAATTTTCTTCTCAAATGAACCTTCCCCATATGATATAATATAATATAATACAATACAATTTAAATATTACTATCTACTATAATAAAAGAAACCAACTTTTGGACACGTGTCATTCATTGAATGTATCATCAAATCTATATTTATCTTATATTAACTAAATAAATAAATAATAAATTAATATCAAATCTTATCATAATTTAATAAAATATTATCCTCAAATCTAAATTGTTAATTTAATATATTTTTAAAATAAATAACTCTATTTCCTACATATCTTATATTAAATATATAAATAATTCATTAATGTTAAACGTTAAGTGATATAACCACAGGGGCCAAAATCATAATTTACTCTAAATAATAAGATAATTTATGGAACTTTATCCGTAATTTCTTAAATGTTTGAAACATATATTAAATTTAATAATTTAAATTAAATTAAATAATAATTATAAAGTAGATAGTCTAGAATATTGACAACCCGTGTAGTACACGAAGTTTTTAAAGATATAATTTTTTTATCATTTGCTATGTAAAATTAGATTTATTCAACACGTGTAATACGCGGGGTTTTTAAGGATATATTTTTTTTTTTATTTGGTAGATTTTTCAACCCAACTATACACGGGTTTTTTAAAGATACGATGTTTTTAGTATTTAATATGCAAAATTACATTTATTTAACCTATGTAATACACATGGTTTTTAAAGATATAACTCTTTTTTAGATCTATTCAATACGTGTAATATACGGGGTTTTTAAGGACGTAATTTTTTTATTATTTGATAGATTTATTCAACCCGATTATACACGAATTTTTTTTTGATACGACGTTTTTTTACTATTTAGTATACAAAATTATATTTATTTAATCTGTATAATACACCTGGTTTTCAAAGATATAACTTTTTTTTATTATTTGATATATAAAATTACATTTATTTAACCCATACAATATACGGGGTTCATAAAGATATAACTTTTTATTATTTAATATATAAAATTACATTTATTCAACCCGTGTAATACACAGGGTTCTAACCTACTAACATAATATACTAAAATAACTATTAATTTTTAACAATATTTGTTACTTTGGTTTTTATTAAATTACTCGAATGCTCCCTGTGTTTTTTCATATTTCACATATAGTCCTCACTTTTTCTAAATTACATGTTTTCTTCTTATAGTTTATAAGTTGGTGACTTTGGTACTCCCTAGCGTGGATGGATGCTAGTTTTTTGTATTAAGTGGATATAAAATAACGAAATTGGTTGCACACCAACACGAACATCATTTGAAGAAGCATTGTCCAGGTAAAAGAAAATAACTTCTTCTCAATTCCCCACTTTTTAGCAAATTACTAATTTGTTTCAGCTAAAGCATTACCGGTGTACGGAGAAGGCATGTAAGACATTTTTTTCTGAAAAAAGCTATTTATGACATGGCTATTTAGGTATAACTAGGGGTATGAAAAAATAATCTGAATCGCAAACCAAACCCGAGTTGTCCGACGACTTTAGACGCATATCTAAGCATAACCTTGTTGGTCCTTAAACTATTTACTTCATCAAGTTAACACACATCTAAACACCCTCTAGCAACCCTTAAGTAGTTGGAACTCAAACATAGTTATTTAACCGTTTAAACTCCTTATGGGTATTACTAATGTCTAGCTCTGTGCGTTCTATTTTGTTTAGTCCAGAACTGTATATCTCTTGATGCCTTTTTATGATCTAAGAAAGTGATATGGAATATATGGGATCAATATATCTTGGCATTGTATTTGTTTTATGAAGAAAAATATAATGGTCATACAAGCTTTCACACAAGTTAGTTGTCTATCATACTCATCTTTGTTCTTAATGACATATTTCACATTACACTTTCACAAATACTTAGTTTCTTGAAAAGTCATGTGTTCATTCTCATTTTTGTTAGTTAAACTATTTCATAACCTCTTATATCAACCTTAAAAAACGGTTGTGAAAGTAAGGTATTCAAATCCTTAACTTCTTCATTCGATGGGACGGATTGTTGCAGCCTCCCTTACATAACTATAACGCGTCCTCCTTAGTCCTACATACCCAAAATCACAACACCTAGAGGGGATACTACTCTTAACACCTTTTGTAACATCCCCATCCTCAAGTAGTAGTTTGTCCCAACAACCATCTAATTAACAAATATGGTGGTTGTTATAGATTGTTTTACCTTTTTTAATAAATATAAAGCACACATATTCAACCAACATTGAATTTTGACTCTCGAATGAATTGATATAGAACGTGACAATGGTAATAAAGACCTTCTCGAAGACGCGTTTTTAAATAGTTTTATAAAATATTAACTTAATTTGGTAGAGCTTCTAAGGTCTTAAAATTTCCTTAAATGCGGTATTAATTCGTTGACCATTTTAATGTTTTTGATATCTTTTACGATATCTAGAATATAAGATATAAGCATATACATGTGTATATATATGGGTGTGTATGTATTTCTGTTGTTCACCAAACAACATGACTCGCTCAATGGTTATGTACCAGTTCATTGAGGATGAACGCGTCAGGAATGTAACCATGAGGAAGAGGAAGGCGAGTCTAATGAAGAAGATGAATGAGTTGAAGATTTTGTGTGATGTTGATGCATGCCTTGTGATGTACGAAACTGACGACAGTCCACCTGATGTTTGGCCATCTCCTTCTGAAGCGCGTCGCGTGATTCAAAAGTTTAATAAATCGCCAATGTGGAGTTCTAATGCCTTACAAGATCACTCAGCTTATCTTCAGAAACAAATAGCCAAAATGAAGAAACAGTTGGCAAAGGAAAAGGAGAAGAACATGAAACATTTGATGGTGAAATGTTTGTTTGATGAGAACGCACTCAATGAGGTCAACAATCAAGAGGTTTTGGATGGTGTGCGTTCTGCGATTGACAGTGAGATTGAAGCGATTGATGATATGATTAAGGAAGCTCAAGAGAAGGCCAAGAAAAAGATGGTTTTTAGAACCTTCTTTTAAGAAAATGTGATCTGTATGCGATCAAATCGTTATGTTCTACCCGAATAAAATGTCCTTTTTCTCTTATTTATCATCAATTAAATAAAATGGCCTTTTTCTCTTATTTATCATAAATTATGTTTGGATTTTTTTTTCATGTTTTTTTACTTAATTTCCCTTTGAAACTGCAAGCTGCATAAAGAAAAAGACTGTTTCATGGATTTTTTTCCTTTTCATGTTTTGCATCAGTTTTTCATGGTTTTCTCCATGTTTTTCATCGTCTTTCTTCGTATTATTCATGGAATTTTTTCATGTTATGCACTGATTTTTCATGGATTTTTATCATTTATCTTTTTCATGGATTATTTGACATCAGTCAGCTTTTCTAGAATTATTTTCTGGATAACAGATATCAGGTGATGCACATATGATCTGGTTTTGGCTTCCTGTGACTGCAGAAAGCTATGAGTATGAAGAACATGATTGTTCATCATTTTAAAATTATTTTGGTTGGTCTTTCTTTTTTTTTTTTTCATTTTTTTTTTGGATCATTAATATTAATACCATTTAGGGTACTGCATTAATTTTGAAATTAATAAGAATCTAAGTTTTTTTTCTTTAAACCGCGGAAGTATATTAAAAAACAGATAGCAGCAAAAATCTGAGTAATATATATGTGTTATATGATACGAAATGATACAGACGAATTAAAGCACAATACAAAAAACATATTATAGAATTAAATTTCAACTCTAGGAAAAAAAATAGAGTGAAAAGTTATGTGAAGTACTTAAAACGGGTCGATGATTATGATTTTGTGCGACGCTTATGATGAAATGACCACGAGTTTGCTCTACACACGTTGCATGTATAGCGAAGATCCTCCATTCAAACTGTTTTCAAAAGAACTAATTTAAAGTTACATTCGCTTTGAAAAAAAAAAGTATTCGCTAGACATTATAAATTAAAATGTACAATATAACATATTTATGAGAACACGCAAACATTCGCGCACACAAAAACAAAATACACACAAGCGTGCACTAACAGTCAAACACACGATACACGCAAACATGTTGTGATGTTGATTTAAAATCCACTTCGCTGCAATCACACCACGCATGAAATGTAAGAGCGACATAAAACCATTGTCATATAAAATCGAACTATAGAAAAATATTGTTAGAATGTATTCTCATGTTTAAAGCTATGATACAAACAAACTAACCTACCCAGCGACATCGCACTCGAAATGTTTAAAGCAGGGAAAATCTGATAGAACTAATTTGCCGCTATAATAACGATTTAGCTCTAGTAAAAATAAAACTCATCGTCAAAATCAGATTATTCTACCCAGCGGCGGAGATGGTGATGTCAGCAACGGTGGTGGCAGTAGTGTCAATGGTGGAGGTGACACGTGCGGTAGTAGCTACCACCAACCATAGTTGTTAATGGTGAATAGCGACAAATAGCGATAAAGTATCTATATGCTACATAACGAATAACGATAAAAAACAGGTGGCTATTTTATAAATAACGATACGCTAGAAAAAAAAAATTACAAAATTTATATGTAAATTATATCAAAATACCCTAGTATATATGCTATTTTACATGTATATTTAACAAAAACCTAAAATTTAGCTATTTTATAGCTATAGTTAATTGCTATTTATATTAAAAAGACAAAAATAATAAATAAATTGTCGCTATTATCGCTATCTATCGCTACAACTCTAATAGCGAGCCTAGACCCATACGCAACGTAGCGCGCTATAGCGGTCGCTACGCTCGCTATTGACAACTATGCCACCAACGACGACGATGGTGGTAGCCGATATTATGATTAAGTTTACGGGAATAAAATAATTCTTTTTAAAACACAAATCCTCTGGAAAAAGAAAAACCAAAACAATTCCATGAGCACAAACTTGTTCATTAGATTTAAATTATTTCTACTAAACAAAAGACCTAACATCACTTGAAAGATCCAGAATCAAACTCCAGATGCAAAAAAAAATAAAAATAAATAAAAATAAAAATAAAAAAAAACCCTATATTCTTAACAATGTTCAGCGGTAGAAAGTTTTAAAACTGATCATTACAATTCAAGACATTGATACTTGATCAGATCTGGCCCGCTTTGAAGGGTGCGGGTTACATCCACCGTTGATATTAAATTTGTTAACATCTCGTGCTTCTACTTGTGGCGTTGACTTTGACTTTTGACTATGCACATCCGTTGACTTCTTCGTTTTATCTGATATGCATTGATCATCATCATGCGCTAAAGCTTTGGGTTTTTCTGTTGTGTTGGTTGGAGGGGCAGAATCGTCATTTGGATTAGATGATGACGGCTTTACCCTTTCGGTTTCCATTTTTCTTTGTTGCTCAAACATCATTTGGAGGTATTTTCCTTGTTCTTCTATTCGTAACTGTAAGTGTCTTTGGATCTGAAAGGAAAAATAGACAAATGTAATGCATACATGACTGGAAAAACAAACGAAAAGAAAACAACTTGACGTACCTCAAGTTGTTCGTGAAGTTGCTTTTGTACTTCCATCTGCAACTTTAACGCATCGGTGAACCCCAAACTCCTGCCATCAAAAAGCCGTATACATAAATTTAAAACTTGGCTTAAATAATTAAAAAAATAGTAAAGTACACCCATGGTCGCTGTGGTTTACCAAAATTTTGGATTTGGTCCCTATCATTCCAAAAGTACACGGATGGTTCTGTGGTTTGCACTTTGTAACGCATTTAGCCTCCAGCCAACAAATATAAAGCTTTTAACATGTCCAAGGTTGGGACTAAATGCGTTACAAAGTGCAAACCACAGGGACCATTCATGTACTTTTTGAAAAAGCTGGGGACTAGATGCGTTACAAAGTGCAAACCATAGGGACCGTCTATGTACTTTTGAAAAGTTAGGGACCTATCCAAAGTTATGAACCGTCGGCCCATGGCATAACTATACAAAAGTTGTTGATCATAGCTAAATGTCTAAAATACCCTTGTAAATTAATTCTATAGCAATCAAATAAATCTAAAATGTGTAGAGAGAGAAACAAACTTGTTTTTAATATCCATTGCTACCATCTCATCAATTGAAGTTGATTTCTTCTCTGATGTTCCTGCATTAAGGATACCATTAAACCAGAGTTTTTCTTAATTAAATAAAAATATAATAATAACTGGATCGACAAATAAAAATATTAGATGCCGATCAAGTTTTATAATGCAGTTGTACAAAGATTACAATTAGGGGTGCAATGAGCTCGACCAGACTTGAGCTTGATTAACTTATGAGAGCTCAGCTCGGCTCGTTGGTAGTTTCTCAAGCTCGGGCTCGGGCTCGGCTCGTTTATTATCTATTAATTAATATATTAAATAAATATAACATCAATAATAGACTCCTTTAGGTTCACGAGCTCGATAAGTGAAGCTCAAGTCCGGGCTCATTTACTAAACAAGCTTATTTTTAGGTTCGGGCTCAGCTCGTAAACAAGTTTAAATAAGCTCGGCTACGCTCGTTTACTAGACAACTATAAATAAGGGGTAAATGTTATTAAATATATAAACAAAAACTAATATTACACTTAATGCGCGATAAGGCTGACGAGCCTCACATGCCAGGCTCAGGCTCAGGCTCAAGCTCAAGCTCGAGCTCGGGCTCGATAAATAAACGAGCTTTACTTTAGGCTCAAGCTCGGCTCGGGCTTGATAAGGCTCAGCACGTTTCGAGCTTTTTCTCGCGCTTCGGCTCGTTTGCACCCCTAATCATAGTCATTAATAATATCTGAAATCTCTTTTAGTATCACAATAATTTACTTGATGTTGAATTATCACACAACAGTATTTATTGTAATTATTTTAATATTATAATGTTATTAAATGGCTCATTTTTCAGCAATATTATTACCTTCAGATAACTCTGGCTTGTACCTGGCTGTTCTATATTTCTGAAACAAAAACAGAAAAAAACAATCTGAAAGAGGTCATTACTTTGACTTTGGAGGTCAAACCAACGTTTTCGATCAAATCATCATCATCATCATCATACTCAGTATATCCCACCAATAGCAAAGCTAAGGTAGGGTCTGAGGAGGGTGAGATGTAGACAGCCTTACCTCTACCCCATAGGAATAGAGAGGCTGCTTCCAATGAGACCCCCGGCTCGATTGTAGTTTTGCATCAAGCCTTGGACATAAGGCACATAACACTCGGCAATTGAGACAAACACCGATTAGTGCATGTACCCCCTTGTCTTTTGGCTATCAACGCCACCACATGATGCATTGAGATCAAATTATAATTTTTTTGTGTTAACAAACTCTTCCAACTTTGACCTCAGAAGTCAACTAGATGATTTGTCACAAAAAAAATAACTTTCTTACATACCTGTAAATGGCTTTTCACATGATAAATCGTCAAACCGTCAACATTCATGAGCTTCAAAACACCTTTAGGTGTAGCTCCTTTAAGTCAAACAGCAGAAAACATAAGATCATAAGTTCTCGAAAGCAGTATTTTCAAATATCTATATAAAATTTGTCACTAAAATACGCACGTTCACTGCCACCCAACTTGTTGACTGCTTCAACAAAGGATTCATGGAGTTCTGGCGTCCAACGCATGCGAGGTTTAACGGGCCCAGTTGATGACGGGCTGCTGACTGGACATGCTTCTATACTTGGCCCAAGAACAGGAGGAGTGATTTGCAATGGCTGCACAATAGCACTTGATTTAATATTTCTTTATACATTATTAACAAAATTTTAAGCAAAATGGTGGCAATTTCGACCCATTTACTTATAAACGTTTTGTTTGGGTTTATTTTCAAGCTCAAACGGGTAAAATAACATGTTGCAGCTAACTTGGAAACATGTCAAATGGGTCCATCGCTCTAAAGTAGGCCGAACTGTGTTTTATCTGATAGACGCGTACATCCTACTATATATTCTGTCGAAATATTCAGATTATTGTACTACCATAGTTGTTGATGATGAACAGAGACAAATAGCGATAAGGTACCTATATGCTACATAGCGAATACCTAAGTAGCATTGGAACGGGTACGGGATCGAGGTACGGGGACGATACGGGAACGAGGAACGGCAAAACTCAAAATTCCAAGATACGGGTACGGCAAAAAAAATATAAAAAAATAAAAATACATTAAACAAATTCCAAAAATACTACATCTTCCAAAGGTAATTAATTATCAATAATCAAATCATTTTCAAATTCCGGTTCATCTAGTGAGAGATCGGCAATCGATTGAGAATTAGAGATGATGAGACTTGAGAGTTTAGAGATTAGAGAAGCCGAATCTGATAACTCTATTTATTTAATGACCGGTTGTGGAATTTGAAAGGGTAAAAACCCTAAAAATAAATGGAAACGGGCTGGATACTTCTACCAGATACGTCCCCGACATTGGAAATGTTTAGGAAACGTCCCCGACGAGTACCCATGGTGTTTCCGTCCCCGAAAAGTACCCGAGACGGGTACGGCCACATAAATGGAGTCCCCGTGCTACATAGGCGAATACAGTAGAAAAAAAAAATTAAAAATTACGCTATTTTACATGTAGGATTAGGTTCAAGAGTGAACACTAGTGTAGCTTGCGAACTGAGTGAACTAATACTGGCCATACACGTGTGTAGATCAATGGCCATGATTTGATGTTGAAATACACTAGTGTATTTTACGATTTGATGATGAGATCCTGACCATACACGTGTGTAGATCAATGGCCAGGATTTATTCACTCAGTTCGCAAATACACTAGTGTTCACTCTAGAACCCCACCCTTTACATGTATATTTAACAAAAACCTAAAATCCAGCTATTTTATAGCTATAAGTAATCGCTATTTATATTTAAAATAAAAACTGAAATCCTGCTATTTATCACTACATACCCTGTAGCGACTTTCGGCCTATACGCTGCGCTATTCGCGACCATAGCGACCGCTATTGACAACTATGTGTGCTACTATTGTTTTTCCAGTCATATTTATCGCATTATTTACTAACAAAAAAAATCGACTCCTTTCGACACAAAAAAGTAGCATACCTTGGATTCTAGAGTTGGAGCATCAACATCAGCCAAAATTTCACTCCAATTCGAGTCAATATTATCGTACACACTCATAAAGTCAACTCCCCATTTCTGCCAGTCGGTTCCCGTTCCCCTATCACGATCACCAACAGGAAGCAAACCATTTCGAGGCTCGATTTGTAAGCTCCCACCACTAACATTTTCAGGAAATCCAAGAAGATCGTCGAGTGATTCTGGACCCCACGACATTGCATTGTTTTGACCAGTCAAACCAACAAAAGCTGATGATTGTGTATTTACAAAATTAGACGTTTGTTTCACTTGAAATGGAGGATTCTGTGATGACATGGCTCCCGGTGGACCCATATCGTTCAGCTGGTTTTTACTAGATGGTTGAAGACATACGGGAGCGTGTTTCCATCTGAATCCATTCATAAAATCTGCTGCAATATTTCGAATTATTGATCCAATAGCCTCTTTAAAGCCAAGTCAACGCACAACTGGGTAAAAGTCAACCCGATTTAATACTATTCAGCAATTCGTCATTTCAGTTGTAATGCGTCTGAAACAAAGGTCGATCACCATCATTACATTTACTACAAGGAGTACAAGCTAAGTATTTAATGCGGTAAAAAATTGGTTATCGGTCAAGGGCCGATATTTGAGATATCGGTTATCGCGGTGAGATATCGGTGGGATATCCACAAGGTTTAAAAAAACGGAAATGAGTTTCGAGGCGTTTTCCCTTCGCCTCACGAGGCATAAGCCTCGAGGCGTAAGGCCAAGGCGGTATTAATAAATAAATATAAAAATTATATATATTATAAAAATAATAATACTAACTAATTTCATCATCGGATTCATCAAAAACATACATAAAAAAGACATGAAATGCTTGAAATTGACACAAAAAGTCAAAAACAACTATGAAAATCCCATGAGGCGCACCTGAGGCGCAGCCTTTCTTAGTGCTTCAGCCCCTCTGAGGCGCGTATGCAGTAAAAACCCCATGAGGCGCACCTCATACTCGTTTTTTGGCCGTTTCGCCTCGAGGCACGCTTTGAAGCACACGCCTCAAGCGTTTTTTAAAACTATGGATATCGGTAATATTAATATCATGCTGAATTTATATATATAGCAATTTAACACTAACACTTCAGTATACTTTCCTACCATTAACAAATTAACCTTTTGCAACTTGCAAAACACTACAATTGTAGCAACTAGGAACTGATTAAGACTTAAAACACTAACATTTAACAATTAAGACTTAGAACACTAGCATTTAACACAAACAATTAACAGTTAAGACTTAAAACACTAATAGCAGCAATAAGAAGAAAGACGAATGGTAGAACTAAGAAGAATGGTACTGATATCCGGAAAATCGGTGATGTATCGATCAAATATCGGTCAATATAGCCGATAATATTTGTATCGATATTTTGCACCGATATCTCACCAAGGGACAGATAACCGATATGTCACTTATAGACTACATAGACTACAAGCATCAAGGATTAGAAAAGGCTCTTTAATCCAAAAATATATTAAAACCGTAAAAATAAACAAGGAATAAAACTTTAAAATTTAATAAAACAGCTTAAGATTGCTGCAAATAGTTAATAAATTGAAGCAATATATATCACTTACACTTTAGTGTACATACTTACAAAAGGGGTTACTTACACAAAAAATGTAACTTACATAATTCAAACAAAAAGGTTTAATTTTTTATTTTTTTAACATAAATTTCATTCCAATCAACAGGGCAAATTACATAAGGATAGCAGGTAGACGAGCAACAAACTGCGCCAACATCCCCTTCTGAATAGAAATGCTACACGCTGAACTCTAGCTAAGAACCGAACCTCCAACAAATTAAAAAAAAAATAGATTCAAACAAAGGCAAAAACTTTATAAGCAAAAAGAACATTATGATGCTACAATAGTAAAACCAACTTTCATAATTCAAGATTCCCCCAAATTCAAACAAAATTAACACAAAATCAAACCTAAAAAAGTAAAAATCATTTGCATCAATCATACCCACATGATCAACTTCTACCAATTAAACAAACACAAACTATGCTTCTCAAAAAAATTTTTTTTTTTTGGTCCCCCAAAATAAAATAAAAAAAATTAACACATATCAGCAAACACTGAATATGAAACCATGATCTGATGGGTGTTTTGGGTTTTGAGAGTACGAGGTTAAGATAAACTAACCTTGATTTCCTCAAAGAAGAGACAAAAGGGGACGTACGGAGCAAGGAAGATTAAAGGCCCCAATAATCCCCAATGAAAGGAGTTATGTATATGCAATGATGAGAGACAAAACACAAAGGTTTTGTTATGTGTTTGTGCACTTGGTTTGTGGAAATGATCTTCACCGTTGGTGTGGATTGCTTTTTCTTGGAGTGGAAAATGGATGGTGGGGATAAAAGAGGGTGGTGGGTATTGTTGCTTAGTCATGTTTTTTTTATTCGGTTTGTTAACGAGCTGAGCTGACATATAGGTGGAATATTGGATTTAAATAATTCTAACTTTCATCAATTAGGGTGATAACACTTTTAAGTTTTGATGTGTGCCACATCACTTTCAATTTTCACTTTATTGGCCGATAACACTCCCAGATTAAGTGAACTCTAACCCAATTAGTTAGTTTTTACTTATGTGGCATCTGAAGTGGAATCTTTTGATGACACGACGTCTAGCTTGGCTTTTTTGATGACGTGACAACTGACGTGGCATTTGACTTTGCTTTTTTATGATGTGGCAGCTACCGTGACACTGGTTTGGTGACGCGGTAGCTGATGTCGGCAAACTGGGTTAGTGTTGGTTTAGTTTAGGAGTGCTATTGTTAATAAGTTGAAAGTTTGGAGTGGTGTGGTATAAATCGAAAGTTGAGAGTGTTATCGGCTAATTGGTAAAAGTTAGGGTTATTTAAATCTAATATCACTTAATAAAGTAGTCGAGCTCGAGAAAAAGCAAGCACGCTCGTTAACTAATTCCCCATGTCGCCTGAATCCTAGCTATTGTCACTTGTCATCTGCTGGTTACCCACCTTATGTCGTCCTCTTGCACTACCTTCCCGTTATCGCATACACATCAACAACTTCTCCCCCCCCCCCTTCCCTTCTCTCTCTCAACCACTTATTTTTGTTTTGATTCCTCACAACCCTCACACAACTCATCAGCCAGCGCACTGTTCATCTTCGTCTGCTCAATTTATAGTCGAGACATATCTATACTTGCTTGACCATCGATATACCACCTACCCCTCCCACCATCCCTTACTTCGTTCATCTATCGGTCCTCACATTGGTCCTCGCGACCACTGCCAATTTCGACTTTTTTTCTCATTGTAAACAGTTGCAAACCAACATCGCAAAACCATCACCACTGTTATTTCACTTTTTTAAAATCAAGCGAAGTGGGCTAGCTCAGTTTGTAAAATAGTCAAATCCGAGCTTCATTTTTGCTCAATAGAAAATTTTGAACAGCATCATGATGTCCTTTGCTCAATAGAAAAATTCAAGCAGACTCAAGTTGTCCTGATTTGACTCGATTCGACTGACGAATTAAACTATATTGAACCAATGTCTTAAAGACCGGTATGAATTGGTCGGTAATACTAGATACCAGACATGGGCCTTGTAAAACCAGAATGCGGTATATCTTATGTAATTGTTGTATTTCCGGTTTTACCGGTTTAAACCTTTGAATCGATTTACATTACCTTAAATTCTAATAAAATATGATATTAAGGTAATATTGACCTTCTATATTTCCGGTAATTACTCAAGTGTCTTCCATTTTAATATTCCATCGGTGTTGGAACTGTTACCCACCTTGTCCGATGTAATATTGTTTATAATTGATAAAAACACTCTTAAAATGCTTAATATTGTATAAGAAAATAATTGAATTTTAGATAAATGATAAATCATGATTAATTACATAAACCTATTTGAGATTGAATTATTTTTTTTAAATGAATTTGCATTTTATGGAATTATAGGGTTAACTAGTAACTCAGTTGAACTGAATGGGTTAAACCATTTCAGAGCCTAACACGGCATGGTTTAAAAACCGGTTTTTTAAAAACATTGTATTGAGCCTATTGCTTAAAACTATAAAAGAAAAAAATCAAAATCTAATAGCATATACTGATAATTCTCTCATATATATATATATAATATATCAACATGCTACTAATACCCAAATTCTATCTTTCTTTATAGTATAGACTAGAAGTAGTACCCGGCGCGTTGCGGCCGGTTCTACTCACTGGGCTTCGTTGTTGCGACCATCATGCATCTTCATACCAAACTAAAATCAAGAATACAGAATTGTTGTTGGTAGAGAATACACCAAGTTTTCACTCGCACCTGCACCTCCACCTTCTCCGACGCAAAATTTGCAGTTTCGGTCACTTTAAAGTTTAAACGATATTAGTGTGAACTAAGTTTTTGCCACTTTCTGCACAAATGAAGCTGAGAGTGGATGTGTATATAAAGTGTAGTCATTAGTCATAATAATTATTCATCTTCGTGAGCATTCAATGTGAAAATAATCTTATTATATATACTGAAAACTTGCTCTAAGAGCGTATTGTTGAGATCAAAGCAAAATTACAAATCATTATAACCTATAATTAGTTTCAAACACTTTGTCAGTTTTCATTGATAAGCGTCTAGATATTTAAAAGAATAATACAGGGTATGCAACTAACCTTTACGACAGGGGTGAGCAAATGCCAAGAACCGACCCGATTAGGAACCGACCTGACCCGATACCCGAAATCAATATTGTAACGCCCCAAAATCCGAATGTTTATAATTGACATATATTCTTATTTAATATATCCTGAAATAAATAATTAGGCTATTTTACCTAGTTAAAGTGTATGGCCAAAACTATTAAATGATGAAAGTTGTGCCAATTATGTTAAATGGTAAACATGAGGGGCTAGATGGTATAGAATGAAAGTTGAGTTATTAAAAGAAAATAACAACACACACAAACACACATTCGTGTGTGTTCTAGATCGATCAGGAGCTCCCAAAGGAGCCAAACCCTAGCTTAACCTTAAATGATCAAATTGAAGGATAAATCGAAGCTCAAATTCATGAATGAACATGGATTAATGATCACCATCACAAGGGGATCATAAGGTATGTCTCAAAACTAAGATTGGTGATCTTGTATGAAGTGGGTTATGTTTTAATCCGTGAATCGGGATGAAATTGAGTATGAGTATGAGTATGTGTTAGTATCATGATATAGAACATAGACTATGAATGGTTTAGGTTAATTTGATGTTTAGAGGTGAAACCCATTTGTTTTGGTGAAGATGATGACTTGAATGATCATCCATGTTCAATTCTTATTGATTGTTGATGTATTATGATGGATATGATGAATTCTTGTGAGTTGAATTGAAAGAAATGCGGTGTTAATATGTTTAGTGTTATGTGTGAATGATGCATGTTGATTAGTAGTAGGATTTGATGAATTATGTATGAACTAGGAAGAATGTGCTTTAATTAGTTGTACAATGTGCACTAAATGGTGTACGCACACCAAGTGTAAGATGAAATGTCTAAGTGAAGTTAAGATGTGAGATTGTATGAAATGGCTTGATATATATATGAATGGGATGAGGTAATGATGTAATTAGTAGTATACTAACTTGAGGAATGTGCTTTAGATGGAACTCATACAAGAATTCGGGTTGGATGTATGTCTTGGTCAAGACTATGCATTAAGGACTTATACGTTGTGTTTAATATCACTAGGTGATCATATGATTGTAAGCATATTTGCATCGTGAGTAAGAAATGTATATAGTGTCATTGATATAGCATAAATGATGTTACAGATATATGTGGATAAGTCGGAAGTTCATATGATAAACCGTTGACTTCTGAAAGTCAACTACACATAGGAAGCATAAATTGACTTGTTTGTGTAAAGATAGGATATTAGAAAGTCGTATGGTACATGTTACATCAATACGCGTTACATGGAATGACATGTTGAATTATATGAGTTTGAAAGTATGTGAAAGTGGGTATATGTCTTATGCTTGTTATAATTGACTAATGAAAGTCAAATGTGAAATATGCAATTGATATGATCTTTAACATGTACAATTGTGTATGCTAACGAGAATGTGAATTGGTGGCATGAAAGTAGAGGAATCATATCAAGATGGACTCAAGCATGAAAGACTAACGGGTCAAGAGGAGGCAAGGAAGTGGATACGGACACGAATGCATAAGGTAAGTGATTTTCGAATCACTTCTTAGTTTGTTAAGTAAGGTTATGTTCTAGTTAATTAGGAATGATAATTGAAGTCAAATAAGGAAGGGTTGTATGAAATTGATGATTTACGTTAAGTAGGCCGAATGGGTCAAAATGTGGTTTTATTACTATACCGGAAGGGTTGTATAAGTAATTGATTGCGGTACTATAACCGGGTATGGGTAGAATTGTACATAAGTACGCTAACCAAGAATCGGAGACGCGGATTAATAGTCTAAAGACTCGGTTGTGAGTCATGGTTAATGGACAAACAATTTCACATTTGAAATTGTATTAACAAAGTTTGTTTTCGTATAAATGAATGACATGAATAGGTTTAACGCATACCAGGTATCGAGTGCATAAATCCCAAGTACGAACCCCGGATAATGTAAAAGTATTATAGTTATAACGTTTATGTAAGTTTTGGGTTAAAACAAATGAGTAGTTTGACGAAAACATGAACGGGTCGAATAAGTGAAAGCGGGTATATAAAGCCGAGAGCTTTAAGTGAATATTTTCCTTAAACCGGATGTTGGATTTCAAGTTCATATGATAGAATGTGAATTTACGAGCTTGTAGGAAGAAACGGGAGGTTAAACGGGTAAACGGTTCAAAAGTTATGCGCGTTTTAGTGCGTACGGACGACGAAACGGAACTGCAGAAAAATGCAAAATCTAGAGGGCGTCGCCGACGGCCTTAGGGGCGTCACCTAAGGGCTCTAGAAAGTCAGTTTTTGGCTGACGGGTAATTTGGCTGTCTACGGAAGTTTTGGGCTACGGGCAATTGCAAGGGCCGTCGCCGACGGCCTCCCCATGTTCAAAAACCTGAAATTTGTTATCTAAGTTGATTTGGGTATAGTAGGCTTCGGTTTGTTATCCGTGGACCATGGCGGGCCTCCCAAACATGATTTTGATCGTTCTTTTGACGTCTATGGGCTATAAATCTAAGTCTAAGTACCATGTAATTAATGTATGGATATACAAGAGGTATATAAGATCTTGAACGTGTACGTAGTATGTATGTACGTATGTAGATGTGTATTTATGTATATGTGAAGATACGTATGAGTGTACGCATGTATGTAGAAACGTAGGGATGTATCTACGTATGTAGATGTGTATTTATGTATATATGAATATATGTATGTGTATATGCATGTATGTAGAGATAATGGAAGGTATGTACATATGTAGATGTGTATGTATGCATGTAAGAATGTATGTATGCATGAATTAGATACGTTGAGTAATACGTTATTAATAGTGTGCCTTGAGAATGAAAGTAATGCAGGTACATTATTGAAGCCTCACCAGGATATGGATACGTAGAGGAAACGCTTAAAGTTAGAACGAAATAGGGAGTGTACGAGAATGAATCTTGTTTATGTATTGTGCACTAATGTTATGAATGTATGTGGTGAGTGCAGGTTGTACGAACCACGGGCGATTATCACGAGGATTAGAGATCAAAGACCGAGTCATAGGATAGATTGTACGGGAATAATTGAGTATGTACTTTAGTAAACAGGACTTATACTTTATTTTTGTAAAAGATTCATATTAAAACGAACTTTCAAGTAAGTCAAGACGTTTGTAATGAAAGAAATTTTATGGCACGAATTTCCGCTGCGACTTTTTGTCAAATACGTATTAGGACCTAACAAGTTGATATCAGAGCCCTGGTTTGATTGAATCAAGTACGAGAAGATAAATGCTTGAACTCAAACCTGTGTGTTCTTGTGATAAGGAACCCGTACAATCCATGACTCGATCAAGATCTAAAGGTAGAAATGGAATGAAAGCGTGTATGTATGCATTTATATGAAGAAACTAACGGTTTTGTATGTGCTAGGGTAAGCTTAAAAGTTTGAAGAGGATGATCCGTGAATGCAGTCTAAGATGGATGCTAAGGCAGGCAAGGATGAAAATAGACAGATGGACCCCAGGTACAGAATATTAATATGTATGGGTACCGGTGTTAAAAGAAAAAGGAAGAAATCTCCTTGGGGGAGGGGTAAGTATTAAACGGAAGACAACGATACTGTCTTGGTAAGATTTTAAAAATGTTGCATGAACTGGGACCCCCTACTTCGGACATAAGGCGATGATTTCATGAAGGCACGAACTAGTATGTGAATTGCGCACCTGGCCAGTACGCAAGAAGCAAATGACGTTCGTGAGACCATGGTAATTATCGTAGGTATGTCCGTTAGAATTGGGTAACAGGTGGGCGTGCGGGTGAAATGGGTAGTAAGACTCTCGGGAAATTGAGAGTACTATGTAGGAATGAAAAGTATGAGTGATAAAAATGAAGAATGAAGAATGTTGAATCCGTAAGAAAGTACGGATCAACAAGATATGAATGAAATGTTCGAATCCGCGAGACGGATTCAAGGACAGAAAGGTATGAAGGAAATGTTTGAATCCAAGAGACGGGTTCAAAGAATGAAAAGTGTGAATGCAATGTTTGAATCCGCAAGACAGATTCAAGGGATGAAAGGCGTGAATGGAATGTTTGAATCCGTAAAACAGATTCAAGGAAATGATATGTCTGAATCTGCGAGACGGATTCAAAACATGTAAGGAATGAAAGATGAGAATGATATGTTTGAATCCATGAGATGGATTCAAATCATAGAAGGAAGAAAAAGTACGAATGTGTACCTCAATGCATCTATGATAAGTAAGAAAAGTCAGTTTAACCTTAAAAGGTCAAACTGCAAAAGATGACGAAATAAGTAACCAGATGAAAGAATTGCATGTGAGAAATGAAATGTGTGACACGTTATAGCGTGTACGTAAGAAATTGTAGGAGAATTATAGGTGAGTAAACACCTAGTAGAATGAATGTTTGAATGAAGTGTGCTAACCGCTAAATGGTTGATAATAATGCTAGAACTCTTGACGCAATGAAACCAATCGAATTGGTGGAAGGATGTATACAAGTGGGGATACTTTATGTGGATAAATGAAATCTAGCCTGGTACAGCTAGTGTTCGGGAAGAATGCGGATCAATCTGGATCAAGGATCTTGGATTGATGATTTAAGATGAGGTTAGTAACATATTTAACTCATGTCGAATAGGTATGGTATGGTAGGGTATGGAATGTTTAATTTTTTTTTTTTTAACATTTGACATAAGAAGGGAACTATGTCGTTAAGAACTAAATCTTAAAAGTTTGAGTGAAAGTTTAGGGTATTGGTTAGACTCTCGTCTAATGAACTTGCATGGTACGCTTGCTTATGCGAATTAAGAAATGTATGAAATGAGGGTAATGGTAATGTAAAATGAATGAGATGATTTGAAGTTACCGTGAGGTTACGCCTGGTACGAGTAACTATAGGAAATGTAGGATGAAGTTAACTTTGGAGTTAAGCGCATATATATGACTATAAAATAGTAGTTTTGTTGTGATAACAAAACAAGGACTAAATGTTATATGATATATATGTATAGAATGTAATCTTAAGAGATGAGATGGAGGTATTAGGTATGTTATAAATGGGTCAATAAAATAAGAACGTTATGTGAAAGTAAGGCATGGAAAGTATGGACTTGTTAGAAAGAAGTCAATTAAATGAGTAGTTATGAATCAAGACTGGATAGTTACTTAGTATTATGATGTACCTGTCGAAATTAAACATAGATGTGCATGTATAAATTACGAAATTAGATCGTATGGTCGATGAAAGTAAAATGAATGTTAAAATGAATAAAAAGGAATGTTATTAATGGGATGTTGGAGTTGTTTCAAGCAAACCAAATGGTATATTGTGCGTGATGCACGATTATTGGAATGATGAATAAACCACTAGCTATGAAGTGCGATTGAACTAGTGTCAGCTAGGGAAAGCGACACTAATAAGAAATCCGGGATGGGTTCTTGAAGATAGAAAGTCGTCATTGGATGGGCTCGTGGCCAGGTTGATGAACAGGAAGAAAGAATAATTACTGTTAAATAGAAGTGAGAAAGGTTTCGGGGACGAAACCTTGTTTAAGGGGGGTAGACTTGTAACACCCCAAAATCCGAATGTTTATAATTGACATATATTCTTATTTAATATATCCTGAAATAAATAATTAGGCTATTTTACCTAGTTAAAGTGTATGGCCAAAACTATTAAATGATGAAAGTTGTGCCAATTATGTTAAATGGTAAACATGAGGGGCTAGATGGTATAGAATGAAAGTTGAGTTATTAAAAGAAAATAACAACACACACAAACACACATTCGTGTGTGTTCTAGATCGATCAGGAGCTCCCAAAGGAGCCAAACCCTAGCTCAACCTTAAATGATCAAATTGAAGGATAAATCGAAGCTCAAATTCATGAATGAACATGGATTAATGATCACCTTCACACGGGGATCATAAGGTATGTCTCAAAACTAAGATTGGTGATCTTGTATGAAGTGGGTTATGTTTTAATCCGTGAATCGGGATGAAATTGAGTATGAGTATGTGTTAGTATCATGATATAGAATATAGACTATGAATGGTTTAGGTTAATTTGATGTTTAGAGGTGAAACCCATTTGTTTTGGTGAAGATGATGACTTGAATGATCATCCATGTTCAATTCTTATTGATTGTTGACGTATTATGATGGATATGATGAATTCTTGTGAGTTGAATTGAAAGAAACGCGGTGTTAATATGTTTGGTGTTATGTGTGAATGATGCATGTTGATTAGTAGTAGGATTTGATGAATTATGTATGAACTAGGAAGAATGTGCTTTAATTAGTTGTACAATGTGCACTAAATGGTGTACGCACACCAAGTGTATGATGAAATGTCTAAGTTAAGTTAAGATGTGAGATTGTATGAAATGGCTTGATATATATATGAATGGGATGAGGTAATGATGTAATTAGTAGTATACTAACTTGAGGAATGTGCTTTAGATGGAACTCATACAAGAATTCGGGTTGGATGTGTGTCTTGGTCAAGACTATGCATTAAGGACTTATATGTTGTGTTTAATATCACTAGGTGATCATATGATTGTAAGCATATTTGCATCGTGAGTAAGAAATGTATATAGTGTCATTGATATAGCATAAATGATGTTACGGATATATGTGGATAAGTCGGAAGTTCATATGATAAACCGTTGACTTCTGAAAGTCAACTACACATAGGAAGCATAAATTGACTTGTTTTGTAAAGATAGGATATTAGAAAGTCGTATGGTACATGTTACATCAATACGCGTTACATGGAATGACATGTTGAATTATATGAGTTTGAAAGTATGTGAAAGTGGGTATATGTCTTATGCTTGTTATAATTGACTAATGAAAGTCAAATGTGAAATATGCAATTGATATGATCTTTAACATGTACAATTGTGTATGCTAACGAGAATGTGAATTGGTGGCATGAAAGTAGAGGAATCATATCAAGATGGACTCAAGCATGAAAGGCTAACGGGTCAAGAGGAGGCAAGGAAGTGGATACGGACACGAATGCACAAGGTAAGTGATTTCCGAATCACTTCTTAGTTTGTTAAGTAAGGTTATGTTCTAGTTAATTAGGCATGATAATTGAAGTCAAATAAGGAAGGGTTGTATGAAATTGATGATTTACGTTAAGTAGGCCGAATGGGTCAAAATGTGGTTTTATTACTATACCGGAAGGGTTGTATAAGTAATTGATTGCGGTACTATAACCGGGTATGGGTAGAATTGTACATAAGTACGCTAACCAAGAATCGGAGACGCAGATTAATAGTCTAAAGACTCGGTTGTGAGTCATGGTTAATGGACAAACAATTTCACATTTGAAATTGTATTAACAAAGTTTGCTTTCGTATAAATGAATGACATGAATAGGTTTAACGCATACTGGGTATCGAGTGTATAAATCCCAAGTACGAACCCCGGATAATGTAAAAGTATTATAGTTATAACGTTTATGTAAGTTTTGGGTTAAAACAAATGAGTAGTTTGACGAAAACATGAACGGGTCGAATAAGTGAAAGCGGGTATATAAAGCCGAGAGCTTTAAGTGAATATTTTCCTTAAACCGGATGTTGGATTTCAAGTTCATATGATAGAATGTGAATTTACGACCATGTAGGAAGAAACGGGAGGTTAAACGGGTAAACGGTTCAAAAGTTATGCGCGTTTTAGTGCGTACGGACGACGAAACGGAACTGCAGAAAAATGCAAAATCTAGAGGGCATCGCCGAAGGCCTTAGGGGCGTCGCCGAAGGGCTCTAGAAAGTCAGTTTTTGGCTGACGGGTAATTTGGCTGTCTACGGAAGTTTTGGGCTACGGGCAATTGCAAGGGCCGTCGCCGACGGCCTCCCCATGTTCAAAAACCTGAAATTTGTTATCTAAGTTGATTTGGGTATAGTAGGCTTCGGTTTGTTATCTGTGGACCACGGCGGGCCTCCCAAACATGATTTTGACCGTTCTTTTGACGTCTATGGGCTATAAATCTAAGTCTAAGTACCATGTAATTAATGTATGGATATACAAGAGGTATATAAGATCTTGAACGTGTACGTAGTATGTATGTACGTATGTAGATGTGTATTTATGTATATGTGAAGATACGTATGAGTGTACGCATGTATGTAGAAACGTAGGGATGTATCTACGTGTGTAGATGTGTATTTATGTATATATGAAGATATGTATGTGTATATGCATGTATGTAGAGATAATGGAAGGTATGTACATATGTAGATGTGTATGTATGCATGTAAGAATGTATGTATGCATGAATTAGATACGTTGAGTAATACGTTATTAATAGTGTGCCTTGAGAATGAAAAGTAATGCAGGTACATTATTGAAGCCTCACCAGGATATGGATACATAGAGGAAACGCTTAAAGTTAGAACGAAATGGGGAGTGTACGAGAATGAATCTTGTTTATGTATTGTGCACTAATGTTATGAATGTATGTGGTGAGTGCAGGTTGTACGAACCACGGGCGATTATCACGAGGATTAGAGATCGAAGACCGAGTCAAAGGATAGATTGTACGGGAATAATTGAGTATGTACTTTAGTAAACAGGACTTATACTTTAGTTTTGTAAAAGATTCATATTAAAACGAACTTTCAAGTAAGTCAAGACGTTTGTAATGAAAGAAATTTTATGGCACGAATTTCCGCTGCGACTTTTTGTCAAATACATATTAGGACCTAACAAATATAACTTGCTACCCGAAAATAATACCCGTTTTAATACATCGGTTCCGGTTCTCCATCTGTTCGGTTCCATGGTAGGAGAACCGTACCTGATTTCATGTTTCACTAATTTATTATGTGTGGTTTCCCCTACAATCAGACAGTTAAATTGTCCATCTAAGTATATACATCAATAAAATGCCAATGATTACAATTTACAATTTATTGAAAACATGATAAGTTAGTGAAAAAAATGCAAACTTTATGATACGATCAGTTTGTAAATGATGATTAGTATGTAGCTAGTAAACGGACCCGTTAGATGATGAATTACGCACAAGAGCAGCCAAACAAATTTTTTTTTCAATAAGGTTCCTTTTAATTAATCATGGGACAAATTAAATAAGAATAGCAGGTAGACGGGCAACAATTCAATAGATAGTAAGTGAATTCCTATCAATTCAAATGAATAATGGAGATAGTGATTCTCCCATTATACACTAAGCAATTAGGTAATTTAGGTTAGTTATAATTAAGAAAACAAAATCACAGATGCGCATAGCCCAGCAACCCCATCCTATTATATGGCATTTCGGTCCAACAATGTTAACTCGGTTCTTTTCGCATTTTCGACCAACCCGACCTGACCCGAACCCGAATGAAGGAGAAATATAAGAACCGATCTCGGTACGTGCATGATACGGTTCGGTTTGTTCTTGGGTTTTTTTTTCGGGTCGGCCTTGGGTATTTTCGGTTCGCACCAGATTACGCTCACCCCTACTTTACGTACCCTAAAAATACCTTACGAATTCACAGCTTGCACACCATGATTCGACCCCTGCCCCCGATACGTACCCCAAGTCACTTGAGCATGGCCTCCTGTTTATGATCTTTTCTCGCGGCCGCTACCATCACTTATAATGGTTGTTCAGAAACCGTTAGTAGCCCCAAAACACTCCCACACAGCTGCCAAAGATCCCGCCTTGTTGTTGCGCCAATACTCACAATTCGACCCGTAACCGATCTCAAGACTGTACCTTATTGCACCTCGATGTTGTACATTTGTTGTTCTCTAGTCGTCAACCCTACTATCCAATGTTAGTTCACGACCATTTGCAGCCCCATAGCACCTCACACGCAGCCACAAACAAACCGGGACGCTGCTGCCCCCATTTACCAGTATTTGCCTCCGAAACCAGCTTAGGATAGGATCTATGACAATGTTGTCTCGTTTGCTGCACTTTTATGGCAGACATATGTCGCCGTTTGGCATTGTAAATTGACCACCTTTACCACCCGATTCAAGCACCACACCGCTGTAACAACATACTACAGCCATCGTCATGTTTTTCACCGCATCAACGCCGTTTGCCGATAGTACCTTTTTCCGATTGGAATTGTGACAAATTTTTTGGCTATATAATTCAAACCTTATATCTACATAAAAGAAATGGTGCAAAACAAAAGTCACCTGGAGCGCGGAGATGAACTTTTTTTAACCTGATACCCAAAGGCAATGACAACTTGCATATACGTATCATAATGGCAACATCATACTTGCCGCAACTGCCCTAGATCATGATAAATCAAGATTTCAACGTAGTTCTATCAGATGGCTAAAACAATTATTCGGATCCAACCTCAACATATACCACACGTGTGTCATCAAATAAAACTGAACATACACATAAACAATAACAAATCAATGAAACGATACCTGAAAGAGTATAATGAGGCGAGCAATCGGAGCGGTGCAGGCTTTACTAACGGCATTGGCGACACCACCTACGATGAGTTGAGAAACCGCTCCAATCTACGACCAGTGATGTTGTGACGGTCTATAGTGTTGATGCGCTCTGAATATGAGTTAAACATAACAACTTAAAAAAAAATCCTAAAAATGAAAAAATATATATGCTTAAGAACATAAAAGATTACATAAACACAATTCTTATTTCAAATAAATGAGACAACAACCCAAACCTTAAAAACGCAGCGTCAAAGGTTTTTCTTGTCTCCGTTGCTGCTGTTGTTCCGATCACTGGTTTCCGCACCCAAACTTCAAAAGCGCAGGGTCAAAGGTTTTTGCTTGTCTCCATTTCTGCTGCTGTTCCGATCACTGGTTTGCGCAGCTGCTACTATTCCGATCGGTTGTGCACGTCTGATTGCCTGGTTAGGGGAGGGGGTGGTCACTAGTGATAGAATTCTATCACTCCCAATATCCAATCAACTCATGTCATGTCATCACCCAATATTCTATCACTAGTGATAGAATTGTAGTGGGGGTGATCACTAGTGATACAATTCCATCACTCACTAATTTTTTTAATTTTTTATTTTAAATTCCATTTAGGATAAAAGTTAATTCATGATGTTTGCATGTGATTTAAAAGATTGTCAGACTCACATCACAAGAATTGGTCCAATTAGAAAATAGAATGCTTTAAAAATTGTCGGCCATATACTGTTTTAATAATAAAATAGAAGTAAGTTTGCATGTCAAAAACAGCAACGTTCAAACTTTTTCAAGTTTTCCACGCGTTAACAATTCAACGCGTTTTAAAATTAACGCGTGATACATACAGGGGCGGCGGTGTTCGTGGTGATATAACGCGTGATGGGGTGGCCATCACGGACCACCCCGCCTGCCCTTAGTAGTTGACTGAAGCAAGGGTAAACCCTAAGTGAAAGGCGGTGGATTAGGGAAAAAGGAAGAAGCCGATGGGTTAGTAGAATTAGGAAAAAAAAAAGGAAAAACAATAGAAGTGTAACACTGTAGCTACTATAGTTCTGTAGCTATGCTACACTGAAGTTGGGTTGTTCTTTAATATATATATATAATTACTTGATTTATAACGATCACTTCTTATTCATGGTACCAGAGTCAATTTATTCAATACAAGTTTTTGTTTGAATTAAACTCAGAGAACATTTAAATGATATGCATGCAAAATTTACAAATAACAAAACTTGTAAAAATGTAAGCAAAACCCGTCTATAAAAATTGTTTTCTTCATTTAGAAGCATACTAGGTTAGAACCCTGTATATTACATGTGCTGAATAAATATAATTTTATATACTAAGTAATAAAAAATTACATCTTTAAAAACAAGTGTATTGCACGGATTCATTCAATAAATACATGTATTACACCGCTTGAATACATATAATGTAATCGGTTAACATATATAGTCGTCAAAATATGTTTTTGAAAAAATAAACTTTGATGTACTAAGGGGGGACGGAGTCGTTTCGGGAAGGGGATGCGGGGAGTTGGGTTGCCGCACGGGGAAGGGGTGCCGGTGTTGGAGCGGTGAGCGGGGAGTGTCCAAATCGGTGTATACTTACCGATGCGGGAAGGAGGAGAGAGGGGGTTTAATGGTGGGACCCAACCCCTTTCAACCAATCACATTTTTTTTTAATTATTTACCACTCTCCATGTGTTTGGCCATTGCCAGTGATTGAGTGCAAAAAGGGGAGTGGAGTGAGGACTTGACATGGCATGATATTATTGGCTAGAAAATAACTCAAACACTCAACTAGTAATTGACCACTCCCTCCATCCTTAGACCGTGGGGTATGGTGGGGCGTGAGTTGGGGGCATGGTGCGACACGTGGACTATGGGGCACCCAAGACCAAAAGTCAATTTCAAAGGGGTATGGTGGGGCGTGGGTTGGGTGGCGTGGAAAAAAACAATTTCAAAAGGCTAGTGCTCTTGGCCAATGAAGTTCCGCCATGTCATGTGGGTAGCTGTCGCAACCCCCGATCCCTGATCCCCGGGAATGGGCGGACGCGATCACAGAGTTTCGGTGGTATCAGGGTTATTTAGTCTTGCAGCGGAATTTACATCAGGACCGTAGTTAGGAAATGTTTATCAGAGTAAAACCACCTCATTTAATATTAATAATAACATGGGTAAAACCCAAGTTTCTTATTACAATACATTTATAGGGACACACCCTATTTTATTGAATTTAAAACATCGTTTATTTGGTAACTTTTATAGCCACATTTTTTCCAAGCCTTTAGTGCTCTCCAGCTGGCTTTTTACTAATTGGCTTTCACATTGGGTTACCTGAAACATGTTTTAAAAATATTTGTCAGCGGGAAATACTGGTGAGTGAATCCAAGTTTAATCAAGTTTAAAGTCACAGTGAACAGTATTGAGAGCGATCACATTGTTTATGTCTACACAATTACTCCATTTGGTACTATCAATCCTGACTTGTGGGTCATATTACCCATTGGCTAACTCATTGTCCAATGGTAACGTATTGTCATCCCGACTTACTACTCGCAAGTAGTACAAATTTTGTATACAAAACCCCAACATACCGGCAGTAATTGAATAACCACAAAGACTCAATCACTTCTAAATTTCATAGTAAAACATTTAAGGTTTGGTAAAACATTACCAAAAAGTTTAACAAAAAGAGGATAACTCACATTGCTATCTTAGGTTTTTCGTAAGGGTTTCCTGGATATAATCTATAATTTATACAAATGTACATTGATTAGTACCATAACCCTTTGAAATTATTAATGATACCCTCCCCGAGACGGCATTCCAACAACTACGTCGGGCAGAACCACGACAGTTGTTACGGAACCCTAAATCAATCGGGCAGCGTAACTATTATGAAACTAGGGTTATAATACTTACAACGGAGCAGAACCTCGCTAATTAGGGGGTATAATACTTGCAAAATATGCCTAATATCAGAGAATTCGAGATTGAGAATTGAGAATGAGCGACGGAAATTGAAACCCGAGGCCTCCTTTATATAGTTGCTGATATTGACTCTCAGGCGGCCCGCGTAAGGTAAGGCTAAGCCTTACGCGGCCCACGTCAACATATGGTCAAACTATAGCTTAGCTGATTCGATGTGTAGGTCCGCCACGATGTCAACACGTGTCAGCACCGGATGTCTCCGCGTTTCATGATCTCTAATGGCCCGCGTAAGTGTAAGCTTAAGCTTACGCGGCCCGCCTTGACTAAAGGATTCAACGATATCAGGTTTAGACCCTAATACGGCCCACGTGAGATGTTGGGGTGGGTCGACGCGGCCCGCCTCAACTAAACATTTCATGTTTTTAATTTATTTATAACTATAACATAATTTGGGCTCGGTTTTCACATACGGGGTGTAATTAAAGATATAATGAGACATTCTATAATATACTGGAGTGTCGGAATTATTATAAGGGTGTTGGTTTTACCGAGGGTTGTTACATTCTCCCCACCTTGTTTTAGAGCTCGTCCTCGAGATCTACTGAAACAAGTGCGGATATTTTCTTTTCATTTCCGATTCAAGCTCCCATGTGTATTCCGGTCCTCTTTTAGAGTCCCACTTCACTTTGACTATAACTAGTCTCTTATGCTTGAGATTCTTGACTTTCTTGTCTTCAATCTGTAGAGGCCTTTCTACAAACTTGAGTTGTTCATTTACCCCTATATCCTTAAGAGGTACTATTAATGATTCATCAGCTAAACACTTTTTAAGATTAGATACATGAAACACATCATGTATTCATGCCATTTCCTCTGGCAGTTGTAGCTGATAGGCTACTGGTCCTATTCTTCTAATAATCTTAAAAGGTCCAACATACCTGGGACTTAACTTTCCTCGTTTGATGAATCTTACCACTCCTTTCCAAGGAGAGACTTTCAATAATACTTTATCTCCTACTTGAAACTCCAATGGTTTTCGCCTGTTATTAGTATACCTTTTCTGTCTCTCACGTGCTGCTTTCAGTCGTTCCTTGACTTGAATAATTTTATCGGTTGTTTCTTGCACTATCTCAGGTCCAGATAGTTGCTTTTCCCCAATTTCTGCCCAACAGACTGGGGTTCGACACTTTCGTCCATAAAGTGCTTCGAATGGTGCAGCCTTGATACTTGTGTGATAACTATTATTATAAGAAAATTCTATTAAAGGTAAGTGATCGTCCCAATTACCTCCGAAATCAATTACACAAGCTCTAATCATGTCCTCCATTGTTTGGATTGTCCTTTCGCTTTGTCCGTCCGTTTGAGGATGATAAGCTGTGCTCAATTTTAACTTGGTTCCCATTGCCTTTTGGAAACTTGACCAAAAATGAGAGGTAAATCGACTATCCCTATCAGAAATAATTGATAAAGGAATGCCATGTAAAGAAACAATTTCATTTACATACAACTTAGATAATTGTTCCATACTAATTGTTTCCTTCATTGGTAGAAAATGAGCTGACTTGGTTAACCTATCTACAATCACCCAGATTGTATCATTTTCTTTCTTGGTTTTGGGTAATTTAGTAACAAAATCCATTGTTATAAATTCCCATTTCCACACTGGCATTTCTAATTGCTGTAACAAACCTGAGGGTTTCTGGTGTTCAGCTTTGACTTGTAAACAAGTTAAACATTTAGAAACATAGGCTGCTATGTCCTTTTTCATTCCTATCCACCAGAAATTTTTCCTTAAATCCTGGTACATTTTATCACTTCCTGGATGCATCGTATATTTAGATTTATGGGCTTCTTCTAATATACGATTACGCAGGTTTCCTAATTTAGGTATCCACATTCTCTTTTCATGGAATCTCCAAATTCCATTTGTTCCTTGTTCCAATTCTTTTAGCATACCTTTTAATTTTTTAGTATCATCCTTGATTACTGATTCTTGTGCTTCTCTTATCTGATCATTTAAATTTGTTTGCAGATTTAATTTAAGAGAACGTACCCTTTTTGGCTTTTCATGATACTTTCGGCTTAAAGCATCTGCCACTATATTGGCTTTTCCTTCATGATACTAGATATCACAATCATAATCACTAAGAAATTCCATCCAACGTCTTTGTCTCATATTTAACTCTTTCTGTCTGAAAACATACCTTAAACTTTTGTGATCAGTAAATATGGTAAACTTACTACCATAAAGGTAATGTCTTCAAATCTTAAGAGCAAAAATTATAGCTCCTAATTCTAGATCATGGGTTGAATAATTCTCTTCATGATTCTTAAGTTTCCTAGATGCGTAAGCTATAACCTTTTGGCGTTGCATCAACACACATCCATAACCTAACTTAGAAGCATCACAATAGACTACGAAGTCTTTAGTTCCTTCTGGTAATGCTAATATAGGTGTATGGGTTAATCTTTTCTTAAGGATTCTAAATGCTTTTTCTTGTTTTATTCCCCATTCAAACTTAACAGATTTACAGGTTAACTTAGTTAAGGGAATGGCTATTCTAGAGAAATCTTTAATAAATCTTTTATAATAACCGGCCAATCCTAAGAAACTTCTAACCTCAGTTGGCGACTCAGGGGTTTTCCATTTAGTAATTGCCTCAATCTTTGTTGGATCTACATGAATTCCTTCATGATTGACTAGGTGTCCAAGGAATTGTACATGTTTTAACCAAAATTCGCACTTAGAGAATTTAGCATAAAGTTTTTCCTTTCTTAATAGGCTTAAAAGTGCGTGCAAATGCTTTGCATGATCTTCTTCATTCTTAGAATAAATTAGAATATCATCTATGAAAACAATTATGAATTTATCCAAATATGGCTTACATAATCGGTTCATCATGTCCATAAATGCAGCTGGGGCATTGGTTAAACCAAATGGCATGACAGTAAATTCATAATGGCCATACCTTGTTCTAAATGCGGTCTTAGGAATGTCCTCTTCCTGTACCTTTAATTGATGATATCCTGACCTTAAATCAATTTTAGAGAAAAATCGGGCTCCTTGCAGTTGATCAAACAGATCATCGATTCTCGGTAATGGGTACTGATTCTTAATCGTGACTTTGTTTAATTCACGGTAGTCAATGCACATACGCATTGATCCATCCTTCTTTTTAACAAAGAGTATCGGCGCTCCCCAGGGCGACGAACTTGGTTGTATGAATCCTTTCTCCAACAATTCATCTAATTGTTTCTTTAATTCTTGCATTTCAGCAGGTGCCAAACGGTAAGGTGCTTTGGCAATCGGTGCTGTTCCTGGTATTAAATGGATTCTGAATTCAACTTCTCTATCCGGAGGTTGACCTGGCAATTCTTCTGGAAATACATCTGAAAACTGAGATACTACAGGAATATATTTTAAATCCTTTCCTTTAGTGTTAGTGATTATAGAAATCAAATACACTATAGAACCTTTTCTCATACAACTTGCAGTTTTCATCACAGAAATGAATTTAGTAGACCTAGAAGGTTTATCTCCTTTAATTGTGATCATTTTACCTTTTGGTGAATTTACTTGAATTAACTTTTGATCACATAAAATACTGGCTTTATTGGCTATTAACCAATCCATTCCTAAAACAACATCAAATCCTGTCAGACTCATGGGATAAAGATTTGCAATAAATTTCTGATTTAAAATTTCTATTCTTGCTCCCTGCAAGATTTCAGAAATCCTAATGGTTTCTCCATTTGCTGTCTCTACTAAGCATTCTAGTGGTAGTTTAGTTAATGATTGATTTAGAAATTTGCAAAACGATGTATTAATAAAACTTTGGTTTGCACCAGAGTCAAATAATACTTTAGCAAAAACATCATTAACTATAAACGTACCAGCTATGGCATCTGGAATCATCTTGGCTTCTTCTGCAGTCAGAACAAATGCTCTAGCATTTTTAGTATTCTTGTTGTCTGTGGCTGGAGCTAATTTCGGACAATTTGGCCTGATATGACCTTTTTCTCCACAGTTGTAGCATAATCCATTACTGGTTTTCTTCCTACAATTTTCTTCCTTGTGTCCTGGCATCTTGCAATAACTACAGAGAGTGGAGCATTTTCCCGAATGCTTTTTCTTGCAGACCTTGCAGTATGTTGCAGAGGTAGAACCCATATTCCTACAATTGTAATTTCCAGAACGGAATTCCTGTGTAAGCCTTTGGGTTAAGTTCCTCCTCTGATCTTCTTCTCTAGTACGGACTAACTCATCAGTCAAGGTATTTGCTAGTTCTACAGCTTCTTCTATATTTTAAGGTCTAGCTGCCTTGACTATGTGTCTTATCTCTCCAATTAATCCCCAAATATAACGGGAAACTAACACTGGTTCTGGTGAGGCAAGAGTTGGCACTATTCTAGCATATTCGAAAAATAACTTAGTGTACCCCTTGCTATCCACACCAGTCATCCTAAGATTTAGGAATTTGTTTGCTATCTGTTCTTTTTCATTAGGAGGGCAAAATTTCCTTTCTACCTTGTCCTTAAACTCTTCCCATTCCATATTCTAGGTTCTATCACTTCCTTTTGTTTGGAGGATAGTGTTCCACCATTCTAGTGCTGCATTCTTAAACAGATTAGAAGCAAACAGTATCTTATCTTCTTCAGCACACTTACTTATCCTTAAGACTGCCTCAGTCTTTTCTATCCAGCGTAAGGTTGCAATGGCCCCTTCATTGCCCGAGAATTCCATTGGTTTACAAGACCAAAATTCTTTATAAGAACAACCGTAAGGCACGGTTCTTCTTCTTTTGGGAATGGGCATTTGAAGTACAGCTCCATTGTTCACGCTGTTTTCTGGTTCACTTAGTCGCTTACTGCTATGCTTACTTTTATTATCAGCATCCTTAACAGTTTGAAGAATAAATGACATTGCATCTATAATTCCCTGTGCTACTATGTGTTGGATAGCACTATTGTCCACTTGATTGTTATTGTTATTGATGCTTGGATTCTCATTAACCACGTTAATGTTACTCTGGTTATCATTATTCAGATTTCCTTCGTCGGCCATCTGAATTTTAAACATTTACCCCATATTAAGATCACAAATAATAAGTAATATAGTTAATCACATGACACGCAATTTAACCAAAACCGTCGATCATTGCGACTTGTACTCTATTTTCATATACTATGCGTCTATTACACACTAGTACAGAAATAAAGAATACAATACCAACAGAAAGAAAATTACACTAATAGTAATATGCATCCGTACACACATATTTTATTTTATTTTATTTTATTTTATTATTTTATTATAATATTATTACTACTACCCTTTCCTCCATTCACATTCATGGATATGGATTTATCCAAAAATCCATATTGCGCTCATCGTATTTCCATACGAGACGCGTCTCCCACCTGACGCATTCTCTCACTGTTCTCTAAAATTTCCTCCCCAAAAGTCCTAAGTTCTTGGACGTTTTCTGCACTCATTGGGGGTGCAGGTTCTCGGACTGGGTTTGGAATCTGAGGTGCGGGTTCCTGATATGGGGGTGACAGTTCCTGAAATTGGTAAGGATCCTCTAAAATTTCCCTAATATATTCATCTTGGTAATAGGGATCTAAATGGTCCATACATGGGTAGGCTTCTATGTTTTGTATGGGTGAATATTCATGGATAGGGTAACGTTTCACAAAGTCCCTATTATCGTCCCACCAGGGTCGTAATTTGGGCCTAGAGGGTTTGGTGCAGGTACCCTAGGGATTTCTTCTGGGTTAAAGTCATGCATCTCCACCTGATTTTCCTGGTTTTATATTTCCATGGGTTGATCTGGGTTTTGTGGTTGTGGGGTTACTAGTTGTTCCAGACTCGGGTCAGCAGCAGTTGTAGCTAAGATATGGAAATTAGCTAGGCTTCTATTAAGCATATCCTGTGTATGGGCATCAGTTCTACGCTTAGCAGCTGCTAGAACTCTTTGCTGTTACAACTTTCGCATTCTCTTCCTACGAGCAAAAGCTTCCTTACTGAACCATCCTCGTTTCTTATTAGGGAATGGCTCTTCTGACTGAGCTCTAAAAGCAAACACTCCTTCTTCCTAATCAGTAGAATACCCAGAAAGGGCAGGCTGTGACGAAGTACCTTCACTCTTAGGTGATTCAGACAACAGACGATTCATGTCTGATGGTCCTTGATCACTCATACTGTAAACTAACAGATAGTCAAATAACACATAACAAATAAATACAGTTATGCATATATTTTCATAATTTATTTCCTAACACAAAATTTATAATTTAAGTGTCAGCAGAACACTTCTTTGGCTCAGACCAGTGACTAGGCTCTGATACCACCTTCTGTCGTAACCCCCGATCCCTGATCCCCGGGAATGGGCGGACGCGATCACAGAGTTTCGGTGGTATCAGGGTTATTTAGTCTTGCAGCGGAATTTACATCAGGACCGTAGTTAGGAAATGTTTATCAGAGTAAAACCACCTCATTTAATATTAATAATAACATGGGTAAAACCCAAGTTTCTTATTACAATACATTTATAGGGACACACCCTATTTTATTGAATTTAAAACATCGTTTATTTGGTAACTTTTATAGCCACATTTTTCCCAAGCCTTTAGTGCTCTCCAGCTGGCTTTTTACTAATTGGCTTTCACATTGGGTTACCTGAAACATGTTTTAAAAATATTTGTCAGCGGGAAATACTGGTGAGTGAATCCCAGTTTAATCAAGTTTAAAGTCACAGTGAACAGTATTGAGAGCGATCACATTGTTTATGTCTACACAATTACTCCATTTGGTACTATCAATCCTGACTTGTAGGTCATATTATCCATTGGCTAACTCATTGTCCAATGGTAACATATTGTCATCCCGACTTACTACTCGCAAGTAGTACAAATTTTGTATACAAAACCCCAACATACCGGCAGTAATTGAATAACCACAAAGACTCAATCACTGCTAAATTTCATAGTAAAACATTTAAGGTTTGGTAAAACATTACCAAAAAGTTTAACAAAAAGAGGATAACTCACATTGCTGTCTTAGGTTTTTCGTAAGGGTTTCCTGGATATAATCTATAATTTATACAAATGTACATTGATTAGTACCATAACCCTTTGAAATTATTAATGATACCCTCCCCGAGACGGCATTCCAACAACTACGTCGGGCAGAACCACGACAGTTGTTACGGAACCCTAAATCAATCGGGCAGCGTAACTATTATGAAACTAGGGTTATAATACTTACAACGGAGCAGAACCTCGCTAATTAGGGGGTATAATACTTGCAAAATATGCCTAATATCAGAGAATTCGAGATTGAGAATTGAGAATGAGCGACGGAAATTGAAACCCGAGGCCTCCTTTATATAGTTGCTGATATTGACTCTCTGGTGGCCCGCGTAAGGTAAGGCTAAGCCTTATGCGGCCCACGTCAACATATGGTCAAACTATAGCTTAGCTGATTTGATGTGTAGGTCCGCCACGATGTCGACACGTGTCAGCACCGGATGTCTCCGCGTTTCATGATCTCTAGCGGTCCGCGTAAGTGTAAGCTTAAGCTTACGCGGCCCGCCTTGACTAAAGGATTCAACGATATCAGGTTTAGACCCTAATACGGCCCACGTGAGATGTTGGGGTGGGTCTACGCGGCCCGCCTCAACTAAACATTTCATGTTTTTAATTTATTTTATAACTATAACATAATTTGGGCTCAGTTTTCACATACGGGGTGTAATTAAAGACATAATGAGACATTCTATAATATACTGGAGTGTCGGAATTATTATAAGGGTGTTGGTTTTACCGAGGGTTGTTACAGTAGCCCCGCCCAATGCCCGGGCTGAAACCACCACCCAAGGGGCCACGCCCAAACCCAAGCTCACCCGGGGTGATGACGTCGGCGTTTGTACCCAACCCCCGCCTCATACCCCATAGTCTTATATCGAAGAGAGAGTTTAAATCTGAGTGTTCTAATAATTAATGGAGCATTAAAACCTTCAATTCATAAGGTGAAGTTACTACTGTGATCATATTTTTTATTCTTTTTTTCTTTATGACTAATGCATTTAATTAACAAATATCTTTATGACAAATGCATTTAATTAACAAATAAAGTGCTTTTAATATATCCACATTAAAAAAACAGTTAATTCATTACTCCAAAAATAATTATACTATTTCTTTATTTTCTAATGAATATCTTTAATCTTTAATTCTATATATAACGATTCTAAGTTTTTTTTTTTTGAAAATAAACTTCCATTCAAAACCCCAAAACGGTCCTCAAAGCAAGGACCGAGGCACAAACCAACTTACATCATGTACAACGGGGACCGACACCAATCTTTCCACACTAAATTATTACATTTAGACCTATTCTTTAGCCATAAAAAGGAAAGGGACTTCACATTCGCAACTATACCCCCAATATACGTCGTCTTCCCATTAAACACCGACTCGTTTCTAGCTTTCCACAAAACCCACATCGTCACGATCATCACACCATGCACAATGTTCCTTCTCATCTTACCACCCGTAACCTTTTTGTACACTTGCAACAAATCTTTAACCTCAAACGCATAGATCGGCTCCACACCACACCATCTCCCAATACGCTCCCAAACATTAGTCGCTATAATACAATCGGAAAGGACATGTATAGACGTCTCCTCACAATAATCACACCAAACACACGTCTTAGGAATATGCACACCTCTTTTCACCAATTCTACCTTAGTCGGCAAACGATTCATCTCCGCGCGCCAAGCCATAATACTACACTTTAACGGCACCCATGACACCCATTTTATCACAAAAAAATTGCCGTAATCTTCTCCCTTTCGCATCAAATTCCTAACCGACTGAACCGAGAAAATGTTGGTATTCTCCCCAACCCACACCCATTTATCTTCCGAGCTCGACATCTGCATGTCTTCAAGACAGATACAAAGCTGTGACCATTGCTGGAAGTCTTCGGCCGATTGCAACAAAGGAATCCAATCTGCATCGAAATGTAATTGGTCATCCACAATCTTCACCCGATCCAACACAAAGCATGTTTTATTATTTTCCAATCTGAATAAATTTGGCCATCTATTTTTAAGGCACAATCTCCCATCCAAACATCTAGCCAAAACCGCACAGAGTTCCCATTTCCTAGCTTCGCCCTTATAAGAGTATGGAGAAAAAAGTCGTTCACTTTTAAAGAACCTCCCACTTTCACAATCATCTTCCAACAACCCACACCATTTTTATTAACCGGAAGAACATCCCATCTATTACTGTTTTTATGGCACGCATTCACCACCCGACGCCAAAAACTATCCTTATCCGCCCTATACCTCCACACCCATTTAAAAAGGAGCGCTTCGTTTATCTCTTTCAACCTCTTGATCCCTAACCCCCCAAGTTTTTAGGAGTGGTAACTCTACTCCACTTCACCCAATGAATTTTGTTATTTTCACTCATTCCCGACCATAAGAATTTCTTCATTAACCGTTCAAGATAATCTATTATTTTCCCCGGGGCTTTATACAACGAAAAATAATAAATAGGAATGCTTTCGAGGACCGCCTTAATAAGAATGACCCGACCACCAATCGATAGAAGCTTTGCTTTCCACAAAGCTAACCTCGCCTCAAACACTTCAACCACCTTCTTCCAATTACAACATCTATTCATATTCGCACCAACCCTAATCCCCAAATAATCGAAAGGAAAATCCCCTCGTTTACAACCCAAAACCAAAGCCGTGTTATCCGTCTCACTATCACTAGTACCAATCCCATATAAATTAGACTTATTAATATTGATTCTCAACCCCGAGCAAATGTAAAAGCATCTTAATATTCTCGCCACCTTAGTCACATTACTGTCCGACCACTCACCTAAAATGAGGGCATCATCCGCATAAAATAAATGGGAGATAACCGTACCATCTATGTCCAACCTCACCCCTTGAAACTCCCCTATAGCCCGCGCTTTATTTAGAACACATGAAAGAGCTTCCATGACCACCAAAAATAAAAACGGAGACAACGGGTCACCTTGTCTAAGACCTTTTTGACACTTGAACTCAAACGTAGGCGACCCGTTGACTAAAATAGACGATCTAGCCGACTGAAGAATCCCCATAATCCACATACACCATCTATTCGGAAAACCCATTTGCTCCAAAATAGAAATTAAAAATCCCCAATTAACGTTGTCGTAAGCCTTCTCGAAATCTATCTTCAACAAAAACACTTTCTTGGATCTTCTTTTCAACCATGCGATAACCTCATTCAAAATTAGGGGGCCATCCAAAATATACCTATCTTTAACAAAAGCGGTTTGAGACTCGGATATCACATCGCCCATAACATTCTTTATCCTATTCGCCAAAACCTTCGATGTCACCTTACTTATCATACCAATGAGGTTTATAGGTCTGTAATCTTTCATAGTAACCGGATTTTTACACTTTGGTATCAATGTAATAAAAGAAGTGCTACATTCGGGGCTTAAGAAACCCGTGTCATAGAACTCGGTAAAAATTTTATACAAATCGGCCTCCAATTCTACCCAAAATTTCTGCACAAAGTGAAAATTAAACCCATCCGGTCCGGGCGCCTTATCCTTACCACAATCGAACACGTCATTCTTGATTTCTTCTTTAGAAAATGGTCTCACCAAGTCTTCGCCTTTATCACTAGAAACTTTCTGTACATCCTCACACATAAGCCGAGGCCTTTGTTTACACTCTTCTTTGAAATGATTTCGAAAAAATTTCATCACTTCTCTTTTAACAATATTCGGCTTCGTCATCCACACTCCATCTACATCGATCCCCGGAATAGCATTAGACGCCTTTCGCCCATTAATAACTCTGTGATAGTATGCCGTATTATCGTCCCCCATCGATGCCCACTTGATACGAGCTCGCTGCTTTACATCTTTGTTTCGCGCTGAAGTAATCTCTCCAATACGACACTTGCATTCTTCCAAAATCCAAACTTCTTCTTCATTAAGGTCCCTATTTTCCATCTCAACTTCCAGATGTCGAATCTCTTTTTGACATTTATCCATTTCTTCATTCTCTTTTTTTATCATATCATCCCTCCACTTGCGTAAATCTCGTCTAACATTCTACAACTTATAATGAAGGATTTGATCAGCCAAACTTTTGCCACAGTGACTACCCAAAGCTTTTCTAACAACATCAACACATCCTTCTTTTATACCCCACGAGTTGAACCAACGAAACGGTTTCGGGCCAAACTTCTTGTTAACCATATTTAAAACTAATGGGCAATGATCCGACAAACCCCTTGGAAGCGCTCGTAAACAAGCTTCCGGCCATTTGTTAAACATATCCATACAAACCAAAACTCTATCGATTTTACTTTGTTTGTTTCCGGTTCCTTTTCCCGCCAAAAACGTGTATTTCCTACCCTTCATAACATACTCTACCAAACCTGCCTCATCAATGAAAGAATTGAGATCCATAGCGCTTGTAACATTAAAGATAGTATTCGTCCTTTCTTCCGGACTCCTAACCGTATTAAAATCGCCTAGGAAAATCCACCATCCATCATGATCTCTCATTTTCCCAAACTCTTGCCACAACAAACGTTTCTGAGCATTATTTTGAGGACCATAAACATTTATGATATTTACCTTCACATTGTTCTCCTTCAACCTTCCACTAATCATAAGATATTGACGATTCTTTTGGACGCTCATTTTCAAAAACACTGCCGGGTCCCAAACACTCACCAACCCACCCGAAAGGCCAATAGGATCACTAACATCAAACTCGAATTCTCCATTTCCCCAGAACCGTCCTATAGTTAACCGATCCAGATCACTCGTCTTTGTTTCTTGCATCGCCACGAACGAAATGTCATACTCCTTTTTCATACCTCGAACCCACTCATCTTTTCCTTCAACCCCCATTCCTCTAATATTTACACATAGGTAATTCATGTTTTCACCACTTGTACGCCTTCTTTAGAGATCGATTCTCGTATCAAATCCTGAAAATCTTGTAACTCCGCACCCAATTTACGTCCCAGTGTTACCGTGTTAATCACCTCATCCTCATAATGAATACCACTCCTATCCTTCCTCCATTCGTTATCCTCAGACGGCTCCACCCCATTATCCTCAAGTGTAATCGTTCCCGGTTGTGAATTAAGATCGAACTTATCCACCAAGTTACCTTCATTTGACATCGTAATATCCTCATCACCCTTCGAACCTTCTGTCTCCAACTCCTCCCTTTCAACATTCGTATTATCCACCCCATCGTTATCTTCGTGCCCCGATTGTACACTTATGTCATTAAAACCAACATCCTCGATTTCCTGTAAAGATTCCTGTGAAGGTTCCTATGAAGATTCCTGAATCCCAATAAGTGCATTCAGCCCAAAAGGGTCACTTCCTCGAGCCCGTTTCCCTGCTTTGGGCCTTTCCTCGCTACTGCCCGCTTTATCTTGGCCCGTTCCATGTTTTTTAAACTTTTTACCTTTTTTCCTTTTATTATTTTTAGCACCCGAAAAATAGTAAATATTATCACTTTCCTGATTACCACCTTTGGAAGAGATATCACCTTTATTGCCTTCATTAATTTGTGCTCCAAAATTTGAATTTTGAACATCAGTGTTTCCCGTAATTATCTCCTCATTCAATGCCATTCCTACATTTTCGCTCTTACCATAATCATTGTCACCGTCAACATCGTCGGAGTTTTGATCTCCGGCCATCTTCTTGTCCCCATCCGACCTTGTATTATCATTACTAGTAAACTCTGGCATCCACTCGCCAAGTTCTTCCATCACCCATACTCGGTACCGTCTTCCTCTCCAACAAATCACCACCTCTTCATTTATACGATTGCCTTGTCCTACCAGTACACCGATGTACTCGAACGACAAGTCACCATCTCCCGGATTGTGTTGTGCATTCTGAATAATCTTCCCGAAAAGGCCACCTATGTTGTCCAAAACTTCATTGCAAAGAACATGCAGGGGAACTCCTTGTATCTTTAGCCACGCGATCCTCTCGTACGGTAACGATTGACCCGTCCACAATTGCACCGCTGAAAACACGTCACCCGTCTCCTTCGCTTTAGACAAAACCCGTAAAGTCTCTTCTTTCGTCGAACAGGTAATAAGCACCACCAAACCCCCGACATATTGAACTCGTCCACCATTATCAATTATATCTTTCATCGTTTCCTTAATCAATCTCAATTGTTTAACATCTTTCAACCGTGCAACAAACGATCTACCTTGAATGTCTTGAAACGCCATAGTATCATTCTTGACTATCACCATTTTCTTGTCATTCTTTATTTTTTTACGTCCCGTCAAGGCCTCTAAGAAAGAGACGTCTTCCTTCCTCGTCGCTTCTGCATGATCTCTCTTCGGCACTTGTCTTTTCTCCTCTTCGTCATCCTTCTTCCTTTGTGGTATGTCTTCTCTTGTCTTCGCGTCCCCATCAGTAAACAAAGCGATATTAGCTTTCAACCAGTTATCCCCTATTTTGATCTTCGACATCCTCCTTTGCAATTCCTCTCTGTCTTTAACATACTTGAAAGTAACGAATCCGAACCATCTTCCGAACTTGTCTCTTTTCCTCGCAATGTAAATCCCTGCGATGACACCAAACTCTCTAACTCTTTCTGCCAAATCCAGTCCACTGCATCTCTCTGGAATGTTTGTTACGTAGAATTTTGTCTTTTCCGTGAAAGTCTATGTTGCCGATCTTCTTTGGTCGCCTTGGTTGTCTCCTGCCTCCATCTTCTTTTCTTCCGTGAAAGTCTCTTTTTTTAAACGGCAACCTAACGATTCTAAGTGATTTGCTATTTTGTTTTTTTCTTTCTTTTTTTTTGGGGGGGGGGGGGGGGGGTTAAATGATTTGTTACTTTTTTTTCTTTTTTTTCATTTTGACCCCCTTAAGTTTTGCATGTTAAGTTTTATGTACGTGAGTCAAATATAATATGTTTCAATGCTTATTTAATATATGGTTTCAGTTATAAAAAGTTAATATTAAACTTTATCCTACTTTAAATGTCAAATAAAATACTTCTATTTTTCTAATAAAATATTATCCTTTTATTTAAATTGTTAATTTAAGAGATTTTTATTTATGTCACACCCCGATATTTCCACGTATTACCGGTGGGCCCGGTGGGGAGTATCGTGACGTAGTTGATATCATCGTAGTCAAGCAACACAAATTATAAATGCACAGCGGAAGCAAAAGGTATGAATCACATTACAAACCGAATAAACAGTAATATCAAAGTATTACAACGGACTGTAAAGGGTTCACAGGCGGATCAAAAGATAAATAAAAATCATTGTTCAACAAACTTTAACATCTAGAGTTTGCAAGACTTGATTATTGATGCCTGGAGTAGCCAGCCTATTTCGTATAGTACCTGCACTTAACCTTTTTGGAAAATACGTCAGTTTACACTGGTAAATACAATTAACTGACTCATTTTGAAAAGAGTTTAAGAAAATTAGTTTGAATGCACATGGCACAAAATATCTTTTATAACTTGGGATAATTATTTAAAAATAAACTTGTATACAGTTTTACATGTTTGTCGTCCATTTAGGACCCGGTTAGAAGAGCCGGTTTAACAAGATTAATAGACACACCACTTGGTATAATACCCACAAGAAGATACCCTTCTTGTGGACTACCCTTTTTACATACGCAACTGTCAGGTGTATGCCTACACCCCGTGCTTAAGTCGTAGCCATTTCTAATGAATGAGCCGAGGATATCCAGGACACGGTCATTAACCCCCCAAAGGCATTGCATCAAACAAGACAGAATAAAACGGGTTATGCATCTTTTAATCAATATCTGATTGTACGACTTCATACCCGACCAAGCGGTATTATTATAATACCGTACCCCAAGCCCGTATAGGGAAAATAAGTTAAAAGTATTTACCTGAGCAAAGTATAAATCACAACAGCAAGTGCACGTAGCTTTTACTAGGCTCCTAATCTGGAACGAAGGTTTTAATAACCTATTAGATTCCTAACGGGTCTTAATTAAGCCTAAACTTAGACCGGTTAGTTTTAAAGAAAGGTATGCGGTTCAAAACGCAAGATTAAGCGAAGACCGCATTAGAATGTGATTTAGTCCCGACAAGTTTGAAGGCTTGTATAATATGGGTAAACTAAACACATTCTAGATTTTGAGGTGAAAATGATAGGGTTTGACCCGTTTCGGTCAATTTATGCAAACTAGTTACATAAACCGAACAGAACGCGAATAACGCATAACGGGTAACCAAATGAGTCACGAATAGGTTTCTTAAGTTAATATTCTTTAAACATGTTGTGATATCAGTAGGATACCTTCCGTTATGCCCAAAACGAGTTTAATCTCAAATTAAGCCCCGTAGGGGTATTTTGGTCATTTTAAAGATTATAAAAGAGATTAATTATAATTCTGAGATTTGGGTCTGAAATAAACAGTAAAAAAACTCAATTTAATAGGTTATATCAGTTGGTGATAAGTCTTATATGACAAAATGGTTTTAAACTCATACTATGTGTTTAATACGCGTAAAAAGTTGTTTTAAGCGATTTCCGGGTCATAACTGGAAATCTGGGTTTTCTGATCAGTTTATAAAGTTCAGCATACTTCATTTATCATATAAAATCAGTAGCCAAAGGTTTGGTGTCAATTTGATATGTAAAACTCATTTTATAATAAAAAAGGGTATAATCAGTAATTACCGAATCAAGGCAATAACCCTAAGTTATGATCAGTTTAAAAATAATTAAAAATCTTCAAAAATACCAAAATATTATATTACATCAGTGGGTAAAAGGTTTGGTGTCAAAAATTGGGTTTAGATAGGCTTTATGCTAATGGCACCGTTTAATTAAATAAAAAGCTCTCTAATTACGCCATTGAGCATAACTCATAATCTAGACCTCCAACTGATGTGAAATTTTAGAGACATGTTTATAAATCAGTAGCAAAGATTATTGTCCTCTCATATTTCCAAAATTCTCGTTTTAAGGTCAAATGGGCATTATGGTCAACATTAAGCAATTAACGGAAATGCGTAAATGAATCGGACAATCAACGATACACTTACAGAGGGTTATACTATCATATAACCTGGTCCTAATGAAGCTCTAAGGCAATTCTAAGTCATGTTATTACGGGTCAGAATTGAAAGTCAAAGCAGAGGTCAAATTATGCGACTTTCGGTTCCGAACCGAGCCTAAACTGAAAATTGTCGGGTCGGACATGCTTAGACATGTTCTTGCATTGATTACCAAGTTATATTAGTGGTAAAACAGGTTACACGTCTTCTACATTGCTAATTATGTGTTAATTCGAAAATTAAGTTTCTGTTGACTTTTTCGAATTAAGTTTGACCCGACATTTGACCTAGTTAGAGCGGGAATCAGAGGGTGCCCTTTTAAGGGTTTATTGCCCACCTAATTACCAACTTATAACTACTTTCAATTTGCCTAATCACTGGGTCATTAGTGATTAATCGTTAAGTCAAACCTTAATTACGACGGTTTGACTTTAAGCTAATTAACTAAGTAAAACATGATTAAGGAAGGTTAAGGAAGCTTACCAAGGTCCTATGCACGACTAATGATGCTTAGGAAGTGGTCTTGTGCTCCAGGAAGTTCCAGAAATGAAGTTTGAATAAATGATCAAAATGTTGCAATCAAGGATTCCTTATATAGTGAGTTTAATCTCACTAGATCATGCCAACCAAGTCTAGGCATGTTCCCTGATGTTAAACAAGTGTCCCTAGAGCCTAAAAACAAGTTTGTGCAGCACATGGTATTGAAAACTAGCAATATAAGTCGGTTAAACTTATTGGACAGACACCTGTGCATTTTCTGCTGCTGGCGATCGTATACGGACTGTAAGCTAAGAGTCTTGCGGACCGTAAGCTACTATTACGGACCGTAAGACCTTGGCTTTGCGGTCCGTAATCAACCTTGGTTTATTTCGCCCAGATGACATCCTTGCGGACCGTAAGGCTAAGCCCATACGGTCCGTAACCGATGACCAGAGGACAAAAATTTGAGAATCTCTTGAGTTTGATCATGCAACTTTGATATTACGAATTGGGGCCTTTATTATCAGTATGGGACCACTTGATCATGTCTGAACAGTTATGACAACCTTGCCATGCTTTAAAATTATCTTGGATTCTTTTTTAAAAGGGCCATGAATGAAGGTTTGTCGTATACATTCTCATAGGATCCAATTCTTGTGCAATTAGAATTATACATTATCAAAATAATCGGACTTGAGTATATCAGATGTTTATAATATAGATTTGGGTCTTGGGGTTTATAACGAGGTCGTTCAGAGGTATAAATTAACATGTCGACACTTTTAAATCCTGCCATACATCTTTAACTTGATCCGAGTTTATGACGTGTTTGCTTTACGTGACACGTGTCTTAACTTTATTGGACATAAATTTTCGAGGTGTTACAATTTATCACCAAAACCAAACTTTGTGATAATATATTATGTATTTTTATTTTCATTATTAAAAAAAATATTATATTGATTTTATTACATAATGTTTAAACAAATTGTATATAACTTTCAATATTACTTTATATATATATAATTAGATTTATTAACGGTTTTTTTTAAATATGATTTATATTTTATCACTCAAATAGTTGTTTATTTGCTTCTTGAATAATAAGTTTGACCACTGTATCTTCTTTTCAATAATCATCTCCGTAATCACCATATCTATGGCGTACCGAGTATATTCATTAGTTTTTTTAAATATAATTTTCTTATTATTTGGTATATAAAATAATATTTATTCAACCTGTGTAATACACGAGGGTTTTTAAATATATAACTTTTTTTTTATTATTTGGTAAACAGTATTACATTTATTCAACCCGTGTAATACACATGATTTTAAAGATATAATTTTTTTTATTTGGTATATAAAATTATATTTATTCAATCCGTACAATACATGTGATTCTTATAGATATAACTTTTTATTATTTAATATATAAAATTACATTTATTCAAACCATGCAATAAAGAGGGTTTTTAAAAATATATTGTTTTAGTATATGGTAGAGGATCTTGTACATTAATCTAGAAGTGTGAGAAGTGTATTATAACACTATATATAACATTATATAACACCATATAAACACCGTATAATAATATGTAACACCATATAACACTATGTAACATTATATAACACTATATAACAAATATAACACTATAGTTTGTCTGATAGCATAGTGTTATATATTGTTATATAGTGTCATATAGTGTTACATAGTGTTATATGGTGTTACATAGTGTTATACGGTGTTTATATGGTGTTATGTAGTGCTATATATAGTGTTATAATACACTTCTGAATTAATGTACACTATCCCTACCCTTAGTATATAGTATATAAAATTCATTTATTCAACCCGTGTAATACACGGTGTTATAACCTAGTTAAATATAGTCAAAGGTCTTGTGATTCTTTACTATAATCATAAACTATGAATAATCGTAAACTATGAGTTTATAGATATAAGGATCTGTAGAAGATTATCTGCCGAACAAGTTTCAAGTAAATTTTAAATGATTTATTTGCCTAGTATTTAACCTAAAATTGTTGATCTTCATCAGAGAAAATCATCAAACATTAGTAATATTCATAGGGGCTTTATTACGCCACGTCAGATCCACATAGGCGCCACGTTATATGAGGGCTTTAAAGCTCCTTCCTTTAACTTGCATGCAATGGGCCCCACCTGCACACCCCTTTAGGCCACGTCAGATCCACATAGGCGCCACGTCATATGAGGGCTTTAAAGCTCCTTCCTTTAACTTGAGGAGCCACCCCTGTTAAACAAAAAAAATTGATTGGTTGAAAAGAATGGGCCCCACCTGCACACCCCTTTAGCGCTCGTTAGTGTGCTGGCGGGCCATCAATGGCGCCCCCTCTTTGGCGGGCAGGGGGTGGGTGTGGGGCGTAACGAAGGTGATGTGGCCAGGGGTGGTATACCACACCCCCTGGCCTAAGGATTATTTTATTGATTTCCAAAGTGAATCATTTGGTTGAATGTTGTTGCAGGACATCCATGGGTTATGACTCAGTAGAGACCAAACCTTAATCAATGGCTGATCCACATGTGAAAAATGATTGTATGAATACCAATATTATGGTCTAGTATTTCTTACGTGCACAAAACAAAATGATATAAATTGTCTAAGGGGCTGTTTGTTTACCTCTTAATGAGGCTCTTAATGGTTCAGACCTCTTACTGGTTTAGCACTTAATGGTTCAGACTGTTTGTTTCATGAGCAGCTGTCTGAATGGTTTAGACATTTGTCTCTGAATGGTTAAGCATTATACAGAGTCTGAATGGTTAAGATCTCTAATTTGAATTGGTCAGACATTTATCTCTGAACGGGTAAGCATTATACAGGCTCTTAATGGTTCAGACATCTTACTGGTTCAGCACTTAACCATTCAGATGTTGCCAAACAGCCCCTGGTGACAGTGGTAAACGTCTACTTCACTTCTAGTAGAAGTCTCCGGTTCGAATCCAGCTTCTATTGGTTTATGCGTTGGGCGTTTAAAGCTACAATTGTTGGTCGGCCCGAGTTTTCGGTTCAAAAGCACTAGGGTGGACCCTTACAAGTTCTCATGGTTAGGAACTCCGTTTTATTTTTGCCTTGTAAGTTATATAATAACATGTGTTTCTAAATGTTTCATACTTGTTATTGTTTATTATATGGTTTAATGACTAAATTGACAAATACTGAAATGGGCTTAAACTAGTGCTTTAAAGTTTAAGTTATGCACAAAAAGTGAGTGATTTAATCTCATGCAAAATATTAAGTTGGAACGAACCAACATCCAAGATCTAAAGCATAAAGGCCCAAAGTGTTGTGGACTTTCAAATTCTTCCAAATCTTTCTAAATGGACTCTTAATGATTAAGACCTCTTCTTACTGGTTTAACACTTAATGGTTCATATTGTTTGTTTCACGAGCAGATTTCTGAATGGTTCAGACATTTGTCTACGAATGGTTAAACATTATGCTATGTCTGAATGATTAAGACCTCTTATACGAATTGGTCAAACATTTGCATCTGAACTGTTAAACATTATACTGTCTCTTAATGATTCAGATCTCTCTTACTGGTTCAACGCTTACCCATTTAGAAATTGCCAACCAACCTCAGTTGTAATAGGCGGTTACACGAAACTACAAAGATGATCAGAAAATAATATCCTCTCTTTACGTATCGTGTTTTTGTTATGTATTTACGTTAAGTGGATTTCGCTCTTTCATTTGAGAATGAATCAAGACCAAAGTTGGTTTCTTTAGAACACCCGATCGACCTTCGACCTTCATTTACATTCATCGATGAAACAAGCACTTCAGGCAAAGAAATCGGATGCGAAATTGAAATTACAATCATGTGTGTTTCGGTATTAGCTTGTCGTGATACATTCACCGCGCAAAATATATAAGGATGCATCCGATGAAATATTATCGTGGCCGGAATTTAAAGGGGTCGCTAAACTAGCCAGGGGCGACTTACGGATAGGACCTAACCGGTACTTTAACCGAAACACGAACAGTTAATTTCGTGAACTCGAATCAACTTCTTATAAGGCTTGCAAGTGTTATAATCAGTTCAAAACGGGCTGTTTATCGAACCAAAACCAAAAAAATCTGGCTGACTCAGTAAAGTTGGGTTCGAGAACAGGTTCAGTCTCAAACCGAAAAGATCCGTTTTAGATTTCGGGTCAATTATCTTAAGAAACACAAACAGATCATTCAAGCTACAAAACAAGAAAATTCAAACACATAGTAACTGCTGCTGCTGATTCATTTAACAATTCTCCTTAACTTCACCACAATCTTCAATAACAACCTTTGCTTTAGTCGAACCGCTATCGGATCCAATCGATTCCATCTCTTTCACAACGCTATACCCATCAACAACCTTGCCAAACACCACATGCTTCCCATCGAGCCATGAAGTTGCCGCGGTGCATATAAAAAACTGCGACCCGTTTGTGTTCGGGCCCGCATTAGCCATTGAAAGAGTCCCGGGGCCCATGTGCTTTAGTTTAAAGTTCTCATCAGCAAATTTGGCACCGTAGATTGACTCACCACCGGTCCCGTTACCCCTAGTGAAATCACCACCTTGACACATGAAGTTAGGGATGATTCGGTGGAACGCTGATCCTTTGTAGTGTAGGGGTTTCCCAGAAATCCCGATCCCCTTTTCACCGGTGCAAAGAGCACGGAAATTTTCAGCGGTTTTTGGGGTGACGTCAGCGAATAGTTCCATGACGATTCGGCCCGCTTTCTTTGTTCCGACTAGAATGTCAAAGAATACTTTTGGGTTCGTCATTTTTTGTCGCGTAATCTGCAAATTTGATGTAAGTTTGTAGGTTAATCAAGAAATTAACATAAATTGAGCAAAGATCCTCACTTATGTTCAAATGGGTTCATTTAAGTTAAATGCTATTTATTAATGGGTAAAATTAGGCGAAGTAGTCAAAAGCGAGAAAGACGAGCAAGACTGACAAGCACACATTCCGGCCAAATTTTGGCAAAACAATCAGTCTGAACATGTTTGAAACAGCTAAAAATGATCTGAAACATCCAAAAATGGCCTAGAACCATTCTAAAACATGTCTATAACCCCTAAAAACGGCTTTGTTAATACTGTGCGTCTTTCTTAAAAAAAGCCCACGCTTTTTAAGCACCTGCGACTACCTACAAACTAGGTAAACTAAAAAACTTTAGCTAAAAATAAAACGGGTCAAACGGTTTAAAACTAACCCATGGAATAACCATGTGTTTGAATCACCTAAGAAGGCAGAAGCAAATCAATTAACAAGTTTTCTAGGTAAAGCATAGTTTGTAAGATCACTTAAGGCAGTTTTCTTAAATTAAAATCATAGACACCACGAATGAACTTAATACATAACAACTTTTAGACAGAAAGCTGCAAGAGCCGCATAATACACTGATTTAATAAAATATCAAAAGAAAATGAAATAGATGGTTACATAACTCTATACCGGATTACAGACTTAAAGGGCTATTTGGCAAGTTCTGAATGGTTAAGTGCTGAATCAGTAAGAGGTCTAAACCATTAAGGGGTTGTTTGGCAACTTCTGAGTGGTTAAGTGCTGAACCAATAAGAGGTCTGAACCATTAAGTGTTGAACCAGTAAGAGGTCTGAACCATTAAGAGCCAGTATAATGCTTAACCATTCAGAGGTAAATGCCTGACCAACTCATATTAGAGGTCTTAACCATTCAGACTCAGTATAATGCTTAACCATTCAGAGGCAATGTCTGAACCATTCAGACATCAGCTCGCGAAACAAACAGTCTGAACCACTAAGTGCTAAACCAGTAAGAGGTCTGAACCATTAAGAGCCTCATTATGAGGCAAACAAACAGCCCCTAAGTGTTGAACCAGTAAGAGGTCTGAACCATTAAGAGCCAGTATAATGCTTAATCATTCAGAGACAAATGTTTGACCAATTCAGATAAGAGGTCTTAACCATTCAGACTCACGCAAATGTCTTAACCATTCAGACATCTGCTCGCGAAACAAACAGTCTGAACCAGTAAGAGGTCTGAACCATTAAGCGCTGAAAAAAACACCCCTTAAAGCAAAGATACAAGCGCTTTGTAACGTTCTCGCACTTCTACGTCTAAAACTGATTATTTTGACAAAAAGTAATCTGAAATCAGAATCACAGTCCCTTCTACTCTCCAAATTGACTGTTTTGAGAACAAATAATCTGAAAAATCATAATCACTGCTCCCAAAACACTCAAAACAAATAACCCTTACTCAAATTCCAAATAACCAGTTTAAACGCACATCCAAACACTCTTTAAAACTACTGCAACTACAAATTCAACAGATTTACACCTAACATATCAACAAGAAACATCAATTACACATAAATCTTCAATTTCGCACAACAATTAAAGGATTCACACAGGGTAAACAAAAGCTAGGGTTAAAAGGAAGAACGATGATACCTGTAAATCTGTAATAGCCTCAGCAACAAGTTTGGAAGTATGAGGCTGAGGGGGTTTTATTAGGGTTTTAACTTTTGTATGTTTTTGGGTATGGCCCCTTAAGTTTATATGTATCACATTTTCTTCCCTTTGCTTCTTTGAATTAATTTCGTTTAGGGGTGTGTAGAGTCGGTTAACCGAGAGTTCGGTTAATTGAAAAGTATTAACCATAACTATAATCGATGGTCGGTTAACCATTGGTTGTGGATCGGTTTCGGTTAATTATCCAATGTATATAAAACTTGTAAAACATATAATCGGTTTGGTTCGGTTATTTTCGGTTTTAGATATATGATCAACTGAAACCGAAAGTTCGGTTATTCAAAAAACAATAACCGAACCATCGACTCTAGGTGGTGACCGGGAAGGGTCGATCAGAGTAGTGACGGCGGGTGGCTTCCAGTGGAGGTGGAGATCGGCGGTTGGGTTGATGGTGGTTGTGACTTGTGGGTAATTTTGTCTCACAATGGTGTAACCTCTTTTGGTTGATTGACCCTATTGATCTACCAATTGTAGTTTAATACAAATACTAAAACCTTTATATTTATCAAATAAATACAAATAATATTATCTAAAAATTGAATATCCCACATTATCTATTAATTACTTCTAAAATAACTAATAAATAATTAATTAAATAATCATTTCATAAATAGTTACTTAGTTTAAATATTTTACTAAATATTTAATATCCGCATTACGCTAAAACCGCGAAGCGTGAGTGTAATATTTAACCACTGAATATTATTTATCAATTTTCCGTCCAAAGTGTAACTCTTTGAATCGTAACTCTTTAGCAACGTTAATTAATCAATCACTGGACATCTAATATCCAACATAAATAAATGCTTTGTATTTGGCAATGATGGAATTCGGCTTCATGCAATTGAGGCTTACATCATATTTGTTTGTTTATCCCTTTCAACATAAATCCACAAGTACTCTCACATATGTAAGTTAATTGAATCAAATTCATATTAAAAAATGACCACCTTTATCTCCAAACATGGAAGCCAAAGACGAAAAAAAAAACATAAAATGGTGGTGACAAATTAAGAAGACCGAGATTAACATCTATTGTAATTGTGTCATCATTTGCTATAACGATAGAGGGATGGTGACATAATAGAGTGTTGTCATCAGTAGTGATTGCAATTTTTAGAGATATAGAGAAGGTAAGCCTACGCGGTGTGGTTGATGGAGGATGAGCCTCTACGTCAGTGTCACGTAAGATGGGTGTGAGAATAGGGCAAAGATGATAGACCTAAGGAAATGGAGGGATGAGCCTATATATATATATATATATATATATATGTGTGTGTGTGTGTGTGTGTTGTATGTATATGTGTGTGTGTGAGGGATTTTGTTTTTTTGTGCCCGTCCTCGTCGTCTCCTCCCCGCCGATCTTGACGCCGACGTTCCACCCAGAATGGTGTTTGGGGGCGTCGTCGAGTCTGGACGACCCCCACACCGAGTGGCCTAACAAGGAAACATTGTAGGATGTAACCTTTTGATTTTTATCAACACATTGTAGGAATGTGATATTTTGATTACACTATTAAACGGAAATACATTTTGTATAACTAAATCTTACATTTGTATTAGAGTTAAATGCTTGGTTGGTCCCTGTGGTTTTCAAAAATTGCAGACTTGGTCCCAGTGGTTTACTAATTACACGCGTGGTGCCCAAACTTGTCAAAAGTGCACTCGGTTGGTCCCTAGCCCTAACTTCAGTTAAATTTCTCAGTTAATTATGTGTGAAATGACTATATTACCCTTGAACAATTAAAAGAAATAAAAAAAATTATATAAAGCCCACTGATCATCATCATCTTCAACCTTTGTCCCCCAAAAAACTCAAACACCACCACCTCCTCCACCATCACAACCCACCACAACCTGCAACTACCTCCACCATAATGTGTTGTTTGTGAAACATAATGTGTTGTATGTACCTTCAAACGAGCAACAAGGGGCTCTTCTTTAGTCACATTCTGTGTTGTTTGTGAAACATTCAAGATGTTGCTCTCTTTAACCACAAAATTATTTCAATCACCGTTTTCTACTTTTAGGTGATTCACATTTTCAGATTTCTCAGTATGATTCACATTTTCATTACTGTTTGATTCAGGAACAGTTACAGAAGTAACAGAACCCTTTGCTTCTTTCTTTAGCTGAGCAAAAAGAACCCACATGTTTGCCAAATCATTTTCCAAAAGACACTTCCTTTTTCTTCGACTCCTCAAATTTCTTTCGGTATTCCTCTTCTATTAGTTCCTTCTCCGATAAGGCAAACCTAATGTTTCTACCTGTGAAACGATCAAATATCAACAAAATCTAATATATAAATCATCAAAACAACAAAAAACACTAATTTTTTTTTTAACAAAGCAAAAACAAACAGGATCTATACCTTTGGCATGAGAGGAGCCACATCCCGTCGTTTTCTCGACCTGAGATCCAACTGACTCATCGGAAACTCGGTAAGACGTTCCATCTCCATAACCGGAAGCGATTTCACCGAACGAGCTTCACGATTGATCTATAGAAGTTGTTTATGTTTTCTGAATGGAGATTTTGAAACCCTAATTTTATGATAATGTAGATCTGTGAATGACGAAACCCTAATATTGACCAACCAGAATAACTTCTCGATGGATCTCTGATCGCAGGGTCTCCAACCATCTTCGAATTTGCGTTCACGAGTAAACCCTAAAGTCGATTTTGAGTTCGCCCTTGCTCCGATGACCCCCTGATTGGGCCAACACGACAAAATCGAGTAAGTGGGGGTGGCTGGTGGCGGATCCTGACGGGGGTGGCAAACGGGTGGTGGTAGTCGGCGCATGTGGTGGTGGCCGGTGGGTTTAGTTAGAGAGAGAGTTGAGAAAGTTGAAGGTGTTTGAGTTTTTTTTGAGGGAGAGGTTGAAGATGATGAGGATCAGTGGGTTTTATATATTTTTTATTTCTTTTAATTGTTTAAGGGTAATATAGTCATTTCACATATAATTAACTGAGAAATTTAACTGAAGTTAGGGTTAGGGACCAACCGAGTGCACTTTTGACAAGTTTGGGGACCACGCGTGTAATTAGTAAACCACTGGGACCAAGTCTGTAATTTTTGCAAACCACAGGGACCAACCAAGCATTTAACTCTTTGTATTAGGTTGTACACCTCCCATGACGTCCTCACTTTTCATCACGTATTGTCATGATTCACGGGTTCCCTACAAGATAATAAAGAATCAACCTTGTTTTTGGCTAAGAATCTAGAGCCACTTAACAAATTGGTTTCACATTTTTTTAGACTAAAAGTGGGTGAGAGAAAACAATTAAATAATGTCATGCCATTCTTTTATTATTTATTTAAATAAAATGTGTGTACTAGGTACATCACATAAATTAATAAATAATAGGAAAAGCTCAGGCCAACGAGATAGTGGTGGAGTGGTTAGGGAAAAACTTGTTGTTTCTTGTAACCCATGTTCGACTTTCACTCTCCCTATTATTTTTTGCGGCATCCAGGTGAAGGGCGAATATGAGTGGCGCCGGTTCGTCTTGGATGGGAGGCGACGTTTTAGCGATTATTCCACTATCGTGCCTTCAGACGGGTGGAGGTCAGGTTTCCACGCATCTAGGAGAGCCAAAAGGCTAGCGGTGGTCAGTAGTCGACCTTGGCCACAACGTCTGGTATCACGGTGGTTGGCACATCGTTTATTACCGTTAAAAAAAAAAGGAAAAGCTCAAGCCTTGTGCTTTGATAAAAGAAATAAAAAAATAGAAAAAGTGTCCATAGTTTATTCAAAAAGTGAACTTGTGTCTTTATATAATATTTTATGTAATTATACATGTTACAAGTTTCGTTCATAAAAAAAAAAAAAAATCTAGTGAAATTCTTTCGTATCTTGTAGTGGGAATTTGGTCGGTATCAATTAGGGTACAATAGCTTATTAATATGTGGTTTCATTTTAAAACATAAAGTGTCACACATCAAACAAATTATAGGTATATTATATTAAAATAAGTAATAAACTATAACCAAGTTTCTATTTTTGTTTAAAATAAAATTCGTCATTGTGATAATATTTCACTTTTTTTTAAACTAAATAAATTATTCTACCCATTAAGTAAATTCATAGAGATAAATGCCCCTAGAAAAAAAAAAAAAAAAAACCATCCAGGGCTCAAAATGGAAAAATTAAATATCGAGTGTTATTCCGTAACTTGTTTAATTATGGGGTAAAAAAGTGATGGACTGGCAAGGGGAATTGAACCTAGGTTCACAGGGCAACTAACTACAATTTGTGTTTATTTCTGATGTAAAAATATATAAGAGTAAACTTTACAATATATGAAAACTCTCTCATTATGCATTCTTTGGCATTGTATATTAGATCTCGACGCTTAATTGTATTTCTAGAATCGCATAAACAAAAAGGACCGCCGATTGTTTTGATGAAAATATCTAGGTATATTTCGAGCCAGTCGAGATGAAAGGAGGACGATTAGGCATGAGTTTACAAATTTAACCTATCACCTCCATATCCATGAGTAAACTCCCAAACTACAATCCAACAACCCCTAGCAATGATATTATTACATGCGCTTTAGACGAGTTCTAGTACTAGATAAAAGAACCTTGTGCTTCACTTTCTAGTTTAAGTTGTTCTAGCCAATTAACTCATGATCACAATATGTATAAGAAAACTAAAGTAGTTCTTTAGTTCTATAGCTACCCCTCTCTCTCACACATACTTTATATCAAAACTCTTTGTCCCTTGAAGACATTTGTGCTGTTTGTTTTTTCAGAGGTAAAACGTCTGCAGTCTGCGGACCACATCTGCAGACATCTGTAGCAGAAGAGGTGGACCAAACCTCTGCAGTCTACAAGAAGAAGACTGTTTGTTTTTTAACTTCTGCAAGCTGCTGAAATATAAACACATGAAGCTTTTTTATGTTAGAAAAATCTAATTCATACAAAACATCACACGATATAACAAGATATAAAAGTTACCGACGGTAATAGTAGTAAAAATTATAAAAATTGATTACATATGATGATTCAAACCAATTGGAGTCGAGATCCAACAATAGTTTCATTTTAATTGAAACAATATAGTTCTAAATGTCTGTGGGATTAGTTTATTTGCAATATATGTCATGACATCCAGTTGAATTTGATGGTAACACAACTGAAAAAATAATAAAATATAGTTTTCCACAATTTAGGCAAATATCTACTAGTTTGCTAGTTTGCTACTGTGCTGACAAAGTCAAAGATATACAGTCCAAGAAATATCCTATACAACGGTGGTAGAGGAAGAGCACCGACAGGGCGGGGAAGGGGTGGCCGGAGTTGTGGGTGGCGGTGAGAGGAGGATTGGGTTTGAGGAGAAGCATCCATGGCTGGAGAGAGGGTTGGAAGAGGTTGGAAGAGGTGGGAAGACATTGGACCATGTCTGCGTGGGGAAGAGGACGCGCAGAGGTTTGAAGACATTTTTTAATGAAATGTCTTCTAAAAAACAAAAGGTCTGCAGAGCTAAACGTCTGCGCGTGGTCTGTGCGGCGCAGACATAAGAGGTCAGAAGAGATTTTTATGAAAAAACAAACACCACCTTACCTTATTTGAATTTTTTTTTAATTTTATTTAGCATGTAATAAGAGAGGATCTGCTCTTTATTTTTTGTTATAGCTCTTTGTGGAAAGAGAGAGAAAAGGAGACCATGGATAAAGATTATATTAGGGTGAGAGGGGCACTACTCCTCTCTTAGGGAGTCCCCTCTCTTACACACACCCAATCACCACGCGCCACGTCAACTCCCCCTTAACTCCCCCCACACCCTCAATTTGATGGCGACACTCCTCTCTTGGGGGACTTGGTTTTGCTTGTTCGGTACGTCGTTGTTTGTTACCCCTTTGCTTTGGGGAGTTTTCTCGGCCGTATGTGGATCAGCAGCAGTTTTCTTAGGTTAGGGAGAAATTCCAAGGGTAAGGCCACCAACGGCAACAGCAACAGAGGCAAGATCTAGAACAACTGGAACAAGAGGGCGACCAGCTTTTGCCCCTCTTCTGTTAGAGCTCTTTAGTCCCATCCCTACCAAAGAGGATCTCCCCTTAAAAGATGCGTAGCGCTCTTGAGAGATGGGATTCATACCCGGAAGCGGGGAAGACAAGGTTTAGAATCTTGGTGTCAGGTGCAGCCCAGAGGAAGCTGCTTGAGAATGACGCTATTTCCTGGCCAAGCAGGAAATAAGTGCTTTGTCGGTTGAAGGTGCTCTCTTGCAGCTTCTTTAATGGGAAGCCCTGAGCTACCGCTCCCTCATACCAGGGATATCACTAGTGAAGCCTTCAGTTAAATATTATAAAACCCTTCGCCCTATCTTGGATTCGTTGAACTTTCACTCGAGCTTGATCGGGCTACTCGTCTATCGCGCTTAGAATAGAAGATAGGATACATTGTGACAACTGGCACAAAACGGTAATTTCCGTACACTTTAATTATTGTTTAATGACTGCAATTATGTGCTTAATTGTCAGTAATGTCTGAACACATACTAAACAAGTGAATTCATGCACGTTGTATACTACAAAATATTGCTTTATGCATAAACGAGAGCGTTGCGTCAGAAATAATAGTAAACTCACCGGTAAGACACACTGTGTCAACAGAACTGCAGAAGGCAGTCAGACAATAAAAATTGGAGCCTAGGTGTAGGTCCGACAGCAAGAATGCATTAAAACCCAAGAGTACATACAAGGGTTTAATATATATGCAATATGAAAGCAAAAATAAGCACTAAAAAGCACCCGAAACGCACTTTAAGTGCAGAATTTATATAATTCAGCAATAATTCAGCATTTAAACATATGAATATTTTGCAGAAATGTCGTTTTATTATCCAGAATATTTCCCTAAGTGTCGGGAATTGAAAGAGTACAAGAAAGGTACTTAAAAGACACTAAAAAGTGTGATTTAGCACTTTAACGAATCGGTATCTAACCGAACAACCGGACTTTACCCGGGACATAAAAATAATGCTAGAAGCATTGTTTTTATTTTTCTAAGCTAGTTAGGGTCCCCGAACACCCTAACACACTATATATTATTTAACATACTTAAACACCTAAATCTAATACTTAAAGCTAACTAGATTATGTAACTTGGAGTTGAAATGTAACCAAGACCCCTCCCCCTATTGTTGGACGGTTGGGAGACCAAAATCCCACATGGGATTTTAACTTCATAAATTAATTGATCTTGTCCCTAAATCAAGAACATAATACCCAAGGGTTAATGTGTGAAAATGGGTATTAGTAGGATACATGAGACCATACACTTCATTCCTTCACAACTCAACACACTCCATCTTCCCTTCTCTCCCTCTCCACCTCTCGGCCTCAACCTACCCACACACCACCACCATTTTTCAAACATCAACAACCTTTCTAAGGTGATTCTAAGGTGCAAGGAGCCCGATTAAGAAGCTTGGTAGCAACGGAACTCGAAGGACCTCTCTCTAGTGCTTTTATCCGCCACTTTTACGCCTTGTTTCTTCCCTAGCCATGTGCTAGTAGTAAGTGTTCTAAAACACCATCTTGTTCTTGTTTAAAGTGGTTAATAAGAGATTTGTCGGTTGAAAATCATGAACATACTAAATCACCAACTAAAAGTCTATTAAAGTGATGAATATGATGGTTAATAGATGGATAATTGTGTAAAACTTGTTAAACTTGTTTTGTGATGATTATTTTGTGTTGTTTAATGCTAGTAGTAGTTCGGATCGTCATCTAACCCGGCTAGGTTATGTTCTTAGAACATGAGCTAGTGTATGTTAAAGTATAAAAAGGACTAGATGATGAACACTACTACTATTAAACATGAACTTGTGTAAAAACAATTTATCTTATGAAATGGAGTTCTAAACTAGTAGATCTAAAGATCTACAAGTGGTATTTTCGAAAGACCAACTGTAAGACAAAACCATGTTTTAAAACCGGATCTTTCATGAAGTAGAGGTGTTTTTATGAACAAACAAGTGTGTGGACACTTGTGTAACAAAAGTTTTAACAAAGAAATAATTTTCATAAAAACCGACTAGAAGTTGTGAAACTTCATATTCTTTAAAAATAAAGTTTTTAAGAAATTAAACTTATTTTTAAAGATAACAAGACTTACTAAATGTGCTAGTAAGTTACTATACATTTTTGTAAATATTCAAGTTCATGAAATGGAGAAATTAGTGATTATTGTTGATGATTATTGTTGATAATTGTTGTTGACAATTTAAAAGAAAATAAACACATGTTTTGAAAACATGGGAAACCTCCATTTTTAGGGGAAACTCTGTCAAAATTTTTATAAATTTTGACACTTAGAAAAATATAAGTTTTGAGAAACTTATTCCCTAAAAATGTATTTAAAAGTATTACCAAGGTTTCCCTAATTTTTGGTGATAAGAAATGAGAATTTCTTCAAGAATAAAAATGGATATAAGTATGTATATTTTTGAGAGAAAAATATATATTATTTTATCACCAACTTTTGTGCTAAGTGTATATAGTATGTGTTATACGTGCTAGTGTATTAAGACTTAAAAATACACTAAATACTCACGAGGAGTATAAACATAAAAATACACATACAATATACAAGATACATAATTCGGGTGCAAAGTGCAAAACACGAGATACTTATATTAACTTTAGAGAAAATAATATAAGTAAGATACGTAGTTAAAAATATAGAATATTTTTAACACAAGAATATATACAAAAGAGAGTGACTGTACTTGTGCGACGCAAGTCTAGTGACTAACGTTAAGAAAACGCGTATAGGTTACGACGTTAATTAAGCAAATCCGGTGAAGTTTACGACGCAAGGAACGCAAAGTTGTGAGTTCATGCTCCCCCTTTTCTTTTAACTGTTTTCAGTTTTTATAACTTCGGGGGTGAAATACATGTACAAAAGTACAATATTTATAAATGGTATGATATAAATACAAGAAGTACACTTGGTGAGAACGAGAACCAAGTGTGACAAAATATAAGATAATAAGAAACGCGCTTGGTGAGGACGAGAACCAAGTTGGATGCGTTATGAGAAATGATAAAAAGAAACGCGCTTGGTGAGGACGAGAACCAAGTTGGATGCGTTATGAGAAATGATAAAAAGAAACGCGCTTGGTGAGGACGAGAACCAAGTAGGATGCGTTATGAGAAATAGTGTCACGAATAGGGTACAGAAGCACCATTAATCAACAATATACTTAGACCGCAGAACAAAAGGTTAGATCTAACGGGTGCCTGGCAGCCACACTCTCGGTGAGGGCGAGAATCGAGTAGTGCTTTTGTGTCTCAGAATATACCAATTAAATGCCTTAGGTTTGGTGACTTCCTATGTCGTGTCACATGTTAATGGCTTTGCAACCCATTAACAATCCTGATACTTACAGGAATACTTTATTTACATAAAAGTCATACCATACTAAAAATTGATGAATACTTGAGTACGTGGGGTACTCAAGAAAAGATTGAATTATACTTGAGTACGTGGGGTACTCAAGAAAAGATTGAAGTATACTTGAAGTACGTGGGGTACTCAAGAAGAAATTGAATTATACATGAGTACGTGGTGTACACATGAAAGTGAATTAATATATGAAAACTTGATTTACTCACAAACTATGTTTTCATACAAAGTATACAAACGTGAAATACAAAACTGCATGAATTCACACCAACATTATGTTGACGTTTTTTTTCCAAAAACTCACATGTATTTCAGGTAACTAGGATGGATGTGCGCGCGGTCTTGCTTATGCTCGTGGATGTCGCTTGTGTTTAACTTTAAGTAAAGTTGTAAACTTTTAAGACAATGTTTTAAGTTGTCTAGCGATGTAAACGCTAAACTTATGTTTTCAAATCATGGTATTTGATGTTATTTTACGAGCATGTAGCATGTTTACTCTTCGTATGCAATGAGAACCTTTCATGATCACACCTCGTGCTTCCGCCGCAGAAAGGGGTGTGACAGATTGGTATCAGAGCTGCGATTGTAGTGAACCAGGATTCCTTCTCGAGTCTAGTCTACAATCTCTAGGATCCTTTCACGAAAACAATTTTCAAAGAGTTTTCATTGCATAAAACGTCCCGCGACATCCACTGCCTGAAACTGTCTACATGAGTCTAGAAAAGACACTACGAGACTTAGAGTGCACTTGAGTAGCACTTGTCGTCGACTAGAAATTAATTGCAATTATGTGTGATAATTAGCATGTACTAGAAGTAGAATGTCATAAGTATACGTGACCTTATCTGAAAGCGATGGCCCATCTGAAGGAAGAAATACGAGGATAAAACGAACTGTGCGGACTGTGCAAGGAGTTACGTAATTATGGATGCATACATAATTATGGATTCAGTGCACATAAATCATAGCAAGTCTTGTCACGTATAGATTCCCTCAGTGCAAGCCTACTAAGTACTCTGCTAGAGTAATAATTGTTTGATGTCCCTTATGTGGTATATACCTGTGTATATATATGCTACTACTGTCTAGTGTGACGATATCAAACAAATGTTTAACCCTATTGGGTTGTGTTCTTCGGAACATGGCACCCAGAAGAGCTGTGAAACGCTCGTGACCAACCTCCTCTTCCCCCACTGCCAAGAATTGCCGAAGAGCTGGAAGCTCTACTGGAAGAAAGGATCTCCGCTGCTATCGCCCAGTACGAGGCGAACCGTACTCAAGACAATGGAGGACCAAGCAACGCTAGACGTAACGGGAATGGAGATTCATCTGGAGACGACGCACTAAGCATGGAGAAATTTATGAACGGTCTTTGTTTCATTATTTCTTTGATTGCTCACATGTGAATTGGTTGAATCAATTCTAGGCTGCACTTTCAAGCAGTTCCTCGACTGCAAGCCGATGAACTATGACGGCACAGGAGGTGCAGTATCATTTGTACGCTGGACGGAGAAGACTGAAGCTACTATCCGCATGAGCAAGTGTACCGCGGATCAACAAGTCACTTTTGCTACTGGGTTGTTTGTCGATGAAGCTCTGACTTGGTGGAACCTGCAAGCCCAAACTTTGGGTGATGATGCCGCTTATGGCCTAACTTGGGAGGAACTGAAGGAAAGAATGAGAGAGAAGTACTGCTCTCGTGCGGAACTCCAAAGGTTGGAAACGGAGTTCTGGCACTTGACTATGGAAGGTGCTGACATCAATGGTTACACTCGAAGGTTCCACAATCTGTCAAGAGTGCTACCCTACATGGTGACTCCGGAATTTAAGCGTGTTGAACGCTACATTTGGGGACTGGCCCCAGAGTTTCGTGGCATGGTGACGTCGGCCAAACCACAAACAATCACCGAGACTGTAACTCTGGCTGTCAGCCTTACTGAAGATTGTGTTCGTATGAAGAAGCTATCGTTGAACCCTACTGAGAAGACCGAGACGCATGCTGAGTCGTCCGGTGACAAAAAGAGAAAGCATACGAGTTTGAACCAAGCAACTCGCAACAACAAGGGTTTCAGCAAGAAGCGTGACGAAAACCCGCCCCAGGAGACGAAAACCCTTGGAACCAAAGGATGCTTCAGATGTGGAAGCAATGATCATTTCATGAAGGACTGCCCAGAGAGAAACAATGCTCAGGCTCGAGCATTTGTGATTGGAGCAAAGAACGCACGCGAGGACCCTAACGTGGTCACCGGTACGTTTCTCATTAACAATCACTTTGCATCCATATTATTTGACACTGGCGCCGATTATAGCTTCATGTCTGTGGAATTTAAACGCATACTTGGAATAGAATCTAGTAGATTAGAAATTCCTTACTCCATAGAACTAGCCAATGGAAAACTCGTTGAATCGGGCGAAGTTGTTAGAGGCTGCACACTAGAACTTGGTGAACGAAGATTTAGCATCGACCTCCTACCTATTCAATTGGGTAGCTTCGATGTAGTAGTCGGGATGGACTGGCTGTCCAAGAACAAAGCTGAAGTTATTTGTCATGAGAAAATCATTCGCATCCCCTTTAGCGAATGGTGAAACTCTCATCGTGCATGGAGAAAAACGAGACGCGCCTCTTCGAATCATCAGTTGTATGAAGGCACAGAAGTGCTTGAGGAAAGGATGTGTCGCTTTCCTAGCACACGTTATAGACAAGAAGGCTGTGGAGCCAAAACTTGAAGACATTCCTGTGGTGAAGGAATTTCCTGATGTGTTCCCTGAAGATCTGCCAGGACTACCTCCGCAACGATAAGTCGAATTCCATATAGACTTGGTTCCAGGAGCCGCTCCTGTAGCCAAGGCACCCTATCGACTTGCTCCATCCGAAATGCAAGAATTATCTACACAACTCCAGGAGTTGTTGGATAAAGGATTCATAAGGCCAAGCTTCTCACCCTGGGGAGCTCCAGTATTGTTCGTGAAAAAGAAGGATGGAACACTGCGGATGTGTATCGATTACAGGGAACTGAACAAGCTCACTATCAAGAATCGGTACCCGCTACCAAGGATTGATGACTTATTTGATCAACTGCAAGGATCAAGCTACTATTCCAAGATCGACCTTTGATCTGGATACCACCAGCTGAGAATCCAAGAGGAAAGCGTACCAAAGACTGCATTCAGAACACGCTATGGGCACTACGAATTTCTTGTGATGCCATTTGGATTGACGAACGCGCCAGCGGTCTTTATGGATCTGATGAACCGCGTATGCAAACCATATCTCGATAAATTCGTGATTGTATTTATCGATGATATCCTGATTTATTCGCAAACGAAGGAAGAACATGAGCAACATCTCAGAACCATCTTGGAACTACTGAAGAAAGAGAAGCTTTATGCAAAGTTCTCAAAATGCGAATTCTGGATTCGCGAAGTACAATTTCTTGGTCACGTTGTGAATGAGAAGGGCATTCATGTAGACCCGTCCAAGATAGAAGCAATAAAGAATTGGGAAGCTCCCAAGACCCCAACTGAAGTTCGTCAATTTTTGGGCTTAGCGGGCTATTATCGGCGATTCATCGAGAATTTCTTAAAGATAGCTCAACCGCTAACGACCCTTACACAGAAAGACAAGAAATACGATTGGGGTCACAAACAGGAAGAAGCCTTTCAGCTACTTAAGAACAAGCTCTGCGATGCACCGATACTATCATTACCCGAAGGCACTGAAGACTTCGTGGTATACTGCGACGCCTCACGACAAGGCTTGGGTTGCGTGCTCATGCAACGCCAAAAATTCATCGCTTATGCTTCAAGACAACTGAAGGTTCACGAGAGAAATTACACCACGCACGACTTGGAACTAGGTGTAGTGGTATTCGCCTTGAAGATTTGGCGACATTATTTATATGGTACTCGATGTACAATTTTCACAGATCACAAAAGCTTACAACACATATTTGATCAGAAGGAATTGAATATGCGCCAGCGATGTTGGGTCGAGCTGCTAAATGATTATGACTGTGAGATTAAGTACCATCCTGGAAAGGCTAACGTTGTAGCGGACGCGTTGAGCCGAAAAGAAAGGGTTAAGACCCTAAGGGTTCGAGCATTGGAAATGACGATTCGAACGAACCTCACTGCACGCATTCGTGATGCACAACAAGAAGCTCTTAAAGGAGAGAACCGTAAAGCTGAATACCTACGGGGTATGCTGAAATACATGGTGCCAAACAAAGAGGGAGCCTTATACTTCAAGAAGCGTATTTGGGTTCCACTCTATGGTGGCATACGAGAAGTCATCCTTAATGAAGCCCACAAATCGAGATATTCGATCCATCCAGGATCGGACAAAATGTATCAAGACTTGAAAGAATACTATTGGTGGCCGAGACTCAAGAGCGACGTTGCTGTCTATGTTGGAAAATGCCTAACCTGTGCTAAGGTTAAGGCCGAATATCAGAAACCGTCCGACCTACTACAACAACCAGAGATTCCCGTGTGGAAGTGGGAACAAATCTCGATGGACTTCATAACGAAATTACCCAGGACCCCGAGAGGGCACGATATGATATGGGTAATAGTTGATCGATTAACGAAATCTGCGCATTTCCTACCAATCCGAGAGAAGGATAGCACTGGAAAGCTGGCAGAGATATACTTAAGAGAAATTGTGGCACGACATGGAGTGCCAATCTCAATCATTTCAGACAGAGATGGACGCTTTGTCTCAAGAATCTGGCAATCATTTCAGGAAGCCTTTGGATCTCAGTTAGATCTAAGCACGGCATTCCATCCACAAACAGACGGCCAGAGCGAACGGACTATACAAACGTTAGAAGATATGCTTCGCGCATGTGTCATGGACCTTGGCGGCAGTTGGGATACTCATCTACCTTTAGTTGAGTTTTCCTACAATAACAGTTATCATACGAGCATAAAAGCCGCACCGTTCGAAGCTCTGTATGGCCGCAAATGCCGATCGCCCTTATATTGGGCAGACGCTGGAGATAAACGTATGGTTGGTCCTGAACTTGTACAAGAGACAACCGACAAGATTGCGCAGATCCGAGAGCGCATTAAGGCGGCTCGAGATCGACAAAGGAGCTACGCCGATCCGAAAAGGAAATCAGTAGAATTCAAGGTGGGAGACAAAGTGTTGTTAAAAGTCTCACCATGGAAGGGCGTAGTCAGATTTGGAAAACGTGGAAAGCTGAATCCACGATATATCGGACCATTCAGAATATTGAAGAGAATTGGTACCGTAGCGTACAAGTTGGAGTTACCGGAAGAACTTAATGGAGTACATGATACGTTTCATGTATCCAACCTGAAGAAGAGTCCAACACAAGAGAACGTGATCATCCCGATGGATGAAGTGCATATTGATGAAGCCCTCCGATTTACAGAACTACCCGTTGAGGTTACCGACTGGAAAGTCAACAAGACCAGGAGGAGCAGTGTGAAACTTATCAAAGTACGTTGGAGCTCTAAGCACGGACCCGAGTACACATGGGAACGTGAAGACCAGTTCAAGGAAAAGTATCCCCACCTATTCAAGAAGACTCCAGCGAGAGTTAGTTCAGCCTGAATTTCAGGACGAAATTCTTTTATCGGGGGGAGACTGTGACAACTGGCACAAAACGGTAATTTCCGTACACTTTAATTATTGTTTAATGACTGCAATTATGTGCTTAATTGTCAGTAATGTCTGAACACATACTAAACAAGTGAATTCATGCACGTTGTATACTACAAAATATTGCTTTATGCATAAACGAGAGCGTTGCGTCAGAAATAATAGTAAACTCACCGGTAAGACACACTGTGTCAACAGAACTGCAGAAGGCAGTCAGACAATAAAAATTGGAGCCTAGGTGTAGGTCCGACAGCAAGAATGCATTAAAACCCAAGAGTACATACAAGGGTTTAATATATATGCAATATGAAAGCAAAAATAAGCACTAAAAAGCACCCGAAACGCACTTTAAGTGCAGAATTTATATAATTCAGCAATAATTCAGCATTTAAACATATGAATATTTTGCAGAAATGTCGTTTTATTATCCAGAATATTTCCCTAAGTGTCGGGAATTGAAAGAGTACAAGAAAGGTACTTAAAAGACACTAAAAAGTGTGATTTAGCACTTTAACGAATCGGTATCTAACCGAACAACCGGACTTTACCCGGGACATAAAAATAATGCTAGAAGCATTGTTTTTATTTTTCTAAGCTAGTTAGGGTCCCCGAACACCCTAACACACTATATATTATTTAACATACTTAAACACCTAAATCTAATACTTAAAGCTAACTAGATTATGTAACTTGGAGTTGAAATGTAACCAAGACCCCTCCCCCTATTGTTGGACGGTTGGGAGACCAAAATCCCACATGGGATTTTAACTTCATAAATTAATTGATCTTGTCCCTAAATCAAGAACATAATACCCAAGGGTTAATGTGTGAAAATGGGTATTAGTAGGATACATGAGACCATACACTTCATTCCTTCACAACTCAACACACTCCATCTTCCCTTCTCTCCCTCTCCACCTCTCGGCCTCAACCTACCCACACACCACCACCATTTTTCAAACATCAACAACCTTTCTAAGGTGATTCTAAGGTGCAAGGAGCCCGATTAAGAAGCTTGGTAGCAACGGAACTCGAAGGACCTCTCTCTAGTGCTTTTATCCGCCACTTTTACGCCTTGTTTCTTCCCTAGCCATGTGCTAGTAGTAAGTGTTCTAAAACACCATCTTGTTCTTGTTTAAAGTGGTTAATAAGAGATTTGTCGGTTGAAAATCATGAACATACTAAATCACCAACTAAAAGTCTATTAAAGTGATGAATATGATGGTTAATAGATGGATAATTGTGTAAAACTTGTTAAACTTGTTTTGTGATGATTATTTTGTGTTGTTTAATGCTAGTAGTAGTTCGGATCGTCATCTAACCCGGCTAGGTTATGTTCTTAGAACATGAGCTAGTGTATGTTAAAGTATAAAAAGGACTAGATGATGAACACTACTACTATTAAACATGAACTTGTGTAAAAACAATTTATCTTATGAAATGGAGTTCTAAACTAGTAGATCTAAAGATCTACAAGTGGTATTTTCGAAAGACCAACTGTAAGACAAAACCATGTTTTAAAACCGGATCTTTCATGAAGTAGAGGTGTTTTTATGAACAAACAAGTGTGTGGACACTTGTGTAACAAAAGTTTTAACAAAGAAATAATTTTCGTAAAAACCGACTAGAAGTTGTGAAACTTCATATTCTTTAAAAATAAAGTTTTTAAGAAATTAAACTTATTTTTAAAGATAACAAGACTTACTAAATGTGCTAGTAAGTTACTATACATTTTTGTAAATATTCAAGTTCATGAAATGGAGAAATTAGTGATTATTGTTGATAATTGTTGTTGACAATTTAAAAGAAAATAAACACATGTTTTGAAAACATGGGAAACCTCCATTTTTAGGGGAAACTCTGTCAAAATTTTTATAAATTTTGACACTTAGAAAAATATAAGTTTTGAGAAACTTATTCCCTAAAAATGTATTTAAAAGTATTACCAAGGTTTCCCTAATTTTTTGTGATAAGAAATGAGAATTTCTTCAAGAATAAAAATGGATATAAGTATGTATATTTTTGAGAGAAAAATATATATTATTTTATCACCAACTTTTGTGCTAAGTGTATATAGTATGTGTTATACGTGCTAGTGTATTAAGACTTAAAAATACACTAAATACTCACGAGGAGTATAAACATAAAAATACACATACAACATACAAGATACATAATTCGGGTGCAAAGTGCAAAACACGAGATACTTATATTAACTTTAGAGAAAATAATATAAGTAAGATACGTAGTTAAAAATATAGAATATTTTTAACACAAGAATATATACAAAAGAGAGTGACTGTACTTGTGCGACGCAAGTCTAGTGACTAACGTTAAGAAAACGCGTATAGGTTACGACGTTAATTAAGCAAATCCGGTGAAGTTTACGACGCAAGGAACACAAAGTTGTGAGTTCATGCTCCCCCTTTTCTTTTAACTGTTTTCAGTTTTTATAACTTCGGGGGTGAAATACATGTACAAAAGTACAATATTTATAAATGGTATGATATAAATACAAGAAGTACACTTGGTGAGAACGAGAACCAAGTGTGACAAAATATAAGATAATAAGAAACGCGCTTGGTGAGGACGAGAACCAAGTTGGATGCGTTATGAGAAATGATAAAAAGAAACGCGCTTGGTGAGGACGAGAACCAAGTTGGATGCGTTATGAGAAATGATAAAAAGAAACGCGCTTGGTGAGGACGAGAACCAAGTAGGATGCGTTATGAGAAATAGTGTCACGAATAGGGTACAGAAGCACCATTAATCAACAATATACTTAGACCGCAGAACAAAAGGTTAGATCTAACGGGTGCCTGGCAGCCACACTCTCGGTGAGGGCGAGAATCGAGTAGTGCTTTTGTGTCTCAGAATATACCAATTAAATGCCTTAGGTTTGGTGACTTCCTATGTCGTGTCACATGTTAATGGTTTTGCAACCCATTAACAATCCTGATACTTACAGTAATACTTTATTTACATAAAAGTCATACCATACTAAAAATTGATGAATACTTGAGTACGTGGGGTACTCAAGAAAAGATTGAATTATACTTGAGTACGTGGGGTACTCAAGAAAAGATTGAAGTATACTTGAAGTACGTGGGGTACTCAAGAAGAAATTGAATTATACATGAGTACGTGGTGTACACATGAAAGTGAATTAATATATGAAAACTTGATTTACTCACAAACTATGTTTTCATACAAAGTATACAAACGTGAAATACAAAACTGCATGAATTCACACCAACATTATGTTGACGTTTTTTTTCCAAAAACTCACATGTATTTCAGGTAACTAGGATGGATGTGCGCGCGGTCTTGCTTATGCTCGTGGATGTCGCTTGTGTTTAACTTTAAGTAAAGTTGTAAACTTTTAAGACAATGTTTTAAGCTGTCTAGCGATGTAAACGCTAAAATTATGTTTTCAAATCATGGTATTTGATGTTATTTTACGAGCATGTAGCATGTTTACTCTTCGTATGCAATGAGAACCTTTCATGATCACACCTCGTGCTTCCGCCGCAGAAAGGGGTGTGACATACATCCCTTTGGCGTCTGGGTTTCGGTGGTAGGAGGAATCCCCATAACTGCAATAGCCCCGTCTTCTCTGTCCGGAAAATATAGACAGCTTATTCCCTTAGCTAGGTACGGCTCTTTCGAGCAATCAATCTGCTAAAAGTGGAGCTCCTTTTGGGGGTAGACTACACGAGTCTTATGAAAAAGAGCGGATGACTATATAATAGCAAAGGCTTTCTGGTCGATAAGTCAACAGATCTCAATGAATACAATAGGATTGATGGCTACACAAACTGTTGAGAACAGTTCTAGATCTGGTCCAAGACGAACTACTGTAGGGAGTTTCTTAAAACCATTGAATTCGGAATATTCTGATTGGCCATTTTGCTTACCGAGGATCCATCCTTCCGGGGTGTACGATGTTATAGAGGGTGGGGCATGACTTGATAGCAAGAGTGCTGTGGGGCTGTCATGTATATTGTGTGAGCGATTCCCAGGCATATCTGGACCTAAGCCACGCTTCCTTCATTCCCGGACGAAGTGGTCCGTTATGGGTACGACCTGTAGGGTACGATTGATGTCTTGGATTGACCCTCCCGATCACGAAAGCGCAACATTGGTACCAGACCGCTATCCCTATCCCCGCTTTCCCCAATGTAGGGCTCTAGCTGTTTGTGCTTGGCTTTGTACCGCTTCGCTCCTGCTTTTCAAACGCTGGAGAAACTTCAATCGAAGGAAGAGAACGAGATTGAGAAACTGGCAGGCCCAATGTGCCCTTCAGTAGTGCCTCGAAGGGCCGGTCACCTCGGATCAGCGTAAGATCTGGAATAGAAAGTGTGCAATGCGCCTATTCCCTGACTAATGAGATAGCCCGTGCAAGCTTTTAGAATCCAATTCCATTCAATGCCTACCATATCTCTTTTCCCCACTCTATTGATCCGGACTGGATGGACTACTTCACTTATACTTTCCTTGAACACTGACTCCTATTCTGTATATCCCGGGTGGGCAAACAACTAATGATCAAGACTAAAACAAAACAATTACATTGGCATGCTCGTTGCTTCATTCAAATTTCCTTGTTATCATGTACACACGTACCCTTACTTAAGTTTGAAAAGCTGTTCCGGGGCGGACATAACACTAACTCGATTCACTCTTTCCCTACAACCGTACTTGTGACACTAATTAACTTACTTAAGACCCTATAAGCACCATCCTCCCTATTATATTAGGGCTCTTGGAGAAAGTAATGAGTCTTGACTTGGTACGAAGGGATCGATCAAATCAAGACTTTATGAGAGTCTTGACAGAAGGCCTAATGTTATCGTAATAGATTACCCAGCACGAGGTTGAACTAGACCCGCACAGTAAGGAACGAATGGGAAGAAGTGAATCAGAAATGAACAACTATAAGAGAGAGTAGAATAAGAGGTCTTGTAGGAAGGGCGTGGATTAAGGTAGTCCCCTCCCCCGAGGTAATGAAATTCTTGCTCTTGTTCTCTTTGCTCCTGTTGAATAAGTAGTTTTCTTCTTAGATTGGACCTATGGTTGGTTTCTGGTGGAGAGAAAGACTGCTCTTAGGTGTTCTCTGTCCCGATTCCCCGGTCCTAGAAAGATAAGATAGGTCGTAGCTTGGTTCTCAATAGGCTTGGAAGAGGGGCTAGTCGAGAAAGCGGCGCATTCATGGTGTCTGGAATCAAGGTCAAGAAAATCAATCTATCTAGTAGGGGCTTAGTTCTATGTAGGGGGAAGATCATACCGGAATGAAATTATGCCTTTAAAGAAGGACTTTCAGGTAAGCATGCATAGCTTGATGGGAAAGATAATAGAAGGAGTAGGTTATCTTATAGTATCAGTATCCCTCTATCCATCTGTCTTGCATTGCTTTGCTTCACTGGAGCTTATATAAATAAAGCGGCGATACGAAGAATAGAGAGAATCTGTTTGTGTAGATGGACTGACTTTACTACCATCAAAGCTAGCTTCCGGTTCTATTCCTTTTTCTTTGAAGTAAAGGCTTGGTATCGACGAATAAATAAGCTCTTTCTACTTTTCCCTAAAAGCTCATCCTAAGGAAAGCAGTTTTCGCTCGAGAAGATAGCTTAAGTTATAGTTATCACAGCTAAAGCGATAGCAACTCATGAACGAAGCGCTCGACCATAGGGAACGAGCGGAATAAAAGTAGCGAATTAAGGGTTAGGTAAGTAGCAGAAAACTTAGGTATCTTCTACCAGGGTGATAGACTTACATTTTGGCAATGGCACATAGGTGGAACGCCCTTCTATCCTCTCATATTATGCCACAAGCCTGATAGCCAAATGATAGAGGCGCAGGGGATTCATTCGGGTTCACAGATAAAGCTTAACATAAAGAAGGACTAAAGACTAAAGACTAAAGCGAGGGAAGTCACCTAAGATCTATGACCATATTATGTTAACTGTTCGTATTTCATTCATTCCATCGGTATGCTCCCAGGTACCTGTAATTGTGATCCGTTTGTCAGAACCAAGGGGTCTTTCTGTGGAAACCTCCACGAACAATCGTCGTTTTTTGATGGTTTTTCCGCTTCTCACAGTTGCTCTTTCCACACCTCCGGATATCTGGTGCCAAATCGTCGCCCCTTTCCTTATTTTTTCGATAACAGAGTTGGCTATCTCTGTGGCATCGATTGTACAAGTTCGTGAAGAGGGCTGGACGAGTGGAATGAGGGAGAGCGGCTCGATCGACAAAAAAGAATAGTAGCCCCCTAGAACCTGGCAAAGTCATTATCATTATCAATGAATTCCCGAGCAATTCTCAAGCAACATATGCGATTCATTCCCGTAAAGATTCTAACACACAGAAGACGGACACTCCTCTCTTGGGGGACTTGGTTTTATTTTTTTATATATAAATATTTTTATAAAAGTAAAACATAATTTAAATAAATTAAAACTAAATAAAAATAAAAAATAGAACATTTCATTTAGTTAAAAACAAATTTGAAGGGTATTTTTAAAAGTAATAAAAAAAATTATAGAACATTTCATTATTTTTCTTCTTCTTCTTTCTTCCTCCTCCCCTTCTTCTTCATATTTGTTCTTCTTCTTCATATTTGAAAGTGTAACAGGTCTCAAAAATTAACTCACAAACTCAACATGTATATTAGATTATCACAAGGAAAAAAAAACTCAAATATATACAAATCTCATCGGTGAACTCTCCCCGCTCACGCTCCCCGAATAGCCTCCCCGATTTGATGGCGGCAGTGTTCCCGCTCGGGGACTTGGCTCACCGCACGCCTCCCTGCTAAGTGCCCCAGACACCCTTACATTGCATTTTTAATATTTATTAAGCATATGACAACAATTGTACCTGAAATATATGTAAGACAATAAACAATTCACCTTGTTTTAAACTAAGAATCTAGTACCATTTATAAAAGTGGTTTCACCTTTTTAAGACAAAAAGATGATGGGAAAAATAATTAAATAATGTCATGATGTACTTGTATTGTTTATAAAAATCAAATGTGTGTACTAGGTATATTTTTTTTGGAAGGTGACTTTCTATGTACTGGATCAGTGGTTACCAGGTTCATGTCGAAGACAATCCCCCGTCAGCCCCACACTTACGGACGCGATGTTCGATCGGGCCCCGGCCGTCGCGCAAGCTGACTTCCGCCCGGAAACCATACTGCCCCCACACGAGAGACTCGCTGGGGTAACAGCTGGGTAAAACCGGGTTGCCCTCAAGACCGCACCATGCCTCGGTAGGATACGATCCATCATTGGGACGTCCCACCCCCCGTATGCAACACCCGGGAGTCGAACCGGCGACCTCCAAGGAGGAAGCCGGCCCAACCCAAACCACAAGGGGATTGCCAAGTGAGCTAGGGGGCGGGATGTGTGTACTAGGTATATAACATAAATTAATAAATAATAACAATCTTGAGCTTTGGTCAAATACATAAAAAAAAAAAAAAACATACATACTGTTGTATTTTCATAAAGTTAACTTATGTCATTTTATAATACTTGGGAAAATCTTGAAAACAAATCTTTTTACCAACATTTTTTTACAAAACAGACATTGATTTTTACCTCACTCAAACATACACATTCTAAAAAGAAAAATCAAACAACACCACATAACTAGAGTCATCAAAGAAGTCTGGAATCTAGCCAACACTAAAAAAGTTGAAAAGTCCAAATGCCAACACAAAATAAACGAGTAATATTAAAACATGTGTATCCTTCGGCTACACTCTAGTCGATGCTCACTCCACACAACTAAATCTTAATCGGCCAATCCATGTAAGTAAAGTGTCAAAGATACAAACACTCAGGGGCCGTTTGGCAACATCTGAACCAATAAGTGCTGAATGAATAAGAGGTCTGAATGGGTAAGAGGCTCTGAACCAGCAAGTGCTGAACCAGTAAAGTGTTGTTTGTTTGCACCTCTGAATAACTGTGTAAAATGACATTTTTACCCCTTTCAAAACCTCAAAATTTGTACAATTCAAAACCTCAAAACTACTGCATAAGTCACAAAATTTGTACAATTCAAAACCTACGAAATTTGTAATTCCAAAACTATCATAAGCCACAAATTTTCAATAAACAAACCTCAAAAACGATGAAAACCACAATAAACATAACCTTAAAAATGCTGCAAACATGAACCCTACAAAATTTCTAATTCTAAACTATCATAAAGCCACAAATTCTCAATAAACAAAACCTCAAAATTGATGATTAAACGACAGAACCGAAACAGAAGTTGAAAACCCCGAACTAAACCCGAAAACCCGCTGAAACGGAACCGAAATCTGGTCCAAAACATCCCAAGCTGAACCCGAAACCACCAGAGGTTAACTGAGGCGAAATCAAATCTAACCTGAGCCGATATGTAGCCTGAATCAGAGCTGAATCGAACCCAACCAGAGTGACGTCGTCTTCTTCGTAGCTCCGGTGGCTACGCCGCCGTCGCTCACCACCACATCATCCATTATCATCATCGTCAGCATCTAACATCATCAGCATCATCTAACATCCTTAACCTCGTCCTCTACCATCATTGCCAGAAAAGAAACGAGGTAGAGGCCGCCGGTTCTGTTTCGGGTCGTCGGTCCAGGAGAACGAGAGGGAGAGGAAGGAGGGGTGCGGGTTATCGACAAAGGGTACGGCCGTTTAACCTGTAGGTGCAGAGGAGGCGGCGGCGTTGTGGAGGTGCAGAGGAGGAGGAGATGGTGGCGATGTGGAAGAGCAGAGGAGGAGGATACGGTGGCGGCTGTGGATGAGGGCCGACGTGGGGAAGGCTGCGACGGTGGAGGAGGGCCGACGTGGTGGAAGGCGGCGGAGTGGTGGATGAGAGGAGAGGAGGCATGATTCAGAGGGTAGATGTGTCTTCTTTTTCATTCAGACATCAAATATATCTGAACCATTCAGTCTGAATGGTTTCATTCAGATGTGCTTATTTGGGTGAACCAAACACTTTAGCCTCTTACCGATTCAGAGGCTAGCCTCTTAATGAGGCCATTCAGACCCAAACAAACAGCCCCTCAGTATACCAACTAAGCTGATCCAGAGGCTTGAAAACCTCATATTAGTAAGCTCAAGTTGGCTCCTTCTATCCCGGCTCGATATAACAACCCTAAAGAAAACCGACACCCTCATAATTTTTCCGACACCCTAAAAATATTTAAAATATCTCAATATGTCTTAAAATACCCCCATATGTGAAAACGGGCCCCGAATACCTTTTATATATTTAAAATTAATTAAAAATGGAATTTTTGGGGTTCAGGCGGGCCGCGTAAACCATCCTCGAATCCTTACGCGGGCCGCGACAACTTAAAGGTCCAGCAAACCCCGGTGTTGACACGTGTCACGCAACGTGTTGACCCTAACAATGACCCGGATCAGCTACGCCTAGACCCCTAGGCCACGCGGGCCGCGTAAGCCTTTGCTTACATTTACGCGGGCTGCGAGAAAACGCGAATCAAGCACTATAAGTAGCAGACATCGGATCTTCAGTCTACTCGCTCATTTCTTTTCTTTCTAATCGAATTCTGAAGTAGTATACACTATATTCGGGCATAATACCCCTCTAAATAACGAAGTTCTGCTTCGTTGTAAGTATCATAACCCCTGGATACGTATTAGATACTCTGCCCGATTGATCTAGGGTTCCGTAACGGCTGTCGTGACTCTGCCCGACGTAGTCGTTGGAATGCCGTCTCGGGGAGAGTATTACTAATGTTAAAATGGGTTATTATACTAACACGTGTGCATTTGTGTAATTTATAGATAATTCCCAGGGAACCCTTACTGAAAACCTAAGACAGCAATGTGAGTAATCCACTTTTTGTGTAAACCTTTATGTGAGTAATCTCCCTTTTGTTAACTGTTTTTACAAAACCTCACACAATTAATTATATGTTAAGCAGTTATTGAGTATTTGTAAGGATACAATTATCGTCGGTATGTTGGGGTTTTGTATACAAAATTAGTTACTGCCTTGCGAGGAGTAACTTTTCCACAAGTCGGGTCTGACAATACCGTGGGTGGTAGTTGGTATGACTTGGAAACAAATATAACTGCGATGCCTATGCCTAGGATATGCTTAATAGGGGTATAGCCAATATCCACATCCTAGCAACCACTGCAGCTGACCCTATCCTGGAACAAATAATAGCACCCCAACCACAACCACCAATTCCTGACCAACCGATGGAGATAGAAAACCCTGAAAATCAAGTAGAAATGCATGATTTTAACCCAGAGGAAATACCTAGGGTACCAGCACCAAACCCCATAAACCCAAATTATGACCCGTGGTGGGATGACAATAGGGACTACGTGCAACGCTCCTCGATACACGAAGACATGCCTTTGCCGAACCTAGGAGCCTACCCAGGGTTAGATCCTCTAGATCCCTATTACGATAATGATGTATTCATTAGGGAGATTCTAGAAAAAATCCTTATTCATATCAGGCCCTGATGAAACAATGGTTAACCGGGTGGGGTTAACTCACTGGTCTCGTCAAGTAGGGTTAATCCCTTCTTTCCGAGGATCGCTGGCTGGATCGTCCGCTGGTTGGTTTCCTGCACAAGGAAACAAGCCGTGACTCGTAACAAGGAGGATGGGGTGGGGGTGCTCCTTGTTACCACTCTCCGGTGTGAGAATCAGTAGTTTGCTTGGGAAGCAAAGTGTGATAGTAGTAGTAGTGAGAGAGTTGAGAAGTGATACCTCAAACCTGGTTTGGGATGGGTATTTATAGCCGAGGAGTGAAGGAGGGTAGTTGAGTAGCTAGCCTGACATCGCACAGCTACTTGCAGGTGTGTCAGACCTGTCGGTTATGGTGGTGATGCCACGTCCCGCTGTGGTGTCAGACTGTTGCACACATGTGGGCTGGTAGGCGACTGTTCCCAGTGCCACTTGCACTGTGGTGTCAGACCCACTTGCCTTATAGGCAGGATGCGGTGCCAGGCCGCATCGCTGTTTGCGGTCACTTATGTTGTTCCCGTGTTCTTTGTTCTATCCGGGATGCATACGGGATGCGGTGCCATGCCGCATCTCCGCTTAGTGACTGTTACTGTTGTCCAGATCCCTTGTCGTGACGAAAATGTTCCTAGGATGCGGTGCCAGGCCGCATCGCTATGCGTAACATCTGTTTTCGTACTTCAGGTAAGTCTTCTCATCACTGGACAGATTGGACCGCTGTGTTCGCGCGTGCCCGCACGGACACAGGTAAGTTATTGCTGGTGGGGGTTTTTGATAAGGGTAATGGTCACTCGCGGTCATGCTGACGCGAGATCTGGGACCATACCCCTTCAAGTCCCCCCAGTCTAGTGTTTCTTCCTTATGCAAGTTGCATGTGGGAGGAATACTGGACTATGGTGTCTAGAAGGTAGAATATGGGCCATGCAGATGGCTCCTTCTTTCATTAAATCAAACTGCTGACCTGTTTGTTCGGACCGCTGTCCGATCGGTAGGTCGTTCGAGTGGATTATTTCTTCCTTTGAGAAGGATGTGTTTGTGTATGATTCCGTACCGGTGAGCAAGTTCCGTCTGATGCGGAATTCTCAGCCGAGGATTTGATGCGGTAATCTAGTCTACCGTTTTCTGATGTCCTCAGCCACCTGTTGGTGTTTCGAACCAACCTTTGAAACGGTGACTGAAGATGTTAGCAGAGTTCGAACCAACCTTTGAGATGGTGACGGGAAGTGTTCAGCAGGGTTCGAACCAACCTTTGAGGTGGTGACGGAAGGTGTCCGTTACTGCAACTCTAGTTGTAACCTCTACGTCAGCTTTATGCAATGTTTGTAAGTACTTTGCTCAAGCTCTATGTTCAACTGGACATTCAACGATGATCCCTGCTTTGTGGGGTATTCGTGTTCTCCAGTTTAGCTCTCTAGTAACCGCACGGCCTCTGCGATTTAGCTCTCAAGTAACCGCACGTCCTTTGCGGTTACCTCGTTGCTATACCTTGTTGGCCATGTGTTGTTTGAGCCACGTGGGGTAGTTGCGTCATTGTTGGTCGTGTTTGGTCGAACAATGTGAATCTGGACTATGGGCAGATAAACATAGTCATAGGCATGGTTGTGCCCACCATTGTTTATTCTATGCGGTCCATAGGTGTGTAACCAGTCATAAGCAGACTTGTTACCACCGTTCTGGAGCCACTTTCCTTCACGCTTTGGCGGAAAGTAGTTTTCCTTTAAGTAGTGTCGCCGGAGGAGATTACCTTAGATGCTTGGGAAGTTGGTTGAAACTCTCCTGCATCCGTTCTGTAACCACTTTCCTTCACGCTTAGTTGGAAAGCGGTTTTTCTTGAAGTAGCTTTGCTCAACCGCGTGGTGGTTTAGTTGTGGCTCTTCCGTAGCTACCGTTCGCATAGTTGCGGTTTGTAGCAGCTACCCATGAGTGGTTGCGGTTTGTAGCAAAGAACTCGCTTCTAGAAGTCTTGTAGCCTGGATGTGGCTCTTGAAGGATCAGGAGTCAGGGTTGCTGATGTGCGGTTGCCCAGCATACTTGTCCTTTTCCCTAAGGAGAAGTTGGTTTCGTCCCCTCTGTGGTTGTGAACCGGAAATGAGGGTTTTGAAGCTTGAAGAAGCTTACATGGAGTGCAGTTTACCGTATCCTGAGAAGCGGTTTTCGCAGTCCAAAGAACCATGCTGGTTCTGAGTATTTGACACACCTGTGCGGGTTCGTGTGTGTCATCTCCGCCTATTCCACGTGTGCTCGTGGGTATGTGCGGTTATTGTTTATACCCCTTTATATAATGTAGAGATATAGATTTTTGCCTTTTTTGAGGGGTATGTAAAAAACGACATGCGGTATGGGTTATGGTGCGGTAAACCAGAGAAACCGCATGCCGCTTATGTTTGGATAATGTTGTCGCTTTCTGTTGCATACGTCATGATTGCACGTGTGGGTTGGTGAAAGTTGGTAAGATCCTGTCATGTGCTGAATTGAAAGGACGTTTGCACTGCCCGAGGTCATAAATGCATTGTAGCAAGTAGTGTAAAGGTCTTTTCTGTCAGGCGCGTGGGTAGCCACGCGCGCGTGATAACCGTCAGCGGAAACGTCGCTGAACACGTGGCGACACGCAATTGGCCCTTTTTGAACGTGTTGAGTCGGTTTAATGTATCACATTAATTGCGATGAGTATATAAGGGGAAACCGTTTGATTTCTCCTCACTTTGTTCAAATTTCAAAATTTCTCCGGTGAAAAGAGTGTGCTCTCTTTGTCTTCTCCGATAGGATTTATCTCAATTTCCGGTCGAGTTTCTGGGTTTTTCTGTAACTTCATTCTTCTATCTTTTTTACACCTGATGGCTGAACCCTCTGATCCACACCATTCTGAGGGTGAAAACCCGACACATTCTTCTCCGGTGGCTGGCGAAGAAGAAGGCGACGGTGGTAGTGCCCCCGGCGGTGGCCTACCACCATTGAAATGGTCAAGGGTGTTGTTTAACCAACTGATGACCGGTATACAAATGTCCAAGGAGTTTGGGGCTCTTTATCCCCAGGAGGGTGACACCGGTGCTAATGCTCCGGCCGGTTATGTCACTATGTGGGCTGATTCATTCGGTGAAGGTAACCTTCGTTTACCATTAACCGTGTTTGTTGCCGAAGTTTTGGAGTTTTACAAACTTCATATCTCCCAGATGATTCCTTTCGGGATGATTCGTATTAGAAACTTTGAGTACACCTTTCGTGCTCTTGGTTTGCCGATTACCGTTGAGAATTTTCGGCGATTCTACCAGTTAACTGTAAATACTGGGTTTTTTTCTTTTAGCCAACGGTATGGGAGCATCAAGCTGATGACCCCACCCAAGGGTATCATAACGTGGAAGAGGAAGTTCTTCTACGTTAAGGCAGTGGCGGTTGTTGCGAGGATGACCTTCTGCAACGTGAACGAGGTGATCCCTGTAGAGGATATTGATCTTCCCGGTCCGGAAACGGTGGAATGGTTCCCAAGGTTAAGGACCATTGAGCATCAGAAGCTGGACAATACGCAGCTGTGGGTGCTGTGGATGATGTTGACCAGGGTTGATAGGCATGCAAGGCCCGTTGTGCGGGAGAAGAGTGGAGGTACTTGTTTTACTCTTTTGCGGTTTCCTTCCTTAACCATTGTTACTGATTTGTAAATGTACTTATCAGAGGATGCTGAGCTGTGGAAAATATTTGATCCGACTTTCGAAGGCAAGCTTGAGATTGTTAAGACTGCGAAAGGTGCAGGTTTTAACTTGACCATTGTTAAGAACTTCCGCGTTCCTGCTCGCGATGTGTTGAACGCACCCCTGCCGCAAGGCGAAGGTATATTATATAATCTTCTTACTTCTTTGTAAAGAAGTTCATCTTTCTTATTTGCTTGTTTTGTGATTTACACGCAGGTACTCTTAGGGCCCTGGGTAAATTTGAGGTGAAGGGTGCTCCGAAGAAGCATGCGGAGAAAGCTCCGCGGGGTCGTGGCAAGAATAAACCTGAGGCTCCTGTTGTTCCGCCTTTGGTGCCGCAGGCGGCAGGTATCTCTCGTTCTCATTTCCGCAGATATACCGATTACGTGGTAGTATCTGACACCCTTGAGGGTTTGGGTGTTCCAGGTGGTGGTGCGGTTGCAGGTGGGACCTCTGCGGGTTCCAAGCCTACTGATGAGAAGAAGAAGAGAAAGACAGATAAGGCTGTTGATGCCGGTGAGAAGAAGCCGAAAATTCAGACCCGACGGACGGCTGTTGTAAAGTCTGTGAAACCTCTGGCTGCTTCAGGTAAGTAATTCATAACTTTTACAAGTATTTTGTCTTTGTACTTGTAGTTTAAAGTCTTTTTGCTTTGATTGCAGAACCGCAAGATGAAGGGTTTTCAATTTTTGATGCTCCTCATTCCCCTCCGCGTGACACAGCTGCGGATGCGGGGGTTAAAGTGGTGCCTAAGCCCTCTGCGCGGGCGGAGGATACTGGGAAGGGCCCTGCGGCTCAGATTTATGACACGGTGGACTCTGCTCATAATCTGATCTCCCCGCAGGACACTGATGATCTGAACCTGAAGTTTGCTTATACTGAGAGGAAGAAATCTCCTGCTGCTGAGAAGGCTTCTGGTTCCGCTTCTGGGGGTGCGGGTTTTACAGGGACTCCCATTCAGCCTTAAGAGTCTGAATTGGAGTTTTATTACCGCACCTATACTGAGGACCGGGCCATGACCTATCACCGCCCCCCATGGATTGTAATGCAAGGGGATGATATTACTGCTGACCCTTCCGCGTGTAGGGAGATTTTGGGTGGTGTGGGCACCCCTTTTGAAGTCAATCGGGCCCGTTCTTTGCCAAGTGAGGTCCAGATTAACCAACTCTCCTCCATGCTTGTGGGGGGTTCCATAATGACAAATGCCATTATGGAAAAGTACAAGGTGCTAGGGCGCAAGGAGGAGGAGAATATAAGCGCTTGCGGGCTGAGGCCGAAGAGTTGGTGAAGGCTGCTCGTGATGGTGCGGAGCAGCTTGAAAGGGATATGGCTGTCTTTGAAAAGCGTAAGCAGACCGAGGAGTGGGCTGCAACTACAGAGCTTAAACAGGTTCGTACCCTTGCAAAACTGCTTTCTGATGAGCGCAAGAGTTGGAAAGAAACTCTTTCTAATGAGCGCAAGACGCTATCTGATGAGCGCAAGACTTGGAAAGAATCTTGGGCCAAACAGAATGAAATTCTCTTTCATGTTCGTCAGGAGCTTACCAATGCCAAGGCAACGAACGCTGCGTTGGCTAAAGAGAAAGCCGTAGCTGTTGCGGCTTCCCAAGAGGCCAAGGAAGCAGAAGCTCGCCTTGCCAAGGCTCTTGAAGAGGCTAAGGAGGCGGAGGCCCGCACTGCAAGGGCTCTTGAAGGGGCAAATGTTGACCGCACCAACTTATCCAAAACTATCCTGGGCCTCCAGGTATAAGTCTTTTTTTGTTTTTGAATTTGTACGTCTTACAAGTATGTTGATTATATTTGTATACTTGTGTTCTCTTTGTAAAAAGGCGGAAGTGCGGAGTCGGGTGGCCACTATCGAGGAGATCAGTGCCCGTGCTGCCGATGCTGAAGCGCGGGCTAGGGAGGTTGCAGAGGCTAGAGATAGCCTTGCTTCTTCACTTGACCTGCTCAAGGACGACCGTGAATGGATGCGTATGCACGGTATCGGGCATGTAAGTATCTGTTGCCTTTGCTACTTTTTTAGATTTTGCCTTTGCTAACTGTACCCTTTTTGTTTTGCAGATTGTTACGTCCATCCTTGACACGCCTGAGAATGTGGCATGTGTCAATGAGATTAGGCAGCGCGCCCGGGATGCTGGTTTTAAAGCTGGCTACAATTGTTGCATTGCTCATATGAATATTATGGCCCAGGGAAAATATACTGATGAAAGGTCTGGGTTCCATGGTGTGGATACTGAAGCGCTTCTTGCTGCCGCTCTTGCGGCGTACAACGAGACGTCCATTGCCGCTCTTGAGGAGCTTGAGGAATGCCTAGAGGCAGAAGACTATGTAGACCGCTTGCGGGTGTTGTATGCTGATGAGGAAGATGAGGAAAAGCCTGCTGGTGAAGGCAAGGATGGTGCGGGTTCCAGCGGTACAAAGAAAGACTAGGCTGGCCTGCGTGCCTTTTTTGTTTCCTCAATGTAAATGTTAAGAACTTTATGTAAATCCCTTGTGCACCGTGTAGGAATTCTTTAAATATAAAGTTTTAACCGTTTTGGTCAAGTTGTACAAGTGTTTTTATTACTTGCATGTTTCAACTTTGTATGAATTGATGTTATTGTATATAACACAATCTGTATTTGCCTTTTGCATATCTTGGTGATATGCAAGTATGAAGAACTCTACCAGCTGTAAAGCGCGGTTTAGTGTACTCTATACCTTTGTCGTATGAGTATTAGTCAATTCCTGTTTTTATCCCGTTATGGTTTAGGAATTGTGTAGGCTTTGTGAAAACCGTAGTCGCCTATCCAGCCGGATAGGCGGTTCATGTTTTGCCATTGTTGGCCTATTACAATAGTTGCGTGTGGTCACCACTCTGTGTGGGTATCGCGAATGAAGATTATGCCAATCTATTTTTGTAGATACCGCAGAGTGGAACACGCATTTGTAATAGGAGTAAATAAACAATATTGCATTGAATCGTTTATTTATTTATTTGCAAATGGCCTGCGGCCCGATAGGTTACATGATAAATATAAAAAACATGGCTTACATATAACAGCGTCGAAGCTGTTGTGCATTCCATGTGCGTGTGATAGTTTCGCCTTCTAATGTTTGTAGTTTATATGCACCTTTGCCCAGGACCTCTTGGATGAGGTAGGGTCCTTCCCACTTAGGGGCGAGTTTCCCTGGGCGTTCCACATTAGATGCTTCATTGTCACGAAGGACGTAGTCTCCCGGATTGAAGGTACAAATGCGGACGCGTGCATTGTAGTACTTTTCAAGTTTGGTTTTATACTTGGCCTCATTGATGGCATCATTTTCACGCCTTTCTTCCAGGAGGTCCAAGGCAACCCTGCGTTCCTCATTGTTGTCTATCTTGTTGATAGCCAACATCCTAGGTGAAGGGAGGCCTACTTCTGCGGGGATCATCGCTTCAGTACCATAGACCAGGCTGAAAGGTGTCTCACCGTTACTTGTCTTTATGCTTGTCCTGTGTGCCCATAAGATACTTGGGAGTTCATCGACCCAGCCGCGTCTGGGTGTTCCCAACCGTGCTTTGATGCCTTCGACCAAGCTTTTATTGATACTCTCGACCTGGCCATTCCCTTGCGGATGCGCCACTGAGGAGAATATGTGTTCAATATTTAGCTCTTTTAGCCATTTTTAAAAGTCATCGGCAGCGAAGTTGGTACCGTTGTCGGTAACGATGCACATGGGTAGACCGAAACGGCAGATGATATGTTCCCAGACGAACTTCCTTGTTATCATAGCGGTGGTTGAGGGGAACGGTTTTGACTCTACCCATTTTGTAAAGTAATCAACAGCCACTATGATAAACTTCACTGCACCTGGTGCGTCTGGAAATGGTCCTACCACATCGATTGCCCATTTTTTGAAATGGCCACGCAGTGGTGACGGGGATCAGGTTATTCTTGGGGCGCAAGGTCTTGGGAGCATGCCGCTGACAATTGAAACACTTGCGCAAGACTTTGACTGCGTCTAGGTGCATGCCGGGCCAGTAGTACCCGGCATTCATGATTTTGGCTACCACTATGTGTGGGCCCGCGTGTATGCCACATATCCCCTCGTGAATTTCTCTGATAAGGTATGTGGCATCTTGGGGGTTGACGCATCGTAGTAGTGGCCCTAGGTATGATTTTCGGTATAAGATACCGTCTCCCATTTGGTAATGACACGCTTTGTATTGCAATTACGTGCCTCTGCCTTGCTTTCGGGAGTAACACCTGATTGCAAGTATGCAATGATCGGTGTCATCCAGGATGTTGTACCATACTGGATGACATTGACTTGGCGCAGGGGTACCGAGGGATTTTGCAGAATTTCGATGCGTACCTCTTTTGCCAGGTGTTGGAAGCTGGTGGATGCGAGTTTTGATAGTGCATCCGCGGGTTTATTATCACTCCTGTTGATATGGAGAATATTGAAGGAGGTGAACTTTGGTTTCAGTTGTAAGGCTTGTTCGAGGTAGAGGATCATGATATCCCCTTTTGCGGCATAGTCGCCGCGTATCTGCCCTGTAACCAATAGTGAGTCGACGTGTGCCTCCAAATGTTGGACGTCGAGTTTTACTGCCAGACGCAGCCCTGCCAGTAGAGCCTCATACTCTGCCTCGTTATTTGTGCTTTTGAAATCGAGGCGGATTGCATAGGTAAGCTCTTGGCCATCGGGGCTGACGAGTCGCAGGCCTGCACCTGCACCATCTTCGTTGGATGCACCATCTGTATATAGTGCCCAAGTTTCTGCGGAGGATGGTGGCAATGCAGGGTTTTGCTCTTCTTCGCATTCTTGAATGCGATTTGCTGGTACTTCAGCAACGAAATCAGCCAAGACTTGGCCTTTGATTGCGGGGCGCGACTTATAGCTCAGTGAAAGTGCGCCCAGCTCAATTGCCCATTTTGCTAATCGACCAGAGATGTCGGGTTTTGATAGGATCGGGCCGATCCTGTAGTTGGTTAGCACCGTTCATGCCATCTTCTAATATCTTCATTTTCAATCCCTTAGCATTCCCCTTGTATTGTTTCCTTCGTCGATCCTTTACCGCTTCCTCGCGTAATCCACAGAATATTTACAGTTTCCTGCAAATATATCATATAATCAAATAAGTACCAATATCGCGAGAAAACCACATCCAAATAGATTAAAATGAAAGGAATTTGATGTATAAAATATGTATGATTTTAGACATATCAACCGTAATGGCATGGTTTGTGAAATAACATCGCAACCGTCTTGACGCGTGTATTAGTGCTAATACCAACTTCTCCAAGATGGAGTACCTTGTCTCTGGGTCATGGAGCATTTTGCTGATGTAGTAGATGGGTGTTTGAACTCCTTCCCGCTCCACTATGAGTACCGCGCCTACCGCGTTGTCCGCGGCAGACAAGTACAAGATAAGTGGCTCATCTTTACATGGTGCGGTTAGAGTTGGGAGTTGAATCAAACACTCTTTCATCTCCCGGAAAGCTTTTTCGGCCTCTGCGGTCCATTGGAATTGTTCCTTTTTTAAGCAGCTCCGCTGGGTCTTTGTAACAACCCTCGGTAAAACCAACACCCTCATAATATTTCCGACTCTCTGATATACTATAAAATGTCTTAATATGTTTTATATTATACCTCGTATGCGAAAACCGAGCCCAAATTATGTTAATATTTATAAAAATAAAATAAAAATGTGAAATATAAGTTGAGGCGGGCCGCCTAAACCCACCCCAACATATCAAGCGGGCCGAATTAGGACCAGAGTTTGACTCCGCTGATTTTTTTAGTTAATGCGGGCCGCTTGAACTAAAGCTTATACTAATGCGGGCCGCGCGGACTCATAACACGCGATTGCACCAGAGGTCGACACGTGTCGACATCGTGTCAAGTCTACTAGCTGACTGGTCAAAGCTATAGGTGGACGCGGGCCGCCTGAGGGTTAGCCTTATCGTAAGCGGGCCGCGTGGAGACCAGATTACACAACTATAAATAGAACGCATCAGTTTACGTTTTCCGTCGCTCATTTCTTTCTCTCAATCTCGAAATCTCTGATATTAAGCTTAATATTTTGGGTATTATACCCCTAATTAGCGAGGTTCTGCTCCATTGTAAGTATTATAACCCCGGTTTCATAATAGTTACGCTGCCCGATTGATTTAGGGTTCCGTAACAACTGTCGTGGTTCTGCCCGACGTAGTTGTTGGAATACCGTCTCGGGGAGGATATTATTAATAATTTAAAAAGGGTTATGGTACTAATCAATGTACATTTGTGTAAATTATAGATTATAGCCAGGAAACCCTTACGAAAAGCCTAAGACAGCAATGTGAGTTTATCCTCTTTTTGTTAATGTTTTTGGTAATGTTTTACCAAACCTTAAATATTTTACTATGAAATTAAGCGGTGATTGAGTCTTTGTAGTTCTTCAATTACTGCCGGTATTATGGGGTTTTGTATACAAAATTTACTACGAGTAGTAGTAAGTCTGAATGACAGTGCATTACCATTGGACGACGAGTTAGCCAATGGGTAATTTGACCATAGCCATAGATCCGGTCGAGTGGCAAATACTGAATGAGTAATTGTGTAGAAATAAACAATGTGATCGCTCTCAATACTGTTTTAATTGATAAAATGTTTCTTGATTAAACTGGGATTCACTCACCAGTATTTCCGACTGACAAATGTTTTTAAAACGCGTTACAGGTAACACAATGTGAACCGCCAATTAGTGAAAAGCCAGCTGGAGAGCACTGAAGGCTTGGGAAAATGTGGCTATAAAAGTTACCTAATAAACGATGTTTTAAATTCAATAAAATAGGGTTTGTCCCTATAAATGTATTGTAATAAGAAACTTGGGTTTTGCCCATGTGTTTATTAATATCAAGAATGGTGGTTTTACTCTGATAAATATTTCCTAACTACGATCCTGATGTAAATTCCGCTGCGAGACTAAATAAATCTGATACCACCAAACTCTGTGATCACGTCTGCCCGTTCCCGGGGATCAGGGATCGGGGGTTGTGACAGAAGGTGGTATCAGAGCCTAGCCACTGGTCTGAGCCAAAGAAGTGTTCTGCTGACACTTAAATTTTGAATTAATGTTAGGAAATAAAATAAGGAAATATATGCATAACTGTATTTATTTGTTATGTGTGATTTGACTATCTGTTAGTTTTCAGTATGAGTGATCAAGGACCATCAGACGTGAATCGTCAGTTATTTGATTCACCTAGGAGTGAAGGTACATCATCCCAGCCTGCCCTTTCTGGGTATATTGCTGATCAGGAAGATGGAATATTTGCCTTTAGAGCTCAATCTGAAGAACCATTTCCTACTAAGAAACGAGGATGGTTCAGTAAAGAAGCTTTTGCTCGTAGGAAAAGAATGAGGAAATTGCAATAGCAAAGGGCTTTAGCAGCTATTAAGAGAGAGACAGATGCCCATACTCAAGATATGTTAAATAGAAGATTAGCTAATTTCCATATCTTAGCTACGACTGCTGCTGACCCAGGTCTGGAACAATTGGTAGCCCCACAACCACAAAACCCAGAACAACCCATGGAAATAGAAAATCAGGAAAACCAGGTGGAAATGCACGACTTTAATCCAGAAGAAATCCCTCGGGTACCTGCACCAAACCCACTAGATCCGAATTACGACCCCTGGTGGGACGATAATAGGAACTTTGTGCAACGTTACCCTATTCAGGATTATCCACCCATACAGAACATAGAAGCTTACCCAGGTATGGACCCTTTAGATCCCTATTACCAAGATAATTATATTAGGGAAATACTAGAGGATCCTTACCAATTTCAGGAATTGTCACCCCCATATCAGGAACCCGTACCCCAGATTCCAAACCCATTCCGAGAACCTGCACCCCCAATGAGTGCAGAAAACGTTCAAGAACTTAGGACTTTCGGGGAGGAAATTTTAGAGAGCAGTGAGAGGAAGCGTCAGGTGGGAGAGCGTCTCGTTTGGAAATACGATGAACGCAATATGGATTTCTGGATAAATCCATATCCTTGAATGTTAGAATGGAGGAAAGTAATAGTAATAATAATAAAAATAAAAATAAAATAAAAATATGTGTGTACGGATGCATATTACTATTTTATTTCTGTTGGTATTGTAATTTTATTTCTGTACTAGTGTGTAATAGACGCATAGTATATGAAAAGAGTAAAAGTAGCAATGATCTACGCTTTTGACAAAACTGCGTGTCATGTGATTAATTATATTATTATTTGTGATATTAATATGGGATAAATGTTTAAAAATTCAGATGGCCGACCAAGAAAATCAAGTCAATTTGGATAATAACCCGGAAATCCAGAATGATAATATTCAGAATGACGATAATCTGAATAATGGGAACCCGAACAACAATAACAATGGAAACCAGATGGATAATAGTGCTATCCAACACATAGTAGCACAAGGAATTATAGATGCAATGCCATTTATACTTCAAACTGTTAAGGATGCTGATAATAAAAGTAGGCATAGCAGTAAGCGACCACTTGAACCAGAAAACAGTGTGAACAATGGACCTGTACTTCAAATGCCTATTCCCAAAAGAAGAAGAACCATGCCTTATGGTTGTTCTTATAAAGAATTTTGGTCTTGTAAACCAATGGAATTCTCGGGTAATGAAGGGGCCATTGCAACCTTACGCTGGATAGAAAAGACGGAGGCAGTCTTAAGGATAAGTAAGTGTGCTGAAGAAGATAAGATATTGTTTGCTTCTAATCTATTTAAGAATGCAGCACTAGAATGGTGGAACACTATCCTCCAGACAAGAGGAAGTGATCAAACCTATATTATGGAATGGGAAGAATTTAAGAACAAGGTAGAAAGGAAATTCTGCCCACCCAATGAAAAAGAACAGATAGCAAACAAATTCCTAAATCTTAGGATGACTGGTGTAGATAGCAAAGGGTACACAAAGCTATTTTTCGAATATGCTAGGATAGTGGCAACTCTTGCTTCACCAGAACCAGTGTTAATTTCCCGTTATATTTGGGGTTTAATTGGGGAAATTAGACATGTAGTCAAAGCAGCTAGACCACAAACCATAGAAGAAGCTGTAGAACTAGCCAATACCTTGACTGATGAGTTAGTCCGTACCCGAGAAGAGGATCAAAGAAGGAGCCTAACCCAGAAGTTAACTCATGAATTTCGTTCTGGAAATTCTAACCGTGGGAAAAATCTAGGTTCTACCTCTGCACCTTACTGTAGGTACTGCAAAAGAAAACATTCTGGGAAATGTTCTATATACTGTAACTTTTGCAAAATGTCGGGACACAAGGAAGAAAACTGCAGGAAGAAAGCTAATAGCAGGGTATGCTACAATTGCGGAGAAACAGGTCATATCAAGCTGAATTGCCCAAAATTAGCTCCAGCTCCAGACAACAAGAATACTAAAAATGCTAGAGCATTTGTTCTGACTGCAGAAGAAGCTAAGATGATTCCAGATGTCATAGCTGGTACGTTTTTAGTTAATGATATCTTTGCTAAAGTATTATTTGACTCTGGTGCAAACCAAAGTTTTATTAATACATCGTTTTGCAAAATTTTAAATCAGTCATTAACTAAACTACCACTTGAATGCGTAGTAGAGACAGCCAATGGAGAAACCATTAGGATTTCTGAAATCTTGCAGGGAGCAAGCATAGAAATTTCAAATCAGAAATTTATTGCAAATCTTTATCCTATGAATATGGTAGGATTCGATGTTGTTTTAGGAATGGATTGGTTAATAGCCAATAAAGCTAGTATTTTATGTGATCAAAAGTTAATCCAAATAAATTCATCAAAAGGTAAAAAGATCACAATTAAAGGAGATAAGCTCTCTAGATCTACAAAATTCATATCTGTGATGAAAACTGCAAGTTGTATAAGAAAAGGTTCTGTAGTGTATTTGATTTCTATAATCACTAACACTAAAGGAAAAGAACTAAAAGATATTCCAGTAGTATCTCAGTTTTCAGATATCTTTCCAGAAGAATTACCAGGACTACCTCCGGACAGAGAAGTTGAATTCCGAATTCACCTGCTACCAGGAACATCACCGATTGCCAAAGCACCTTACCGTTTGGCACCTGCAGAAATGCAAGAATTAAAGAAACAATTAGATGAATTGTTGGAAAAAGGATTCATACAGCCAAGTTCGTCGCCATGGGGAGCGCCAATATTATTTGTTAAAAAGAAAGACGGATCAATGCGTATGTGTATTGACTACCGTGAATTAAACAAAGTCACGATTAAGAATCGATACCCATTACCGAGAATCGATGATCTGTTTGATCAGCTACAAGGAGCTCGATTTTTCTCTAAAATCGATTTAAGGTCAGGATATCATCAATTAAAAGTACAGGAAGAGGATATTCCTAAAACTGCTTTTAGAACAAGGTATGGTCATTATGAATTCACTGTCATGCCATTTGGTTTAACCAATGCCCCAGCTGCATTTATGGACATGATGAACCGAATATGTAAGCCATATTTGGATAAATTCATAATTGTTTTTATAGATGATATTCTAATTTATTCTAAGAATAAAGAGGATCATGCAAGACATTTGCACGCACTTTTAAGTCTGTTAAGAAAGGAAAAACTTTATGCTAAGTTTTCTAAGTGTGAATTTTGGTTAGAACATGTACAATTCCTTGGACACTTAGTCAATCATGAAGGAATTCATGTAGATCCAACAAAAATCGAGGCATTACCATTGGACGACGAGTTAGCCAATGGGTAATTTGACCATAGCCATAGATCCGGTCGAGTGGCAAATACTGAATGAGTAATTGTGTAGAAATAAACAATGTGATCGCTCTCAATACTGTTTTAATTGATAAAATGTTTCTTGATTAAACTGGGATTCACTCACCAGTATTTCTGACTGACAAATGTTTTTAAAACGCGTTACAGGTAACACAATGTGAACAGCCAATTAGTGAAAAGCCAGCTGGAGAGCACTGAAGGCTTGGGAAAATGTGGCTATAAAAGTTACCTAATAAACGATGTTTTAAATTCAATAAAATAGGGTTTGTCCCTATAAATGTATTGTAATAAGAAACTTGGGTTTTGCCCAAGTGTTTATTAATATCAAGAATGGTGGTTTTACTCTGATAAATATTTCCTAACTACGATCCTGATGTAAATTCCGCTGCGAGACTAAATAAATCTGATACCACCAAACTCTGTGATCACGTCCGCCCGTTCCCGGGGATCAGGGATCGGGGGTTGTGACAGTCTTGATGAAAGGGTAAGACTTAGCTGCATGGTTGGCTAAGAATCTATTCAGTGCGGCTAGCCTGCCGGCTAGTCGCTGCATTTCTTTCATCGTAGAAGGAGATGGCATGCGTTCGATCGCCTGTACTTTTTCCGGGTTCACCTTGAATCCATCTTTGGTTACGATGAATCCAAGGAACTTGCCTTCTTCCATTCCAAACGAGCATTTCCCTGGGTTGAGCTTCATGTTGACGCTTCGCAGAGTTTGGAATGTTCTTTCAATATCGTTGAGCATGGTGTCTTCCTCCATGTTCATGACTACCAGGTCGTCCATATTGATTTCGACACTTTTTGCTGATTTGACCGTGAAATTTTTCGTTCATCAACTTTTGATAGGTTGCGCCCGCGTTGCGTAACCCGAACGGCATCTTTGTGTAGCAGTAGTTCCCGGTAGGAGTGCGGAATGCCGTTTTATCTTCGTCCTCGATTGCCATCTGCACCTGGTGGTAGCCTTTGTAACAATCGAGGAAACACTTCCATCGAAATGGTGCGAGGTTATCGACCTTTTCGTCGATCTCCGGAAGTGCGTAACAATCCTTGGGGCAGGCTTTGTTGAGATCTTTATAATCAACGAACATGCGCCAGCCCCTGGATGGTTTTTCTACCATGACTGGGTTTGACAACCACGTCTGGTATTTGACTTCCCGCATGATACCTGCGGAGAGCAGCTCTTGGACCTGCTCATGCATCGCCTGGTTCTTTGCTTATCCAAGGTGGCGCTGGCCTTGGATCACCGGCTTGATACCTGGCATGTATTCAAGAAGTGTTGCGCGATTTCACGTGGTACCCCTGTCATATCTGCGGGTGTCCACGCAAAAATATCCTGGTTCCTGAAGAGGAGCTGCTTCAGGTGCGCTTTGATAGTAGGGGACAAGGCGTGGCCCAACGTAACTGTTTGCTCTGGGTGTCTTGCGTTAAGAACCCATTTTTCTGGTTGAGTACTGAGGGTTGGCCTTGCTACTTTGGCTGGACGCAGCTCGTCCGTAGACATGACTTCTCTTCGGGCGTATATTATCGCGATCCCCGTTTCGGTTGGAAAACCGATGGCAGAGTGGGGGACAGATGTGATCATGTTGAAGTCGCCCTAGGACTCCCTCCCGAGAAGTACCTCGTACTTGGAGGTGTGAGGTAAAACCATGTAGTTTACCTCCTCCGTTCTTGTGTGCCTTCCGTTGGTGAGGTGCACAGGAAGAGTAATTTGGCCCAAGGGGAGTACGGTTTCCCCCGCAAACCCGGCCAACGGGTAGTCCACCGGCTGCAACCGATCTTTGTCTTCTTGATCGAATTGGTTGAAGCATTGCTCGTATATAATATCGGATGTACTGCCCGAGTCGATGAATAATCGCTCGGTGCAGTAGTGAGCCAGGTGGCCTGTGATAACCACGGCGCGCCTGTCGCGTGGTCCGCCTCGGACTTTTGGAAAGACGACTTGCTCGTCTTTCCAGTCATTGTCCGGTCTTCTTGCCGCCTTGCGCGGTCTTCCTCTTCCTCCATTGATCATGTGGGTGGAGGCCACGTACATGGTCCTCTTCCCCGTGGAGGAGCCCTCGTTATGTGGGGTGATGCGCTTGGTTTGTTTTTGCGCACCTGGCAACAGGTGTTGCAGTTTCCCCTCTTTTAGGGCTCGCTCAATCTCCGGTCGGAGACTGATGCAGCTGTTTGTTGTGTGGCCCGAGTCCTTGTGATACTCGCAATAGAGTGCGGGATCCTGGTTCTTTTTGGACTTCATCGGTTGGGCCGGTCGCAGGAATTGCGCGTCCGTTAGGAGGACGTCGCTTGGCGACTGGTTGATCTCGGTCCAGCTACGGTCCCGAGACTCCTTCTTTGACGCCCGGTTTTCACGCTGGGCATTGATTGTAGCTCTTGCGTCTGGCTGGTTGTTCCGCGGGACATATGGTCTGGAGTCGCTGCCGCGATTCCATGTGTCCCGGTTGCGCTTGTTGTTGCGCTTGGGTTCGTGGTGAGAGGACTGGCCTTCCGTTTGGGGCTGTGCCTTTGAGACGTGCGGTTTGAGGGACCGCTGAGTCTGGGCGTATGTCTTGACCGCAGCCATGACATCTTCCCATTTTTTAGGCAAGCCATCCTTGCCGGAGATAGTCATGACCATTTGTTCGTCCTTCACCGCAACAATGAAACGGTTGCGTGCCAATTGGTCTGCCACGTCGCCTATCTCCAGGAATTCTTTATTGTAATGGACAACAAACGCTTCAATCGATTCGTTGTCTCTGCGCCAGATATTCATGACGTCCATAGAATCACGTTCATGATGTCGCTGCTGGCAAAAATGTGCGAGGAACTTTTCTTGCAAGTCCTCGAATGAGGTCAGTGACCCTGGTGGTAAAGAATCGAACCATGCCCTGGCCAGACCTGTTAGGGTCTGCGGGAAGAATTGACACCAAGTGGGTTCATCCCACCTGCCGTTGCACCCAGCGCCTATGAAGATGTTCATATGGTCATCTGGGTCTGCCGAACCGTTGTATTTCCCATTGTTTAATGGGAATTTGGTGGTGGTAACATCGGCGTTGGCAATCTCCGGGACAAACTTGGAGTTTTCGGCCGCAGATTTTGGCCTGTATGGTTGGCTCTGGTGGCTCTTTGCAGCGCGGAGGTATGTAGTACGGGGATGAGTGGGAGGAACATAGTTGCGTCCTCCCGGTCTGCTGCTGGTGGCATGGGATTCCCCGCGGTATGTACCATCGTCTGGATCGGTACGGCCCTGCCCTTCATGGTGGGACTGAGGTCCCAGCCGGCTATGGATGCCGGGGCCATGGTGGGCTGTAGACTGTCGCCTAGTTTCGCCATGTGGGCCTAGGCGGCTATGTGTGTGGCCCCTGCTGAGGGACCCATATGAGGAATCGTCCTCATCAAGTGTGCGGACCTCGTAGTAAGAAGAACCGCGGTCTTCCTGCCTGCTTCTGGAGGCCGGATGTGTTGGGGCCCTGCCGTCGTATTGTAAAATACAACCCGCAGGGGTATGCGGTGCAGGGGTAGGCCCCGCAAATACTTGCGCTTCTGCGCAAGCTCTGTTGTATGTTGCGAACAGCAGAGCTTGTTGCTGGTCGTACCAGGTATGTAGGTTCACGCCTGGAGGTATCACAGAAGCGTACTGTGATAAATCGTGGCCGAACGTAAGGGATGCGCCCCCTTGCGTTGATGTGCCAACATGTTCAACATTTGGGGCTATGGGAATAGTCCCCGTAGGCCCTGTGTTTACGGGGTTTAGGTTATCCCCGGCAGTGTTGTTTAGACGATCAGAGATAATCTTTGGAGAGAAAGGGATGGTTGAAAAAAAGTGCTAAGAGTAGCGGTGGGCGCCAATGATGAAACAATGGTTAACCGAGTGGGGTTAACTCACTGGTCTCGTCAAGTAGGGTTAATCCCTTCTTTCCGAGGATCGCTGGCTGGATCGTCCGCTGGTTGGTTTCCTGCACAAGGAAACAAGCCGTGACTCGTAACAAGGAGGATGGGGTGGGGGGTGCTCCTTGTTACCACTCTCTGGCGTGAGAATCAGTAGTTTGCTTGGGAAGCAAAGTGTGATAGTAGTAGTAGTGAGAGAGTTGAGAAGTGATACCTCAAACCTGGTTTGGGATGGGTATTTATAGCCGAGGAGTGAAGGAGGGTAGTTGAGTAGCTAGCCTGACATCGCACAGCTACTTGCAGGTGTGTTAGACCTGTCGGTTATGGTGGTGATGCCACGTCCCGCTGTGGTGTCAGACTGTTGCACACATGTGGGCTGGTAGGCGACTGTTCCCAGTGCCACTTGCATTGTGGTGTCAGACCCACTTGCCTTATAGGCAGGATGCGGTGCCAGGCTGCATCGCTGTTTGCGGTCACTTATGTTGTTCCCGCGGTCTTTGTTCTATCCAGGATGCTTACGGGATGCGGTGCCATGCCGCATCTCCGCTTAGTGACTGTTACTGTTGTCCAGATCCCTTGTCGTGACGAAAATGTTCCTAGGATGCGGTGCCAGGCCGCATCGCTATGCGTAACATCTGTTTTCGTACTTAAGGTAAGTCTTCTCATCACTGGACAGATTGGACCGCTGTGTTCGCGCGTGCCCGCACGGACACAGGTAAGTTATTGCTGGTGAGGGTTTTTGATAAGGGTAATGGTCACTCGCGGTCATGCTGACGCGAGATCTGGGACCATACCCCTTCAGGCCCCTACACCTCCGTACCAGGAACCCGCACCCCAGATTCCGAACCCAGTCCTAGAACCTGCACCCCCAATGAGTGCAGAAAATGTACAAGAACTTAAGACATTTGGTGAGGAAATTTTAGAAAATAGTGAAAGGATGAGACAGGTGGGAGAGCGACTCATCTGGAAATACGACGAGCGCAATATGGATTTCAGGATGAATCCAAATCCATGAATGTGATGGTGAAAACGGTAGTAATAATAATATTAATAATAAAATAATATGATATGTGTATGAAAAAAAAAACTACGGATGCCTATTACTAGTAGTGTAACTTTAAATTTCAGTCGGTATTGTAATTTTAATTTCAGTACTGGTGTGTAATAGATGCATATTATATGAATATAATAAAGTCGCAATGATCGGCGCTTTTGACCAAAGTGCGTGTCATATGATTGACTATATTAAATATTATTTTGTGATATTAATACGTGGTAAATGTTTAAAATTCAGATGACCGACGAAGGAAATCAAGAAAATCTGAATAACGATAACCAGAGTAACATTAACTTGGTTAATGAGAATCCGAGCATCAATGGAAACCAAGTGGATAATAGTGCTATCCAACACATAGTGACATAATGAATCATAGATGCAATGCCATTTATTATCCAAAATGTTAAGGATGCGGAAAATAAAAGTAAGCATAGCAGTAAGCGACCAACTGAACCAGAACACAGTGTAAACAATGGACCCGTACTTCAAGTGCCCATTCCCAAAAGAAGAAGAACCATGCCTTATGGTTGTTCTTACAAAGAATTCTGGTCCTGTAAACCAATAGAATTCTCGGGCAATGAAGGACCCATTGCAGCTTTACGCTGGATAGAAAAGACTGAGGCTGTTTTAAAAATAAGCAAGTGTGCTGAAGAAGACAAGATAATGTTGCTTCTAATCTATTCAAGAATTCAGCCTTAGAATGGTGGAACACTATCCTCCAGTCTAGAGGAAGTGATAGGGTTTATAATATGGAATGGGAGGAATTTAAGAATATGGTAGAAAGGAAATTCTGCCCTCCCAATGAAAAGGAACAGATAGCGAATAAGTTTCTGAACCTTAGAATGACCGGGGTAGATAGTAAGGGTTATACTACCACATTCTTTGAATATGCTAGAATAGTATCAACCCTTGCATCACCTGAACCGGTATTAATCTCCCCGTTACATCTGGGGATTAATTGGAGAGATTAGACATGTAGTCAAGGCAGCTAGACCCCAAACTATAGAAGAAGCTGTAGAACTAGCAAATACTTTGACTGATGAGTTAATCCGTACTAGAGAAGAAGACCAGAGGAGAAACCTAGCTCAAAGGCTTACCCAAGAATTCCGTTCTGGGAATTCTAACCGTAGGAATATAGGTTCTACCTCTGCACCATACTGCAAGGCCTGCAAGAAGAAGCATCCGGGAAAATGCTCCACTCACTGCAATTTCTGTAAGTTGCCAGGACATAAGGAAGAAGATTGCAGAAGGAAATCTAGTAATGGACTATGCTTCAACTGTGGAGAAAAATGTCATATTAAGCCAAATTGTCCAAAATTTGCTCCATCTACGAACAACAAAAACACAAAAATGCTAGGGCATTTGTTCTGACTGCAGATGAAGCCAAAATGATTCTGGACGTCATAGCCGGTACGTTTTTAGTTAATGATATTTTTGCTAAAGTATTATTTGACTCTGGTGCAAACCAAAGTTTTATTAATACTTCATTTTGCAAACTTCTTAATCAACCATTAACTAAACTCTCACAAGAATGTCTAGTCGAGACAGCGAATGGAGAAACGGTTAGGATTTCTGAAATCTTGCAGGGAGCAAGAATAGAATTTTTAAACCAAAAGTATATTGCAAATCTTTACCCAATGAATCTGGCAGGATTTGATATCGTATTAGGAATGGATTGGTTAATAGCCAATAAAGCTAATATTTTATGTGATCAAAAGTCAATTCAAGTAAATTCACCAAAGGGTGAAAAGATCACAATTAAAGGAGATAAGCCCTCTAGATCCACAAAATTCATCACTGTGATGAAAACTGCAAGCTATATAAGAAAAGGATCTATAGTGTATTTGATTTCTATAATTACTAACACTAAAAGGAAAAGAACTAAAAGACATTCCAGTAGGTTTTCAGTTTTCAGATGTATTTCCAGAAGAATTGCCAGGGCTACCACCAGACCGAGAAGTCGAATTCAGAATCCATCTGCTACCCGGAACAGCACCAATTGCCAAAGCACCCTACCGTTTGGCACCCGCCGAAATGCAGAAACTGAAGAAATAGTTAGATGAATTATTAGAGAAGGGATTCATACAGCCAAGCTAATCACCTTGGGGAACCCCGATTTTATTCGTTAAAAAGAAGGACGGATCAATGCGTATGTGCATTGACTACCGTGAATTAATCAAGGTCATGATTAAGAATCGGTACCCATTACCAAGGATTGATGATCTGTTCGATCAACTTCAAGGAGCTCGATTTTTCTCTAAAATCGATTTAAGATCAGGATATCATCAATTAAAGGTACAGGAAGAGGATATTCCTAAAACCGCATTTAGAACAAGGTATGGCCATTATGAATTTACTGTCATGCCATTTGGTTTAACCAATGCCCCAGCCGCATTTATGGACATGATGAACCGAATATGTAAACCATATTTGGATGATGAATATGTAAACCATATTTGGATGATATTCTTATCTATTCTAAAAGTAAAGAGGAGCATGCAAAGCATTTACACGCACTTTTAAGTTTATTAAGAAAGGAAAAGCTTTATGCTAAGTTTTCAAAGTGCGAGTTTTGGTTAGAACATGTACAGTTTCTTGGACACTTAGTTAACCATGAAGGAATTCATGTGGATCCAACAAAGATCGAGGCGATTACCAAATGGAAAACCCCTGAATCACCAACCGAGGTTAGAAGTTTCTTAGGATTGGCAGGTTATTATAGAAGATTTATTCGAGATTTTTCTAGAATAGTCATTCCTTTAACTAAGTTAACCTGTAAATCCATTAAGTTTGAATGGGGACCAAAACAAGAAGAAGCCTTTAGAATTCTTAAGCAAAGATTAACCCATGCACCCATATTAGCGTTACCAGAAGGAACTGAAGACTTTGTAGTCTATTGTGACGCTTCTAAATTAGGTTATGGATGTGTGTTGATGCAACGCCAAAAGGTTATAGCTTACGCATCTAGACAACTTAAGAATCATGAAGAGAATTATTTAACCCATGATCTAGAATTAGGAGCTATAATTTTTGCCCTTAAAATTTGGAGACATTACCTTTATGGTAGTAAGTTTACCGTATTCACTGATCATAAAAGTTTAAGATATGTTTTTGGGCAAAAAGAATTGAATTTGAGACAAAGACGTTGGATGGAGATGCTTAGTGATTATGATTGTCATATCCAGTATCATGAAGGAAAAACAAATGTAGTGGCAGATGCTTTAAGCCGAAAGTATCACGAAAAGCTAAAAAGGGTACGTTCTCTTAAATTAAATCTACATGTAGATTTAAATGAGCAAATTAGAAAATCATAAGAATCAGTAATCAAGGATGATACTGAAAAACTAAAAGGTATGATTAAGGAATTAGAACAAGGAACAGATGGAATTTGGAGATTCCATAAATAGAGAATGTGGATACCTAAATTAGGAAACCTGCGTCATCGTATATTAAAAGAAGCCCATAAGTCTAAATATACAATGCATCCAGGAAGTGATAAGATGTATCAGGATTTAAGAAAGAATTTTTGGTGGATAGGAATGAAAAAGGACATAGCAGCCTATGTTTCTAAATGTTTAACATGTTCACAAGTTAAAGCTGAACACCAAAAACCTTCAGGTTTGTTACAGCAGCTAGAAATGCTAGTGTGGAAATGGGAATTGATAACAATGGATTTTGTTACCAAATTACCCAAAACAAGGAAACGTAATGATACAATCTGGGTGATTATAGATAGACTAACCAAGTCAACTAATTTCCTACCAATGAAGGAAACTTTCAATATGGAACAGCTAGCTAAATTGTATGTAAATGAAATTGTTTCTTTACATGGAATTCCTTTATCAATTGTTTCTGATAGGGATAGCCGTTTTACCTCTCATTTTTGGACAAGTTTCCAAAAAACCATGGGAACCAAGTTAAATCTAAGCACAACTTATCATCCTCAAACGGACGGACAAAGCGAAAGGACAATTCAGACAATGGAAGACATGCTTAGAGCTTGTGTAATTGATTTCGGAGGTAATCGGGACGATCACTTACCATTGATAGAATTTTCTTATAATAATAGTTATCACACAAGTATCAATGCTGCACCATTCGAAGCACTTTATGGACGAAAGTGCCGAACCCCAGTCAGTTGGGCAGAAATTGGGGAAAAGCAACTATCTGGACCTGAGATAGTGCAAGAAACAACCGACAAGATCATTCAAGTCAAGGAACGACTGAAAGCAGCACGTGATCGACAAAAGAGCTATGCTGACAACAGACAGAAACCATTGGAATTTTAAGTAGGGGACCGAATATTGTTAAAAGTCTCTCCTTGGAAAGGAGTGGTAAGATTCATCAAAAAGGGAAAGCTAAGTCCCAGGTATGTTGGACCTTTTGAAATTATTAAAAGAATAGGACCTGTAGCCTATCAGCTACAACTGCCAGAGGAAATGGCAGGAATACATGATGTATTTCATGTATCTAATATCAAGAAATGTCTAGCCAATGAATCACTTGTAGTACCTCTAAAGGATATAGAGGTAAATGAACAACGCAAGTTTGTAGAAAGGCTTGTACAGATTGAAGACAGTAAAGTTAAGAATCTCAAGCACAAGAGATTAGTTCTGGTCAAAGTAAAGTGGGACTCCAAAAGAGGACCAGAGTATACATGGGAACTTGAATCAGAAATGCAAATGAAATATCCACACCTATTCCAGTAGATCTCGAGGACGAGCTCTAAAACAAGGTGGAGATGATATAACAACCCTAAAGAAAACCGACACCCTCATAATTTTTCCGACACCCTAAAAATATTTAAAATATCTCAATATGTCTTAAAATACCCCCCATACGTGAAAACGGGCCCCGAATACCTTTTATATATTTAAAATTAATTAAAAATGGAATTTTTGGGGTTCAGGCGGGCCGCGTAAGCCATCCTCGAATCCTTACGCGGGCCACGATAACTTAAAGGTCCAGCAACGTGTCACACAATGTGTTGACCCTAGTCATGACCCGGATCAGCTACGCATAGACCCCTAGGCCACACGGGCCGCGTAAGCCTTTGCTTACATTTACGCGGGCCGCGAGAAAACGAGAATCAAGCACTATAAGTAGCAGACATCGGATCTTCAGTCTACTCGCTCATTTCTTTTCTTTCTAATCGAATTCTGAAGTAGTATACACTATACTCGGGCATAATACCCCCTAAATAACGAAGTTCTGCTCCGTTGTAAGTATCATAACCCCTGGATACGTATTAGATACTCTGCCCGATTGATCTAGGGTTCTGTAACGGCTGTCGTGGCTCTGCCCGACGTAGTCGTTGGAATGCCGTCTCGTTATACTAACACGTGTGCATTTGTGTAATTTATAGATAATTCCCAGGGAACCCTTACTGAAAAACCTAAGACAACAATGTGAGTAATCCTCTTTTTGTGTAAACCTTTATGTGAGTAATCTCCTTTTTGTTAATTGTTTTTACAAAATCTCACACAATTAATTATATATTAAGCAGTTATTGAGTATTTGTAAGGATACAATTATCGTCGGTATGTTGGGGTTTTGTATACAAAATTAGTTACTGCCTTGCGAGGAGTAACTTTTCCACAAGTCGGGTCTGACAATACTGTGGGTGGTAATTGGTATGACTTGGAAACAAATATAATTGCGAGACCGCCCTCAATACTGTACAATATATTTTATTTAAACTTGATTAAACTGGGATTCACTCACTAGTATTTCCCACTGACAAAATGTTTTTAAACGCGTTTCAGGTAACAAAATGTGAAAGCCAAATAGAAGCCAGCTGGACAGCACTGAAAGCTTGAAAAAGTGGCAATAAAGTTACCTAAAAAGAAATAGATGTTTTTATTAAATAAAAATAGGATTTATTCCTATGAAAATGTGTGTACTTAAAAAATTGGGTTTTATCCCATGTGTTTAATATTATGAAAATGTGGTATTTTACTCTGATCAAATATTTCCTAACTACGGTCCTGATGAAAATTGCGCTGCCAAATTAGACAATATCAGATACCACCAAAACTGGCCGCGGCCGCCCGTTCCTGTATTTGAATAGGGGGACGGGGGTTGCGACACTCGACTCTAGCCGGCTATCACTTTCAAGGCTAAATTCAACTAGTGGACTTTCTCCACGCGTTGCAGCGGGGAAGTCGGTTGGCATAGGTTCGATTTACTAAAGTATCGGTATAGTAATCAACCCTTTATATGGCGATCGAAAGATAAACCCAAAAAACAAAGTCATGATACGCATAAAGGATATCGACGCATGTTTTACATCGATAAAAAACCAAAAGAATATTGATAAAGGTCTCAAAAGTACAAATACTGGTACCGATGTTCGGTTGAAAGGAACATGGTACCGATGGTGTTCGAACAGTATAAGTTTTGTTCATCACCGACATTCGCTATAGCTTATAATATAAAAAAGTTACTCCCCCGCGCTTTGCGGCAGGAAGACGGTTGGTATCAGTTCGATTCAATAAGGTATCGATACAGTAATCGGCACTTTGTATGGAGATCGTAAGATAAATCCCAAAAAATAAAGTCATGATACGCCTAAAAGGATATCGACACATGTTTTACAAAGATAAAAAACCATAAGAATATTGATAAAGGTCTCAAAAGTACAAATACCGGTACCTACGTTCGGTTGAAATCGACAGGGTATCGATGGTCGGACAGTATTAGTTTTGTTCATCACCGACACTCGCTATAACTTATGATATAAAAAAGACACTCTATACCGCTACCAAAGTTGTTCGAACAATATTGATTCAATTTATCATAGTAAAGAAAAAAAAAACAATTATAATTGACTTTGTTCAATTTTGAACAAAGCTTTTATCGAAATAGAGATAAAATAAACATGTCACAACAGTATATTCGGATTTCAGAGTTTTATAAAACATTACACAATATTATTAGGGTAATGAAAAATAGTAAACGACCTTAATTTATAAACATCGTGTCTTTAAAAATTCTAAAAGAAACAAAACATATTTAAGATTAATTATAATAATAAAATGTAAATAGACACTATAAGTTATTATCATATCCACTCAAGTTAGCACATATAATAATAATATTACAAAGCTCTTATACATAATCTAATAGAGTAAATTACAAAAATCGTCCTTTATGTATGTCACTTATTGCAAACTGTGTCCTTTGTCTTCAATAATTACAGAAAACGTACTCGATGTTTGCAAACCCTTGCAAGTTATGTCCTTTAACCTTAACTCAGTTAATTTTTGTGGTTAGATCTGACCAAATGGACTCCACATGAGAGCAAAATGACAAAAATACCCTCATGTGGGGTCCATTTGGTCAGATTTAACCACAAAATATTAACTGAGTTACGGCTAAAGGACATAACTTGCAAAGGTTTGCAAACATCGAGTACGTTTTCTATAATTATTGAAGATAAATGACACATTTGCAATAAGTGACATAGATAAAAAGACGATTTTTGTAATTTACTCTAATCTAATACATAATATGACATTAAACCTATTATATACGACATTATATTATAAAAACAAAATATTAAAGATTTAAAAACTATAATAATATTTAAATATTATATTACTATTCATGAACACTTTAGTTTAATATGTACTAGTGAATTTATCCCGCGCTTCGCGGCGAAAATTTGGTCGATATCTATTTTTTCTGTTACGGTATCGACAATCGCTATAGTCATCGAAAGAGAAAACTTTACATCAATCAAAAACACTAAAAACAAATATTGACACCGGTACTGATGTTGTTTGGTTATATCAGTTTGGCTGGTTTGCATTCCATGTTTATTTTTACTCAACATTGAGATATAAATTTTATTGAAAACATATATTGTGTCGCTATGGTACCAAACCGAACCAAAACCAACTAAACAACATCTGTATCGGTACCAATGTTTATTTTTATTGTTTTTGCTTTTGTTAAATTAACATCGTGTCACTATCATACACGACTAAACCGAAAAATGTCGGTTTTGGTATGTATTCATTTTTATGGTTTCTTGTTTGATAACGGATATAGTGCCGCTATCTTAGTGAACTTAACCGAAATAGAACGAACAACATTGGTTTCGGTACTGGTATTTATTTTTATTGTTTTTTCTTTCGATAAACTGACACTGTACCGCTACGCTACCGTACCGAATAACACCAGTACCGGTACGTGTATTCATTTTTATGATTTTAGGTTTAGAAAAGTTTTAATATCTACAACTTTGTATGCGACGATAAATGAATATCAGTACCAATACTGTGACAATCTAAACCGATCAATACCGTTTGAACAATATTGGTGACGGTACCTTTGTTTGTTTTTATTGTTTTTGATTGACGTAAAACATTTGTTGATTTCTATACCAAGTGCATATATCGAAACTCTACTGTAATGAAACGGACCGTACTGATCCAATGCCCATGGTAACGTACTGTCACAACGTCGCGGGCAAATAACTTAGAATATATAACGCAGGTTATTAATAATAAATCAAATTGAATAGTAAAAAAAAAACTAATAAAAATTAAAAATAAATACTTAAAAATTGTTATGTACTATTCATCAGCACTTTTAATTCATAGGTATAATATGTATTTATATTAAACTTCTTTAACACTTTAGTTTAATATGTATAATATGTGTATAATTTGAGTTTAGTCAACTAGTTTTCAACGGGCTTTATTATTGTCACCTGCATGACTTGGTGGTTTTATAAAATATTTAAAAAAAAAATTAATTAAAAATTATAAATGGAATTTTAAAAATTATATTTTTATTTATAAGATAAAACATTATAAATACAACGATTATTTTTGTTCATTAAGAAATCGTGAAATAGCCGGAGATGCTTCCTTTTTTCTTCTGAATTCCTTGCCACCTTTCCGGTTTGCTCAGGCACTGTATAACAGCCTGTAATTGATCTTACGGATTACTTCCTGTAGATCATAACGAGATTGTTAGCAGAGTCGTGAGCCTTCTTGGTTTCGGTGGTGACTCTTCACTTTCCACATCTCCGGCGATCATTCGTTTTTTACCGACGTTCAGATTTTCCTGTCTCGACTAAAATGGAGAGAGATGTTGGCGATGACACCCCTTGGGCGGAAGTTAAGTATGGGAAAAACAGGCGTAAGAGAGGGGACGGTGTGGAGATAACGTTCTTGATCCAGAATCTACCGGAACGGGTGTCGAAAGGTTTGCTATGGCGCGCTTTTCAGCCACATGGTTTCGTTACTGATGCATATGTAGCCAAGAAAAAGGATGCAAGAGGTAACTTCTTTGGTTTTGTCCGGTACGTCGGAGTTAACAACTTGGAAACGGTGTTGGCAGCAATGAACACTGTCAAAATCTACGAAGCGAAATTATCAGTATCCCTAGCAAAGTATGATAAGAATCATAAAAAAATTATCTACACGTCGGGAGCCATTGGTGGGAAAATGTGGAAGCCAAAAGACAACATTCCGGCACCTAATCAGACCAACGGGGAAACTAATCATGTTAAGGGGACAGGCCCTTCGGTTGCTAATATAAGGCCTGGAGAGTTGTTTAGTAACCTGTTTTTGAGGAAGGGATGCCAGAATGAACTAGGATCAAAGACCATCAATCTTGAAGGAGATGGATTGTTATACCCGAAACATTGTATTGGGAGATCAATTCTCGGTAAAGCAAAGGATCTAAGGTCCCTCAACAACTCTGGGAAAATATTAGAGAATGGAGGTATCAAGAATTTTGGTTTGTCATATGCGGGGGGTTTAAGTGTCCTGATCACGCTTAGTAATCCAAAAATTGCTATAGAAACAATACAACAATATTCACAAGTTATGGCTGGTATTTTTTCCGAGTTTAGTGTCTGGAATCAGGGGCGAAGCTTAATGGGGGGGGGGGGGGACGTCCGCCCCCCGGGATTTTTCGCTCAGTAGTGTTATATATGTAGTTTTCGTATAGAAATTTGTGGGTATATACGTTTTCACCCCCCCGGTTCTATAGAAATTTTTGGGTATATATGTTTTCACCCCCCCGGCCGAAAAATCCAAGCTTCGCCACTGTCTGGAATGGAGAGGATATCCCATATAATCGCATCGCAAATCTGCGAATATTGGGCATCCCATTTCACCTTAGGGATAACACCACTTTTGACCAGGTTGGAGGTGCCTTCGGGGAGGTGGTTAAACCGTCCAATTTTTCGTGGCAAAAATCCGATAACTCAGATAGCGAGGTTGGAGTTCTGGTCTCAAAAGGTGCTCGGATTGAAGAGACGGTGGTCCTAAAATGGAAACAAAAAACCTTCATAGTATGGGTGACCGAAGTTCCTGTAAATTGGTCCCCGGACATTGAGTTCATGAGTTCAGCGGAAGAAGATAGAGGGTACTCGAATGATGAAAATGATCGAATGTCTGAAGACACGGAGGAGGGTGAGTTTCGGCCGGAAACGGAGAAAGAGGTGGGTGGCGAGAAAGCCAGAAACGAAAAGACGCCGGAATGTGAGAAGTCATCGTTTGGTATACCGGAGCAGGGCGTGCATGATTTGCATGGGGAAGTGGAGGTAACTGGCCAGTCTCCTAGTTCCAATAATGAGACAGTGGGTCCCAAGGAGGTCTCTGGTGAAGAATTGAATAATGGGCCATGTGTCACTCCTTTTGTGAACACTGTGCAACAGCCCAATGGACCGTCTATGGATTTGGGCCCTACTCCTTTTACTGCCTTGGGGAAAAGGCCCAGAAACTTTCGTAGTCCTCCTTCTACAGGATCTATGCAGGGTCCCCCAACTAGGTTAAGTTGCCACAGGTCTTCTAATGACTGCTCCTTCGATCTAAATACTTCCCCTGGGTTCAAGCAGAATAGTGGTATACAATCCAATATGGAGGATCCAGTTCAAACCGAAGACCCGTCGGATGGATCAGGGCTGCCACCGGAACCTCCGGAACCGGCTGGTGATATTCCCCATGTCGCTGATAATTCAACGTCGGTGGATCCGGCTGTGCTGGTTGACTTAGAGGCGGAAGCTACAGCAGCAGTTGGTCTTAAGGTTGGTATCAATTTAAATGGGTTTGTAGCAGAAACAAGAAATCTTGTTGTAGGTGAGGGTGTAATTGATGTGCGTAAAATGCAACATATAAATTACATCAAATGAGGCATAAAACTAACCCCTTTTTAGTACTAATGTTGGAAAAAGTGTGCTTTTGTCTTCCTTTTGTATTTTCAGGATCAAATGAGCTTAAACGAACAAAAGGAACAAATACACAGCCAAAACCAACATAAATACAAAGAAAAGGAAGAAACGTGGCATGCCTGACTCCTCGACAGCATCTCCCAAAGCAAAAACAAGAAGAAAGCTGAGCATGGGGCTGTGCCCAGCTGAGCATGGGGCTGTGCCCAGCTGAGCACGGGGCGTGCTCAGCTCAACACGGGGCGTGTCCAGCGAACACGGGGCGTGTCCAGCGAACACGGGGCATGCTCAAGAAGCAGCAGAAAAGACAAACCTATAGAAGCTTCTATTGCCCACCACGAGGCCGTGTCCAGTGAACACGGGGGCGTGGCGAAAGTACAGCAGGCGCATTAATTGTAATTGTGAATTACAATTAATGAAGAGAGAGAGTGTCAGACAGGCACGGGGGCGTGTCCAGCGGACACGGGGCCGTGCCCAGCCTTCTGTTCAGCCTATAAATAGGAGTGCTTGGTTTCATTTCAACTCATCCCTTGGCACACCACCTCTCTCACACTTCACCCACCACCCACCACCACCATAACACCATCATCCACCACCATCATCCACTGTCCATCGTAGAGTGTGTGAGTCGTCTCGGGATCCAAGATTGATCGTAAGAGTTCTTGACAATCAAGGCCATGTTTGCCTAAGTCTCTTACATCACTTGGTGAAGACAAAGTGTCTAGTATAATACTTTTTATTTCCAATCTTTTGCACTTTTTATTTGGTTTTGTATTAGTGACTTTAATAACTAGTTACTTATGTTGAAGGTGATCTTTCCTTATCGTTTGTCCGTGGTGTCTTGGCATTATTTTACTGTCTATATAAAATAAAAGATTTTCACCATTCATATCTCCACGGTCTATATGGAGGTATGTTGGCTACCTGGTCGGGGGTTAAGGGAACGGTTTGGTAAAGGTCTTGCCATTGTTCAGCGTTTAGAGGTCCTGCAATGGACCTGGGTCAAATTTAGTAGGACCTCCTTCAATGCTTCACGGTATTGGATGGCGGGGGTCCAAACTCTTTGATCCCCTCATAAGTTAACTACTATTAATACTATAACCCGGCTATTTAGGACTGTATCCCTGCTGACTCAGACTACTTAGTCGAGGGTAACGTCACCGCCAAAAGCGGGGCCTACCATAATTTGCATTAATAACTTAATTAATTATCTTCCAATAATCCACCCTTTTAGGATTGTATCCTTGCGGACTCAAACTACTGGGGTGAGGGTAACGTCACCTTCAAAAGAGGGGCCTACTACAATAACTAAGATAATCTCTTAATTATGTGCAAAAGTGCGGAAATAATCAAAGGTTATACTAGATACGAGTCGGAACCAAGTGATTCATCTTGTCTATCTGTTTTTCTTTTATTTTTATTTTTCAGCATTTTAGTTAGTTTTTATTTTTCTTAGTTCAAAACATTTTTCTAAACTTTTTATTTTGATTAGACGTTGAGGATAAACCGGTACTAAAAGCTCTTGTGTCCTTGGACGACCTCGGTATCTTGCCAACACTATACTACGCTCACGATGGGTGCACTTGCCCATATGTGTGTTTAGTGTTAGTAAAATATCGTGTTTTATAAATTTAAAACTTGGCTAAAATAAGTGTTAAAGGGGCTTAAAATATACACCTAATAAATATAACACTTTACCGCACATCACGTTTTTGGCGCCGTTGCCGGGGACACAAGGATTTTAGGAAAGCTTAAAATCGACGGCCTAATCAGTTTTTCAAAACCTTTTCAAAACGGGCCCACATTTTTCTGCATTTTAGTTTAGTTTTGCATTTACAGTAGGTTGAACACGGGCCGTGCTCGCTGAACACGGGGCCGTGCTGCATATTTTTCATAAAACACCCAGTGACAGAAGCTTGAACACGGGCCGTGCTCACTGAACACGCCCCGTGCTCAACGAAATCAGTAAATTTAATTAAAACGCCCAGATACAGATTCTGAACACGGGGCCGTGTCCACTGAACACGGGGCCGTGTCCAGCCTCTGTTTCCGTTTTTCTTTTTGTTTTCTGATCTCGAGACTCGGTTGTGGTCTGCTGAGTGATTCTTATGGATCAATACTCAGGAGGTTACAACTACACCTATGAGGAGGATGATTATAGGGGTAATTATTGCACTAATTGTCGTAACTCACGATCGGTTCAAAATAATCGCTCATATCAACCATCCAATTCATACACCTACTATGAGGAGCCCAGGTACGAGCCATCAACTTCATACACATCCTATGAAGACCAAAGGTATGAACCTCCTCCCTCATACTCATATTTTGATGAACCAAGGTATGAGCCTTCATACTCATACTTTGAGGAACCAAGATATGAGCCACCACCTTCGTATACTTACTATGAGGAACCATGGCGTGAACAACCCACCTCATATGAGTATTATGAAGAACAAAATTACGAACCTTATCCATCATATGCTTACAATGAAGAACAATGGTGCGAACCATCGACTTCATATGAGTATTATGAGGAACAAAGGGTCGAACAACCGGATTCAAGCTTAGAAAATACCGACTCTTTTTCTATAACCGAAGTAACCGATAGGATATTAGAACACATAAGAGTTATCGATCGATGTATAAAAGAAGCTCGCGCAAGGGAAGAGGAGTCCCGCGCAAGAGAAGAATTAAAAAAGGAAGAGATAACTGAAAATGTAAAAATGGAAGAACAAATAAGTGAAAAACCGACACATGAGTTAAACAACGAAATAGGTGAGTCTGACAACGTTAAAATTCAAGAAGAGTCTAATTTTGAAGAAATTAATCTCTTGTCACCTTCTTTTGAAAATCATTGTTTCGTACCCACTCATGCTAAGTTTTTAAAAGAGTTAAACACTAACACTAAAATTGACGAAACGGTAAGTGTTAAGTTAACTAATGATCAAACTTCGATAATAAAAGAAGACCCATTTGAAATTAACATTACACCGGTTCCATGATCAAACTTCGCTAATAAAAGAAGACCCATTAGTAACGTTACAATCGATAAAGATCTTTGTGTTAACATAATGCCTAATTACATTTTCGAAAAATTAAGTATTAGTGATTTTTCTCCACTTCAAATACCCATTTTTCTATCCAATCGGCAAGTAATAAAATCAATCGGTATAGTTGAAGATGTCTTGGTTCAAACTAATCAAATGGTAATCCCGACCGACTTTGTCATCCTCGATGATGCTCCTCTAGTGTTGGGGCGACCATTTGTAAAAACTCACGAAGCTTTGAAAAACCGGAAGTTCAACAATCTACCTCTTCAATTAGGGGCATTTAAAAAGAGTGTCGATCTTGAGCGATCAATGAAATATCCATTCGGCAATGACGACCCCCTAATTGAAGATGAGCCAGAACCACCTGATAAAGTGGGTCTAGCCAAGGACCCTTATAAACGTGGCGCACCACGGAGGCATTCCGCGGAACTATCCGTAGTTTAGTTTAGATTAACTTTTATGTTTTCTAGTTTAGTTTTTAATTTTCAGGAATAAAACACACTCGGGATGGTGAAGGATGCTAAGGGAAGCTTGAACCAACACCCCATGCACAAAAACAGAGCCTCCCGACAATTTTTTCATTACAGCAAGTTCAGCACGGGGCCGTGCTCACCCCAACACGCCCCGTGCCCGAGGTTCTGTAGAAAATGCCCAGTTCAGGTACCTGGACACGGGGCCGTGCTCACTGGACACGCCCCCGTGCCCAGCCTTCTGTTTACTTTTGGTACTGGCAGTCTGGACACTGGGCCGTGCTCAGCCAACACCACCCCGTGTTCAGCTACCCAGTACCATAAAATCTTGTTTTTAACCCACTTTTACACATTCAATCAACCTAAAAACTTATTTTTGGGACACATTGAGGACAATGTGTAATTTAAGTGTGGGGGGGATGCTAAAACCTTGAATTTTGCAAGTCCTAATAACAAGCCTTACACAAAACTCTATTGGAACCGCTAATCACCCCAAATTTTTACAAAAACTTTTCATTTTTTTTCCTTGTCTTGGTTTAACTCGGGAATTTCAAAGTTCTAAAAAAGGTTATATTTTTACGAATTTACAACCGATAGCATCGTGATAAAAAGAACCAACATAAGAAAATTATGAAAAGGCATGGCAAACTTAGTTAAAATTTGATTATATATACTTGATCACATAAAAACCAATTCCCACAAAACTGAGTTTTGAGCCTTTATTGAGCATACAATTACATATCATTAGACTAAATGCTCATTTTTCGTTTCTTGTGTGAATAGCCGCTTGGTTCTTACAACTCTAGAACTTGCCATGACGATGCATTCCCGGTCCTTATCAACTTAAACCCGAGTAAGTAAATGATAGAGGCATTAGGACTAACCCTTTTTATTTCTACACCATTATTTTTCTTTTTTTTTTTACCACCTACCCAAAAAAATCCCCCTAGTTAGCCCCTTTGAGCCTAAACCTTTTCATTTCATAACCCAAACCAAACACCCTTTTACCCACCAAAACCTTTTTCATTTTTAACCCTTTGTTTTAGTAACTAGCTCGGTTTCTCATATGACTCTAAAAAAAAAAAAAAAAAAAAAAAGAAGAAGAAGAAGTTGATTATGAAGCAAAAGCAAATAAACAAACAAGTTTATCAAAAATGACTTTGTTTGAAAAATAGCTTCATAAAAAAATAAAAAAAAAAAAAAAGAAAAAAGAAAGTCTTACGAAAACCGACGCTTGTTACGCTTTTCACCCCTTTTTCTACTAACCACTAACCACTAACCCAAACCACCTACCTTTAACCCAAGCCTAACCCTTCACCCACAAAGTCCTCTTGATATTTACAAAGGTTTATAAGTTAAAAAGGAGGAGGATTGATTGCTTGGCAAGCCTATAGTAGGAGTAAGTTCCATGCCGCTCTCGAGTGATCCACAAAAATACATTTTCGGCCGAGTGTTGAGTGATCCCCGTAAGGTATGTGAACTTGTATATAAATAGAATTTTAAAAAGGTATGTTATGCCCTAATAAGTAATTTATCTTATGAAAAGTTTTAAATAAATCATGACGAATAGGATTGTAAATAAATAAAAATAAAACTTAATAAAGAATCTTGGAAATCCCGACACTCTATGACAAGCCCTAAAACCTTCTCTTCTACCCATTCCATTTGGGAGTGTAAGCCACATTATAAAGAGTTTTGCTTGAGGACAAGCAAAGATTCAAGTGTGGGGGTATTTGATGTGCGTAAAATGCAACATATAAATTACATCAAATGAGGCAGAAAACTAACCCCTTTTTAGTACTAATGTTGGAAAAAGTGTGCTTTTGTCTTCCTTTTGTATTTTCAGGATCAAATGAGCTTAAACGAACAAAAGGAACAAATACACAGCCAAAACCAACATAAATACAAAGAAAAGGAAGAAACGTGGCATGCCTGACTCCTCGACAGCATCTCCCAAAGCAAAAACAAGAAGAAAGCTGAGCATGGGGCTGTGCCCAGCTGAGCATGGGGCTGTGCCCAGCTGAGCACGGGGCGTGCTCAGCTCAACACGGGGCGTGTCCAGCGAACACAGGGCGTGTCCAGCGAACACGGGGCGTGCTCAAGAAGCAGCAGAAAAGACAAACCTATAGAAGCTTCTATTGCCCACCACGAGGCCGTGTCCAGTGAACACGGGGGCGTGGCGAAAGTACAGCAGGCGCATTAATTGTAATTGCGAATTACAATTAATGAAGAGAGAGAGTGTCAGACAGGCACGGGGGCGTGTCCAACGGACACGGGGCCGTGCCCAGCCTTCTGTTCAGCCTATAAATAGGAGTGCTTGGTTTCATTTCAACTCATCCCTTGGCACACCACCTCTCTCACACTTCACCCACCACCCACCACCACCATAACACCATCATCCACCACCATCATCCACTGTCCATCGTAGAGTGTGTGAGTCGTCTCAGGATCCAAGATTGATCGTAAGAGTTCTTGACAATCAAGGCCATGTTTGCCTAAGTCTCTTACATCACTTGGTGAAGACAAAGTGTCTAGTATAATACTTTTTATTTCCAATCTTTTGCACTTTTTATTTGGTTTTGTATTAATGACTTTAATAACTAGTTACTTATGTTGAAGGTGATCTTTCCTTATCGTTTGTCCGTGGTGTCTTGGCATTATTTTACTGTCTATATAAAATAAAAGATTTTCACCATTCATATCTCCACGGTCTATATGGAGGTATGTTGGCTACCTGGTCGGGGGTTAAGGGAACGGTTTGGTAAAGTTCTTGCCATTGTTCAGCGTTTAGAGGTCCTGCAATGGACCTGGGTCAAATTTAGTAGGACCTCCTTCAATGCTTCACGGTATTGGATGGCGGGGGTCCAAACTCTTTGATCCCCTCATAAGTTAACTACTATTAATACTATAACCCGGCTATTTAGGACTGTATCCCTGCTGACTCAGACTACTTAGTCGAGGGTAACGTCACCGCCAAAAGCGGGGCCTACCATAATTTGCATTAATAACTTAATTAATTATCTTCCAATAATCCACCCTTTTAGGATTGTATCCTTGCGGACTCAAACTACTGGGGTGAGGGTAACGTCACCTTCAAAAGAGGGGCCTACTACAATAATTAAGATAATCTCTTAATTATGTGCAAAAGTGCGGAAATAATCAAAGGTTATATTAGATACGAGTCGGAACCAAGTGATTCATCTTGTCTATCTGTTTTTCTTTTATTTTTATTTTTCAACATTTTAGTTAGTTTTTATTTTTCTTAGTTCAAAACATTTTTCTAAACTTTTTATTTTGATTAGACGTTGAGGATAAACCGGTACTAAAAGCTCTTGTGTCCTTGGACGACCTCGGTATCTTGCCAACACTATACTACGCTCACGATGGGTGCACTTGCCCATATGTGTGTTTAGTGTTAGTAAAATATCGTGTTTTATAAATTTAAAACTTGGCTAAAATAAGTGTTAAAGGGGCTTAAAATATACACCTAATAAATATAACACTTTACCGCACATCAGTAATTAATGGTCTCCAATGAATTGTTTATCCATTAATTTGAGGGGGGGTTAGGGATACTCGCAAAGTTGAATGGATTCGGGGCATTAAAACCAGTTATGGGATTCAATTCCTTGCTATTCAGGAGACCAAGCTTGTGGATTCCTTGAATTTTCACTTTAATAATTTTTGGGGGAGATCGTTGTTCGACATTGCTGTGGTTAATTCTCAAGGCCGATCAGGGGGACTAGCCTGCTTATGGTGTCCTTCAATTTTTCTTTGTGATAATGTGATCAAGAATCGACACTTTCTTGTTATTTCTGGATCACTGGTGCATTCCGGTTGCCGATTAAACCTGATGAACGTTTATGCGCCGAATGATGCGGCTTCTAGAAGGTCTCTCTGGGTGGAAATTTTGCAGATAAAGAATTCCATCCAAGGTTTGTGGGTCCTAATGGGGGATTTTAATGAGGTCAGAGACGCTACTGAGAGAGTCAACTCAGAGTTCTCACCATCGAATGCGGACGTTTTTAATCAGTTTATATTGTCTGCCGGTCTACATGAATACAATATGGGTGGTGGTAAGTTCACTTACATATCAGATAGGGGTGACAAATTGAGCAAGCTTGACCGTTTTTTGGTATGTCTCGGATTCATGGAAAGGTGGCCTACAGCCTCCCTTCTAGCCCTAGATAGAGATGCTTCGGATCACCGCCCCCTGATTTTGTCCACAATCCAATCGGATTTCGGACATGTCCCATTCAGATTCTTTAATTCTTGGTTCGAACTCCTGGGTTTCTGTGATTTTGTTCTTCGGGCTTGCGGCTCTTTCGTGTTCTCAGGGCCGGAAGATCTTGCTCTGGCAACTAAATTAAGGTGGCTTAAGAACAGGATTAAGTCTTGGCTATATTCGGAGAAGTGTAGGACGAAGGGGTTATACGAGGAAAAAAAGAAATCGGTAGCGGATCTGGATAACGTGGCAGAGGAGCGGCCTTTGTCTGAGGGTGAATTGGATTATCAGGCTGACTGTAGAAGCTTTATAGCCGAATACGATCGCCTTAAACATATGGATTCTCGCCAAAAATCACGGGTTAGATGGGCTCTAGAAGGTGACGAAAATTCTGAATTTTTTCATAATATTATTAACTCTAATATCAGCTGCAACCGGATTAACGGACTGATGGTAGATGGTGAATGGGTTACAAGTCCACTAGCAATTAAAGAAGAATTTTTTAAGTTCTTCAAGAATCAATTTTCTGAACCAATGCAAAGTAGACCAGGAATAGTTTGTACGAACCTGGCTAGGCTTTCGGACTCGGATGCTGCCAACCTGGAAGCACCGTTTTCATTGGTTGAAATCAAAAACGTTGTCTGGGATTGTGCTAGTGACAGGGCTCCCGGACCTGATGGGTTTAATTTAAAATTTATCAAAAGGTGTTGGGACGGTCTGCAAGGGGACTTTATCCGCTTGTTTCAGAAGTTTTATTCAGATGGCCTGTTGAATAAATGCTGCACCTCATCCTTTATCGCCTTGATACCTAAGGTAAAAGACCCGGTAAGCCCGTCTGACTTTCGTCCTATTAGCTTAATTGGTGTAATAAACAAAGTGATCTCGAAAGTGCTGGTAAACCGTCTTAAAGGGGTAATTGGGAAGTTGATTTCGGAAGAACAATCAGCCTTCCTGGCAGGTAGGAGTATAATGGATGGGCCACTTATCCTTAATGAACTCATGGGATGGATGAAAAAATCGAAAAAGAAGGGTATGTTCTTTAAAGTGGACATTCCTAAAGCCTATGATTCAGTTAATTGGGGTTTTTTAGACTCAATTATGGAGCATATGAATTTCCCGATTCGGTGGAGGGGTTGGATTTTAGCCACATTGCATTCGGCTAAGGCGTCGGTATTAGTGAACGGATCACCAACTTTAGAATTTGAGTGTACGCGTGGTCTCCGACAGGGTGACCCATTGTCTCCGTTCTTGTTCGTTATTGCAATGGAAGCTCTCACCGGTATTATGAAACGGGCTACCTCTATTGGCCTGTTCAACGGCTTGAAGTGTGCGGGGGGTGGGCCCTACTTATCGCACTTTATATATGCTGATGACGTTATGTTTATTGGCGAATGGTCGGTGTCAAACGTGGTTAATCTTCGTAGAATATTAAGGTGCTTCTACCTTACATCCGGACTGAAAGTGAATATTCCAAAATGTAGTATGTACGGCATCGGGGTGAGTGATTTGGAAGTACAAAACATGGCTGCTTTGGTAAATTGTAAACAAGGTTCCTTCCCATTTAGGCATCTTGGTTTACTAGTGGGCGCCAATATGAACCTCATAAAAAGTTGGAAGCCGGTTTTGGATATCTTCAGGAACCGACTATCACTTTGGAAAGCAAAGCATTTAACGTATGGAGGTCGGATCACACTTCTCAAGTCGGTATTAAGCTCCTTACCTACTTATTTTTTCTCATTGTTGAATATGGTGGGTTGGGTTTCGGATCCCTTAAAGACGCTAACTTAGCGATGCTTGCTAAGTGGTGGTGGCGGTTTAAAACGGAAAAATCCGGACTTTGGAGGAAGGTAATATGGTCAATTCATCATAATTCAAGAGCATGGTCTACCATTCCAGCGAAAGTCTCTATTGCCGGTCCGTGGAAACAAATTGTCAACATAAAAAATCATTTTCTAAAAGTGGGAGTAGATCTGGAAAAATCCATTTCAAATATTGTCGCAAATGGGGAAGACACTCAGTTCTGGTTAGACTGCTGGATTGGTGAGGAACCTCTCTACCTCAGCTTTCCAAGTTTGTTCAGGTTGGAAAACTCAAAACTATGCTCGGTTGCTGCACGTCTCCAGTTGTCAAACACAGGGCAGATTGTTAACTGGGATTGGGCCAGGCCCATATCCTCTATCGGGGAGCAACAGGAAATGCAACATATGTTGGTAATTTTGGAAGCGGTAGTCTTGTCGGCAGGTAGAGATAAAAGTACTTGGAATCTCCACTCTTCTGGTACATTTTCAGTTTCGAGCATTAAAGTAATCACCAGCGAATTCAATAGAACGAATCCAAACTACGTGTTTTCATGGAATAATTGGGTCCCAAAAAAAGTTAGCATGGTGGCATGGAGAGCAGAGAAAGAGAGATTGGCAACTAGAGTGGCTTTAGCAAAGAGAAACATTCCCGTATCTGGTACGCATTGTGCATTATGCGCCGAATATGAGGAGTCGTGCGATCATCTCTTTGTATCTTGTCATTTCGCTCAACTAGTGTGGCAGAATATAGCAATTTGGTGTAAAATCCCTCCCATTTTGGCTTTTGACATTAAGGATCTTCTGGAATTACATGCCTTCAGCCCAGGATCGCGGAAGAAGAAAAAAGCTTTGCATGCAATTATTCTAGTTGTCTTCTGGTGCATTTGGCGTACGCGAAATGAAGTGGTATTTAATAATACTCAGCCTGATGTTACTAAGGTTCTGGAAGTAACAAAATCGGCGGGTTATCTTTGGGTTAAACACAGGTCGAAAGAACTTCGCATAACATGGGAGGATTGGAAGAAGTTCAACATCTTCTCCTAATTAAACACTTGTAATCTGATTATTCTGTTTTGGGGTGAAGAGTGGATGTAATCTGGTACTTACTTTTCTTGTAAATTTGGTGCCTAGCGCCTCGCTAGTTTGGAATAAAATTTTTTTGTTGGCCGTTCAAAAAAAAAAAAAACATTATAAATACCATCCACGCATAACCCTCTTATCTTATTCACCTATCACGAAATTTCAAAAAATTCAAACCCAAAATCAATAAAATGGTATTAATATATTATCACACGTGCATAACCCTTTTATCTTTTCACCTATCACGAAATTTCAAAAAAATCAAACCGAAAATCAACAAAATGGTATTAATGTATTACCACCCGTGCATAAGCCTCTTATCTTATTCACGTATCACGAAATTTCAAAAAATTCAAACCTAAGATCAACAAAATGGTATTAATATATCGTTTACACGTTAGTTAACATAACTCTCCTCCGTCCCTTCCCAAACCGTATGCGATTGTCACGACTAGCTAAATCCCGAGTTTTATACCATTGTCATGGCTCAATTTATAATAGTGTCACGCGAAGATTTGTCATCATTTTTCACATTTTATTAATTCAAACATTTAAACTTTGTAGTTCCCTTAACAATGGTATAAAATATGGAGTTTTGGAAAAGGGGACCGTACGTAAAGTAGTAGACATCCAACGTACTCTACATTGTTAAAATATGGTAGTTTGGTAAATTTGTTACAGTTTTTACTAAGAAAAGTAAAGGTACAACTTGGTCTTAAAATCTATGTAATTTGTGTAATAAATAAAATAAACACCGGTCACGATTTTTATTTTTTTTGAACGATAAATTTGAATCACTGACAGACTACTAGAGTATCATTGTAAACGATTTTTATTTAAACCTACTTTTTTATATTTATAAAAGTTGTCCGAAAAGCGGTACTTGTTTTTAATTAAAAATATTAAAGTAGAGAGATGTCTACAAATAGTCCAACATCAACCACCATATATTTGTCACAAAATCCTTTTGCTTACGTGTTGTTGATATGCCATATAAAGGGTATCAGGGCTGGCCTAGGGGATTGGTGAGCCGCACCCTCGGTCGAGACTAATTTATTTGAGGGTCTAATTTCTTTTTAAAATTTTTTTATATGTATATTTTAAAAAATGTGAAATTGAAAAAATTTATTGGACTCTCTCTATAAAAAATCAATCTTACAAATTATTGGGCTTAAATAATTTTTTTATCCATATCTAAAATCTTTAATCTTATAACATGTCGGGCCTCTTAGATTTATTTTGATCTATATACATTATTATCCAAACATCTATCTAATGTTATTTTATTGTACATTCTCTATAAAAAAATTAATCTAACAACTTATTGGGTTCAAATAATTTTATTTTTTTCATCATTAAAATCTTATAACATATACGACTCTTAGTCTTGTTTTGATCTATACCGATTATCCAAACACCTATCTAATGTAATAAAAATTAAAAAGTTAAAAAATAAAAACTAAAAACTAAAGACCAAACATTGATGATGATGAACTTTATATAGAGTTGAAATTATCTGCCACATTAAAAACCAGTGAATTTGGTAACTCTATATTTTTGTTATGTTTTATTGCTATAATGTTAACTGTCGTTTAAATAATCTATATAGTTCGTTAGGGTAAATAGTCTTTTTTTTCCCAGCTATACCGAGACACTTAAATCCTCAAGCATGGCTTTAAGGGATATTATTGTGATTGTGTTATTATAGATTAATGAATGACATATGTTTTAAAGGGCAAGGCTAACATACCCCAGTTTCTATTACTTTTACTTGTCAAATTTAGTACTATTTTCTTTTTAACTTTTTAATTAACATATCAACCCCTTATGTTAAATCAAAACTTTTAAAGTTTTTTTTAATGTTTTGTTGTCTTTCTTTTTTATATTTTGCTCTAAAACTTTATTATTATTATTATTATTATTATTATTATTATTATTATTATTATTATTATTATTATTATTCAAACCCTGACTAAATACTTAACAAAAGCTGTATCTATACACTAACTATATACTTACACATACTATATTATAAAGCTTACACCTGCGGTATATTTTTAAAGGTTTTTTTTTTTTTTTTTATTTTTTTTTTATAAAAACATTGTTTCAGAACCTTCTTTTATTCTTTTAGAGAACGTTTCTTTTTCAATTTTATAAAACTTTACTTTATTCAGTTAACAGTTAATTACATAGTTAGTTTTTGTGGTTTGCACAAAGTAACATACTTAGGTACTAATTAACTAATATATATGTTAAGTCTTCTATGGGCATATTAACTGTTGTTTATTTTATCTGTAAACTAGGTTAATGCCCGCGTAATACGCGGGCTTCAACCAAAACCATATTAATATCCATATATAATCTCATATTCTATAACACGTATGTAAAGTTTATTAATACGTAGTCTTATACTGTTGCATAAAAAATTCTGTTGATCAATATACACCGGTCGAGTAAAAAAGAAATTATCAAAATATGAACCAAATGTTATAAAATGTGAATGTATTATATGGTTGAAAATAAAGAACATTATATAAAAAAAGATAAAGTCATTTATTCATGTATAACAACTAATTATAGAAATTTTATCTTAAATATATTTTCAAATCAAGTAGTAAAAGGGACCAATCATTCATCACAAATTTGAATCAAGTAATTTTAGAGAATCAATACACAAATCATATTAAGTAATAATAATTGTTATAGAAAGTGTTTAAGAGCATTAATATCATCCAAACACTTGCTAGTTGCCTGAACATCTTGACAATTTGAGATCATCCGGCTTCTTCTTTGTACCTAATATGAACAAAATAAATGTCACACATAATGAATCTAGTCATATAAAAGAATTGAATTTATAATCCTAAGAAATCTTTGAAATGAAAGGTAAATGAATAAAAAAAATTTAAATGTTCCAAGGACTTACATATCATTTCCCAAAAATCGCAGATGAAACCTAGATGTCGATTAAGATGGCTACACAACTGAATTAATCCTGAAAGTTAAAAGAAATAATAAAACGAAAAAATTTGATATTCAAGAGCAAGTAATCAATTCAGAAGAACAATAAATCAAACCCGAAAGTTCCAGCGTAATATAACCAACCCGACCTAGGTGACCACTTGTACACATCAAGTATATGATTGAATGATCCAATCATATACCCGAGCCGACCCAAATGACCAGTTGTCCTCATCAACCATCAACCCGAAATATCCAGCGTGATATATAACCAACACGACCAGGATGAACAGTTGTATCCATTAAGCATCAAACAGTCAATCTTGGCACGTTCAGTACAAACATTTTTTAACAGAATAATCCAAACATAAAAACATATAAAAAAGATGCCAAAAAGAATATACCTTCTTTAATCTTCTTGTAAGGCTTCAAAATTTAGCAAATCATGTGAATTAGTCAAGGTATAAAATAAAGCATCTAAGGTGATCAAAACTGAACCAATCAATTTTCAAAATAAAAAAAATCCTAATTGATCTTAATGTAACAACACATACAGGGTCAGTCAACACATTTCAGATGATACAGGTTCAGTCAAAACATTTATATTGTCAGACTGTCAGGCTCAGATTGTGCATAAAGATGACAACACCATGGCTGCAAGAGAGGTTGCATGAACAACTGCCATCCTACGACCTTGCCATGCCATAATGCTATCTTCATTCAATTTTTACTCTGATCTACAAAATCATCATAGCCTCATGTTGAAAGGACAAGAAAAATTCACTTTGAATTCACTTTTTTATTCATCTTCACAGTCAACACTAAATGATTTGCTAAAGTAATTGAAATGATTTGAAAATGTCAGACCTCACTTATTCGGGCAGACGTTTGCTTCATCATAGTTTTAGTCTCAGGTGATAAGCATCTCATCAACATCATTGACTGAATATCCCTTAGGTGACATCGATCTAATTATCACCAACCAAACATCGATTACACCCAACGCTAGCTAGAACAGCCGCGAACGGCAGCCAGCAACGATTAGGGCATGTTGCAACAACACGGCAGATCTTGATGTAACAACACATACAGGGTCAATCAACACACTTGAGATGATACAGGTTCAGGTAATAAAAAGAAACCCTCTGTTGTAGAAGCAACCAGTGAGAGAGTTTTGATGGAATTTTTAAGAGGGGTCGGTGACATTGTCGAGGAGTTTCAGGAAATGCTATCACTTAGCATTTCCTGACAGCATTTCCTGAAACTCCTCGACAACGTCACCGACCCCTCCATGTTTCCAGCAAAACACTCTCACTGGTTGCTTCTTCAACAGAGGGTTTCTTCCTATTACCTTGAACATGTATCATCTAAACTGTGTTTGACACATCCTTTGTGTCTTCCTCTCTTCCTTAATAGCTAAGAACGTGACACGTAGGCAAATGGAGGTCATCCTCTAATCTCCTTTAATAGATAGTATAGATTGTGAAAACACTACATGTAATCAAAATCCCCGAATTAGAACTGTAATCTCTAAAATTAAGCAAATTACTACAAAAAAGTAATTAAATTATATAAAAGTGAACACTTCTAATTAGATAAAACATTAAATTCATTCAAATGTGTACCACAAGGCAAACTTTTAAAGAAAATGTGTTTAAATATCAAAAATAATAAATTACCACAAGGCAAACTTTCAAAATTTACATTTTAAATTTTATTTATGATATTACGCTAATTGGCGGTGCGACAATGGGGAATACAGCATTACTTAAAACATATATTAAACTTTTTACACTTAGAATATTTGTATAATATGTTGTCAGTATAGTCGTTGAAACAACAGGTAAAATAATAAAACTTGTGGTAAATTAAACTTCAAAACCATAATCATTGTTAAATATAATAACCATTACTATTTTAATATATATCATATCAAAACCAAACGACTAAAAGTAAATGTTAAAAAAGTACTAAGTACGCCTAATATGAGGAACAACCCTTTCAACAATCAAAACTTGTTCAAGTTCATCAAAACAAAAATAAACCGTGTCACCCACCTCAAGGCCAGCGGTATTCATGAATCTTGACCAGCTTCTTAAAGCATAACGATAACCTTTCTCTTTCATCTCTTGTCTAGTACCGTTAGGAAACTCTATTGGAGGACTAAGATGCATAAGTCTGATAGTGATACTTTTTAAACCCAAATGCAGTTTGGCCATTGCTGAAACATCATCAGGCAGCATCTATATTGTTTTAAAAAATATCTGATTAGAAAATTAATGTTAAAAAATCTATGTATTATGTCAATAAAAAGTATAAAATATTTAATATTTATTAATTACTAAAAACATATTAACACTTACAAAATCTTCAGCAACCATACGAACAAAACGAATATAACGTCCAACTTCTTGTTCAGCCAAAATAGGCGGATCATCTGAAATCGGATTCCATCTTTTACACAATCAACAGGTGCAACTTCAACCTGAAAACATTACATATAAAAATTATTAAATGTATTAAATATAAATATAGTAACATATAATTAATATTATATAAAGAATCAACGAAATGTATAGTTACCTCATCAACATTTACATCATCAAAATTCATTTCAACGTCATTTTTACCAAAAAATGTTAGATGGAAAGAATAACCAAACCATTTTGTAAAATAAAAATAACAACCGGCCTCCAATTGATATAAACTAACAATAACATCAATACCGTTGGTAAAGCAAACTTTACCACCAACAGTTTCTATCTTAACATGAAACGTCTTGTTGCTTAGATAGATAGTTGAAATTAAATCACTAAGTGTATAATCATGGGACTTCGGCAGGATACACTCAGGTATGACCTGTAGGAATGATACGAAAAACAAAGTTCAAATATTAGAATTCTCAACTGTTATGAAAAAGTAATATAATAAGAAAAATTAACAGAAATTTAATAATAATCTTACAGTAAAATAAGATGTAGATAAGAGAGATGTCCAGAAACCCGTATGACTCACACCATTAACACAATGTGTTAGTTTGAATCTGGTACAGTATAAAGGATTTAAAATTACCAAGCAGCCTGATGTAAGTCGTAAATGTGTAATGACATCTGACCAACCATTGAAAAGGAAGAACTTTCCTTTTAATACACTTATGAAAACAGTAAACGTTCGCCCATCATTTGTTTCTATAAGAACATTAGTAGGCCCTTTATCGACACCCCACATTGTAGCCGCAACGTCAGATGGAATCGGCTTATAAAAACAAATTAGAATTATGTTATTATATTATAATTAAAAAAAACACACAATAATAATAAATAGAATTTCATGACAGCAACAAAATAAAATTTATAATTCATGTTAGAATTTATGAATTACCATAAGAAGTTCATCAGATCGATTTATAACTCTACATAAAGAAGGCTGCCTCATACTGATTCAAATTCAAAAAAGAATAAATGATAAGATGAAATCGAATAAATAATATAGATATAAAAATAAAAAACAAATATTAAAACTTATAACCTACTGAACATAATAAATTACCTTGATGAACTTTCCATCGTCTTGAAAACCTACAAAAAACAGTTATAAAAAAAAACAATAAGATCCAGCGTGATATATAACCAACCCGACCAAGATGACCAGTTGTATCCATTAAGCATCAAACAGTCAATCTTGGCCCGTTTAGTACAAACACTTTTAACAGAATAATCCAAACATAAAAACATATAAAAAAAATGCCAAAAAGAATATACATTCTTTAATCTTCTTGTAAGGATTCAAAATTTAGCAAATCATGTGAATTAGTCAAGGTATAAAATAAAGCATCTAAGGTGATCAAAACTGAACCGATCAATTTTCAAAAAAAAAAAAAAAAATCCTAATTGAATCTTAATTTAACAACACGTACAGGGTCAGTCAACACATTAAGCATCAAACAGTCAATCTTTGCCCGTTTAATTATTAAAAGATAACAATCCATATGAATATAGTTTTCAAATAAGATTCCAACTATAAACAAAAAACAACATAAATCGAGGTTTAATTCTCAACAATAACTTCAAACAGGGGCTGTGTTAATCAAAATTAAGTGGCCACTTGAAAAAACTTTTGTTTCTGCATCCCTATATTATCAGTTTTGTTCAAATCAAAACTGGAAGATGCTTGAATGCTTTTAAAAACAATTAAACAAATGAACCCTGTTCCTTCCACCATAACTGAAAACATGTGGAAACATGTAGTATTTCATCATAGCTTCAAAATCCTAAAACTGAAACACACTAATATAAAAAATCAAACAAAATAAACACAAAATCGAGAATCCATATGAATATAGTTTTCAAATAAGATTCCAACTGTAAACAAAAAACAACATAAATCGAGGTTTAATTCTCAACAATAACTTCAAACAGGGGTTGTGTTAATCAAAATTAAGTGGCCACTTGAAAAAATTTTGTTTCTGCATCCCTACATTATCAGTTTTGTTCAAATCAAAACTGGAAGATGCTTGAATGCTTTTAAAAACAATTAAACAAATGAACCCTGTTCCTTCAACCATAACTGAAAACATGTGGAAACATGTAGTATTTCATCATAGCTTCAAAATCCTAAAACTGAAACACACTAATATCAAAAATCAAACAAAATAAACACAAAATCGAGAATCCATATGAATGTAGTTTTCAAATAAGATTCCAACTGTAAACAAAAAACAACATAAATCGAGATTTAATTCTCAACAATAACTTCAAACAGGGGCTGTGTTAATCAAAATTAAGTGGCCACTTGAAAAAGTTTTGTTTCTGCATCCCTACATTATCAGTTTTGTTCAAATCAAAACTCGAAGATGCTTGAATGCTTTTAAAAACAATTAAACAAATGAACCCTGTTCCTTCAACCATAACTGAAAACATGTGGAAACATGTAGTATTTCATCATAGCTTCAAAATCCTAAAACTGAAACACACTAATATCAAAAATCAAACAAAATAAACACAAAATCGAGAATCACAAATAAAACCGAACCCCTAAATCGAGAATCTCGCTAAAAATGTAAACAGACAAAACCCTAAAAGTTCAAATCAAGGATTAAGAGCTGACAATCTTACCTTGAATATATGATGTTGAAGTGAGACGATTATAATAACCTTCAGCTTGAATATATGAACAGAGGACGTCGGCGAAAACTTCAAACCAATCGAAAACTGTTGCCAAAAAACAATACCAAACAGAGAATCAAACATGGATCTTTAACTAACATTCAGTGCCTAAATCAATAAATAACGAAACCAACGATTATTCTTTAAATCAATCAGAAAAGAAGAGCATATCGGAATCCTTACCGTCGATTATCACTGATGAAGGTGAGGAGATTGATAAACGCCGTGGAACAGGATCGATTGAAACAGTGAGAAGAAGAATCGCCGTGGAAGAAGATCGATTGAGAGGAAGATTTGAAAACCCTAAGCTCCGATGAAGGTTGATCGAATTGCCGTGTTCGCCAGAGATAGAGAGAGAGAGAGATTAGGGTTTTGAATGAGAAGGAACGATGATTAATGATAGAATGAGAGAGAGATTAAAAACTTACCAAAGAAGCTAGATTCAATCCTCAATTTAGACCTATGCCACATGTGTGCTGACATGGCTGCTGATTTGGTTTAAACCAATGGGTGACATGTGTCCCCCAATGGTTTTGTTTATTATATATATAGATATAGATATAGATGTTACTAGATATACTAGTTATACATGATACTGATTTATATATTATTTAATCGATGACCATTAATACTGATTATATATTTTTTAATCGATGACCACGAACATACAGCTTTTTAATTGTTCGGCTAGGTTTACTTTGGTATATATTGATGAGATTTCAGTCCCAGAAAAAAAAAAGGAAAATGGCAATCACATACTATTAATGCAATTCAACGAAACTCACAAAAAATAACAATTTCTGTGTGTGTTATAGAATATCTTTTTTTTTTTTACATTTTCTGTATAAAATAGATAAGTGAATCTTTGATCGTTTTTACATTTTCATGTTTATAATAGATAAGTGAAGCTTTTTTTTAATGATAAATTCTTATAATCCTTGTAGTTTGTGGAAAGTGAATCTTTGATGGTGCATATACTTTTCAATATACATACCCTAAATTTTATACACAAAAAATATTACGCACGCATATATTATCACAAATAATATTTTACATACTCGAATAATATTTTTTTTAAAACATTTTTTGCTTTTTTACAAAGTGTTTTTGAAACTTTTACAGAAAAAAATTCTTTTTAAAAATATGGACTTTTCAAGAAGGAATATAACAAGTATTATTATGTTTTTTTCAAGGGTGGATATGACAAGTAAAAATGAGGTATATTATATGTTTAATTTTTTATATGATGTACCTATTTCTTTAAGTAGATAAAAACCTTTTTAATACATATATACACACCAACCAAATGGATACATAGAAACTTCCATCAAAAGTTACAAATAAACTTCTCAAACTTAACCTTGCAACCTTTATTCATCTACACCTGCACCATCTCTCTATCTTCTCCAGTCATTAAACTAAAGTATCCACTAGGGTTCAAGGGTACTCTCTGATCCGGTTCAGATCATGTCAAACCGATGGTGGACCGGGGGCCAAGTCAACGCCGGAGCCGAAACATCATCAGGCGGTTCTCCAGCGATCAAGAAACCGGATCTTGGAATTTCAATGAACAACAACCCAACTGCAAGTGAAGGAAATGAAGCAGGTAACACCAGTGATGAGCCAAGAGAAGGCTCAATCGATCCCTCGAACCGTAGGCCAAGAGGTCGACCTTCAGGATCGAAAAACAAGCCAAAACCACCAATTTTTGTCACTAGAGACAGCCCGAACGCGCTGCGTAGCCATGTCATGGAGGTGGCGAGTGGGACGGATGTGGCGGAAAGCATAGCACAGTTTAGTCGTAAACGACAGCGTGGTGTGTGTGTGATGAGTGCTAGTGGAACGGTTATGAATGTAACCCTAAGACAACCTTCAGCACCTGGTCCAGTCAAGGCTTTACAAGGGCGGTTCGAGATTTTATCGTTAAGTGGAGCTTTTTTACCAGGCCCGGCACCACCTGGATCCACTGGCCTCACTATATATTTAGCTGGAGGTCAGGGTCAGGTGGTTGGTGGGAGTGTGGTGGGGTCGTTGGTGGCGTCAGGGCCAGTGACGATCATCGCCGCCACGTTTTCCAACGCCACCTATGAAAGACTTTCCATTGAAGAAGAGGAGGATACAGATAGTGTCCCCCCTAGCCAAGGTGGCCTTGGAGGCGGTACTGGTGCTGGTGGATCACCAGCACCGCCACAGCTGGGGATCAGAGATTCGAACCAGCTGTCAGGATACAATATCCAACCTAATTTGATCCCAGGCGGACAGATGAACCATGAAGCTTTTGGTTGGGCTCATAGCCGGCCGGCGTACTAGAGGGTTGGGAAAAAGAGCAAACCCTGTGTAGGAGGCTTTCGTGTACATAAGGTCTAGAGGATGTCGGGACAACTTGGGTCTAATGTATACATCTAAAGGGTTTGAGGTAATATATTAAAAACTAAATAATTATATTATAATAATCATATGAATTATCAATATAATATATTATTAGAATTGTTTTTAGGAAAATTGTGATGTTGGATGCATGAAGGATGATGATCATAAAATTGTAACAAATGCAAATAATAACAATAAATTTGGACGTTTGCATTTGTATAGTTTTCTCGAGTTAATTATCTGTTTTCAGTTTTATATACAAAAAAATTGTTCTATCATTTTGGATTCTTTTATCCATAGTGATTATGCTTAATTTTTCTTTTTTAAGAATCATATGGTTCTTATTGTATTTTGTTTCTTGTGAACGGTAAACATGTAACAATTTTTGTAAATATAAATTATAAGCTGTAATCTTGATCTTATAAATATTATTTAGTTTTTTTTTTTCGTATCCAGTTTTGTTTTTAGGAAACATTACTATATGCAGAATTAGGAACTTTGTGAAGATTCGATAATCCAATCAAATTTTGTTAGGTTTTTTCTTCTCAAAAGCAGGTTTTAAGTAATTAATAATTTTTATAACATATAACAATTCATCCAATAATACATATAACTAGTGAACTTCCCCCGCGCGTTGCGGCGGGAAGTCAATTGGTATCGGTTCAATTCAGAAAATTATTGGTACCATAATCGACACTTTGTATAGCGATCGAAATATAAATCCCAAACAATAAAATCATGATATGCTCAAAAATATATTGACACATATTTTACATCGATCAAAAACTATAAAAATAAATACCGATAAAGGTTTCAAAGGTATAAATTTACATGGATAAAAAAACTAAAAAAATAAATACCGATAAAGGTTTCAAAAGTATAAATGTCGGTACCGATGTTCGGTTGAAATTGACGTGGTACCAATATTGTTCAGACCTATCAATTTTGTTCTTCACTGACACTGCCTATAACTTATGATATAAAAGGTACTTTGTACTGCAACCAAAGGTGTTTAAATAATATCGGTCCAGTTTGTCACAGTCATAAACAAAAAAAAAATGATAGTGGATGATACGGTTGTTATTTCATTAATCTCCAAAATGAAGTTAAATTGGTCTTGTTAACAAACTCTTCCTCAAGAGTTGTCACGATGGATGACCCAATTCCCCATAAGAATTATCAATTATATAGGCCTATACGATACGTATTAAACTTTGAATTTTCTCAAAAATACCCATGAATTTATTAGAAAAACAGAGGTATTTCAGTAAATTCATCGATTAATACGCATCATATAGGCCTATACAATGCGTATTAAATTATAAATTTCTAAAAAATGTGTTTCAAATCAAGGGTTCCATCATTACAACAACTTGTTTTTTCAACGGGGATGTAATGCAATGATTACTCTCAATTGAATAGACAGACACTTGCTTCATAGGACTCACTTGAATCGTCTCGGAAGTACTGAACAACTGAAATAACAGCTTTGGTTTCATCAGCTGCATCGTTTACCGTGGAATGCATCCTTATTTTTTGTAAAATCGCACAAACAAGCATGCCTTGAACGAGTCTAGAACACTCGTAATCCTCAACCGGCTTTGAAACCGGACGGAATCTATTAAGAAACTGTTCGCTTTCACGGTGAGCGGAGAAATTAGCGACGGAGAAACTGTTCGACACAGACATGCATCAGGAAAGAAGCATATAATGATTCATCTCAATTGAATAGACCGACACTTGCTTCATAGGACTCACTTGAATCGTCTCGGAAGTACTGAATAACATAAATAACAGCTTCGGTTTCATCAGCTCGAAGAAGTTTCTCTCGATCAGGTGTTCCAGTAGATTCTCCCTTTTAACAATGTCCTGTTAATTGATTTATTTTTTTCTACTTTTAGAAAGGTTTGACCACCTCACGACTGTAATAAAACGGAACATAATCCCATATTGTCTAGAGAAACGCTTTTATCATGTGTCATATGTTGGACGGAATATATGGATGGAAAACGAGAAAATACGGAACGACAAGGGTGCTGGTCTTTTTTACCACGTGTGATCCAGAGGACGGTCTCGGGTGGGCTTAAGATCCGTGGGCCCTATTATCGGATCTGTGACTCCATGGATGATGTGATTAAGGTAAGCATGCCGTATCATGTGTCATAAAACGGAACATAATCCCAGATTGTCTAAAGAAGCGCTTTTATCATGTGTCATATTAGAGTAGTACGAGTCTGAGTCCATTGTGGTTCGTGTCGGGTTTGTATTTCCCATAGCCACCGTTTCCGTAGTACAAAACGGTTGCGGTTTGCACATTCAATCTTCATTGCTTCATTATAATTAATAATGCGGTCTCGATTGAAGATGTAATTGCAAGACTATTTGTCAGGCTTCCAATGCTCACACTGGGGTGCTGGTCTTTTCTCCCACTAGCAGAAGAACCCGACACAAACAAGTTCTCGGTTTCATCAGTTGCATCGTTTACTGTGGAATGCATCCTTATTTTTGTAAATCGCACAAACAAGCATGCCTTGAACGAGTCTAGAACACTCGTAATCCATAACCGGCTTTGAAACCAGACGGAATCTATGGAATTGATCTTGGAGCAACATACTCTTGTGTGGCAGCGTGGTTTGATAAGCATAATGCGACTCTTCTATTCTCAAACAAGAATATGCGTTTGACTTATTCATGTGACAGTCAACAAGCGTGTCGTCGTTGTGGAGAACAACCTCGTTTAATAGTAAGAAAAGAAGGATGAGATATCGGCAGTTAGCTCGAAAGAAGTTTCTCTCGATCATTCAACATGTGTAATCCAGAGGTCGGTCTCGGGTGGGCATAAGATCCATGGGCCATATTGTCGAATCTGTGACTCAATGGAAGATCTGAATATCCCCTTGGTAGTTGTTACCATATGTCACATGATAAAAGTGCTTCTTTAGAGAATCTGGGATTATGTTCCGTTACGTTTTAGTTGTTACCATATGACACATCAAAAAAAAAACTTCAAAAAATCAGATGATTCAGATTCAGGGAGCAGATGTGTTGATAACTTTCACTGTTTGATTTGACCAGGAAAGGATTGGAGGTGATTTGTACTTTTAATAAGCAGTCACAGTTGTCAAATTCGTTGCGTGCATTCATAAGTTTTTGTGTTTTCTAGATCATTTGAATTAACCAACATACATTGCTCGACGATTTAACTTGAAACCGGTTTTACCTCATGAAAAGGAAAGAAACAAACCAACAAAATCCGAATACTGAAAAACCAACATTCCTTCAACCATTCTAAACCCTAGCTGGAAACAAACCAACAAAATCCGAATACTAAAAAACATCAGCAACTATTTTTCCTTTTCCTTCAATTTCGAGAACATTCTCCCTAACATGATAAAAGCGCTTATTTTGCTAGTGGGTTTTATAAGTCAAAGTTAACTTTCCGATTCAGATTCAGGAAGACATGTCGGGTTCTGTACCCATTCCCGCATGGATAGCTTCCGTTTTATTACAGTCATACGACACAGCGAAGGAGAAACTGTTCCAGATTGTCTAGAGAAGCGCTTTTATCATGTGTCATATGTTGGACAGAATACATGGATGGATAGCCCGCATAGTTTGGCTTTTTAATAATTTTACAGACGATTTAGAGAAACAGAGAATACGTTACGAGATTCTTCGAGAATTAGAAAATGAGAAAATACGGAACGACAAGTGTGCTGGTCTTTTCTCCCACGTATTTTATCAAATGAACTATCACGTGTGATTATCAAATGAGAACTTCAGGGGTCTAGTCCTAGCTAGTCCTCAGTTATGTCTCATTGTATTATGACAATACTGACAGGGGTGCTAGTCTTTTCTCCCACTGTGCAAACTAAAAAAATCTCACCATAACACATTGTAGACTGGTGGGTTTGAATTGTCTTAATATATTTCATCTTGGACTATATAGTCTAATATTTGGAAATGAATATGGTCGTGTCAAGATTTTTATCTATCATGTTATCGACCAACTGCTCGAAATCTCTTTCGTTTCCCGGGTTCGCATTCGACACAACACATCAAAAAATAAACTTCAAAAAATCAGTGCCTTGATACGCATCGTATAGGCCTATACAATGCGTATAAAGCCCGCCGCCAGACATAACCTGCACCTGTCAGTGTGCTATGTCTTTTACTTTATTTCAATACGCATCGTATAGGCCTATACGATGCGTATTGAATTCTAAAAGTGTGCGGATAAACAAGGGGGTGTGCCATTAGATTTCCCCTAAGGGTGTAAGGAGTGGTTAAACACTTTGGAGTGGCAAACAAAAAAAACCGACCAATCAGAGCGCGCCATGTCAATCAGTCAAAAGTGTTTAAACTTTGCTGAAAAGTGTTAGCAATGGTTTAAACAATTGGTGAAGTGATAAACTTAAAAAAAAGGGAAAATGTGTGATTGGTTGAGAGATTGCATGGACCCCACCCCACAATACCCTCTCTCTCATACACTCCCTCTCTCTCTCTCTCCTGCTCCCTCTCTCTCTCCTGCTCCTCGCATCGTCAACCTCTCCCCGCACCACAAGCTTCACCGATCGGCAAACCCATCGGCGGCGGTGTTACCGCGCGGCAAAGGCGGTTTGCCGAGTGGGTTTGCCGCCCGCTCCGAACACCCTAAGGGTGTAAGGAGTGGTTAAACACTTTGGAGTGGCAAACCAAAAAACCGACCAATCAGAGCGCTCCATGTCAATCAGTCAAAAGTGTTTAAACTTTGGTGAAAAATGTTGGCAATGGTTTAGACACTTGGTGAAGTGGTAAACTATTTTTTTTAAAAAAAGGAAAAAGTTGTGATTTGTTGAGATAGGAATAGACTCCACCCACAACACCCCCCCTCTCTCTCTCTCTCTCAATCACCTTCCCCGCATCGGCAAGCCATCCCCGCACCACAACCTTCGCCGCGTCGGCAAAACCTCGGCGGCGGTGTTTGCCGCTCGGCAAAGAAGTTTACCGACGTTTGCCGCATCCCGCTCCGCACACCCTAAAGATTATCTTACATTGCATTCTAGTATTTATTTATTAAGCATATGACAACAATTGTACCTGAAATATATGCAAGACAATAAACAATTCACCTTGTTTTAAACTAAGAATCTAGTACCATTTACCAAAAGTGGTTTCACCTTTTTAAGACAAAAAGATGATGGAAAAAATAATTAAAAAATGTCATGATTGTTTATAAAAATCAAATGTGTGTACTAGGTATATAACATAAATTAATAAATAATAACAATCTTGAGCTTTGGTCAAATACATAAAAAAAGAAAAACATACATACTATTGTATATTCAAAAAGTAAACTTATGTCATTTTATAATACTTGGGAAAATCTTGAAAACAAATCTTTTTACCAACATTTTTTTTTACAAAACAGACATTGATTTTTACCTCACTCAAACATACACATTCTAAAAAAAATGAAATAACACCACATAACTAGAGTCATCAAAGAAGTCTGGAATCTAGCCAACACTATAAAAGTTGAAAAGTCCGAATGCCAACTCAAAATAAATGAGTATTATTAAAACATGTGTATCCTTCGGCTGCACTCTAGTCGATGCTCACTCCACACAACTAAATCTTAATCGACCAATCCATGTAAGTAAAGTAGTGGCAAAGATACAACTGACACTCAGTATACCAGCTAAGCTGATCCAGAGGCTTGAAAACCTCATATTAGTAAGCTCAAGTCGGCTCCTTCTATCCCGGCTCGACTCTAGCCGGCTACCAGTTTCAAGGCTAAATTCAATTTGAGCTAGGTGTAATTTGGCTGTTAAATTTTTATCCACAACTTGCATATGGATCTTAGTCAACTAGTATACCATCCAGAGGCTTGAAAACCTCATATTAGTAAGCTCAAGTCGGCTCCTTCTATCCCGGCTCGACTCTAGCCGGCTACCAGTTTCAAGGCTAAATTCAATTTGAGCTAGGTGTAATTTGGCTGTTAAATTTTCTCCTATTACAACTTGCCATATGGATCTTAGTCAACTAGTTTTCAAAAGGCTTTATTATTGTCACCTGCATGTCTTGGTGGTTTTATAAAATATTTTTTAAAAATTTTAATTAAAAATTATAAATGGAATTTTAAAAATTATATTTTTATTTATAAGATAAAAACATTATAAATATCATCCGCGCATAACCCTCTTATCTTTTTCACCTATCACGAAATTTCAAAAAATTCAAACCCAAGATCAACAAAGTGGTATTAATATATTATCAAACGTGCATAACCCTTTTATCTTATTCACCTATCACGAAATTTCAAAAAAATCAAACCGAAGATCAACAAAATGGTATTAATATATTACCACCCGCGCATAAGTCTCTTATCTTATTCACGTATCACGAAATTTCAAAAAATTCAAACCTAAGATCAACAAAATGGTATTAATATATCGTTTACATGTTAGTTAACGTAACTCTCCTTCGTCCCTTCCCAAACCTCTCAATTTTATGCGATTGTCACGACTAGCTAAATCTCTAGTTTTTTTTTTTTAAATTACACCATAAAATCGAGTGTCAGGCGAAGAGTTGTCATCATTTTTCACATTATAATAGTGTCAAGTGAAGAGTTGTCCTCATTTTTCACATTTTATTAATTCAAACAATTAAACTTTGTAGTTCCCTTAACAATGGTATAAAATATGGAGGTTTGGTAAGGGGACCAGAAAGTAGTAGACATCCAACGTACTCTACATTCTTAAAATATAGTAGTTTGCGAAATTTGTTACAGTTTTTACTAAGAAAAGTAAAGGTACAATTTGGTCTTAAAATCTATCTAAGTTGTTTAATAAAATAAAAACCAGTCACGATTTTTATTTAAACCTACTTTTTTATATTTATATAAGGTTGTCCGAAAAGCGGTACTTATTTTTAATTAAAAAAATTAAAGTAGAGAGATATCTACAAATAGTCCAACATCAACCGCCATATATTCGTCCTGTTCTATTATCATAAAATTCGACCGTTCAAAATATATATATATATATATATATATATATATATATATATATATATATATATATATATAGAGAGAGAGAGAGAGAGAGAGAGAGAAAGGTTAACATACAAAAAGCCTTATCATACATCACGTAGGAGACAATGGTAACCGTTGGATCAGGGGTATAATCACGTATGGGACCACATAATCACGCATGGGACCACATGGGACCACATAATCACGCATGGGACTATAATCACACACGTTCTATGATAATAACGCACGTTATATATTTTGTCATGTATGTTAATGTAGGTTAAGCCCTGAAGTACATTATACTTTCTCTCTCTCTCTCTCTCTCTCTATATATATATATATATATATATATATATATATATAGGGTGGGGTTCTAGAGTGAACACTAATGTATTTGCGAACTGAGTGAACAAATCTTGTCCATTGATTTACACACATGGATGACTAGGATTTCATTATCAAATCGTAAAATACACTAGTGTATTTCATCATCAAATCCTGGTCATTGATCTACACACATGTATGGCCATGATTAGTTCACTCAGTTCGCAAACTACACTAGTGTTCACTCTTGAACCTAATCCTATATATATATATATATATAGGGGATCGCTAAAATGAAGACCACCTCTAGTTATAAGAACCATGAGAACCACTTTTTAGCCCTTAGATCAACTAGATGGATGGATGAGATTAAAAGTAGTTAATATTAATATTAAAAGCTTTTTGTCTTATTATGTCTTTAATATTTTAATCAAAAAGGGTATTTAAGTAATTTTGTTTCTTTTTGTCTTATTAGTTTTATTGTTTTTTAATACATTTTTGTCCTTATTGCATTTAATGTTTTTTTTTTTTTTTTTTTTTCTAAAATCAGTTTTTTTTTATTAAACAAACATCAGTTTTTTTTTTCTAAAATCAGTTTTTTTTTTTTTTCTAAAAATCAGTTTTTTTTCTTCTAAAATCAGTTTTTTTTTACGACCCGTTTTTTACGACCCGTTTTTTACGACCCGTTTTACGACCTGTTTTTACGAGCCGTCTTACGACCCGTCTTACGACCCGTTTTACGACCCGTTTTTACGACCCGTTTTTTACGCGCGTTTTTTACGACCCGTTTTACGCTCCGTTTTTTCACGCCGTTTTACGAACCGGTTTTTACGACCCGTTTTACGCCCGACTTTTTCACGCGTCAATTTTCCAACGCGCCGTTTTTACGTTAACGTTTTTTTACGTTTTACGCGCCGGTTTCTTACGTTAACGTTTTTCTACGTTTTACGCGTCGGTTTTTTACGTTTTACGTTAAAATTTTTACGTTTTACGTTTTTTACGTAAAAAGTTTTGCGTTTTACGTAAAAAGTCTTACGTTTTACGTAAAAAGTCTTAGGTTTTACGTTTGGCGTAAAACTTTTTACGTTTTACGTAAAACTTTTTATGTAAAACGTTTTAAGTAAAAAAGTTTACGGTTTACTTTAAAAAATTTATGTTTTACGTTTTACGTTAATTTTTTTAATCTTTTTACGTTAATTTTTTTAATCTTTTTACGTTTTACGTTAAATTTTTTACGTTTTACGTTAAATTTTTTTACGTTTTACGTTTTAAACTTTTTACGTAAAAGTTTACGGTTGAACTTTTTTTTCACAGACTTTTATACACAAAAACTTGTTTACGCAAGACGAATGCACCCATAAATCGCAAAGTCGGTAGGTGTCTCGGATAGATTTTTATCGTCATCGACTGGGGAAAAGAATATAAAAAACCAACAACAACAAAACAAAAGTGTATCTCGAAAAAAAAACGGGGTTTGGCTTAGATTTTTTCCGATAATTAAAAGGCTGCAAATGTGGGGTTGCGAGTTCAAAAACCTACCCTCCACCATCGTTGCCGCGCCATCGTCATCAAAAATCTAGTTTTTTTTTTTTTTTTTTTTGCATCATCGCCACCCATTCCATCAACGGCAAAACGAGATCTGGGGACCAAAATACCAACAGATCAATACCAACATATCAAACCCACAAAAATTCAAAGAAACCCCCAAAATTTCAAAGAAATACCAACAGATCGATACCAACAGATCTAAACCACAAAGAAATATAGAGATCAAAATGGCAGTAGCAACAAAATTACAGTAGCAACAAACCCAAAAGAAATAGCATTCACATCTTTACCAAAACAGAAACCAAGGGGGCGTTTGGTTCGCGGAATGATTTGGAATTGGAATTGGAATTTGTATAGGAATTAGAATTTGAAGGAATTGGATTTGTAATTTAAACATTCCAATTGGAATTGGAAATTGTTGGAATTGGAATCTCAATTCTATTTTTATTGTGTTTTGTTGTCAAATGAATTGGAATTCATCACCCCGACACCCACAACCACCAGTTCGGGTCGAAACGGTACGGGTCGAAACCGTTCGCGTCGAAACGTTACGGGTCGGAACGGTACGGGTCGAAACCGTTCGCGTCGAAACGTTACGGGTCGAAACGGTTCGCATCGAAACGGTTCGATTCGAAACGGTTCGGGTCGAAACGGTTCGGGTCGTAACGGGGTACGGGTCGAAACGGTTCGGGTCGAAACGGTACGTGTCGAAACGGTACGGGTCGAAACGGTTCGCGTCGAAACGGTACGGGTCGAAACGGTTCGCGTCGAAACGTTACGGGTCGAAACGGTTCGGATCGAAACGGTACGGGTTGAAACGGTGCGGGTCGAAAAGGTCGAAGATTCCAATGAATTTACTTTAATTCCTTCACATATAGGAAGGATTTTGAATTCCTTTAGTTAAAGGAATTTGAAGGAATTCATGCCTAATTCCAATTCCAATTCCAATTCCATTGTTAACCAAACACATGAAGATTGGAATTAGGATTCCAATTCCATCAAATTCTGTGAACCAAACAACTTAAGAGATGGAATTCAAATTCCAATTCCCTTAAATTCCATTGAATTCATGTGAACCAAACGCCCCCCAAGAACACAAATTCAAACCCCCAAAACATACCAACTTTTGTACCAAAAGCATGATACCAAAAGCATAAACCCAGTTGAAAAATTCATAAACCCAAGAACACAAATTCATAAACCCAGTTGAAAAATTCCAACTTTTGTACCAAAAGCATGATACCTTGTGTCCTGTAACAAGACCCACAAAGGCACTCTCTTTATTTTCCTCCATGTATGAAGAACAGCAAATGCAACCATCATTTCAACCAAAAAAACACACGAAAATTCCTCAAGCACCGTCGCCCACCTCTCTCTCCGACGCCGTCGGTTCACACCCCCTCACCCATCATTCACCGCCACCACCGCCGTCGACACACCGCCACCCCTAATCCACCACATCAAACAAAGAGGGTCTTGTCACTAGAGAGAAAACACCCATTTTCCCTTGCTATATAAACAGAAAATCAGAGGAGATACAGGTGGTGCAGAGAACGAGGGGCCGTCGGAGAAATGAGGGGGCCGTCGGAGTGGGTTTGGTGTTTGGGAGTCGCCGGTGTGGAGGTGTGGTGGCGGTGGTGCAGGTAAGTTAAGGAGGAGGGGTGAGGGTTTTGGGGGTTTCTTCATGAAGATGAGAGAGATGATGGACTTTTGAATGTTCTGAAACAATTTCGAAAGAGAGAGAGAGATAAGAGGTTTTGTTTTATGGGGAGTGAGAAAAGTCAGACATTAATAGGAGAGAGGAGAGAGGATAGATGAGAGATTAGACATTTATAGGAAATGACAAAATTACCCCTTTTCCTGATTGGTTGAGAGTAGTTCTCATGGTTCTCATAACTGGAGGTGGTTCTTATTCTAGCGGCTCCCTATATATATATATATATATATATAGGGGACCGCTAGAATGAGAACCACCCCGAGTTATGAGAACCGCGAGAACCACTTGATTCCGAGCGAGGTGGACCAATTTTTTTTTCGAAAACGTAGATTAGTGTATCACAAACACATTCGTAAAAAAAAATTTAAAAAAAAACGCCGTGTGGGTAGTTTTTTTACACCACAAAAACGTGGTTTACGAGTTCCGTAAATTTACGGAACTCGTAAACCACGTTTTTGTGGTGTAAAAAACTACCCACACGGCGTTTTTTTTTAATTTTTTTTACGAATGTGTTTGTGATACACTAATCTACGTTTTCGAAAAAAAAATTGGTCCACCTCGCCCCGTACGGTGTGGTTCTCGCGGTTCTCATAACTCGGGGTGGTTCTCATTCTAGCGGCCCCTATATATATATATTCGTCACAAAATCCTTTTGCTTACCTGTTGTTGATATGTCATATAAAGGGTATCAGGGCTGGCCTAGGGGATGGGTGAGCCGCACCCTCAGTCGAGGCTCAATTTATTTGAGGGCATAATTTCTTTTTATAATTTTTTTATATGTATAGTTTTAAAAATGTGAAATTGAAAAATTTATTGGACTCTCTCTATAAAACAAATCAATCTTACAGATTATTGGGCTTAAATAATTTTTTTATCCATATCTAAAATCTTTAATCTTATAACATGTCAGGCCTATTGGATTTATTTTGATATATATATATATATATACATTATTATCCAAACTTCTATCTAATGTTATTTTTTGTACTTTCTCTAAAAAAAATTTTAACCTTACAACTTATTGGGTCCAAATAATTTTATTATTTTCATCATTAAAATCTTATAACATATAGGGCTTATTAGTCTTGTTTTGATCTATATCGATTATCCAAACATCTATCTAATGTAATTAAAAATAAAAAGTTAAAAAATAAAAAAACTAAAAACTAAAGACCACATATTGATGATGATGAACTTTATATAGAGTTGAAATTATCTGCCACATTGAAAACCAGTGAATTTAGTAACCCTATATTTTTATTATGTTTTATTGCTATAATGTTAACCGTCGTTTAAGAAAATAATCTGTATAATTCGTTAGGGTAAATATTCTTTTTTTTCCAGCTATACCGAGACACTTAAATCCTCAAGCATGGCTTTAAGGGATACTATTGTGATTGTTTTATTATTATAGATTAACGAATGGCATATGTTTTAAAGGGCTACGTCCCGCTTGCGGTGTGCACATATAATGTATGTATGTGTCGGCCTGCGGACAAAAGTGAAATTGCACTAATTTTAACGTTATTTTACTAATTTCGTGAAAATAACGTTAAAAGTAGGGGACACTTAATCATGCATCATGTAGTGACGTTGATAGCTGAAAGACAAGAGGGTACATACACTAATCGGCCTTTTTGCCGAGAGTTAGCGCCTTATGTCCAAGGCTTGATGCAAAACTACTATGGAGCCGAGTGTCTCACTGGAAGCAACCTCTCTATTCCTTCGGGGAAGAGGTAAGCCTGTCTACATCTTACCCTACTCAGACCCTATCTTAGGTTTGCTATTGATTGGATTTACTGAGTATGATGATGATGATATGTTTTAAAGGGCAATGCTAACATACATGGTCGACCCTAAGAATTCGTGTACCCTATTCGAGCTCGAAAAAAACGTGCACTTAGGCCTTAACGAAATTGGGTATTGGGAGGTCTAAACCTAATGATAATGGGCTAATAACTAATCTAAACCTTAAAAATAGTTTTGTAAGTGAGCTTATCTTGGTGTTTGTATTGGTATACCCTATTAATTTATTTTTTTACATATACATATCAATTTTTTTAAATAACGTGTCTTTTAAAATATCGGATCCTGACCGGTGATACTCTCTGCCCACCCTCAAGGCCAGCCATGCTACACTACAAGAAAAAACCCTTATAGGGAGGACATCTATAGGGACAACACATGTCCTTTCTATAGATCACCCTATAGAGACGACATGTTGTTTCTATAGGGTTTTCGTGCCTTTTTAGATAGGTTACCTTATAGGGACGACATATCCTCTCTATAAAAGGAAAATAATTTTTTTTTGCTTTTTTTTTATTATGTAGTTTGTTGAATTGGAAACTTTAAAAAACGTTTAACTTATAGAGACGACATGTTGTCTCTATAACTTAAAATATTTTTATTTTAATTTAATTTTATTAATGATCAATATGTATAAAAATTAAAATAAAACTAAAAAATAAAGTTTAACTTATAGAAACGACATGTCGTCCCTATAAACCCAATTAAGTTTATTAATTTATTCTTGTTTTAACTAAAAATATATATTTAAACCTATAGAGACGACATGTCGTCTCTAAAATTTTTGAAATAAAAATTTAAAAAAATAAATAAGCTAACCTATAGAAAGGACATATCGTCTCTAAAATGTTTGACATAAAATTTTAAAAAAATAAATAAAATAACCTATAGAAAGGACATATCGTCTCTATAGGGAAACATAATTTTGATTTGTTTTTTACTTTTGGTTAATAAATAATTAAAAATACAAAAAATGTTATTCACATATAGAGACGACATGTCGTCCCTATAAACCCAACTAAGTTTATTAATTTATTCTTGTTTTTTAACTAAAAATATATATTTAAACCTATAGAGACGACATGTCGTCTCTAAAATGTTTGAAATAAAAATTTTAAAAAATAAATAAACTAACCTATAGAAAGGACATATCGTCTCTAAAATATTTGGAATAAAAATTAAAAAAAATAAAATAAAATAACCTATAGAAAGGACATATCGTCTCTATAGGGAAACATAATTTTGATTTGTTTTTTTACTTTTGGTTAGTAAATAATTAAAAATATAAAAAGGTTATTCACATATAGAGACGACATGTCGTCCCTATAAACCCAACTAAGTTTATTAATTTATTCTTGTTTTTTAACTAAAAAATATATATTTAAACCTATAGAGACGACATGTCGTCTCTAAAATATTTGAAATAAAAATTTAAAAAAATAAATAAACTAACTTATAGAAAGGACATATCGTCTCTAAAATGTTTGAATTAAAAATTTTAGAAAATAAATAAAATAACCTATAGAAAGGACATATCGTCTCTATAGGGAAACATAATTTTGATTTGTCTTTTACTTTTGGTTAATAAATAATTAAAAACACAAAAAAATGTTATTCACATACAGAGACGACATGTTGTCCCTATAAACCCAACTAAGTTTATTAATTTATTCCTGTTTTTTAACTTAAAATATATATTTAAACCTATAGAGACGACATGTCGTCTCTAAAATGTTTGAAATAAAAATTTTAAAAAATAAATAAACTAACCTATAGAAAGGACATATCGTCTCTAAAATGTTAAACAGGTAAAAAATATATATTTAGGAGGCAAAATTTCCCACCAATCCATAAAATTTTGAAAAAAAAATATTAACTAACCTATAGAAAGGACATGTCCTCCCTATAAGTAGAGATAATTTTGTTTTGTTTTTTATTTTTTATTGATAAATAATTAAATTTTAAAAAAATATTTACCTATAGGGACGACATGTCGTCCCTATAAGCCAAATTAACTATTTCTTATTTTATTCATGATTTTTACCAAAAAAATAATAGTCAATTATTTAACTATCATTTTATTAATTAATAAAGAATTAGGTTCTGTAATAAAATTAATTTTATTTGGTTTATTATATGTATTTGAACTTATATATATATATATATATTTATGAATACTACATAAATACAATTTTAAATAAAATACATAAACTTAAAAAGACCTACATACTAAAACATAAAAAACACGTAATATCAAACATAATAAGATATTTAATTCCATCAAACGAGCAATCTGAATTCGGTGAACGCTCGTCTTCCTATTGATATGTGTATATGTTATGTGTTCGTGTATTTGTATATGTGTGTGTTAGTGTATGTGTGAGTGTGTATGTGTTTGTATGTATGTATGTGTGTGTATGATGTTGTGGGTGTGTATGTGTATGTGTGTATATATGTGTGTACGTGTGTATGTATGTACGTACATGTGTGTGTATATATATACGTACGTGTGTGTATGTATGTATGTCTGTGTGTGTGTTTGTGCTAGGGGTACAAACGAGTTAGCTAACATACCCCAGTTTCTATTATTTTTACTTGTCAAATTTAGTACTATTTTCTTTTGAACTTTTTAATTAACATATCAACCCCTTATGTTAAATCAAAAACTTTTAAAGTTTTTTTTTTGATGTTTTGTTGTCTTTCTTTTTTATATTTTGCTGTAAAACTTTATTATTATTATAGTATTAGCAATACTATTATTCAAACCCTGACTAAATATTTAACAAAAGCTGTATCTATACACTAACTATATACTTACACATAACTTATAAACCTTACACCTGCGGTATATTTATACACTACAAGAACAGGGCAATTTTACCGGCGACAGTTGTCGCCGGTATTGGTCACTTTTGTCGCCGGTATTGAGTTTTAGCGGCGACATATCGCCGGTATTGCGTCGCCGGTATTTCTGGGACGCTATTGACCAGTTGTCGCCGGTATTGACTACTGTCGCCGGTATTGATCGTCCTCTTTTAGCGACGCCATATGTCGCCGGTAAAAGTGTCACCGGTATTGATCATTCGTCGGTAAAGGTGTATAGGCAATAGCGGCGACAGATGTCGCCGCTAAAAGTCTATTTTTTTTTTTTAATACAGCAGCTGTATATACAGCTGCCCAGCCGGTTTTACGGCCGAAAAACAAAACCTGCCTATTTTCAACCAACGCAAGCATACGCTATGAACATAATCAACATATACTAAAGGTAATATACTTAAAAACTACGTTTAAGTCGTACATTATATCCTACAACGTTTAATTAAATCTAAATCATACATTAAAAACAAAGTCACTCATCGTCATCGTTAGCGTTGGGTTCATCGTCGGATTCATTATCGAATAAGTTGTCAGAATCGTAGTCTTTTGACTTTCCTTTTCCTTTTCCTTGTGAAGCAAGATAGTTGTTAAGTTGGTTCAAAAATGACGGGGTTTGGAACAAGCTGTTAACAAAATCCTACAATAATAGATAGCAAAACGTATATTAGCATATTAATTAACGCTACCAACATATATTTAACAAGGAAACATGCGTTCGTTTGTCATTTTATAAATTGCGTAGTTTACCTCGGAAAAGGGTTCTTGCGTCCGAGCTTGCGAAGACGACATGTTAGATGACGAGTGCGAGGACGTGTTGGAAGAAGGTTTAGGCCCCATCCCGCGATACCATCCTCGGCGCTCTCCCAACGCTTCTTGATACGGGGCAATTGGAGGACCATCGCCGCTCCATTCATCTGTGGCCTGTTGTATGTTCCGCTGTATTTTACGAAGATGATTAAATATATATGTGTGTGTATATATATATATATATTTGTTATAGAAAATAATACTTAAAAGAAATACTTACGTAATTTTGTTCAGCAATCGGATCAACCCAATTCCCTTGATTGTCCGTGTGGGTTTTAGCATACGTAGGTACCCAATCCAAATTCTGTTTAACATTACACTTAGATTAGACATTAAATAAACAAAAGCTTGCACACACGCACACATACATAAAACATTACATTTTTATAGGCGGTGCTACCGTACGAAGATGTCCCCCCACGGTATGGGAATTGTTGTTTTTCGCGTACTTTTTTGTTGGCCTTGCTTCTTTTAATATAATCTTCTTGCCGGAAACCTTCGATGGTTCTCAACCAGTTTTCATAGGGCATATCCTTGGGATGGTGTGCCCTTGCACTCTCAAGATCATCGTAACCTCCCTGGCTATCAAATAATTGTCTAGCTTCATGCTTGCGGTCATTGTATCGCTTCATAAGCACAGTCCTTATACCACCCTTCAAGTTTTTCGCGTCATAATCACGTTCCACTTCATCAAGATTGAAATTTTCCTACAAATTAAATAAAAGAGTTAAAATATCATATATAAATTATATTTGCATGTGCTATAAAATTTTATGCATATAACTTATTTACCCGTAAGTGGTTCATGACGGCATCCTTGTAATGTGGTTCAACAGCATCCCATCCAATTTTATCAAACGGGATGGCCCGCCACATATACAAGCCGGCCTCCCTTGAAAACATGTCTCTTGATCTACCAACAGGGGTAAACGTGACCTGTCGATCAAACGTAAGCGACACAGGCCCCCCCGCTTTTACTAGACGCCGTAGTGCTTCGTTTTTAGCTTTCCCCCTAACCTTCTTTCGGGGAACCGCTGCAATTAAAACAAAAATAATTAGTAACAACATTTATAATATATAAAATATAAGGACTACAAAATAATTTAGTAAAAAACTTACCGTCTGTCTCGTGTGTGCCACGAATCCCACCAGGAGGAAGCGGTGGATCACCAGCGCCGTCACCCCGCGAATATCAACAATATCGAAAACATAATCCCTATAAAGTTACAAATGTTACAGCATGTGTATCTAATACAAATTAAGCGAAAGTACAACAACGGTAACTCAAATTCAAATAAATATTTCAAACAAGTGTTTATCAATTACAAATCAATATAAATTACAATAACTTTTCTTTTAGTCAGACTCCACATAATCGGGATCATCCTCATCACAATCAGCCTCGACCTCATCACAATCAGTCTCGACCTCAAACACTTCATCGACGGTAGCCGTTGGGGGATCAACTTCAATTGAAGGCTCACCCGCAGTAACATGAGAAGATCCAATTTGAAAGTATTGGGTCAAGTCAATAACAAGTGGACAGTCAGATGAAGAGTTGTTGTCGACAACGTCATTATCTTCTAAGCCTTTGTCAACATTTTGAACCTTATTGACGCGGTCATCATCACTTAATGGCCGATCCCAAATTCTTCGATGATTAACATTTTCGACTACCCACCTATGTTTGTTTTTTTGGTTTCGAGACGTTTCTTGGATGAAGAACACTTGTTTGGCTTGCGAAGCAAATATGAGTTGATCGTCTTTGTCCCATTCACGTTCAGTGCTTATACTGGTGATATTATTGTCATGGTTTACACCCCTTGAAGTATCAAACCACTTGCACCGAAATAGGACAGTGGAATAATTATTTGTATAACGCAACTCAATAATTTCTTCTAATTGGCCATAAAATTTCACACTGTTCTCTCCAACGACTTCCACCCCAGAGTTTTGCGTTGTGCATTTTGCATCACGTTCAAGTGTCTTATACCTAACACCGTTGACTATGCAAGCAGTGTAAGTTAATGCAGTCATTTTCGCACAAATTGAAAGAGCATACAACTCCGGGTGGAATTCTGGAGAATTTTGTGTTTTCATCGAATGTACCTAACAAATATAGAGTAATAATGTTTGTTATATATGTATTACCTAGCAAGTGTAGAGTAATGAGTGTTATATATGTATTATACCTTATGGAGAAACCATCCCGGAAATTTGGTTTTAAGATCATCTTGGGGATGTGTATGTTTGAATTCACTACATTGATGACAAATATAAGAAAGGAATGAAAAATACCAATTAACAGATTATGAAAAGTTAAAGATAGAAGCACTCACTTCATGTACTCCCTAACTTCTGCGCAATTTTCGAGGACAAACCATTCCATCTTGCTTTTTTCGATGAATGATAGATATTTGTCCTTTGTTGCGCCAACAGGACGACATTTGGACTCAAACACCCATAACTTTAGGGCCAGGAATCAACAAGGTCAACATGAATGTGGACTCTCGCATGCATAGCCAGGGAGGCAGATTATATGTGGTGAGTATAACCGGCCACGTGCTATGAGTCGAGGATCCACTACCGTTGATAAAGGGATTAAAACCGTCAGCTGCAAGCCCTAAGCGAACATTTCGTGGCTCCATCGCGAAGTTTGGGTACTTTTTATCAAAGTCTTGCCATGCAGATCCATCAACTGGATGACGCATAGTCCCATCTTCCGATCGTCCGGTACTATGCCATATCATATCTTTCGCTGTGTGCCTTGAACAATACAAACGTCATAGTCTAGGCGTCAAAGGAAAGTATCGTAACACCTTACGAGCCACCTTCGTGCCTTTTGTGTCTTTATCGACCCATCGACTCTCATTACAAACGGGACAATTTTGCAAGGACTCGTTTTCTTTCCAAAAGAGAGCACAATCATTTGTGCACACATCTATCATCTCATATGCCAAACCAATCTTCTTAAATGTCTTCTTAGCTACATAATACGAAGGGGGAATCTTGTTGCCTTCTGGCATTGACTCTCGCAACAACGAGAGGAGTCGATCTACTCCTTCATTTTGGAAATGGTACGTATCCTTTATATTCAAAAGCTTTGCTAAAAAGTCGATAGAAGAAAACTTGGTACAACCAGGATATAATTCTGTTTCAGCTTCCTTTACCAGGTCTTCAAAATCATCAACAACACCGCTACTATCTCCATTCGAGTTCTCTTGGTTAAGGTATGTATCTTCTTCCATACGCTCCCCCCTAATGTCTTCAATAACGTTTACCATACCGTCTTGTGGCGCAACATCGTTTACTTCTGCAATTGGAGTTGTGGCCCTGTGATAGGTCCACTTCGTGTATTCCTTCCAAAAACTGTTAATACTCAAATGGTATTTCATTTCTGCCATAGTTTTTAAGCCAGAATTTTTACATTTGGTACACGGACATCTAACTTCATCGTGGTTTTTTATCACTCTTTCACACATCTCGATAAATGACTCGAGTCCTTGCTTGTATTGAGGTGAATGACGTGGGGAATCAATCCAACTTTTATCGATAGGCATTATGCAACTGAAAGAAAATCTAATTTAGGATTAACAAGGCAAGGGTAGGCTGCTAAACCCACTTTTTGAACACTTTATCTCATATGTGAATGTGTATTACATGATTGTTTGTTTAAGAAAAATTCGGCAGCATTTCCTCTTAGCTCCCAAGTATATATGTAATGATATATATACCCGAGGAGCAAAGAGAAAATGATAACCGAATCCTTCTTAAACAAACAATCATGTAATACACATTCACATCCTAAATGAGATAAAGTATTCAAAAAGCAGTCCCAAGATAAACGGGGACAACCCGAAATTAATTTCTAAATCAATTTCGGGCGGGTATTTCTAAGCTCGCTATGTTTAAAATGATTAATTCAAACACGGGCACAGTTTTTTAAGCTTGTTATGTTCTTAATGATTGTTTTCAATTTTGGGCGGAACGTTATGTTTTAAATCATGATTTCAATTTCGATTGGGTGTTTTCTTAGCTCGTTATGTTTGAAATGATGAATTCAATTTTGGCGGGTATTTTCTATGTTCGTTATGTTTTAAATGATGATTTTAATATAAAGAGGGCATTTCCTAACTAATATATATTTGTCAAATTTAAATATAAATGTTTTAAAACCTAAACACAAATATACCTACATACATACATTCATTCATACACTTACATACCCACATACATGCTTACATACACCTACATACACAAATACATAGACTTTCATATACTCATTTTCTCCAAATACACATACATTATACATTTGACATACAAACATTCATCCTTACATACACATTTGCATACTTTATACAAACATACATACTAACATACACATTTTTCACCAACATACTAACATACACCTACATAAATACATTCATTCAAACACTTACATACCCACATACATGCTTACATACACCTACATACACAAATAAATAGACTTTCATATACTCATTTTTTTTCAAATACACCTACATTATACATTTGACATACAAACATTCATCCTTACATACACATTTGCATACTTTATACAAACATACATACTAACATACACATTTTTCACCAACATACTAACATACACCTACATACATACATTCATTCATACACTTATTTACATCCTAAACTAAAAATTATACAATTTCTAAACTAAAAATAATACAATTTACATCCTAAAATAAAAATTATACAATTTCTAAACATATTTACATCCTAAACTAAAAATTATACATACTAACATACACATTTTAGAATTATACATACTAACATAAATCGTCAAAATTATACATACTAACATACACATTTTCACCAACATATTTACATCCTAAACAAAAAATTATAGAATTTCTAAACTTTAAAAAAAATACATATAAAACTAACCGTTTTTTCAGGTTTCAAGTAGGTGTCGCCGCTGAGACGAGGTGGTGCCGGAGAAGAGATGGTGGTGATCCGAATATTCTTCCATAAACACAAATATACACAAAAACGAGCAAAGATTAAAGCCTATAACATGTAATAACAAAATATAGAAGAGATTTAACAAAAAAAATAAGTTAAACTAACCGATTTGGTGAAGAAACTCGGGAATCCGGCGGTAGATGAAGAGTTTGGGGGGAAAAGTGAAGGAGGAGGGAAGAAATGGCGCTGTGGAGTCTTTTTACGGAAACACTTTTACCGGCGACGGGCTGTCGCCGCTACTGCTTCCTTTGTCGCCGCTATTAGGTTAACCAGGGTTAACCAGGATAAGATTTGTGTGGCTGGGGATTAAAGTGGGACACCTACCTTTAGCGGAGAAGGGGTGTCGCCGCTATTAACCCTAATACGTCGCCGGTATTGCCTCTTTAATCCCCAACCGTTAGATCAGAATAATGATCAACGGCTGGGGTTTGGGTTTGACGCGGATCGACCAATAGCGGCGACAGCTGGCATGTCGCCGCTAAAGGTGTCGCCGGTAAAAGTGGTCTTTTCTTGTAGTGATAAAACTTTACTTTATTCAATTAATTAATTAATATGTTAAGTCTTCTATTATAGTGATGAGATTTGACATACAGCTTTTTAATTGTTCGTCTAGGTTTACTTTGGTATAGTGATGAGATTTAAGTCCCAGAAAAAAAAGGAAAATGGCAATCACATACTATTATTGCAATTCAACGAAAATCACAAAAAATAACAATTTCGGTGTGTTATAGAACATCTTTTTTTTTTTTTTACATTCTCATGTATAAAATAGATACGTGAATCTTTGATCGTTTTTACATTTTCATGTTTATAATAGATAAGTGAAGCTTTTTTTTAATGATAAATTCTTATAATTCCTGTTGTTTGTGGAAAGTGAATATATATATATTTTTTTTGAATGACTCAACGGTACACACCCCTCAAGAATTGAACCCCAACACGAGTTCGAATCCCAGGCCCCCCCCTTAAGGTCCAGCCGCACTGGAATTACCCAATATTGGTACCAGAGTGGACTCGAACCCGCGACCACCCGGGCGGGAGACCACACAAGCGTGTTAAACCCTCCTACCTCCACCACTGGGCTGTGGCTTCATTGGCGGAAAGTGAATATTTGATCGTGCATTTACTTTTCAAAAAAATATATATATACACCCTAAATTTTATACACAAAAAATATTACGCACACATATATTATCACAAATAATATTTTACATACTCGAATAATATATTTTTTTAAAACATTTTTTGCTTTTTTACAAAGTGTTTTTGAAACTTTTACAGAAAAAAAAATCTTTTTAAAAATATAGTTTTTTTTCAAGAGGGAATATAACAAGTATTATTATGATTTTTTCAAGGGTGAATATATGTTTAAATTTTTTGTATGATGCACCTATTTCTTTAAGTAGATAAAAACCTTTTTAATACATATATACACACCAACCAAATGGATACATAGAAACTTCCATCAAAAGTTACAAATAAACTTCTCAAACTTAACCTTGCAACCTTTATTCATCTACACCTGCACCATCTCTCTATCTTCTCCAGTCATTAAACTAAAGTATCCACTAGGGTTCAAGGGTACTCTCTGATCCGGTTCAGATCATGTCAAACCGATGGTGGACCGGCGGCCAAGTCAACGCCGGAGCCGAAACATCATCAGGCGGTTCTCCAGCGATCAAGAAACCGAATCTTGGAATCTCAATGAACAACAACCCAACTGCAAGTGAAGGAAATGAAGCAGGTAACACCAGTGATGAGCCAAGAGAAGGCTCAATCGATCCCTCGAACCGTAGGCCAAGAGGTCGACCTCCAGGATCGAAAAACAAGCCAAAACCACCGATTTTTGTCACTAGAGACAGCCCGAACGCGCTGCGTAGCCATGTCATGGAGGTGGCGAGTGGGACGGATGTGGCGGAAAGCATAGCGCAGTTTAGTCGTAAACGACAGCGTGGTGTGTGTGTGATGAGTGCTACTGGAACGGTTATGAATGTAACCCTAAGACAACCTTCAGCACCTGGTCCAGTCATGGCTTTACAAGGGCGGTTCGAGATTTTATCACTAAGTGGAGCCTTTTTACCAGGCCCGGCACCACCTGGATCCACTGGCCTCACTATATATTTAGCTGGAGGTCAGGGTCAGGTGGTTGGTGGGAGTGTCGTGGGGTCGTTGGTGGCGTCAGGGCCGGTGATGATCATCGCCGCCACGTTTTCCAACGCCACCTATGAAAGACTTCCCATTGAAGAAGAGGAGGATACAGATAGTGTCCCCCCTAGCCAAGGTGGCCTTGGAGGCGGTGCTGGTGCTGGTGGATCACCAGCACCGCCACAACATCCGAACCAGTTGCCAGGATACAATATCCAACCTAATTTGATCCCAGGTGGACCGATGAACCATGAAGCTTTTGGTTGGGCTCATAGCCGGCCGGCATACTAGAGGGGTTGGGAAAGAGAGCAAACCCTGTGTAGGAGGCTTTCGTGTACATAAGATGTCGGGACAACTTGGGTCTAATGTATACATCTAAAGGGTTTGAGGTAATATATTAAAATATAAATAATTATATTATAATAATCATATGAATTATCAATAGATATATTATTAGAATTGTTTTCAGGTAAATTGTGATGATGGATGCATTAAGGATGATGATCATAATATTGTAACTAATGCAAATAAAAACAATAAATTTGGACGTTTGCATTTGTATAGTTTTCTCGAGTTAATTATCTGTTTTCAGTTTTATATACAAAAAAATTGTTCTATCATTTTGGATTCTTTTATCCATAGTGATTATGCTTAATTTTTCTTTTTTAAGAATCATATGGTTCTTATTGTATTTTGTTTTCTGTGAACAAACATGTAACAAATTTTGTAAATATAAATTATAAGCTGTAATCTTGATCTTATAAATATTATTTAGTTTTTTTTTTCGTATCCAGTTTTGTTTTATGGGAAAACATTACTATATGTAGAATTAGGAACTTTGTGAAGATTCGATAATCCAATCAAATTTTGTTAGGTTTTTTCTTCTCAAAAGCAGGTTTTAAGTAATTAGTAATTTTTATAACATATAACAATTCATCCAATAATACATATAACTAGTGAAATTCCCCCGCGCGTTGCGGCGGGAAGTCAATTGGTATCGGTTCAATTCAGAAAATTATTGGTACCATAATCGACACTTTGTATAGCGACCGAAATATAAATCCCAAACAATAAAATCATGATATGCTCAAAAATATATTGACACATATTTTACATCGATAAAAAACTATAAAAATAAATACCGATAATGGTTTCAAAGGTATAAATTTACATGGATAAAAAACTATAAAAATAAATACCGATAAAGGTTTCAAAAGTATAAATGTCGGTACTGATGTTCGGTTGAAATTGACGTGGTACCAATGTTGTTCAGACCTATCAATTTTGTTCTTCACTGACACTGCCTATAACTTATGATATAAAAGGTACTTTGTACTGCAACCAAAGGTGTTTAAATAATATCGGTCCAGTTTGTCACAGTCATAAACAAAAAAAAATCAATTATATTTGACTCATACAAATTTGAACAAAGCTTTTATCGAAATGCATATTAAATAAACATGTCACAACAGTATATTCAGAGTTTTAGAAAGCAGTATACTATATTATTAAAATAACGAAAGAAGGTAAACGACGTTAGTTTATAAAATATCGTATCTTAAAAGTTATAAAAGAAAAACAAAGTATATTTAAAATTAGAATCCAAAATAAACAAATACTTAAAAACATTATATCAAATAAACATAGTCGCAAAGTTAGTTTTTTTAAATGTTAATAAATGCAACTTATTAGAAAAAGTCAAAATAAATAATGAATACACATTCTTAAAAAAATCTCCAAAAATAGAATCAAGAAATAAGTATATGCTCAAAATTTATCATAAAAAACAAAAAAATATATTTATAAAAATTACATCATTGTTCATCAAAACTTAATATAATATAATATAATATAATATAATATAATATAATATAATTAATCGAACCAATACCAATCCGATGCCCGCAATAACATACCATCACACTGTGCGGTCAAATAACTTTGAATATTGAAAAAACAAACACAGATGAAAATTTAGAATTTTTTAAAAATTTTACGATCGTAGTTATTACTAAAAAATCAACTTGAATTCCAAAAGAAATACTACTAATAAAAAACAAAAAAAACACAAATACCTAAGAATTATCAATACTATTTATTATTAAAAATTAAATAAATAATAAATAAAATATTACTATTATTAAAAAATAAAAAACCAAATACTTAAAAAATTTGGAACACTGTTCATCACAACTTTTTATTAATTTGAATGAATATATATATATATATATATATATATATATATATATATATTAAACAAACAAACATAGATGCAAAATTAGAATTTTTAAAATTTTACGATCTTAGTTATTACTAAAAAAACTAATTGAATTCGAAAAAAATACTACTAATAAAAACAAAAAACAAATACCTAAGAATTATTAATTACTATTTATTACTAAAAATTAAATAAATAATAAATAAAATATTACCAAAAAAAAAAAAAAAAACCATATACTTAAAAAATTTGGAACACTATTTATCACAATGTAGTTATTACTAAAAAATCAAATTGAATTCGAAAAAATACTACTAATAAAAAACAAAAAACAAATACCTAAGAATTATCATTTACTATTTATTACTAAAAATTAAATAAATAATAAATAAAATATTACTAAAAAAATAAAAAACCAAATACTTAAAAAATTTGGAACACTATTCATCACAACTTTATATTAATATTTATAATATAATAGTGTATTATCATTTTTTAATCAAAGGAAGCTTTTTATTTATTAACTTTTGCGATTCAATCAGATTTTATTTACTTTTTTTCCAAATTCATGTAGCTTTCAAGTAATTAATTTTTTTTTCTTTTCAAATAACTTTTAAAATACTATGTTATATATAATTTTAAGTATGACGTTGCGATGTTGATATTTTTATCTATGTCTTGTTATAAGTTTTTTTTTCTGACTTTTAACTTTTAAGATACGATGTTATATAAAATATAAAATATGTCGTTGCGACTTGCGTATTTTAATCTACGGCTATATAACTTTTTTCTATAATCCATATGCTCTTTGACATATAACAAATTCGTTTATTGGGTTTTTATATTTTGGTTGTTATAACGAGTGTCAGTACTATGCTAATACAATAATGATTCAAATCAATAACGACTGTGTTCTCACCACAACACGTAAGGATTTCTTCTAGTTATTAAAGATGATTAACTTTATTTTTAAATTAGTTAGACATTATTGTTGAATATATATATATAGAGAGAGAGGGGTTTAAATGAGAAGAATAAAACTATGTAAGAAGTAAGAACATCTTACAAATCAAAAACTTTCATTTTAAATTCTTATTTATTTATTTATTTATATTACAAAGTATAAGAGTAAAGTGCATAAGTACATTGGTTAAGTCAACTTCACTTTATGAGGGGAGGGGGTGGTCACTAGTGATATAATTCTATCACTCACATGCACCCAATCAAGTTTCGCCATGTCATCAGCCACTATTCTATCACTAGTGATAGAATTATAGTGGGGGTGGTCACTAGTGATAGAAAATAACTATTTAAAAATAGCTAACAAAAGTTGAGGGGCTAATTTGCATTTTTCATCAAACTTCTATTAATTCAATTACATAAAACACAAAACAATCTCTGCAAAACAAAAGAAATCAACGCGTTATCATCTCAACGCGTTTTCAATTCAACGCGTGATACAATAACGCGTGGTGGGAGGTCCATCACGGACCGCCCCGCCTCCCCTAAGCATCTAAAGTCAAATAATAATCATTTCATTTTTCTTATTTTTTTTACATAATTTTAAAGTTCAAATAGTTTTTCTTTATTATAAGCATATATTAAAAAATTACGTTAACATATAAAAAAAATATTTTTATATGTAATCACAATAATGTGATGTGTAGAATAAGGCGTACGATAAATATAAGATAAAGTTCGACATGTGTAGGATAAATTTTGATATGTGTAGAATAAATTTAGATATGTGTTGTACAAAATCTTTTTGACTAATTAATTAGAGATATAAGATTAATGTTTAGATTTAAAACTCTTATACCAAAATTTATAAAATGACCTTTTGATATTAAAAATAAAGTTTATATTGTTATATTACTTACAAAATTGTCACTATTATTTATAACCCTTGATCTAATTAATGTAGGGTTAAGATTACCTCTTTCTCTTCTAATATTATAATATTATAAAGTTTTCTTAAAAGCTTCATCCCCTATATACTATTTAGTACTTTGGATTACTGAATAAGCTTAAGTAAAAAAATGATAGTGGATGATACGGTTGTTATTTCATTAATCTCCAAAATGAAGTTAAATTGGTCTTGTTGACAAACTCATCCTCAAGAGTTGTCACGATGGATGACCCAATTCCACATGTACTTTGTGGAAGTTTAATAAACTAACACTAAGCCAAAAAAGCCCTACTGCAACACAAAAAAAAAGTGTGAGCTTATTTCTTCTATCACGTTTTTTTAGCTCAAGTGTGATCAAAGGTCTAATTAGTATGGTTAAAAAAGTATCAATATTTCTTGTTGGAATCGAACATTATGTCCATTAAGTAGCAACAATCATATAATTTAGTGTAAGTGTGACCATTTCTATTATATCGTTATTAAAAAGTTTGTTTTAGCTACATCAATTTTAAAAAAAAGGTGTGACAAAAAGGGTTGTTGTAATCAAGCATTTCGTCAATAAAGTATAGCTAAAGCCTAAAGGTTAGTAATGACTGCATGAATTTACTGTAAATGTAGGCGTTATAAAGTCACATGAATTTACTGTAAGTGTAGCTAAAAACTATTTGACAATAAAATAATTGTAATTTTAAATGTGGCAATTGTCTAACATTTGGTCACACATATTTAAGTGATGATCATGTGACTAATTGTTGTGTAAATCCACATGAAATTTTGTAATTATAATTGTAACTATTGTCTAACCTTTAGTCACACATATTTTTTTCCCATAGCATTTGCTATCATTCCATCACACAAGAAAAAGTGAAGATGGTGTCGCTAATTGTTATGTAAAGCCATATACTAAAAAACACACCAATTTCCGACAAACTGGCTTTTCTCGGAAAAAGCTAGTCGGTAAAGTTTTCCAACAACATCCCGATGACGATTTCCTACATATTTCCGACAAAAAAAGATGCTAGAAGTTCCGACAAAATTCCGAGTAAATTCTGACTACATTTTTCCGACAACATTCCAATGACTATTTCCAACATGTTTCCGACAAAAAACGATGTTCAAAGTTCCGACAAAATTCCGAGTAATTTTAATAATTAGTTTTTTTTATTTCTTTTCTACTTTTCCAACCATTTTCCGAGCTATGCTTCCTACTATTTTCCGATCAAACAGTTTTAATTATAAAAATTAACCAAAAAAAATCTACTAAAATGTAGAAAAAAACTACAAAAATCATGTTTAAAACATAAATCTACAAACTAAGATACGATTATCACATTCCGTTCAAAATTTTCAATACAAAATACAACATTGTTATCAAATTACGAGCTTATTCACAAAATATGATACCGTTGTCAAATTACAAGTTTCCAACAAAAATATGACACGATTATCAAACTACAAGTTCGACCACAGGAGATAATAAACTTAAACTAGACTATGATGGAGGATTGCCTAGATTACCAAATTTTTTCAGTAGCTCGGTTATTTGTCGTTGCACTTCTTTCTTCATTTCTTCTCTCACCTGTTGTTGAGCCTCTTCAACACGGGTTTGCAACATATCCACTTGAGCTTGCAAGTTTTTCACCTAAAAATTGTTTAGTATACATGATATTAGTAACAAATTGAGATGTCTGTATGGCATGATGGGTAGGGCCGCCCGTTTTCACCCGAACCCAATAACTAAACCCGACCCAAATTACCGAACCCAGACACAATATAACCCACCAAAAATTCCTAAACAATCTATTTTGCAGCCCAATATAACCCTTTCTGACCTGAAACTAGTCTGACATGGACAACCGAAAATAATCATCTTTTTAATATGGTCTATTCCGAACCAAGTATTTTGCAGGGAATGAAGTTAGTGCAATATATTTTGCAGGCCAAAATAATCAACACATACATTATTTCAATATATTTATACAATTTTCTATAATTTTTATTTGTTTTCTAAAGTCAGAGAATGAAGTTAAAAAGAGTGTACGCTTTTCATATTTCTTATACTCATCTTTTAAATTTATTACCTGTGCATCTCATATAAGGTGTCATATAAATGAAATCCTAGTTCGAATCAAGTAACAAAATAATGGTCAGTGGTTCGTGACTGAAAACTAAATGTTAAAACTTAAAACCAGGGAACAAAGAATGATCAGGCATGTTAAAACTAAATTCTTTAAATTTCTGTCATTTTTTTTGTCACGTTGTTCTTCTATTTAATAATGTAACTTACAATAATAACCAATTATAACTTTTTTATTATAACATAAGCTTGTATTAATCGAAATTGCCTTTTATTAGAAACTAAAAGGTGATGTGTAACAGTGTAAGCGTAACAAAGACTCCCCATGTGGGTTCATGTAACAGTGTAAGCGTATTATAGACTCCCCAATCGGGTAGTGCTGCTGTTCACCAAACTTGTGAAATGTTATAGATATAATATTTAATTATACCTGCTCTTGTGAGCGTTGGTAGTCCACATATGATGCCGACCCCGACGACGAAGATGGTGTGCCGTTAACTATACATGAAATATTTTTTTTATTTTACCAACTTATACGTATTATACATATACTGACGAATGTGTATATTATCAGGATCGGTTACTTAAGACTTATATGTTTCACTATACATGTGTGTATACATTGAGACACATACATACCTATACACACATGCACATACACATAGATACAAGTGCACACATTCACACCCAATACATATATGTAGGTATGTGTATGATATCATGATCAATCGTTATTAAAAAAACAAAAAAATAACAATAATCTAAATGTTTGGTCGGAAAATAGTCGGAAGTTTCCGACTAGTTTCCGACCATTTTTTTAATTTTCGTTTTCGAGTTTTAAACGTTATTTTTTCGGTTCCCCCTTTTGCGCACCATAACTATACATGAAATATTTTTTATTTTACCAACTTATACCTATTATATATATACGGACGTATGTGTATACTATCGGGATCGGTTACCTAAAACTTATATGTTTCACAATACATGTGTATACATTGAGACACGTACATACCTATACACACACGCACATACACATAGATAGATACAAGTGCACGCACGCATTCACACACAATACATATACGTAGGTACATGTATGATATCATGATCAATCGTTATTAAAAAACGAAAAATTAACAATAATTTAAATGTTTGGTCGGAAGTTTCCGACTAGTTTCCGACAACTTTTTTTTTTAATTCTCGTTTTTAAGTTTTAAACGTTATTTTTTCGGTTCCCCCTTTGCGCATCATAGCTATACATGAAATATTTTTTATTTGGAAAATTGGTATTTAATAAACCAACCTTTGCCCAGTTGGTAAATAATAATCCAACCTACAGAATTGGTATATAATAATCCTACCTATCAATATGTTGGTACTCAATGAACCTCCGTTAGTTTTTTTTAACTGAAGTTAGTTTTTAAGTTTTATTTATTACACAAACAGTCCCTGTAGTTATAAGTTACTAGTTTTAAGTTTTATTTATTACACAAACAGTCCCTGTAGTTATAAAAAATCATAAAAATCCTAAAAAAATCAAAAAAATCTTAAAAAATTATAAAAATTCTAAAAAAATCAAAAAAATCTTAAAAAAGCAAAAAAATAAAAAAAAAAATCAAAAAAATTGTAAAAAATCAAAAAAATTCTAAAAAATCAAAAAAATCTTAAAAAATCAAAAAAATTATAAAAAATCAAAAAAATAAAAGAAAAATCTGTGAAATGACTATAATGCCCTTCATTAAAAAATAAAAATTAAAACATAAAAACAAAATAGTTAATTAAATCTATTTAAAGTGGGGGCCATGTTTAATTTTAAACAATAATAATATCATTCACAGTCTTCCCCATCCCCATCCCTCAAACCCCTGCAACCCCTACAACCACCATAACAATACCTCTAGCATCACTGCCGCCGGTCAAAAACAGCTCCATCACCACCATCAACAGCAGCCCCACCTCCAACTTCCATCCTCGACGCCATCACCTGCAACCCCAACAACCACCAACCTTCATCGCAACATCAAACCCTAACCACCCCCACCTCCCGTCATATAACAAGAGCAGTTGCTCCTCGCTGAGGACTGCCGTCATCGTCGCTGAGGACTGCCGTCACCATCATATCACACAATTCGATTTCGAATGGAACCACAGACGACGGCGGTGGTGGTTGTAGGTTGGGGCTTTAACTCTGAATTGGAGTGACGCTGGATTTGCAGTGTTAATTAGTGGTGGTGACGGCGACGGGAAATCGGTGGTCAGAGATGAACAGTGGGGGTGGGTATATGATGGTGGATTGTAGGTGATGGTTGCCGGTTAGAAGAGGGAGAGAGGTGGTCGGTTAGAAGATGGAGAAAGTTTGATGGTGGTGGTGTGGCCGCGATAGTGGTGGCAGTACCCATCTATTTCGCTCAGATCTGTTTGTGATGGTGGCGGCAGCAATTGGCGGTGGTGATGGGGTTAGATGGTGGTGGGCAGGCGGCAAGTTTATAGAGAGATAAAGTGAATGGTGTGGTTCTGGTTAGCTTCGATTCAGGTCCGGTTTGTTACAAATTTGATTTGGGTTTACTTGGTTTCGGGTCTAGTCGGACTTGTTTGTTTAAGTTTCATTTTAGTTTTGTATAAATCGTATATAAATCGTATAGATATTTAATGCTTCATTGATTGTTGCGTTTTGAATATTATATCGACAACCTGTGTTGTCGGGGTCGTCCAAAAACAGAGGAAACTCTGCCCGTTTTTCGTAAAATTTCCGTAAAGCGAAACACGTTAATTTTATAAATTGATTTTTTTGATATTTTATAATTTTTAGGATTTTTTAGAATTTTTTTGATTTTTTAGAATTTTTTTGATTTTTTATAATTTTTTTGATTTTTTAAGATTTTTTTTAGAATTTTTATGATTTTTTTGATTTTTTTAGAATTTTTATGATTTTTTAAGATTTTTATGATTTTTTATAACTACAGGGACTGTTTGTGTAATAAATAAAACTTAAAACTAGTAACTTATAACTACAGGGACTGTTTGTGTAATAAATAAAACTTAAAAACTAACTTCAGTTAAAAAAAACTAACAGAGGTTCATTGAGTACCAACATATTGATAGGTATGATTATTATATACCAATTCTGTAGGTTGGATTATTATTTACCAACTGGGCAAAGGTTGGTTTATTAAATACCAATTTTCCTTTTTATTTTACTTATCTATTTATTACAGTTTGCTAAAGGATTTCGACATGTTTTTTTTATCAGCGTTTCGACTTAGGGTTCTTTCGTGGGGTGAATACTAACTGGTCTACACATCATCAATACCAAGCCTTATAATTTTTAATAGCCATGTAAAAGCACTAAAAAACTTAGGTAACAATACATTACAAATACTCTTATTTGTTCGATTGAGAAAAAGCATACATTGAAAAATCAAATCAAATAAAATTTGACATAAAAAATAATTTGAACGGATTTTTTTTTTAAATTATAAGTAGTAACTATCATTTATGTTATAATTATCATTCTTAATTATTTATGCTCAAATAATTTTAATGAGATACCGTGAATAAAATTTATTGAAAAAGTTTAAATTTCTTTTCCACGTTTCTTAAAAGAAAAAAAAAGGGAAGACAATGTAGGCTTTACAAGGGAAAAGAAATAAGATAAAATTATAGTTTTGATGTGATGGGAATCAATTAGAAACCCTAGATAAGGTAGTGTTGGACCCCAAATTAAAGCATTATGCATTATTAGACACTTTAATCAGATAGTAATCTATACATATAAACCATGTTAGAGATACATGACGTTCTATGAGGCATTCTTAATTATTTTCTAAATATTTATTATGGAAAGTCAATTATTGATAATATTAAATTTAAAATTTGTAGAAGAGATTTTAACGATAAAGACAAAGATAACTGATAATAGGGTAAGGATAGTGTAAAAATGGACTAAAGTGTGAAAAATGTGAGAAGTGTATTATAACACTATATATAATACTATATAACACCATAAAAACACCGTATAACAATATGTAACACCATATAATACCATATAACACTATGTAACACTATATATCATTATATAACAAATATAACACTATACATCTATCATAGACATGCTATCAGACAACCTATATTATTATATTTGTTATATAATGATATATAGTGTTACATAGTGTTATATGGTATTATATGGTGTTACATATTGTTATACGGTGTTTATATGGTGTTATATAGTATTATATATAGTGTTATAATACACTTCTCACACTCCTCACACTTTGAGCACTTTTTACAGGATCCTCTACCACTGATAATAATATATTAATTATTATAATCATATATTAATTATTAAAATCTAAAAAAATATATTAGCGTTTTAAATATTTATAAAGATAAAGATTTTATTTAATTGGTAGTTTTAATTGTTTTTATATTTTGATGATAAGGATAAGGATAACTGATATATTTTATTAAAATATAAGTTTTCAATACATGTTTCTAAACTTTTAACTGATAAAAGAAAATATTTTCCATGTTTACATATAACTTCGAAGAAACTTATAATATTTAGTTTGTTAAATGTCAAAGATAATTATAATCTTTATTTTGTTAAATGTCAAAGAACATGGAATCCGAAGGTACCTATGTTTATACAAGGTAATAGTTATATTAAAAAAATTGTATAAAAACCCTATAATGTAATCTATACATATAATAAAAGAAACCATGTTAGGGAAGCATGACGTTTTATGAGGCATTCTTAAGAAACCATGTTAGGGACGCATGGCGTTCTATGAGGCATTCTTAATTATTTTTCTAAATATTTATTATGGAAAGTCAATTATTGATAATATTAAATTTAAAATTTGTAAAAGAGATTTTAACGATAAAGACAAAGATAACTGATAATAATATATTAATTATTATAATCATATATTAATTATTAAAATCTAAAAAAAAATATTAGCGTTTTAAATATTTATAAAGATAAAGATTTTATTTAATTGGTAGTTTTAATTGTTTTTATATTTTGATGATAAGGATAAGGATATAATCCCATATTAAAATAAAAATATTTATTTTAGTCAACTGTTTCATTAAAAGGATTTATTCAATACATGTAGAACATATATATTTTTTTATACATGGTATATTTAGAATCCTATTCTAATAAAAGATCTCATTATCCCTTTTTAAACTCCAATAAAATCATAATATCCAGCTTATCTCTTGTATATTTAATATTTTTTACTAAAATATTTTTTCTTCCTTTTTTTCTGATGATTATCCAACATTTGGTAATACGTAAGTTTCTAACCTAATAATAAAAAAAAAATAAAGTGAAATGTTATAAACCATGTAATACACAACCCTCTAACCTAATAAAAAAATAAAGTGATATGTTACAATAAATAAATATTACCTCAAAGTTCTTTTTGTTAGAAAACACATCTTGATGACTAAATGTTTTAACGGATTACATTATTCATGTAAGACATGTGTTTATTCAAATCGTGCAATACACGAGTTTTTAAAAGATGTAACTATTTTATTACTTAGTGTATAAAATTATATTTATTCAACCCGTGTAATACACGGGGTTCTAACCTAGTATATTATAAGAGGGAATATTTTTTTTCCAATTAAGTAAAATACATTTTTAAATACGTAATCAGTAAGAAGGATTGATTTTGTAAAATACTTCCAAAGAGATAAAATAAGGTACAAAATAACTCTATGCGAATTCAAACAATTTAAGTTTATCATTACTAAAATAGTCAAGATGATTTAAAAATTTAAAAATATTTAAACGGTCATATAATTTATTAAAAACACAGAAAAAAGTGCATCAGAAATATTTTAAACAAGTTGGTAGTACATTCAAAATAGGGATGATCAAAGGGTATAAAATACCGTCCCGATCTCGATCCGTTTTCGGTACCGGAAACGGTATCCACTTTTGTGATTTTTCGGTATCGGTACGGTACGATATCAGTAATATACCGACTTTTACCCTTAAAATACCGATACCGTACCGATACCGTCCCGAACCGACGTATTTCGGTACCGGTATCGGTACTAAGTTTACACAAAATTCGGGATCGGTATTGGTCGGGATCGGGACGGTATTGGGACGGCATCAGTATTTTCTCATCCCTTTTCAAAAGGATTAGTTCACCAATTATAGTGGGAATAAGTCATGATCAAGAAAATTAAATAATTGCTAACCTAACTTTAGAAACGGTACGAAAGTGTTACCCACCCATCCACTTGCCACTAAAAGTAAAGCATATATGTTTATTTTATTCAAGTTCATTGATAAAATAAAGTTAGACATAATAAAGATACAATTTGAGGTGTGTAAAGACATCCAAGATCATATAAGATAATTAATGATTTTTTCATATAAATATACCTTGTTTTTAGAGTTAATACCTTTAGTCCATGTGGTTTATGCATAGTAACAACATAAAATACTAATAATTTAAAGTAACAATATGAGGTATTAACTTTTAATTCTGTAACAAGTTGAGTTACTAACACTAACCTTTGTTTATTTTTAACTGATTTCAAGGGTATCTGCGTCCTTTTGGAAACAATAATTAATTTTTGGTATACACCAGAAACCTTGAAGGATCATTTGTGTAAATCAATTTTTGTTTAAATTATTCTATATGGACAACTATTCTACAGTAGGGCTGGCAAATCGTGTTTTATCGGGTTTAACAGATCTCTAACGACGCGTATAACACAAGTATTAAACATGAATACAACTGGTTTAACTACTTTATATCTCATGTTTTGTCGCAACCCCCATCCCCTAACAACCCGGGAACGGGCGGCCGCGACCAGTTTCGGTGGTATCCAGATGTTTATCATTTTGGCAGCGGAAATTACATCAGGACCGTAGTTAGGAAATATTTTATCAGAGTAAAATACCGCGCTTTTAATATATTAAACAGATGGGAAAATCCCAAGTTTCAAGTACACACATTTTTATAGGGATAAACCCTATTTTATTTTAAATAAAACATCTCTTTATTTTAGGTAACTTTATAGCCACTTTTCCAAGCCTTCAGTGCTGTCTAGCTGGCTTCTATTTGGCTTTCACATTTTGTTACCTGAAACGCGTTTAAAAACATTTTGTCAGTGGGAAATACTGGTGAGTGAATCCCAGTTTAATCAAGTTAAGTAAAACCATTGTACAGTATTGAGGGCGGTCGCGCAATTACATTTGTTTCCATCTACTTTAATTACCACCCACGGTACTGTTAACCCGACTTGTGGTCATGTTACTCCTCGCAAGGTAGTAACAAATTTTGTATACAAAACCCCAACATACCGACGATAATTGTAGAATACAAATACTCAACCACTGTTTAATATATCATTAATTAAGTGAGGTTTTGTAAAAACAATTTGTAAAAAGGAGATTACTCACATTGCTGTCTTAGGGTTTCCTTTAAGGATTTCCTGGTGATTATCTATTAATTACACAAATGCATACGCGTTAGTATAATATCCCAATATTTACATTAGTAATACCCTCCCCGAGACGGCATTCCAACGACTACGTCGGGCAGAACCACGACAGCCGTTACGGAACCCTGGATCAATCGGGCAGCGTATCTAATACGTAATCGGGGTTATGATACTTACAACGAGGCAGAACTTCGTTATTTAGGGGGTATAATACCCGAGAATTATGCCTATACTATAGAATTTCGAGAGAGGAAATTGTTTGTGAGCGAATTCAAATGAACGGCCGATGCCCTCTATATATAGGGCCTGGTTCACTCTTCGTCGCGCCCCGCAAAGACCAAAGGGTCGTCTTACGCGGCCCGCGACATAGGGTGCTAGGGCCTAGCTTTGCTTAATCAGCCAACTAGCCTCGACACGATCGACGACACGTGGCAACACCGGGTTAAGCCTGGTGGCCAGTCTGTCGCGCCCCGCGTAGGAGGTAGCCAAGGGCTACGCAGCCCGCGACTGCCCTTTAAATTTGTTTTTATTTTTATTTTTTTAAATTAAAGGTATTCAGGGCCCGTTTTCGTATACGGGGTGTATTTTAGAACATGTAGGGACACTTTATATATTTTTAGGGTGTCGGATTTATTTTAGGAGGGTTGGTATATGTTTATAACACAGTTTTACGTTTTATGTACCAAGAAGAAGAAATGATGGATCCTAATCTCATAATTATATTTATTTTTAAAAAGTAAAAAAATCACGTTGTGTACTTTTTTAGTAAACAGGTCTAATCGTGTCTTATACATATATCTATTGCCAGCCCTATTCTACAGGTACCATTGTGTAATTTCCATATATTAAAACAAAACCCAATTGTGCACCACCAGATACCAGTCCACCAGACCACCACCACAATCTCACCGCCACCCCCTCTTCTTCCACCTCCCCCTTCGGCCACCATGGCCTGAACCACATCGACAAAACTCCGCCACCACACCACCTCCACTCGACATAACTCGCCACCGCTCTCGTGGGAGTTCCATTCGTCTCCCATCAACCGCAATAATCCAAAACCCACACAATCTAAGAAAGGTTGAATGGTTGACTCGATCTTATATCCAACCTATTCTTCTTCTCGGTCTCTCTCTCCCTCTCTTCGATAGTGGTACGTTAAGACGAACAGAATATCCACACCCTCCGGTAGTAAACAAATGACATGGAAACACAACAACTATTCATGTGTGAAGGGGTATGGTCCCAAAGAGCGTGCGCGGACGCACACCCAAGGAGCCATACTATTCTGGAAACTTCGTCGCCTAAATAGACCTAGAACATCGATAAACAAAACTGGCGATAAACCTGGGACACCACTGACAATAGCAGGTGGAACACGAGCGATAGCTAAGGAAAAAGACACCACGTGGCACCAATCATTGGTCGTCAGACCCTGCTACAGAATCCCTAGGAGACAGCTATCGACAATCTGACAGGAAGTACTGAGAGACGTTGAGCTGGGTGAATAACATCGTGCCAGGTCAACCTTAGTACGGATTAACGGCCATGTCATGTCAGGGGAGACAAAACGGATATCCCCAAGATCGACAACTGGCGAAGACCCAACTGGCTCCTACCTCCTTCACAACCCTTCGGCTATAAATAGAAGACCTCACTACTAGGTTTAAAGATCGCTCTCTTGCTCTCTCACTTATTACACACACATTTATTTCCTCAAAGCGGGTATCTTATTCTCATGCTGGAGGGTGGTTACAAGGAGAACCACCAACCTTTCCTTGTAACGAGTTCCTGATGTTTCATTTTGCAGGATTGACATGGAAGGAATCAGGTTTAACCATTATAGATGAGACAATTCGCCTAAGCTTAACCACCGTGTTTACTTAGTGTTTCTTCAATGTGGGATTCGAAATGCCTTCGAACCGAACCAGGAAGGTAAGAGGTTGTTTTTAGATACATATGGTGATGTAGATTAAAATGGTAGGATCAGTGGCGGATCCAGTAATTTTTTCCAAGGGGTTCACTTTTCTAAGTGTCCGAACATAAAAAAAATACGGAACGGTTCGACGATTCGGGTCGGGTAAAGTTCATAACATGATAAAAATACGATACAAGAATTAAAAAAACATCCTCGTGATAAATTTGAAAACACGAAACATAAATAAGATAGAGTTTTAATATTGAAACAATATCCAATATCCAAACAACCATGTAAAAGATATTACATCATTAGAAAGGTCATTTACCCAAAAAAATTCACAATTTGCAACTAACAATAGCACAATGAAATTAACAAAATCTTATGCATAAAACAGTATTTCTTACTTTCAAAATCATAAATTCACAATAAACGGTCAGCACATCCACAGTAACAAAGTAGTACAGTAAAAACCGAAAAACAACAATCACAAATTCACAATCACACAATCATATCATTATTCTATAACAGTATCTACCACCTAGAAGATTTAAACAATTCCACTCTAATGTAAAATTTACAAAATATAGGGTTTAGTTACCAGATATCAAAATCGGTCAAAAAACTGAGAGAGGCGGAGAAGCGACGAGTCTAGTAAGGTCCGGTGAGGGCTGTGGCACGGCTGGCTGCGACAATGGCTAGAGGGAGAGTGGAGACAAGGGCACAAGGCTGAAGACGGTGGCTGTGGTCCTGTGGAGCGTGTTTTCCGTTCTGTTATGTTAAAGAAAGGAGCAAGACCTAACTAAAGTTGAAACCCTAGATGTAATTTGTTTTTTAAATAAATAAATAAAAAAACGCAAAAAATAGGGAAAAACGGGTTTTGAACTCGAGACCTCTTATTAAAAAGCGCAGACAATTACCACTACACCAGTCTACAGATTTGTTTAAAAGGTTCCCCTACAAAATATTAAGGGGTTCCTTCAGAATTTTATATATAGCTTAGCACTATAAATTACAAACCAAACGGGTTCCCAGGAACCCCCCGAAGAAGTGTAGATCCGCCCCTGGGTAGGATTGTGAAGATTGCATTGCAATCAACACACGAATTGGCCGGTTTCTTTTCTTTTAATCATTTTCTTTGCTTGTTGATTTCTAACTAAATTATATCATCAGTTTATTGTCATTATAAGTTGGTTTCCGTTTAGAATAACATCAGTTAAATAAATTATTGATTACTGAAATATTTAGGAATAATGAATTTTAATAATCACAATTATTGCCTGTTGGCCGGCAATGGTCCCAACTTTAAAAATTTCAACTGACGGTCCCATCTTTTCACATATTAGCCTTCAATGGCCCTGACTAACAGAACCCTAACGCCGTTAGTCTTTGGTCACCGAAAAAACGTTTTTGGTCTTGGATTGACTAAAGAATGTGATATATAAAAAAGGTTTTCCTGAACTATCAACAACGTTTGTAAAAATAACGATTTTTCAGGTAGAATTTAACAAGTTTTGATGTAATTTTTCAAATAGGTACTTTTTAAGTCAACCTAAAAAAAGTTTCTTTTATATTAATTCTTTTCATATTCATTCAAACCCTATTTTGGGTTGCAATTTGTGTTTCATACCCATCGAGTAGTCAAATTTAAATAGTTGTTTTTTATTTGACCACTCTAGATCAAGTGGTGGATGGCTTGCATTTCTCTTGATAGATGCAGGTTCGACTCCCACTTGGTGTAGAGTGAGGTACTGGTGGGCAATGATAGGAGACCCAGGGAAACCTGAGTTGGATCCTTGAGCCAAACGGGTTTTACCGGCAATTTCACCGTCGTGCCTACGGGCGGGTGGGTTACCGGGTTTTCTCCGGAATTGGTGGTGGACTCAGGTTACTCTCAGAGTACTCCGTTTGTCCAGTGGGTGTCCCGAGAATGCTCCGGATTAAGTTTGTAGGCAGTTAAAAAAAATTAACTTGTATGACTAGAGAACGGTGGACCATGTGCTATTTAAATAATAATCCATAATGTTGGCATGGTATTATTAAATTATGCAGCCGTTTCTATTTAAATATTAAGCATGTCCATCTGGTAACGTTGTACTGCTATAGTCATTTAATCGTGGTAAGAAAAATAAACTTTAAAAAAGCAATAATTATCAAAATTCTTGACATTCATGGTTTTGCTGTCTTTATAGTTGATGTTCTGATTTTACATTATTCTTTATTCATTGAATCTTGGATTGTTTATGTCTTGCTGAAAAGGTGTACGATGAAATGCATGCAGTTTATTTTGATATTATTTGGTTATTTTCTTTGTAGTAAATCAGGTATATGCTATAAATGAAGCCTTTATGTAATATATAGAGTGTGCCTATTGGCACACTAAAGTGCCTATTGGCACACCAAACCCTAGCAAAATTAGGGTTTATCTAAGCTGTGTATTGGTCAATACGCAGCGTATACCCTTATACGCTGCGTATTGACCAATACGGAGCGTAGATAGACCATAGATCTCAGTGCCTGATTACCAATCATTGCACAGAAAACAAGGTTCCTATACGCTGCGTATTGGTCAATACGCAGCGTATATAAAACTGATGCAAATTTGGGGTCATTTTGGTAGGTTTGAAGTGTCAATTTTTTGCCAGGTCTGTATACGCTGCGTATTGGTCTACGCAGCGTATACAGACCTGGCAAAAATTTGTAACTTCAAACTTACCAAAATGACCCCAAATTTGCAGCTGTTTTATATACGCTGCGTAGCGGGTAACAATTACGTAACCATACTTTTTTTCCGTTTCTTGTACCCAATTCTTCAAATTAGTTAGAGACATGAAACGCTAAAAAAAAGTTACGTTAATATTTGGATCATTTTATGAAACTCATACTTCAGGGACTAATATGGTCATTATTGAAACTATTTTAACTGAATATTTTAGCCAGGTTAACTTTCATATAAAGATTTATTCTTTAAACACTAACTCCGTTAGCATACTTAACTGAACAGTTCAGGGACCGTTTGTGTCAATTTTTGAAACTTCAGGGACCATTTATGTAAATCCTGGAAACATCAGGGACCATTTTTATAAATTTATGAAACTTCAGGGACCGCTTTTGTCAATTTACGAAACTTCAAGGACCATTTGTGTAAAAATTGAAACTTCAGGGACCAAAGTGTAAATATATCTAAAATCTGTATAAAAGGGGGTCTTCTTTAAAGAACCGGCCCTTGCATGGATCGAACTCGTGACCTATCGTTTAGAACCGCAACGCCTTAACCAGTTTATCCTCCGGCTCGGAGCTGTTAGAATATGAAACTTAATTGTTATATGTAGTAGCTATCCTATACGCTGCGTAGTGACCTATACGCAGCGTATATGGACACTTTATATACGCTGCGTATAGGTCAATACGCAGCCTGTATGAACACTTATATACGCTGCGTATAGGTCAATACGCAGCGTATATAACCTTCTGAATTTTAATTGCACACAGAACCTGTTAAATAACCTGTTATATTCCAGAACCTGTTAAATAACCTGTTAAATAACCTGATATATTCCAGAACTTTATCGATACAACAAAACATGTTATATAACCTGCCATAATTTTATATGTACACCACAATATAAAAGTTTGTGCATACATAACAAAATGATATATACAAGAGTTTGATATATACAATAAAAGTTTGTGCATACATAACAAAATGATAAAATACTACTCCTGCTGCTCCTGCTGCTGCTCCTGCTGCTGCTGCTGCTGATGCTGCTGATGCTGATCCCATTCCGCATCCGTAATGAAGGGTAGTGGAGGTAACCCGTCATGCTGTCGCTGCTGCTGCAGCGCCACAGCCACCCACTCCAACAGATAATTGTTTCTTTCAGATAACCGAAGCTGCCGCTGATATGATGGGTCAGCACCGGGCCAAACATGGCGTGGGAACTGAGGCGCCCCTGGTGGTCCACACGGCGGTGGTGGCTGCGGAATGACGACGGCCGGCTCATACGGCTCCGGCGGCTCCGGATCGTGCGGGGGATAATACGGAGGGAACTCCGCCGGCAGCTGTTGAAGCTGATATTGCGTGCCGTCCTTGTTCTTAAACCGCTTCCCGTCTGGGAAGTCTTTGGTAACGTGCATTCCGGATATAACGTTCTTCCCCATCCGCTTCGGCTGTGCCGGCGGGCCTACATTGTCGCGGTCAGTCTCCGGATGATAGCCCAACGAAAGGGCTATCCTAGTCACGTAGGCTCCGCCGAATAACAATCCGCGCTCCTGTCGAAGATGCGCGGAGGCGAAGTATTGCGCCAACCCGTAGGCGAGAGCGCACGGCCTCTTGTATAAGAGGCAATATAAGAAAAATAAATCGCCACTGGTGCACCACTCCCGGCTTTTGTTTCGAGCAGTGATCGAAGTGGAAATCATTTTGTGTAAATACCTGCACAAAAGGAAACCAGTCAGTAAATAATAATCAGACGACATCGACTAAGATCGTCGTTAAATAATATTTTTTTATTATTTAGTCGACGTCGTCCGTAAGGCGCGTACGGGCCTAACGAGCGTCGAAACTAAGTCCGTCGTTAAAATATATATTTTTTTTATTATTTAGTCGAAGTCGAACCGTAAGGCGCGTAGGTCTCTAACGAGCGTCGAAACGGAGATCGTTGTTAAAGTATAAAACTTCGATCTTAATTTCGACGCTCGTTAGGGACCTACGCACCTTACGGTTCGACTTCGACTAAACAATAAAAAAAATATATATTTTAACGACGAACTTAGTTTCGACGCTTGTTAGGCCCGTACGCGCCTTACGGACGACGTCGACTAAATAATAAAAAAATATTATTTAGTCGACGTCGTCCGTAAGGCGCGTACGGGCCTAACGAGCGTCGAAACTAAGTCCGTCTTATATTTTAACGACGGACTTAGTTTCGACGCTCGTTAGGCCCGTACGCGCCTTACGGACAACGTCGACTAAATAATTAAAAAAATTATGTTTAAAAAAATAAATCTGTTTAAAAAAAATCTGTTAAAAAAATTCTGTTAAAAAAAGCAGTTTTCTGTTAAAAAAACAATTTAAGTTTAAAAAAAAAATCTATTAAAAAAAAACAGTTTTCTGTCGACGCTCGTTAGGGACCTACGCGCCTTACGGTTCGACTTCGACTAAATAATAAAAAATATGTATATTTTAACGACGAACTTAGTTTCGACGCTCGTTAGGCCCGTATGCGCCTTACGAGCGTCAAAACTAAGATCGTCGTTAAATTATATTTTTTTTATTATTTAGTCGAAGTCGAACTGTACGGCGTGTAGGTCCCTAACGAGCGTCGAAACTAAGATCGAAGTTTTATATTTTAACGACGATCTCAGTTTCGACGCTCGTTAGGACCGTACGCGCGTTACGAGCGTCAAAACTAAGATCGTCAAAAAAAATCTGTTCAAAAAAATATTCTGTTTAAAAAAAAATTCTGCTTAAAAAAATCTGTTAAAAAAAATTCTGTTTAAAAAAAAACAGTTTTCTGTTTAGAAAAAAAAAACAGCGTGGGTTTAAAAAATCTGTTAACTAACGTACCTGTGAAGTGGATCCTTAATCGTCGTAACCCTCCCCTTAGATTGCTGGTGGTCCCACTGACCCATGTCCGCGATCAGAGCCCAAGACCCTAAAAGCATGGGTTTATCAACAATTACCAACCCCTGTTTACACGAATGTTTATTAAACGTTAAATTAATATTAAATCTTAAATTTTATATATTAAAATAATAATAATAACAATACAAAATTTGTGTTAAACGTACCGTCCTATATAGATACGTAGCGATCTCAGCCTCCATATACAAACCGCTATGCACCGCAAAGTCTGCAAGTGACATAGAATGCGCCTGGCCAGCCATGCGAAACGAAACCTCGGCCGGCTGCGCGGGGTCCACAGCCTCATTTGGCCGACGAGGATGAAACTCGAACGACGACAGGAACTCGATCAGTATCTCCCTGTAGCTCGGCGTAAACGCTAGCTCAAACAGTCGATCCCACGGTGAATCACAGGGAACAAACTCCCGCGCCCAATCTTCCGCCTCGAGCTCCCGGAGGGTTTTCCAAGAAACCGCAAAATGGGCACCGACGTGCATCTTCCGAAGCTTGTCGCAACGGAGAGCAGCGTCGGACTCCGGAGGAAACTCCAAATACGGGTGATTCAGGAGAGGATCCGCCGGTGGACGCTTCTGCTTTTGCGGCTGCTCCGGATTAATTTCTTCTATTTCCATTTCAACATCCATCTTTCTCGTCCTGAAAACCAAAAAAATTATTAGATAAACCAAGGATTGTTTACTGTATTTTAATATAAAATAGTTTTCTGCGACGTTTAAACACCCGTTTGCGGCTGCGTTTGCAGCCGTTTAAATACCCGTTTGCGGCGTCGAAATAAGTTCGTCGTTAAAATATAAAACGACGAGCTTAGTTTCGACGCTCGTTAGGGACCTACGCGCCTTACGGTTCGACTTCGACTAAATAATAAAAAAATATATTTTAACGACGAACTTAGTTTCGACGCTCGTTAGGCCCGTACGCGCCTTACGGACGACGTCGAACAGTAAGGCGCGTAGGTCCGTAAGGCGCGTAGGTCCGTACGCGCCTTACGGACGACGTCGACTAAATAATAAATTATTATTTATTATTTAGTCGACTAAATAATAAATTATTATTCAAGAATAAAACTATAAAAGCAAAATTTATCTATCAGATGGTTCTTAGATATGCAGTCCTACATGTGTACAGAAACAATTACAAGGATAACAATTGCAAAAGGAGAAGCAATCCATATACTAGGGGTGTTCACGGTCCGCTTTTTACGGTTTTATGGTCAAACCGTGAACCAAAACATTACTAACAGTTTATTGTTTTTGTAAACCAAAACCGAATCGTATAACTCTTGAACCGAACCAAACCAAACCGTTAGTAACGGTTTGGTTCTGGTTTGGTTTCTAGTTTAGGTTCGTTCGGCTTCTATACAAGATATCCAAAATATATATAAGTACATATGTTTAGAATTTAAAGAATTGAGCAAGTTTTAAACAAAAATTGATATATTAAATTCATACGGTCCGGTCCGATTTTATACGGTTGGTTTTCGGTATAATCCATAAACCAAACCGTTCACTACGGTTTGAAAATAATGAAACCGACCGACCGAAAGTGGAGTAAAAAAACCGACCGTGAAACAAACCGATGACTGGTTTGAGCGGTTTTCACGGTTTGAAACCGAACCGTGAACACCCCTACCATATACAAACCCTCCAATTGGCATCACCACCCAGCAGGAAGTTAATTATCTAAGTCAATCAGGAAATTAAAAAGTCAAATCTCTTGGTCGAGATATCCATGAAGGTCTAACTGAAAGAAATAAACAACCATTTGCAGATTCATAATGCTTGTGCGTATATGTGCAGCTCTATATGTATATACATGTAGAAATAGATACATCGACTGTTATTTAACTGCTTAAACTAATCGATACAATCCTAACCTTCAACCATTATTCCAATAATTAACTCTATACCATTACAAATCATACATACAGAAGATTCATATCTTCAGCACAGAAATACCTACGGGATTCTTTGGCTGAAACAACAGGTTTATTCCACTGAACCAAGCTTAACCAAACCCTAATCACTAACCAAACCCTAATCACTAACCAAACCCTAATCACTAACCAAACCCTAACTTACCTAAAAAAATCTAATTTACGGATAAAATATAAAAAAAATCATAATTGCTTGAATAGGTTGACCAAATACCTGTTTTATACTTCGAATTCGGGTCGTATACGGTCGAATAAGCCTGGTTGCCTCTCTTCTTTGTGCGTTTTTGTGCGTATTAAGATTTGGGGAAGAACAGAGCTGCGTAGGTATTTCCCTGATTTAAATCAGTACCTCTACGCAGGGTAGAGATCCTTACGGAGCGTATAAGAATAATCAGTTTACCATTTTACCCTTCTGTTTTGGGGCAATACGAGGCTGACAATAAGGGTAAAAAAGTCATTTAGGAACGCCATATAAGCTACGTATGGATCTCTACGATGCCATGTACTATTATTATTGTTATTATTATTATTAATATTAGTATTATTATTATTATTATTATTATTATTATTATTATTATTATTATTATTCTCCTGAAACTTACAGAGGCTGCGTAGAGCTCCATACCCAGCATAGACAAAGGTTGTAAAATGACATTTTTACCCTTACAATTAGCCTCGTATTGCCCCAAACACAAGGGCAAAATAGTAGTTTAACATGTATAGGTTTTGAAATTTTGGTTTAGGGGGAAATTGTCCGCCTTTTACATACGCAGCGTATGGATCCATACGCTGCCTTCGTCGATGCTCATTTTACTGTTTTGCCCTTGTGTTGAGGCAATACGAAGCCAAAAACAGGGGCTTTTTTGTCCTTTGCACTACATACGCTGCGTAGGGATCCCTACGTAGCGTATATAAAGTTCCATTTTTTATTTTTTTTGTGTTTTCCTTTGATAAATAATACAAAAATATGAATAAATTATAAAAATTGAAAATGATACAAACTTTATAAATTAAAAAAATTCTACAATTTACAAAAATACAAGTTTCCGGTTAATCTTCGATTTCATTTATACTCGGTTCTCTGTCTTTGTCTGCTTTAGGATTGATTAACTCGTAGTAGTGCTGTAACCGCGGTCTATACATTTCTTCCCACCGTTCCGCAGCTATTGATCGATGTGTCAACCACAACGGGGTCGCTAAAGGCATGGGGTAGTCTCCTTCCAACTTAGCATGTATGAAGTGTCCCCCGTCAACATGTACGACCGTTATCGCTTGAGGTCGTGGATCTAGTGGGGCATCCCTTAATGGGAAGATGGTAGTGCTCCATTCGATGCTTAGCACGTGGAGGACAATATTATACCTTTGCGCTACGAGAAGCCCTACCTGGGGCATTTCCATCCAGTGACTTGGACCGCACGCTTGCAATGAATGCCATTCGATGCTCTTACGTATTCGTTCAAAGTCTCCTTTGTTATATGTTTCGAATACATGTTTCCAACGCGCCTTGTTATGGTCAATCTCCAGTAGTAAATCTCTTCGAATATTGGACCATGCGTGTTCCGTAAAACCTAACCCGACAGCCACAGACCTGTACCCACAATGACCGTCTGGGGTCACATCTTGTATACGCGATATGTAAGAGTGAAACTCTGAGGGAATTTGATCCTTAAACCTCTCAATGCTTAACAAGTGCTCGTCCCCCTTCATTAATGGAAAACCGTTATCATCCCGCGTCTCCTTCTTTTTATAACTCGTTGAACTGTTTCGTTGCATTTTAGGTTTTTCAGACTTTATAACCGAACCAGTTCCACGAGAGCCCTCTGACGGTACGTATGAGCTGTGTCGGGGTAAATCGTACCTATGTTTGGGGGAAGCGGTATATACGTTGCTATCCTCGCCATAGGAGCTGTGTCTCGCAGCTTCGTCTAACCTCGCAGCTTCATCTAGCCTTTCTTGTACTTTCTTTAATGTAGGCCGACCGCGAGTATTTTGCTGGACGATCGGTGGTTTCTTGGTTGACGATTTCGGGTTGAAGACCGCTTTTATCTTTGAAAGCAAACTCTTTTGCTGAACGGGGGACTGGGCCTCTAAATGTTGCCGCACATTATTTAGCTCTGCTACAACATCGACCTCCTCGTCTACCAGTTTACACGGGAGCAAGTCAAGCTTACGCCATAATACATCTATGTCGTCGAGTTGTATCATACGCCCTGCACAGTTAAGTTAATACGGTGTGAGAAACAGCTAAATCGTACAAAATAACAAAAGGTTTGTAGTTTTAATATTTTTTACCTGTACATTTGTAGTTTTCCAGCCTACAAGCACACGGCAATCCATTGCTAAGCCACATATGGCAACCACATGATGCGTTAAGTTTCCGCAACACCTCCATCTTCCTCAGTAGCTCTTTTGCCAGCAAATCAAGTGCTTCATGGGAAACCTTTCCACGTAGGTTGTCCAACAGTCGATGTCTGTGGTGGTTCATCGTTTTTTCAATGCTCTCAGTGAAACTTTTTTGTATTTCATCGTACTGAGTTTCAACTATATCAATGACGCATCTTGCTATTCGCTCCAATGAACTCCCGCGCGTAATGTATCTTTTTAAATTTGCGTGCTGGCTCTCAACTCTGTTGGTGGTGCGCTGACCAAAGTTGCGACACTTATCGGTCCACACATAAACGAACATTTCTTTATAGTCTTTGAGCCAGTTTTCGTAGACGTAATCATAGACACCTGCAAAAATAAAATAATGAAATGTAAAAGCGTGTGTAAAATATAATAGATTGGGTGAGTCGTTTGTTGAAGGAACACTTACTTTCTCGGTTGGCAACCACGAGTCGGTTATACATTTTCTCCAAGTTGTACTTGTACATGGGCTCTGATGAAGATTCGCACAATCTATTCCAGTACGACATAAATTTCCCCCAATCTTCTTTATCGAACCCTTTCTTGCAATTTCTAGCTATATTTTGTTGGATGTGAAAGTGGCATAGAAGCCTGGTTGCGTTCGGGAATACTTTAGAACACGCTTTAATTAGGGCAAGCTCCCTATCCGTGACTATCACACGCGGCATCATACATTCATGCAATATTGACTTGATCCGCTCAAGCACCCACACGTAGTTACCCCTTCGTTCTTTACAAATAACGGCATGTGCTATACAAAAAGACTTCGCAGTCGACGTCATACCCACAACCTGGACAAATGGCATGTTGTAGAGGTTTGTTTTGTAGGTCGCGTCGATCAACATCACGTGAGGGAATGCACGCCACATAGTGATTGAATAAGGATGAACAAAGAAAATCTCTGTTACGACATCTGTTTTGGGTTCCTGTCGGGTGTCGTAAATGAATCGGTGGTCATGCAGCAGGCTTTCCAGTGCCTGAATAGGATTCCTTCCGTCCATTATTGTCGCTCTAATTTTTTGTACCGCATTTTGCACGTCTTTCTGAACGTGCAGGCTGTCGGGGAACTGCTTTCTTAGGGTTTGAAATATGATACGTGGCTCCATGTTTTGAGCAGTTAGCTGCTCCACTAGCTTGTATTCGGCTTTAGTAAATCTTCACACAAAAGCGTGGCCCAACAGACTCGTCGTAGGTTCGTGGTTATGGTTCGCACAGTCCACTTTTAACTCCCACGTGTCATTCGTCACGTCCCGGATGGCGAGTAATGAAAATGGGCAACCGATTTTTTTGCTACCAGCTTTCCTAACTGTTGCTTTACTACGGTGCTCACCACTACGGTCGCACACAAGCCATACCATCCCAGTAGTACCGCCAATATTTTTTGATTGGCGGGTAACAATTACGTAACCACACTCCTTTCCCGTTTCTTGTACCCAATTCTTCAAATCAGTTAGAGACATGAAACGCTAAAAAAAAGTTACGTTAATAATAATAATAATAATAATAATAATAATAATAATAATTATTATTATTATAATATAATTGAAACTCATACTTCAGGGACTAATATGGTCATTATTGAAACTATTTTAACTGAATGGTTTAACCAGGTTAACTTTCATATAAAGATTTCTTCTTTAAACACTAACTCAGTTAGCATACTTAACTGAACAGTACAGGGACCATTTGTGTCAATTTTCGAAACTTCAGGGACCATTTGTGACAATTTTCGAAACCTCAGGGACCATTTGTGTCAATTTTCGAAACCTCAGGGACCATTTGTGTCAATTTTCGAAACCTCAGGGACAATAATAATAACAATAATAATAATAATAATAACAATAATAACAATAATAACAATAATAATAATAATAACAATAATAACAATAATAACAATAACAATAATAACAATAATAACAATAATAATAATAGTAATGTGATACCTCCTTTATTTGAAACGGATTGCCCGGGGTAGATGGTTCATAAAGTGATGTATCGTATCCACTGTATCCACCTTCACCCACGTATCCACTGTAACCACCTTCACCCCCATATCTATCGTATCCACTGTGTCCACCTTCACCCACGTATCCACTGTAACCACCTTCACCCCCATATCTATCGTATCCACTGTGTCCACTTTCACCCCCGTATCCACTGTAACCACCATCACCCCCGTATCCACCTTCACCACCGTATCCACTGTAACTTCCGTATCCACCTTCATCCCCGTATACCCCGTAACCCGGATACGATTGCTGGATCGGGTAATATAGTTCATCAACAGGTGCATTCTCAGCACCGTATCCACTTTGTTGCACGTATGGAGATTCATACCCGTATCCGTAATCTGGATACACTTGATGCGCCGGGTAATTTGGTTCATCAACAGGTGGAGTGGGAGTCTTGTTCAAGTCTGGCAACTGTGTTTTTTGATCAACAGGGACTCCAGACACAACCTCCTCCTCCTCGTTGGCAGCATTTGCTCCCCATATGTCGTTAGAATAGCGATTACCGAAATAATTATCGTTCCAAAATGATGACATTTTAACAAGATTGAAGAAAAAACAAAACAAATAATTTTGGATCAAGGGTGTAAATTGTTTACTGAAAGAGGAAGATGAAAAAGAAAGCAGAGGATTGAGAATTCGAATTGTGAACAGATGGATAAATAGACTTTCATGTGACACTTCAATAGGCAGCGTATTGCTCTCTACTCCCCGTATTACTTTATTCACGTGCCTGGACAACATCGTATCGATGTCAAATCAGTCTGACATACGCTGCGTATGGACCACTACGCAACGTATAGGTTTACATCTATACGATGCGTATTGATCACTACGCACCCTATGTCAGACTGATTTGACCATGGTACTAGGTTTGACTGTCTGGTAGTGTACCAACCATTAACATACGCTGCGTATTGAGCAATACGCAGCGTATTACCTAACGAGTGTATATAAGGAATTAAGTTTCATATTCTAACAGCTCTGGACAGAGGATAAACTGGTTAAGGCGTTGCGGTTCTAAACGAGAGGTCATGAGTTCGAGTCTTGCAAGGGCCGGTTCTTAAATGAAGACCCCCTTTTTCCCCTTTTTTGATATATTTACAAAAATGGTCCCTGAGATTTCGTAAATTTACACAAATGGTCCCTGGTTTTTTGAAAATTTACAAAAAGGTCCCTAAAGTTTCGAAAACTGACAAATATGGTCCCTGAAGTTTCGTAAATTTACAAAAATGGTCCCTTGTTATACGCTACGTATTGCTCAATACGCAGCGTATGCGGACCTTGTTTTGTGTGCAATGATTGGTTATCAGGCACTGGGATCTATGGTCTATCTACGCTGCGTATTGGTCAATACGCAGCGTATAGGGTTAACCCTATACGCTGCGTATTGACCAATACGCAGCGTAGGTAAACCCTAAGTGTGCAGATAGGCAAACTGAGTGTGCAGATAGTGGGGGCCAATATATATCTTAGATATATGTTAAAGTACTAGCATGCAACCCGTGCGTTATAGCAAACAAAAGAGAAACCCGAATATATAGTCATAATATGTTTAACATGTGTTCAATTCAAGGTTTTTTGTGTTATTTAAGTTAGCTTTATTACAATATTAAAAAATTGTATTTAATAATAAAAAGTTCTAATAAATACATATAGTTTGTAGTTTTGTATAACAGACACTTATATTGAAATGGATGACCGAGGATGGCGGAGATTATCATTTTGGTGGAACCATTTGAGGTATTCCGGGTTTGGTTTTTTTGTTGTGCTTCGGAGAGGTGTTTCGGTGGGGTTTGATCTGGTCCAGTGATATGGGTGTCGAGTTCCAAGCCAATGAGGGTAGAGAGAACTTGTTTTCGTCATGAAGGGAAGTTTTGGAGTGTGAGTTTACACTTGTCATCTTTGACTAAACAATAGACGCAATAATACTGTGATTTGGTAGGAGATGTATATGGGATCCTTATTATTTTGAGGAGGTATTTACGGCATCCTTGATAATTAATACGGTCATATTTCCAACATTAACATATTAACTAATGTTTTAAAGTAGAGGAAACACTTCTTGTTGTTGTAATTGTGTTGATTATATTGGTTTGATTTGGGCTTGTTTTTTTTCTTCTTGTAGGATTGAAAGAAACCTGTTATCGAATGCAAAGGCCGTCTCATTCTTGTTGGTATACAGACACTCTTGGTGTCTCGTTTCTCACTTGCATATCAATTGAAATTCCAGTAAAAGAGGATCGGAGCATGATCCTATCGAAAACGAATGATAATATGCGCTGATAGGTTAATTAATTTCTGAGTTTTGATATCAGTTAACTTGGTGGAAATGTTTGCAGGAAATAGAATTGATAGAACAATATTATGGATCGTAATTTGTATTAGTATTTCATACACTCCAACAACTTTGTTTGTTTACAGGTGACATATATATATACCATGATATAATTTTTTCGGCTTCCACGCAATTTGCTTTAGCAAGTTCCACACAGGATGCCTTCACAACTCTTTATCGATCCACACAGGTTCAATTCTTGGCCTTCTTTAGATCCCGCGTAGAAATTGGTCTCGTACCACACATGTTCGAGTTCCTGATATGCTTTTCTCTTCCACAGTTCCACTAATAAGGATCCGGTTCTTCACATGTCATAGATGGGTTGCTTCTATAACATGGTTCCACTAAGGATCTGGTTCTTAACACACAATGTCTTTCTTGGATCGTCACACACACTCTAGTACCAGTTGTTGGCAAATCAGAGTATAAAAACACATGAACACAAGAAATTTTGTGATCAACTCAATAATGACTCTTTTGTATTTACTAAACTTGAAAAAAATACCAAAGAATTACATACCCTAACACATCTATTTATACTAACAAATCACATGGAAAATAAGCTAATGTAAACCAACACCAATTCAAACCCAACTAAATAAAACTATAATCCAATCGAATAATTATATCTACTCGTTTGAACATTAATTTTGGTGACCAAGGGAAACAGAATACAACATGAGTTGAAAGTCAAAGTGTATTGAGTTCTGTTGTTTTCAAGGTACAAAATGTCAAACCTAAGACCAATTTTTAATAACTTTATTGCTTCAGTTACTACACAACAAAATTAGTTAACAGTTTTTAAATACTAAAAGCAGTCTAGATGTCGACAGTATTCAGTCTTGATCCTCCTTGAGTATATCCAAGTATTTATTTAGCTTAATTTATCCGATCATTTAGTTAGTCGTATATGTACGCTATTTGTGTGTTATTGTATCTCCAGTTTATATGTTATCAGTGCAAAGTGTACACTTTTAAATGAGGAAATGGGATAAACACAGGGAGGGGGGGGGGGGGGGGGGGGGGTTAGTCTTTACTTGAAGCAAATAAGCATGAGGTTAAGCCCATAATATTGGAAAGCTTCATTTTTTTTTATAATTATATAAAATAATAATCACACACCTTCATATATAATCTACCACAAACATTATATCAACAACAAATATTACCTACAGTTCATGACAATACTGCATACAACATAAATAACAATGTTTCACCTTTTATTCATACTAGCATAGTTGCTATTGATGACTCAATCCAATCATATGTCGTAATTATATTTACATACATGATACGTGGGTTAACTCAACCATTTGGCTCATCCTCCCAGCATTCCCAACAACCGACCCTATCTTTTGGTTGGCTTTTTGGTTTAAACTATTAGAACATATAAACATAATTATATTCGTATATGTATGTAATTTAGTATATTGAACTTATACTTAAATATGTAGAACCGAAATATTAGAATGGTTGTGATGATTTGGATGGCACCGGTTCAAATGGTGGTTATTCCCTCCAAAATCAACTGCCAACAACCGTTATGTATGAATAAGTATATATATGTCTTGCCGGGAAACGTAACCGGTACCAAGACAATTTCTTACTCTAAATTGTCCCTTATCTCGATAGTGCACATCTTGAACAAACTCATATTCAAACATGAAACCAAAGATTCATGATGCTTCCGCTGCAAACTGTTTAGATAATCAACAAAGTGGTATCAGAGCCACTCTTGAAAGCGATGAAGATCTCAAACCAACATCATCCATGTTACCGTGCAACCACTGTTCCGACGAGAAAAAAGAACGACGATGGATGCAGAGAAGCTGTTACTACTGCAATAAACCGGGACATCAAATTGTGTCATGCAAGGCGAAAGAGAACGATGAGGCGACAGAATTGATACGTCTGGCCATCGATACTGGAACACAACAACAACAAAATGCAGATGATGATCAACAAAGTGATCACAGAATGGAGTATATAGTAACCGGCACAGATGGAGGATTATGGTCCGAAATCTGGTATGTAAGTACAAACTTCAAACATCATTATTCGGGCAATTTAGATATGTTTAAACGAATTAAGTGTATGTTCGGTGTGGAAACAAAAACCGGAGAAAACCACTTCTATTTCATAAGGGGAATAGGGGTCATCGAAGTAATGTCTGGGTCTGAAAGAATTCGAATTCAAAGTGTTTTCTACACTCCTGATATAGATAGAAATGTACTGAGTTTGGATCAATTAGTTACCCAAGGATTCACAGTGGAATTTATAGGAGATAAGTGTAAAATCTTTTCCACTTTTAGCATTCCTATAATTAACAAGAGAAGCGATATATCCGGGTTGACTAAAGAAGAAGGGATCGGCATGTTAGAAAAACAATCCATGATCAACAAAGAATCGGATCATGTTAAGTATAAAACAGATTATTTGAATGAATACTTCGAAAATCTGAACTTATCTTCTAATGAACCCGATTGGAATATTATGATACTTCAAGCAATGCAATTTAAAGAATTTCGGGATTGTAAAGCGTTGCTTGAAATGACGAATGATATTGATTATATCCGAAAATATAAGTTCATTTTAGAATCAAAATTCGATGAAATGGTGGACTGGTTTCTGACTAAGAAACTGGAAGTTATGACAAGGCCAATCCCTGCATATGCTTCGGATAATCGAAAAGTCAGTTTGTTAGAGTTATATTTGGTAGTCGAAAGAGAAGGAGGACACATACGTGTGACAGAAAACAATTTATGGGCCCTGGTCGCTAAGGATATGGGATTTGAGTATTGCGATGGAGAATTCATGAGATTAATGTATGCAATGTATTTAGACGTCCTAGTTTACTACCATAAATTAAAAACAACTCAGACAAAGGTGCACGAAAAGGAGATGGTAAAGAGTGAGGTGGATCCGAGAAGGAGTAGAAGTGAAGGTGACAACGAACCAGAGAAAGTTGCAGATCATATGGAGAGGAACACAAGAAGCGGTGATGCTGCTGGAAATGAAACAGAACACTATGCGTTTTATGCTGGGAACGATTGGCAGGGAATGAAAAAGCTGCAAACAAGGAGAAAGTTCGACTTCAAACAAGCAAAAGTGGCTGTGGACGATGCTAATAGAAGCGTTTTAATGCACTCTCACAAACATAATTATTTTTAGGGGAGTGTATTAGAACATATAAACATAATTATATTCGTATATGTATGTAATTTAGTATATTGAACTTATACTTATATATGTAGAACCGAAATATTAGAATGGTTGTGATGATTTGGATGGCACCGGTTCAAATGGTGGTTATTCCTTCCAAAATCAACCGCCAACAACCGTTATGTATGAATAAGTATATATATGTCTTGCCGGGAAACGTAAACGGCACCAAGACAATTTCTTACTCTAAATTGTCCCTTATCTCGATACTGCACATCTTGAAAAAACTCATATTCAAACATGAAACCAAAGATTCATGATGCTTCCGCTGCAAACTGTTTAGATAATCAACATAAACATGGATCCTGTATAGATTAAGCACAAATAAAACTAATATGATTAACATACATCGATCCAAACACACACACAAACATATATGTATGTATATAATTGAATTCATGTGAGAATACTCTATTACTATGAGAAAAAAATGTTCCCACAAAATTGTGAATTAAGAAACACGACGTGTTTTACTCACTCAAAATAAATTGTTCATAAAAATATAGTCTTGTCACATGATTGCAATACGCAAATAGCGTATCTATACATTTATCGTTAGTATCTAGTAGTCATACCTCGTGGGTTGATGACTTGGTGTTGTGGAGAGCTCTGGAGGTTTCTTCCTCCGGATGTAATCAGGACAAGTGTAAAAGAACTATTGAGAACAACCTAACACCACTCAACTTCATTTGCATAAATCGCGATGGTGGTGATCAGGGGTGAAGTATAGAAGGGACCGGGGGGGGGCACTAAGACCTGCGCTGACAGATGGATATCAAATGGGCGTTTGCAAGTGCAGTGAGAAGAGCAAAGGATTACATGAGAAGAACTGGGAGAACAAGCTTGTAGAGTGAGCGGGATACAAAGTATGGTTTTGATAAAGATGCCGTTACATGCTTCAACTATGATGAGAAAGGTCATTTCAAACGAGAATGCACTCGACCTAGCAAACAAGGAAACCAAAATCCCTTCCGAAATCAAGACAACAATGAAAGAAGTATTGTAGCAGTTAACAATTCAAGCAACTCAAATCAGTCTGGGCCTTCAAACGCAAACAGAGCCTTAGTAGTTCAAGCAGATGAAGGATGTGATTAGTCAGTTCAACTGGGAAATGGAGGAACTGCTTGTTATGCTAAGATCATCAATCACATAAAACATGTCCACGGAGAGGAATTTTCTGAAGATGATGATAGTTCTGGGTATAGCGGTAGTTCTGATGAGGAAAGCTCAAGTGCGGGTGATTATGATTCGGATGTAAAGGATGGAATTGATGTTGAGGTTGGCAGTTTGCTAAAAGAAGCTGAGGAACTAAAAGCCAGAAATCTGGTCAAACTGCCTTTATGGCAAATGTTGCGGCTTTGACAAGTCAGGTACAAACCGACACCCTTAGTATATGCAATGATTGTGCAGATTTAAAACATAAGCTTGAAATAGTTAATAGTCACAATCAAGGGTTGGTAGTTGATCCTTCAAAATGCAAGGAGGCAAATATGGCTTTAACTCGGAATGAAAAAGAATTCAAATCTGTAATTGAAACTCTGAGGAAAAGTGTGTCTGAGTTAACAAAAACAGTTTTGAACAAACAAACGGGTATGAATAACTACATTAATATCATTGAGGAAACGAAAAAGGAGTTAGCCATTGCCAAATGCGAGCATGATGCCATCAAGCTCAAATTGGAGAGTTATTCTAACTCCCGATATGTGCTAGATCACATCATAGAAGTTCAAAAACTAAAAGGGGATGTCAAGTGCATTGGTTATAAATCGTGTCCACCGCCTTTGAGACACAATTATACCAAATTGTCTGGTGAGGAGGAAATGCCATGCTTTGAACCATCTGTACCTCTTAATCCCGAAGAGTTTGCAACAGGATTAGGGTTCAAACCAGACATACCCTCAGAGGAATCTGAAAAGACAGAAAATTCGTCATTTGTTACTGATCAAAGTCCTCCCATTATTGAGAATTATGATAGTTCGGATGACGAGTCAGATAAGGACAAACCTGAACAGTCAGAAACGGTTACAAAAGAGGAAAACATACCTCTCGAAAGCGTGAACTTGCTTTACACGTTGATTGGTTCTGATAAAATATATTCAAATAAAGATTTCCCAATCAAAAATGTCAATCAATCCTTGATTGATAAAGTTTTCGAAGATTCTACTAGTAAGTTTTTGGGAAAGTCGAGCCTAGCAGTTGTAGTAACTCAGTGTGCTCCTATCCCAAAATCCGAAGTTAGAAAGAAATACGAGAATAAAAAATTGCAACCACAAAACAATCAACGAAAACACAATCACGCTACACAAGGAAAGGGAAAAGGCAAGCAAAGCCAAAACAAGAAGAAGGCTCAGAAGGTGAACTTCGTAAAATCCCTAGGGACTGATAAAATTGAATCTTTTGAAAACAAATCCAACACGGATTTTGTTATACAAAGACAAATTTTGAAAAGAAACAGTTAAAACAACTACACACAACACATAAACTGTTGTAATGTGGGACCAAGTACCTCAAGATTACGAAGTTCATCATCAAGCTCTTACCCAGTGTTGTAAGAATCACTTGGCGCTAGTCGGGCGGTGGGGTACTGACTAGCGATTAATCGGGATTAATAGGGATTAATCGGAATTAATCTGATTGAGATTTTTATATGTAACTTTTAGTTACATATATACACACACATTTTTATATGTAGTTTTTTAAAGTAGACATGTTTTAACCACTCTTTAACCCATTTTTTAAAGTAACTGGAAGGAATTTATATGGTTTGGTCAAAATTTGGCCGGCATCTAGCCAAAATTTGGCTAGAATAGAACCGCCATTGACTGCCTAGCATTAATCGGCCATTAATCGGTGAACCTCCGATTAGTGATTAATCGGCGACTAATCGGAGACTAGTCGGGATTTTTACAACCATGCTCTTACCCATGTGAAGATGGAACAATTGTTAAACGATGAAGCCCACAAATGATAAGCTTTTCAACAGCCCACGAAGGATCTGGACTGAACAAAAAGCCCACTGATTCTTTTACTTGTGCCCATGAATAATGGCCCAATGAAAACCAAGATCAGACGAAAAACCCATGTTTTTCATGAGTATATATTATTCGATGAATCTATGTCTTGTGAATATGTGAGATGAGAAACAGAATAAGACAGAACACTTATGTTTTTCGTTGACTTTTATAAATAATCATCCCACCAAACACACAAGTAATATGCAACCTACGAATAACTCTGGTCTTTCGTGAAAATGAGACAAAAGTAGTATGTTTCGTGAAATTGGTTATTCGCAGATATGGATAAGATTTGAACCGGTTTTTCGTAAAAGAATAGTTGGTGAGAATTTTCCTTTAAAAGCAAAATCTTATCTCTGAATATGGAAAGTTGGTAGCAAGTATACCAAAATTAGTTGAAAATGTACATTCAAAATATTCAACTTTTCAAACAGATCTGAAGGTTATCTCTTCAACAGGGAATATTCTGGTGACTTTTCCGGCTAAAGCACTTCACCGGAAAAATTTTCGAACAAGATTTTTGCAAAAAGTTTCAAGAAAAACCTGATTTTAACATGTCTCCATGTTTTTGTAAAAAATTTAAGCAAACAACAAGGTTTTCCAAAGATTTAACCCATTTTACTTTCAAAAACACATAAAATTTTAGAAAAACCTTCAAGAACCTTTTCAAAAACACAAGATGAAGCTTGGTTTTAACAAGGAAGAGAGCCAAAGCTCTGGTACCACTTGTAGGTCCACTCGGAGGATCAAGTTAACCTACTTCCTTGTTATCGAAACACACCCGCAAGTGCGGAATCCAAGTGGGTATGCAACCAAGCCTAAGAACACAAATACACAAACAAGATTCAATGTTTAAACTCAAAGTGAATAGATCCAGAAGAGTATAAGTACAATAGATAATACAAGAAAGTTCACTCAAACACTTCTGGTATGCTCTCTACCCTTCTGTTTTTTACAAGGTCTGATATAAATAGCCAAATATAAAAGCAACCTAACGAAAGACCTCAGGCCCATCCATTGGCCCACGAATGACTACAAACCACGAAATATATAGCCGCCCCGCAACTCGAACATGTTGAAAGTGAGGTTTGACATGAAAGACATGGGCCTAGCGGATGTGATTCTTGAAGTAAAAATCACTAGAACCCAAAATGGTCTTGTATTGAGTCAATCTCACTACGTAGACAAGATCCTTGGGAAATTCAATTTGGACGATACGACCATAGCTCGAACTCCAATTGATAACACCCAACGTCTAAGGAAAAATAGAGGAGATAGTGTTGCTCAGTTAGAGTACTGAAGGATCATTGATAGTCTCATGGATCTAGTTATATGTACTAGACTTGACTTAGCATATGTTGTGAGTAGGCTAAGTCGATACACCAGTAATCCGAGTTCGGTCATTGGAAAGTTATCACAAGGGTGCTTAGATACATAAGATACACAAGAGATTACGGATTTCACTATACCCGCGATCCAGAAGTGATCGAAGCATACACTGATGTGAACTGAATATCGGATATAAAAGATCACAGATCGACAAGTGGAAATGTGTTTACACTTGCGGGGGCGGCTATAGCTTGGAAGTCATCCAAGCAAACTGTTATAGCTAGATCTACGATGGAATCTGAGTTCGTCGTTTTGGACAAAAGCGGGGAAGAGGCGTAGTGGCTACGTCAATTTGTGGAAGATATTCCAAGATGGCCAAAGCCTTTGTCGGCGATTTGCATACATTGTGACAATCAATCAGTGATTGTTAAAGCTCAAAGCTCAATGTACAATGGCAAATCAAGGCACATACGACGTAGACACAACACGGTATGACAACTAATCTCAACGGTGTTATCCCAATTGACTATGTTAGGTCAAAGGAGACCATTGCAGACCCATTAACAAAAGGCTTAAGCAGAGATTTAGTTTATAAGTCGTCAAGAGGAATGGGACTAAAGCCCATAGAAGAAGGGAATATGAGGGAAACCTAATGTAGTTAACTGGATATCCAAAGATCTAGGTTCAATATGACAACTTAATCATAAACCCAAAGGGAGTCACTGTGGGGGGTGCCCCAAAATTAATAAAGGGAGTTATATACTTCCTAGTCCATTCCAATCAGTGACATGGAGGAAGGTTAAGCATGTTTAGGTTAAGGATCTGAGTAAATCCAAATTAACCATAATGCTTTTAATGATTCAAAGGAATCACCTATGTTAGAGAGAAGTGGGGTTGCTTCGAATGAATTTGTGGGGAGGCGCAAATCCTAGAGCTCTCGCAGAACCAGGAAACCATAACCATAAACGGACACAACCATGAGGACTTGACTGAACAGGGAGAGTATTATGTGAATGTATATTCTCGCCTACATAAATGGGGGATTGTTCAAAGACACAGCGTCTACAAAACCCTAGGAGGGTAAGTATGCTTTACAAAAGAAGGTTCAAATGTTACACCTACCTATCTTGCAATACTCAACTGCTGAATGTGTATCGTTAAAACTTGATAGATCGGTTTCTATTCATGTGGGGGGTTGTTGGAAATTTTGTGAAAATAACAATTTTCACAAATATAGGAAATGAATTTTTCCTATTTTTGGATTAGATATAAATATAAGAAACTGAGGGGTTCTTATATATTTATTTGTGGCGCTTTGATGGCTCACTTTGCACTTCGCTCGCGAGACGCTTGAGAGCCACCTTTGTATTTTTGAGCGCGTGCACGTGGTAAAGCACGTGGGCTGTAAGGACCAGGTGGCAGGTTAAACTTGGCTGGTGATGTGGCAGGCGAGTGCACTGGTGCATGGAGCATGACCAGGCTGGTCTGTGCGTACGGACACTGATGTGACACGCGCGGCGCACCAAAGCGAGCTAATACGGCGCGACTGTGTGGCGTGATCGTATAGGTTCACTGGTGTTGTGGCGCACACGCGCATGAGTGGTGCACATATACATGCGCATGAAAGTGTGCCAAACTGGCTCACGCGCCCATGAGTGTTGAAGGTCCGCGTGCACATGAAAGTGAGCCAAAGTGACGCGTGCGCGCCAGAGTGTCTGTCCTGCGCGCGCACGCAGAAGCTTCCAGACTTTATGACAGAGTAGTTTCATTTCAACATTTGAAACAGACGAGTCAACGGTTTTGACTGAGAAATAAATGACTAATTAAAGTGCATTGAAGTGTTTAATGCAATTTAATTTTCTCATTTAATTCATTTTTCTGTTTCATCAAAACTTGCAGTATAAATATAGAGACAGCCAGCTGCAGAAGACACACCGATAACACCAATAGTGAATGCTAACAATTCTCTGCAGATTTATGTTCTTATTCTTTCTAGTTTTGAGGTACACCTTCGAGTTTCTTCAACTCCGGTAGTGCAACTGTTTAGGCTGTTGTATCTCGGAAACAAACGAGTTCTCCTGGGAGACTCGAAATTTGTTTTAAGGGACTCGTGTTTAACACGATCTCCAGCCAAGATCATCTTTCTCTTTTGTAATTTTTGTTCTTGTTTATCTTTATTTCAATTGTAACAAGTATTGTAATTTACTATTTTATTCTTTCATGCATTGTAATTCAAGTTAATAAAAGATTTATTTTATTTTATACGAATGTTTTCCTATATTAGATAAGTAATGAAGACAATAAACTTTAATCAGATTTTTTTTCATTTTTTCTTTTCTTTACTCATGGCATTTAACCTTTTAACTTTCTTAACTTCCACAAAACTATCTCGTTCACATATAAATAAACAAGATTAATTTCCACAAAATATTATTAAAATTCATGATAATATTACATACAACATGAATAACAATATTAATCTTTTATTCGTATTAGCATAGGTGTTATTGATGACCATGTTGAAGGATAATTCGTAAAAAAAGGAAAAAAAAGAAAGAATTTGAAAAAGAACCATATATGTATCCTCCTAATAATATCTACATACATGGATCAATTCAACCATGTGGCGATTTGTGAGGGGAACCATGTGGCGATTTTTGAGGGGAACCATGTGGCCATTTGTGAGGGGAACCATGTGGCGATATTTGAGGGGAACCATGCTTGTCGAACCAGCACTTCCAACAACCGGCCATCTCCTTGAGGTATCTGTGGTTTTCTTCTGTTGTTTTATTCATGGGTCCTGTAGAGAGTAAACACAAAAGAAAGTTATATAAATAACATACATCAAAACACATATACATATTCATAAATTCATGTGAGAACACTTCATGACATGTTAACTCATTCAATACAGATTTTCTTTAGAATATATTGTTCTCACATTATGATCATACCCGATGGGTCGTTAATCACAGGTTGTGGAGAACTTTGAAGTTTTCTTCCTTCTGATAAAATCAGGAGAAGTGATAAAAGAACTAAGATCAACGTAACACCACTCAACTTCATTTTTAGAAAACTTGCTTTTGTGCTAGTGTTTGTGCAGGTGTGGGTGTGATACACACATATATATACATATATATATATATATATATATATATATATATAGGATTAGGTTCAAACGTGAACATTTTCTCCAGCGTGAACTGCGTGAACTTATCTGGGCCCTTGATTTTGTAGATGATAGATCTTAGATCAATGGTAGAATTGTAATTAAAGGTTTAATAAATTTAATTTAAATTTTAATCAAAATGGTAAAATAGGGAACTTTCATATTAAAGATATGGAAACTAATTAAATTGTAATCCCCTAAAATCCCTATATCAGTTTCAATATATTCTAACAAACACACACATACACCGCACACACACATATCCCCCAAACGACGGCAGCAGAGCCGGTGACGGCACGGCGGCCGGCCACCGTGGATGGTGGTCCGGCGACGGCACAACGTGGGACGTGGATGGTAAGTCTTTGAATCATTTTCTTTTCCTTTTTTTCTTTTAGATCTTTCTAGATCCAAGCTTACACTGACGATCACCGGTTGCGCCGATCTTCCTCTGCCGCTAGCGGCGGTGACAGTTTAGGGCCGATCGTCTGCAACAAAAAGTCATACTCGTTCCTCTTGACCAAAAGCTTGACATGCTATGGAGTTTCATTAAAGCGCATTTGAATTCAATAATTCTTGTTTTTCTTTCTGCCTGCAAGCAGGTAATTTTTTTAATTTTGTTTTTCAGTTTTTTATTTTGTTTTTTTTGTTTTGTAATTTGGAGCCTGTGACGCCTGTCTTGATAGGTGAGGTTTGTACACGAAGCGTTCAAGAAACTGCAGCCCGGGATCCCGTTAAAGTGCCTGCATGGAAGGATGAAACAAGTGAAAAGAATGTTTATATTGCAACAGTTTGTTGAACAAAGATCAGTTCTTTTTTCAACTGATGTGTCTTCAAGGGGCCTGGATTTCAACAAGGGGGTCGATTGGGTTGTTCAGGTGATCTACGGTTTTAATAGAAGTGATAAAATGGGTGGGTCGGATAATAGTCATAACGTGTTCATGTTGAAACATGCTGTTTTTTGTGTATACGTCAAGGCACGAGAGGTCTGTTCGTGGACCCAAGGTAAACCTGTGACATTTAGGCCCTGTACACATGTGTATTCTGATTTTTGCTCTGGTTTTAAGGCGCTGTACACATGTGTATTCTGATTTTGCTATGTTTTTAAGGCGCTGTACACATGTGTATTCTGGCTTTGCTATGTTTTTAATGCGATGTACACATGTGTATAGCGTCTGTTTTTGTGATATCTCATATTTTTGTTGTGTATTGAATGTGTAAAGTTGTTGATGTACACTTGTGAATTATGCAAAGTACTAATTGCTGAGTTTTTTGTGTTATTATAGGAGACGTCGTAAATGAGGAAAGTGGAGATGGAAGGTCGATAAGGATGATTCACGTATGAGGTCGATAAGGATGATTCATGTATGTTTGTTTGCTTGGTCGATAAGGATGATTCAGCATACAACGCGGCGAATAGTTGTAAAAGACTATGTCTTTTTTATTTTTCCGATTATGTTGCGTTTATTGTTTTCACGAAACTGGAACTTGTAATTGTATGTTTTTTTGGTTTGGCAAACATTATGGAAATTGTTATTTGCTTAATATAAAATAGTTTAGTTTTGTTTATATGTATGTATTATGTAGCTAATTACACATATGTACCATGCTGAGTACACACGTGTACTGTTCAATTCATAACAAAGTACACATGTGTATACCGTTGAAATCTAAAGGTTACGTGAATCTTAAAAATCATAATCCGAATTCTAGTGGTGAAATCTAAAAAATAAAAATGAAATAAAATATAATGTGGATAATGAATTTAAAATAGGAAAGATGTAACTTAATTCAATTATTAAAATAATGATTTAAATCTAATTTTTTATATAATTACAATCATACCCTTAACAACTAAAAAGGAAATCAATGGTCCAGATTAGTTCACGCAGTTCACGCATGGGATTAGGTTCACGCTGGAACCCTACCCTATATATATATATATATATATATATATATATATATATATAGGGTATGTTGTCAACCTAGATAACAGGATTTGGAAAAGGTAAACAAATTAAGGACAATGGTTGAAATGTTCAAATCCAGTAACTTATATAGATACATTAGTAGGTTGACATTCTCAATTTATTAAAAAAAGTCCTTTTGCAGTTTGTGTAAATTACAAAACAGTTTCACAAATCATATGTTCAGTCTACCACGTTTGAGGTTTGTTTGTAGTAAACACCTAGTAATCATAATATATTAAAAGTGGTAAAATATGTGGGGATTTTTAATACGAAACCTTAAGTATAGATCTATAACAACGTCTGTACTATATATGAATTTATAGAAACTTTATCATCAATTTCTCCACTTAAACTTGTTTTGCTTTTATATGAAAGATATGCTTTTTTTTTTTTTTTAAATTAGATTGAAATTTTGGTATGGAAGATGAACACATAAGCACACAAGATGGAGGTAAAAGAGATGAAGATAATGAGGTGGATGTGTGGTCACATCACGTTAGTGTAATAAGCACGAATAAGAACAACCTAAGACCGCTCAACCTCATTTTCAGAAACAAAGATGTTGTTGAAGGTTTGATGTTTTGGTAACTAACATTGCCGCATTAAAACAGGTCTGAAGAGAGATGCAGTGGTAAATTATTTTATTTCTTTTATATACGAACTGCCCCTACATAATCTTTCAATAATATGTTAATGAAAAGAGTAGTTTAGGTCCAGTACATAGAAAGTCACCTTCCAAAAAAATACCTCCTCCCAGCCCAGCTGGGTAATCCCATGGGGTTTGGTTGGGCCGGTCTCCGGTTCGATCCCCGGTTGTGGCATTATGGGGGGGGGGGGGGGGGGGGGTCCCAATGATAGCTCGTATCCTACCGAGGCATGGTGCGGTCTTGAGGGCAACCCGGTTTTACCCAGCTGTTACCCCAGCGAGTCTCTCGTGTGAGGGCAGTATGGTTTCCGGGCGGAAGTCAGCTTGCGCGGCGGCCGGGGCCCGATCGAACATCGCGTCCGAGAATGCGGGGCTGACGGGGGGTTGTCTTTCACATGAACCCGGTGACCAATAGGTCCAGTACATAGAAAGTCACCTTCCAAAAAAAAAAATGAAAAGAGTAGTTTTATTTACATTACATGTTTTTATTGGTATAGAATCCTGTACCAATAAAAACATGTCTACATAATTTGATTTGCCATTTGAGGTGACGGATTAGAATCCTATAGCATTACGGATACTCTGGCTATTAAATATGCAGTTTATTTCTACTTCAGATATAATACAACTCTTTTATGGTCAAATTCTACAAGCCTAAGCACGCTCTTACCAACTACTCTCATGTCATCTTAATGTTAATCTAACCCATCTTTTAATAAATAGTTATAGTTGTTTATGTCATGAATTTGCGAGCCCATTTCCTGGTAATTCACAATTTTTTTTGGTATAATATTACTAAGACCATGGGGTGTGGGGGTCGTCCCCCGTCTCTTCTCGTCGCCCTCGTTCCACACCGGCCCCCTCCCCCTCGTCGCGGCGCAACCAGCTTGTTTTGGACGTTTGTGACGAGCTGAATGTGGGCCACCCCATAGAGAGAGAGTGTCGCAACCCCCGATCCCTTATCTGTTCCGGGAACGGGCGGACGCGAACTCAGTATTGTGGTGGTATCAGTTTATTAATTTGGCAGCGGAAATTACATCAGGACCGTAGTTATGAAATGTTTATCAGAGTAAAACCACCATATTTTATATTAATAATCACATGGGTAAAACCCAATTTCTTATTACAACACGTTTATAGGGATAAACCCTATTTTATTGAATTTAAAACATCGTCTTTTTTGTAACTTTTATAGCCACATTTTTCCAAGACGTCAGTGCTCTCCAGCTGGTTTTTTACTAATTGGCTGTCACATTGTGTTACCTAAAACGCGTTTTAAAAACATTTGTAAGTGGGAAATACTGGTGAGTGAATCTCAGTTTAATCAAGAAAAGTTTCATCAATTAACACAGTATTGAGAGCGATCACAATGTTTATTTCTACACAATTACTCATTCAGTACTGTCAATCCTGACTGGTGGGTCATATTACACATTGGCTAACTCGTCGTCCAATGGTAACGTGTTCCACATTTTGTATGCAAAACCCCAACATACCGACAGTAATTGCAGAACTACAAAGACTCAATCACCGCTTAATCGCACTGTAAAACATTTAAGGTTTTGTAAAAACATTACAAAAAGGTTAACAAAAAGAGGATAAACTCACATTGTTATCTTAGACTTCGTTTAAGGGTTTCCTGGGATTAATCTATAATTTACACAAATGTACATATGTTAGTATAATAACCCTTTAATTATGGCTTGGTCTATTCGCACACGGCCTTAGTCTTTTTGCACACTCGAAGCGCCCCGCTTTGGCCATAGCGGGGCGCTTTGGCCAAGGTCAACAGACAAGGACTGACTTTGTCAGTCCTTGTCTGTTGACTTTGGCCAAAGCGCCCCGCTATGGCCAAAGCGGGGCGCTTTGAGTGTGCAAAAAGACAAAAAGCATTGGCTGGAATTTGTGTTGATTTTTTTTTGAAATAGGTGAGATGTGGGTTAGTTTGGTAGTGTTTTTTGGAGGAAAAAATTGTATTTGAGTTTTATAATCGGTGGCCTTTATAATACGTTGTTTTATAATTACGTTTTTTACGTCATTATTTTTATAGAACGTATATAATATAAGTGCGTCTTTATAAACTGTTAACCTAGTTTATTTTGTTAAATTAAACGAACACGTTAAATAAATTGTACAGAAAACCATAAGAATTAAACGTAAACAATCCAAAACCAACGTGATGTAAATAGAAGATTAACTGCAATATATATATATATATATCAGTTTGTACATACAAAACAAAAAGGTACAACTGACTGCATAATACATAACAAAACACTATACAAACAAACTAAGATACTAATCCTCGTGCGGTGGGGATGGTGGGAGGGGAAGTGGAGGCAACCCAGCGACCTCTCGTAGAGAAACGAGCGTCTCGATGATCCAGTCCTGGCGTGCGGCCTGGCGTCTGAGGCGCCGGTCGAAGTCCCGAGCCACCTCACGCGCTACCGGAGGCAGGTCAGCGTAAACGTGCTGCGGGTACTGTGGCGGCTCAGGAGCTGGCTGAACTGGTGGTACCGGGATCTCCTCGATATGCTCCTCCTGAGCCGGATCCTCTAATACAGGCTGAGCCTGAGGCTGAGCCTGAGGCTCAGCCTGAGCCTCAGCCTGAGGCTGGCCCGGGAACTCATCGAGTCCCAGAGCCTGTAGCTGAGCCTGCCGAGCGGCCGCCTGCTCAGCAGGAGGGGCCAACACTCCAGGCCTCAACTCAATAACAACCGGGATGACCTCCGGCACCGGCTCCGGCTGCCAAATCAGCCCGTCCATGCCCCTAAACCTCAGACCAACATCAAAGCGACGGGTGATCTGCATGCTAGAAACGGACGCGCGGCCCAACCTGGTAGACGGGACCGGATCGGACAGCAGCGGATCTCCCTCGAGCACGATCCCGAGCGAGCGTGCGATGGCGGTGATGAATGAGCCAGTGTGCACCCACCCGCGGAGCTGCCGGTGGTATGCTGTGGCAAAGTAATCTGCCAGGCAGGCTGCTAGATTGCAGGGCTGGCCCCGCAGTAGGCAGTATAGAAAGAAAAGGTCACTGAGGTTGACCTTCTCCCTGCTGGCACCCCGCGGCACGATAGTTGCCGCGATAACATGCTGCAAGTATCGGAACAAGGGGTCTCTAATGGAGGTGGCCTTTTGCCAGGATCTCCCAAAGGGTCTAATGGAAATGGACCTCCAGAAACTGATAAGCGTCTGCCTGTCCATCATCGTAACCGCCTGCGTATATAAATCAGTATCAAGCTCGGCCTCTGTGTACAAACCTGTATAAACAAATAATATTAAATAAACAAATAACATTAAATCAACAAATGATATTAAATATAAAATAATAAATAATATTATTTAAACAAACCTGTATGGACAACAAACTGCCGCACACTCATCCGAAACTCCTGACCGGCAAGACGGAATGTAACCTCGTAGACTGGAAAATCCGGGTCCTCCACGTAATCCGCCGGATGCGGCGCGTATGTAAACGTGGAAAGAAACTCCCACGTAATCTCAGGGTACGAGTCCTCCATCGCTAACTCAAATAGGCGCGACCAAGGAGTATCTAGTCCAACTATCTCACGCGCCCGCGCGGCCTCTCCCACGGTATCCAACAGGGCCCAGTCTATCCCTACATGCTCCCCAATGGGGATGGCGCGCAACCTCGCGCATCTCCTCCTCGCCCGTGACCCCGGCGGAAACTGCAGGTACGGACATGCCGGCTCTACCTGCTCTCCCTCATCTACCTCAGCCTCTATATGCTCAATCTCGTCATCGGAAGAATCCATCCCTGCACGTTGATAAGATAATATTAAATATAAAATAATAAACAAATAATATTAAATATAATTTAAATAATAAACAAATAATATTATTTATAAAATTTTAAATAATAAACAAATAATATTATTTATAAAATTTTAATATTATTAAACAAATATTATTAAACAAATAATATTAAACAAATATTATTAAACAAATAATATTTAAAAAATAAATAAAAATGAACCAAAGCGCCGCGCTATGGCCTCGGCGCGGCGCTTTGGTTCTTCGCGATGAAGAACAGCCCCCCCCCCAATCGATCCAAACGCCCAAATCAAACAAATATCAAACATTTACAGTTAAAGAAAACGATTAAGGGTGTTCGATTTACCTTTTTAGCGGTCGAAAGATTAAAAACGAAGATATCCGGATCGAAGTGTGTGTAATCGCACCTTGTGTGTGTGTTTTGTGTGTTGTGTTGAAGTGGGGGAGAAGCTGCCCCGCTTCAGGTATAGCGAGGGACCAAAGCGCCCCGCTTTGGCCATAGCGGGGCGCTTCAAGGGTAAAGCGCCCCGCTTTGGCCATAGCGGGGCGCTTCAAGGCCTTTTTTATTTTTTTTAAATTGTTTTTAATTCACAAACGCGTCGATAATAGTCTAAATTTTACGTTTTTTCCATTATACTTCATTTTTTATTATATATGGACTATACTGCAAGTTCCGGATCAAATCGGTTACGTGTGATGTCTTATTCCGTTATATCGTATTATTTTGGTTTGAAACCACAAGTACTCCTGTGAGAGGTGTTATGTGTATCAGCCGCCTACCGTACATGAACATGACGTATTTTTTCATTAATTGTAGTATTATGATGTATATTGTCATTAATTGTAGTATTATGATGTAACGCATATATTGAACAAACACAAACGTGGTTATTATTAAACACATTTAACCTACATCGTGAACATATGGGGTTACATTAAGGTCAGGGGCACGATACGTAAGCATTTCGTACGCGTTGATCTGATCCCTGTATAATGTGTGCCAGGCTGCTGCGCGCTCTGTTCTGTTCGCTGTCCAGAGTGGGTGTGGGGGAGGCATTGGATAACAACCTCCAAGATCTACATGTATGAAATGCCCATGGTCGACGAACACAACCGCAACCACCAGGTGAGGTTGCTCAGCTTCGTTTGGCCCGCCCAGCAGAGGGAAAATTGTACAGCTCCCACGCATGTCGAAGGTGTGAACAATCACACCGTATCGTTGGGCAATAAGAAACCCCGTGTCAGGCATCGTCATGTAATTTTCGATATCTGCTCGTCCCACCCCCTTGAAATTGATCCGTCTAAGCAGCGCATCATAATGTCCTATGTTTTCCGGATCGAAAAACTGCCTCCAAAGCGATTCGTTCGTACGTAACTCCTTTATAAGTTGTTTCCGGATCATCAAATATGAATTTTGTTTCACTCCTAACCCAACAGCCACCGATCGAAACCCACAATGACCATCTGGTTTCACGTCCTTTATTCTAACGATGTATGGATGGATCACTTCGGGAATCTGAGATGCGTAGTTGCGGATCGCTATATCCGTCTTAGGACCGAGCTTGATCATCGGGAAATCAGGGTGCAGGTTGATCGGTTTGGTATTCTTTTGTCTTCTAGAATCTTCGAGTGATATGTACGAGCTGTGACGGGGAAGATCATCTGAGGCCTCGACCCAAGTTTCTTCCGACGGAATGTACGAGCTTTTTCTAGCGGCTTCAACCTTTCTTTCTTCCTGCGTTTTCAATGTTGGGCGACCACGAGTTTTCTTCAGAACAGCAGGAGGTTTTTTGTTATTGTTCCCTGGATTGAGGATTTGCTGAAACTTTTCAAAGAAGCTCCTTTTCACTTGAGGGGGTGTTGGATCGATCTTTTGTTTCAATTTTTCAAATTCCGCGTCTACATCGATATCCTCTATGTTTTTCTTTGCAGGCTTGAAGTTAAGCTTCTTCCAGAACACGTCTATGTGTGTGATCCGGAGTTGCTGACCTGTGGATGAAAACAAATTAGGTGGCAGAATCATAACGAGAAAGGTCAAAGATATTAATTACCTTTATTTTCCAACTTTTCCAAACGACAGGCACATGGCAAACCACAGCTGGTAAAAAGTTGGCAACCACAGCTTGCACCGTAGGCTCTCAACCCGTCTTCCTTACGTTTTAGTTCCCTACTCAAAAGCTCAATCGCATATATTGAAACCTTTCTGAGAATATATGCAAGCATGGGCTGCTTCTTGTGGTGCGTCATCACTTTTCGGAGGCTTGTTTCAAAGCTTGTACTAATCTCGGTGTATTGTCTATCAACAACATGATCAACATACAGTACAAGTTTATCCAGTGTGTTGCGATGACTTGGAAAGTGACTTTTTAGTGTTGCATGCATGCCCTCAACCCTGTTGGTCGTAGTTTGGTGAAAGTTGATAGTTTTGTTAATCCAGCATGATACAAACTTTTCACGGTACGGATCCAACCAGGATTTCTTCAAATAATCAAAAACCTCTAAAATTAAAAAAAAACGTAAATAGTCAGTTTTTGTTATTATATAAAATTTGAACATAATTATGTAAGAAATACCTACGTTCACGGTCATCTTCTTTCAGCTGTGGTTCAAGGTTTTCCAAGTTATACCTGTATATTTCCTCGGTCGTAGACTCGCACAATAACGAAAATGTACGTGCGAATTCTTTCCATTCCTTGTCAGAGAATTTCTTCTTGCTGTTCTTATTAATATTTTGTTGAATATGGAACCGACAAAGATACTTATGCGCTTTTGGAAAAACTTGTTCACACGCGTTCATTAGCGCAAAATCCCTGTCTGTTAAAATCACGCGCGGTTCCATACATCCTACCAGCATAGACTTGATCCTCTGCAACACCCATAGGTAGTTCTCTGACTTCTCAGCGGAAATTACCGCACAAGCAGCCGTAAACGATTTGTTTGTCGACGTCATGCCTACGACCTGAACAAATGGCAGGTTGTACATGTTCGTTTTGTAGGTGGCGTCAATCATTAGCACATGCGGGAAGGCACACCACATATTGAATGATCTTTCGTGAACAAAGAAGACATCTTCAACTTCGTTTGATATCTCATTCGTGCGCATGTAATAAGTGTAATTTTTTTCGAGAAGAATGCTTTCAAGTTTTTGCATCGGAGACTTACCGACATTTTTTTCGGCGTTGATCTTCTGAACAGCGTTGTGTATATCTTTCGGAATAAGCTTTCTAGCCGGATTTTTTTTTTGTCAGCGTTCGCCAGATACTTTGGTTGGGAATGTCTTGCTCTGCCAGCTCCTTAACCAGTTTTGTATCCTCCGAAGAAAGCCTTCTCGCATACGCGTGACCCTCTAAGTTTTCAATAGGAGTGTGGTTATGCTTCGCCTTCGTCACCTCGATCCTCCAAACACTTCCGGATGATTCCGAAAACCCGATCATCTCGAACGGGCAGCCTATTTTCTTGCTACCCGTTTTCCTCTGTGTAGCTATACTCTTATGCTCCCCACCAAAAGTACATTGAAACCAAATCTTGTAATTCTCTCCTCTTTTATTCGACCTCTTAGTCACAATGAGGTAACCGTTGTCTTTTGCCGTGTCTTGTACCCAACGCACCAACTCTTTACGTGACGAAAAGGTCTGCGTCGTATCAAACGAAAACGTAACCGGGTAACAGCCTTCCTCGTCAACAGACACATCCCCCGGCTCACCATCGTCACCGAGGTCCGAATATACTTGATGTTCAAAGTTGTGCTCGCCACCGTAACCGAAATTCGAATAACCTTGTAAGCTCTGTTGACAACCGTAACTGTCGTTTGGACCACACTCCTGCTGTACAAAGCTATACTCGCCACCGTAACCGAAATTCGAATAACCTTGTTGTGCGTAAGGGTCCTCCACAGGGGTATTCAAATCCAGCGTCACCGTGTTATCACGATAATGAATGCCAGATACAACCTCTGCCTCCCTCAAGTTGGACGAGACCGGTTTCTCATACGAGTCAGAAATAGCGGTCCCCTCGTAAGAATCAGGAACAACTGTCTCGTCAGAATATTGACCGAAAATATAGTTGTTTAACCACGACATCGTTTTTTGTAAACAACAAACAGCAAAACACTCGAATACCCACGTATGTTTGTAAACAATGTGAAGAAGAAGAAGACCGAGAGCTTGAAGAAGAACCTCAATCAGTAGTTTGCTTTTAAAAGTGAAAAGTTGGATCGAAGCGCCGCGCTATGGCCAAAGCGCGGCGCTTAGGGTTAACGACAAAACATGTCAATCAGCTTTATGTCTGTCAAACAGTATCGAATGTTTCAAATGTCAATCGAAGCACGTTTTGTCGATCGAAGCGCCGCGCTTTGGCCATAGCGCGGCGCTTTGGGGTGTGAAAATAATTTTGGGCGTGTGCAGCTAGCATGACCCTTAATTATATTAACGATACCCTCCCCGAGACGGTATTCCAACAACTACGTCGGGCAGAACCACGACAGTTGTTACGGAATCCTAAATCAATCGGGCAGCGTATCTAATACGAAACTGGGGTTATAATACTTACAACGGAGCAGAACCTCGCTAATTAGGGGGTATTATACTCGAATATTATGCTTATAACTTTAGAAACTCGAGATATAGAAAAGAATTGAACGAACAGACTAAAGATCCGATGCCTCTTATTTATAGTGCCTGATTTCCACTTTTACGCGGCCCGCGTAAACCTAGACCACGGGCTACGCGGCCCGCGTAGTGGCCCGGGTAGGGTTTAGGGTGTCCGGGTCATCGTATAGGGTTGCCGGGTGTTGGGCCACGTGGCGGCCCATGGTCGTGCCAGATTTCACCAGGTCGCGGCCCGCGTAAGGGTTAAGTGAAGGCTTATGCGGCCCGCCTAAAACCCATTTTCTTTGTTTTTTATTTATTTTAAATGATATAATATATTTTGGGCTCAGTTTTCACATACGAGGTGTATTTTAAGACATATGGGGTATTTTAAAATATTTTAGAGCTCGTCCTCGAGATCTACTGGAACAGGTGTGGGTATTTCCTTTGCATCTCTGATTCAAGCTCCCATGTGTATTCTGGTCCTCTTTTGGAGTCCCATTTCACTTTGACCAGAACTAGTCTCTTGTGCTTGAGGTTTTTGACTTTCCTATCTTCAATCTGTAGAGGTCTTTCTACAAATTTTAACTGTTCATTTACCTCTATATCCTTAAGAGGCACAACTAATGATTCATCAGCTAAGCATTTCTTAAGATTAGATACATGAAATACATCATGTATTCCTGCCATTTCCTCTGGCAGTTGTAGCTGATAGGCTACATGTCCTATTCTTCTAATAATCTCAAAAGGTCCAACATACCTGGGACTTAGCTTTCCCCTTTTGATGAATCTTACCACTCCTTTCCAAGGAGAGACTTTTAATAACACCTTATCTCCTACTTGAAATTCTAATGGCTTTCGTCTGTTATCAGCATAACTCTTTTGTGGATCACGTGCTGCTTTCAGTCGATCCTTGACTTGAATGATTTTGTCTGTTGTTTCTTGTACTATCTCAGGTCCAGATAGTTGCTTTTCTCCAATTTCTGCCCAACAGACTGGGGTTCGGCACTTTCGTCCATAAAGTGCTTCGAATGGTGCAGCATTGATACTTGTGTGATAACTATTTTTATAAGAAAATTCTATCAATGGTAAGTGATCATCCCAATTACCTCCGAAATCAATTACACAAGCTCTAAGCATGTTCTCCATTGTCTGAATTGTCCTTTCGCTTTGTCCATCCGTTTGAGGATGATAAGCTGTGCTTAGATTTAACTTGGTTCCCATTGATTTTTGGAAACTTGTCCAAAAATGAGATGTAAAACGACTATCTCTGTCAGAAATAATTGATAAATGAATACCATGTAATGAAACTATTTCATTTACATATAGTTTAGCTAATTGTTCCGTACTGAAAGTTTCCTTCATTGGTAGAAAATGAGCTGACTTGGTTAGTCTGTCTACAATCACCCAGATTGTATCATTACCTTTTCTTGTTTTGGGTAATTTAGTAACAAAATCCATTGTTATCAATTCCCATTTCCAAACAGGCATTTCTAACTGTTGTAATAAACCTGAAGGTTTCTGGTGTTCAGCTTTAACTTGTGAACATGTTAAACATTTTGCAACATAAGCTGCTATATCCTTTTTCATTCGTATCCACCAGAAATTCTTTCTTAAGTCTTGATACATCTTATCACTTCCAGGATGCATCGTATATTTAGACTTATGGGCTTCTTCTAATATAAGATGGCGTAGGTTTCCTACTTTAGGTATCCACATTCTCTTCTTATGGAATCTCCAAATTCCATCTGTTCCTTGTTCTAGTTCTTTAATTATTCCTTTTAGGGTCTGTTTGGTATGGCGTAATGGAATAGACGGGTGAATGAAAATTATGGAATGTACGAGGTAATGGAATAGACGATGTAATGGAATGGATCATTATCATTCCAAGTCTTGTTTGGTTACCATGTGAGAATGAAATAAATCATTAATTTGTGTTGTTTGGTAGGAAAGAATAGACGAATGAATAAAATCGGTGATGAGTGACGGTAGTCGGTGGTGATGGGTGGTGATAGGTGGCAATGGTAGCGATGGTTGGAGGTGGTGGCAGTGGGTGGCGGCGGTGGGTGGTGGGTGGTGGCGAGTGACGGCGGGGGCGGAGGTGTGGATGGTGGGTGACGGTTGGTAGCGGCGGAGGTGGGTGACGACTGAGGTTGAGGTGGGTGGTGGCGGGAAACAATTGGGGTGGAGGTGGGTGGTGGTGGTGGTGGCGGCGGCAGAAGTGGGTGACGGCGGCGACGGTAGTCACGGCGGCAGCTATGGTAGTAGTGATGTCGCCCATGGGTGAGTTATTAAAACCAATAAGAATAATAATAATAATAATGGTAAAAAATAATAATAATAATAATAATAATAATAATAATAATAATAATAATAATAATAATAATAATAATAATATATCTTTCCATTCCTTGAAGGAATAAAAAAAACACCACCTTACCAAGGAATGAAAATTATTATATTTGGAAGGTTTACATTCCTTGTGGAATGCTCCATTCCATTACCACTTGACAACCAAACATGTTTCTTTTCATTCCAATAGAATGATCCATTACATTCCGCCTTCTATTTCTTCGTACCAAACGCTACCTTAATTTTTCAGTATCATCCTTGATTACTGATTCTTGTGCTTTTCTAATCTGTTCATTTAAATCTACTTGTAGATTTAATTTAAAAGAACGTATCCTTTTTGGCTTTTCATGATACTTTCGACTTAAAGCATCAGCAACTACATTTGATTTTCCTGCATGATACTGAATATCACAGTCATAATCACTAAGAAATTCCATCCAGCGTCTTTGTCTCATATTCAATTCCTTTTGCCCAAAGACATATCTTAAACTCTTATGATCGGTGAAAACAGTAAACTTACTACCGTATAGGTAATGTCTCCAAATTTTAAGAGCAAAAATTATAGCTCCTAATTCTAAATCATGAGTGGAATAATTCTCTTCATGATTCTTAAGTTGTCTGGATGCATAAGCTATAACCTTTTGGCGTTGCATCAACACATATCCATAACCTAATTTAGAAGCATCACAATAGATTACAAAATCTTCAGTTCCTTCGGGTAATGCTAATATAGGTGTATGGGTTAATCTTTGCTTAAGGGTTCTAAATGCCTCTTCTTGTTGTAATCCCCATTCAAACTTAACAGATTTACAGGTTAGCTTAGTTAAGGGAATGGCTATTCTAGAAAAATCTTGAATAAATCTTCTGTAATAACCAGCTAATCCTAAGAAACTTCTAACCTCAGTTAGTGACTCAGGGGTTTTCCATTTAATAATTGTCTCGATTTTTGTTGGATCCACATGAATTCCTTCATGATTGACTAGGTGTCCAAGAAACTGTACTTGGTCTAACCAAAATTCACACTTCGAAAACTTAGCATAAAGCTTTTCCTTTCTTAATAAACTTAGAAGTGCGTGCAAATGCCTTGCATGTTCCTCTTTACTCTTAGAGTAAATGAGAATATCATCTATAAAAACAATTATGAATTGATCCAAATATGGCTAACATATTCGGTTCATCATGTCCATGAATGCAGCTGGGGCATTGGTTAAACCAAATGGCATAACAGTAAATTCATAATGACCATACCTTGTTCGAAAGGCAGTTTTAGGAATGTCCTCTTCCTGTACTTTTAATTGATGATATCCTGACCTTAAATCGATTTTTGAGAAAAATCGTGCTCCTTGCAATTGATCAAACAGATCATCTATTCTTGGTAATGGATACCGATTCTTAATCGTGACTTTGTTCAATTCACGGTAGTCAATGCACATACGCATTGATCCGTCCTTCTTCTTAACGAATAAGATTGGCGCTCCCCAGGGTGATGAACTCGGCTGTATGAATCCTTTCTCTATCAATTCGTCTAATTGTTTCTTTAGTTCTTGCATTTCTGCAGGTGCCGATCGATAGGGTGCTTTGGCAATGGGTGTTGTTCCTGGTATCAGATAAATTCTGAATTCAACTTCTCTGTCTGGAGGTTGCCCTGGTAATTCTTCTGGAAATACATCTGAAAACTGAGATACTACTGGAATATCTTTTAATTCCTTTCCTTTAGTGTTAGTGATTATAGAAATCAAATACACTAATGATCCTTTTCTTATGTAACTTGCTGTTTTCATCACAGAGATAAATTTTGTGGATCTAGTGGTTTTATATCCTTTAATTGTGATCTTTTCACCCTTTGGTGAATTTACTTGTATCGAATTTTGATCACATAAAATACTAGCTTTGTTGGCTATTAACCAATCCATTCCTAATACAATATCAAATCCTGCCAGATTAATGGGATAAAGGTTTGCAATAAATTTCTGATTTAGAATTTCTATTCTTGCTCCCTGCAAGATTTCAGAAATCTTAATGGTTTTTCCATTGGCTGTCTCTACTAGACATTCTTGTGGAAGTTTAGTTAATGATTGATTAAGTAATTTGCAAAATGAAGTATTAATAAACCTTTGGTTCGCACCAGAGTTAAATAATACTTTAGCAAAAACATCATTAACTAAAAACGTACCAGTGATCACATCTGGGATCATCTTTGCTTCTTCTGCAGTCAGAACAAATGCTCTAGCATTTTTAGTATTCTTGTTGTTTGTGGCTGGAGCTAGTTTCGGATAGTTTGGCTTGATGTGGCCTTGTTCTCCGCAGTTGTAACATATCCTGTTGTTAGCTTTCTTCCTGCAGTCTTCTTCCTTGTGTCCCGATATTTTGCAAAAGTTACAGTATATGGAGCATCTTCCTGAATGCTTCCTTTTGCAATTTTTACAGTAGGGTGTATAAGTAGAGCCTACATTTTTCCCACAGTTAAAATTTCCAGAACGAAATTCTTATGTAAGCTTCTGGGTTAGGTTCCTTCTCTGATCCTCTTCTCGGGTACGGACTAATTCATCAGTCAAGGTATTGGCTAGTTCTACAGCTTCTTCTATGCTTTGAGGTCTAGCTGCCTTGACTACATGCCTAATCTCTCCAATTAATCCCCAGATATAACGGGAGATTAATACTGGTTCAGGAGAAGCAAGGGTTGGCACTATTCGAGCATATTCAAAGAATAACTTAGTGTACCCCTTACTATCTATACCAGTCATCCTAAGGTTTAGGAATTTATTTGCTATTTGTTCCTTCTCATTGGGTGGGCAGAATTTCCTTTCTACCTTGTCCTTAAATTCCTCCCATTCCATATTGTAAGTTCTATCGCTTCCCTTAGTTTGAAGGATAGTGTTCCACCATTCTAGTGCTGAATTCTTAAACATATTAGAAGCAAATATTATCTTGTCTTCTTCTGCGCACTTACTTATTCTTAAGACTGCCTCAGTCTTTTCTATCCAGCGTAGGGTTGCAATGGCCCCTTCGTTGCCCGAGAATTCCATTAGTTTACAAGACCAGAATTCTTTATAAGAACAACCATAAGACACGGTTCTTCTTCTTTTAGGAATGGGCATTTGAAGTACGAGTCCATTGTTCACGCTGTTTTCAGGTTCAGTTGGTCGCTTACTACTATGTTTACTTTTGTTTTCTGCTTCCCTAACCGTTTGAAGAATATATGGCATTGCATCTATTATTCCTTGTGCTACTATGTGTTGGATAGCACTGTTGTCCACTTGATTTCCATTATCATGATTCAGATTATCATTATTCAGATTAATGTCATCCTGATTTTCCAGGTTATTATCCAGATTCACTTGGTTTACTGGATCGGCCATCTGAATTTTAAACAATTGCCAATTATTATCACAGAATAAATAATAGTTTAGGCAATAACCATACAATACACATTAGTCAAAAGCGTCGGGCATTGCGACTTTACTCTTTTCTATATAGTAGGCGTCAAATACACACTAAAATAGGAATTAAAATTACAATACTACTATGCCTCGTTAACCACAAGTGGTCTATACTACACTAGATTTATTATTATTATTACACATATATTTTATTTATTTTATTATTATTACCAACTTCACCATCACCTTCATGGATCTGGATTTCTCCAGAAATCCATATGACGCTCGTCGTATTTCCATACGAGTTGCTCTCCTACATACCTCATTCTCTCACTACTCTCTAAGATTTCTTCTCCAAAAGTTCGAAGTTCTTGCAAATTCTCTGCACTCATTGGGGGTGCAGATGCGGGTACTGGATCTGGGTAAGGTGGCATGGGATTCTCTTGAGGGTACAGATTCTCTAAGACTTCCCTAATGTATTCATCGTTATCATAATAGGGATCTAAAGGGTCCAGACCTGGATATGCTGCTAGGTTCGGTAAGGTTTCTTCGTTTAGATGGTAGCGTGGCACATAATCCCTATGATCATCCAACCATGGATCATAATTTGGGTCTAAGGGATTAGGGACTGGTATCCTAGGTATTTCCTCAGGGTTAAAATCATGCATTTCTACCTCCATCGGCTGAGTGGGAATTAAAGGTAAGGGTTGTGGGGCTACTAGTTGTTCCAGACTTGGGTCGGCAGCAATTGTTGCTAGGATATGGAAATTGGCTAAGCTCCTATTAAGCATATCCTGTGTATGGGCATCTGACTCTCGCTTAGTGGCTGCTAGAACTCTTTACCGTTGCAACTTTCACATTCTTTTCCTACGCGCAAATGCTTCCTTACTGAACCATCCTCTCTTTTTCTGAGGGAATGGCTCTTCAGACTGAGCTTTAAAGGCAAACATCCCTTCTTCCTGATCAGCTGAATACCCATAGAGGGCAGGCTGGGAAGAAGTACCTTCACTCCTAGGTGAATCGGACAATTGACGATATGCGTCTAAGGGTCCTTGATCACTCATACTGTAAAATAACAAATAGTCAAATAACACAAAACACATAATCACATAAATTATTTCCTGACACATAATTTAGAATTTAAGTGTCAGCAGAACATTTCTTTGGCTTAGACCAGTGGCTTAGCTCTGATACCACCTTCTGTCGCAACCCCCGATCCCTTATCTGTCCCGGGAACGGGCGGACACGAACTCAGTATTGTGGTGGTATCAGTTTATTAATTTGGCAGCGGAAATTACATCAGGACCGTAGTTAGGAAATGTTTTATCAGAGTAAAACCACCATATTTTATATTAATAATCACATGGGTAAAACCCAAGTTTCTTATTACAACGCGTTTATGGGGATAAACCCTATTTTATTGAATTTAAAACATCGTCTTTTTGGTAACTTTTATAGCCACATTTTTCCAAGCCGTCAGTGCTCTCCAGCTGGCTTTTTACTAATTGGCTGTCACATTGTGTTACCTGAAACGCGTTTTAAAAACATTTGTCAGTGGGAAATACTGGTGAGTGAATCCCAGTTTAATCAAGAAAAGTTTCATCAATTAACACAGTATTGAGAGCGATCACAATGTTTATTTCTACACAATTACTCATTCAGTACTGTCAATCCTGACTGCTGGGTCATATTACACATTGGCTAACTCGTCGTCCAATGGTAACATGTTTCACATTTTGTATACAAAACCCCAACATACCGGCAGTAATTGAAGAACTACAAAGACTCAATCACCGCTTAATCGCATTGTAAAACATTTAAGGTTTTGTAAAAATATTACAAAAAAGTTAACAAAAAGAGGATAAACTCACATTGTTATCTTAGACTTCGTTTAAGGGTTTTCTGGAATTAATCTATAATTTACACAAATGTACATATGTTAGTATAATAACCCTTTAATTATATTAACGATACCCTCTCCGAGACGGTATTCCAACAACTACGTCGGGCAGAACCACGACAGTTGTTACGGAATCCTAAATCAATCGGGCAGCGTATCTAATATGAAACTGGGGTTATAATACTTACAACGTAGCAAAACCTCGCTAATTAGGGGGTATTATACTCGAATATTATGCTTATAACTTCAGAAACTCGAGATATAGAAAAGAACTGAACGAACAGACTGAAGATCCGATGTCGCTTATTTATAGTGTCTGATTTCCACTTTTACGCGGCCCGCGTAAACATAGACCACGGGCTACGCGGCCCGCGTAGTTGCCCGGGTAGGGTTTAGGGTGTCCGGGTCATCGTATAGGGTTGCCGGGTGTTGGTCCACGTGGCGGCCCATGGTCGTGCCAGATTTCACCAGGTCTCGGCCCGCGTAAGGGTTAAGTGAAGGCTTATGCGGCCCGCCTAAAACTCATTTTCTTTGGTTTTTATTTATTTTAAATGATATAATATATTTTGGGCTCGGTTTTCACATACGATGTGTATTTTAAGACATATGGGGTATTTTAAAATATTTTAGGGTGTCAGAAAAATATTCGGGAGGGTTGTTATAGAGAGAGAGTTATTTTTTTGTTTTAATTATTTAACTAAATAAAAAAAAATCATAAAAAAGGGAGGGAGCACTATCCTCCACACCCTTGGGTAGTCCCTAAAGGGATGGTCCTTCATCCATGCTGACGTGACGCCTACGTGACGAATAGTCCCCAAAGGGACTAACCAAACCACACCCAATGGTCTAAGTGTTAAAATGTGCAAGATGCGAAAGTTCATCCAATGCAGAAGTGGTGTGAAATGCCTGTTAACATGTAATACGGTATAGCACTAATTTTGAGGACGATTTTTTTTTTTAAGATAAGTAGAACCGTAATACCTCTAAATTGGAAAACCATCGAATAATAAACTCACTTTCAGGTAGTATTAATGATAGTTAAAATATGACAAAAAAAAAAGATTTGTTGTAGATGAAATTAAATTTATATGATTTGAATAAAACCTACAAAGATTAGAAGAACCAATAAGCATTTGTGACAAGCTCAAATTGTTTTATTTTTGTGGGACACAATTTTTTGTTACTGTTGATACTCGTAGGAGAAGAAAAGGAACTTTATAGCCATTTTCTTTAAGCCTCCAGTGCTTCATAGCTAACCTTTAATAGCTTTCACATCAAGTTACCTGAAATGCGTTTTAAAAATATTTCATCAGCAATAAATACTGGTGAGTACATTACAGTTTATAAAAAGACATATTTTTATTATTTCACGGTATTAAGAGCGATTACAATGTTTATATCTACCCAATTATTCATTCAGTATTTGTCACGCTGACAGTTACAATGACCGTGGTCATATTACTATTGGCTAACTCTTTGTCCAATAGTAACGCTTGATTAGTAGTGTATACAAAACCCCACATACCGGCAGTAATTGTAGAATACAAAGACTTAATCATTGTAAGTATAACTGAAAAACATTTAGGGTTTTGTAAAGTATTTTAAATAATGGCTCACAAACGGTGAGAAAAAGAGAATGACTCAAATTGTAAACTCAGGTTTTTCTACGGGCCTCCTGGAACTATTTTCTGTAAATTTTCTTGAGTGCCTATTAAAATATACAATTCACGAGACGTAACCCCAACGTACTTAGTTAGGCAGAGCCTTGACATGTGTTGTTGGGTTCTAGATCAATCAGATAGGGTATCGAATTAGTGATTGGGGGTTAAAATACTTACAACGGGGCAGAGCTTCGTGATTTAGAGGGGTATTTTGGCTGCTATTTTCGGATTATATGTGTTGAGAGAGAAAAGAAATTTGAATGAGACTGAATTGCAGCTGAACTGCTCTATTTATACTTGTTTTCGGAGTATCTCGCGCCCCGTGATCGGCCCAAGGGGGTCCTCTCGCGCCCGGGAGGGCACCCTAGCTACGGCTAGGGTTACCTAGTCTGCGTTGAGGTGTGAAACGTGGGTAACACGTGTCACATAAAGTGTCCGGTAAGAAACACTGGATCGCGCCCCGCGACCGAGTTCCTTCATGCCTTTCGCGGCCCACGACAGGTATAAAAATCTTGATTTTTAATTTTTTTTTATTAAATTTAACATTACGCGGGTTCGGTTTTTCAATTACTGAGTGTTATAGGATGTTTCCGAGGGTTGTTATATCCTTCCCACCTTGTTTTAAATCTCGTCCTCAAGATTTGTCGCAACCCCCGACCCCTGCCTCAGGAGGCGGGCGGCCGCGGCTTACTCGGAGATGGTGGTATCGGTGTTTATCATTATTTGGCAGCGGAATTTTTATTAGGACCGTAGTTAGGAAATATTTTATCAGAGTAAAACACCTCATTTTATAATATTAAACATATTGGGATAAAACCCAAGTTTACATTACAATCATGTTTATAGGAATAAATCCTATTTTATTGAATAAAACATCTTTCTTTGTTTAGGTAACTTTTATAACCACATTTTTCCAAGCCTTCAGTGCTCTCCAGCTGGCTTCTATTTGGCTTTCACATTTTGTTACCTGAAACGCGTTTAAAAACATTTTGTCAGTGAGAAATACTTGTGAGTGAATCCCAATTTAATCAAGACATGTTTTATCATTTTACAGCATTGAGGGCAATCCAACAATTACATTTGTTTACTATTCTACTTTAATTACCACCCACGGTACTGTCGACCCGACTTGTGGTCATGTTACTACTCACAGTGTAGTAACAAATTTTGTATACAAAATCCTAACATACCGACGATAATTGTAGAATTACAAATACTCAATTACTGTTAATCATTATGTAAAGCATTGAGGTTTTGTAAAACAGTTTATGAAAAGCATTTATAAAAAGAGGATAAACTCACAAAAAGGTTTACACAAAAAGAGGATTACTCACATTGCTATCTTAGATTATTTCCTGTGGCTTTCTGGTTAAAATCTATAAATTTTTAATAATGCACACGCGTTAGTATAATAACCCAATATCTACATTAGTTGTACCCTCCCCGAGACAGAACTCCAACGACTACGTCGGGCAGAACCTCGACAGCCGTTACGGAGCACTAGATAAATCGGGCAGCGTATCTAATACGTAACCGGGGTTAAAATACTTACAACGAGGTAGAGCTTCGCTAATTAGGGGGTATAATACTTGATTATAATTTCTTATATTCATAAAGTTGAGATAGATCGAGAGAATTTGAACGAATGTAAACTGAAGGCCGATGGCCTCCTTATATAGGGCTGATCGCCGAGTCCGTCGTGCCCCGCGAAAGCCACACAAGGGGCATACGTGCCCCGCGAGATAGGGGGTGTTGGCCCTAGCATTGCTGAATCAGACAACTAGCCTCGACACGCATTGCGCCACGTGGCGTCATCCGGTGAGCCCTGGTGGCTAGCTGTCGCGGCCCGCGTAAGTTTAAGAATAGTCTGTCGCGCCCCGCGTCAGACTTAAATAATTGTTTTTATTTTGTTTTTAACTATATAAAGGTATTTTGGGACCGGTTTTCGTATCCGGTGTGTATGTTAAGGCGTATAGGGACATTATAAATATTTTAGGGGTGTCAGAAATATTTTAGGAGGGTTGTTATATCCTCCCCACCTTGTTTTAGAACTCGTCCTTGAGGTCTACTGGAATAGGTGTGGATATTTCCTTTGCATCTCTGATTCAAGCTCACAAGTGTATTCTGACCCTCTCTTGGAATCCCATTTCACTTTGACCAGAACTAATCTCTTGAATTTGAGATTCTTGATTTTCTTGTCTTCAATTTGTAATGGCTTTTCTACAAACTTAATCTTTTCATTTACCTCTATGTCTTTAAGAGGTATCACTAATGATTCATCAGCTAAACACTTTTTTAGATTACATACATGAAATACATCATGTATTCCTGTCATTTCCTCTGGCAGTTGTAGCTGATAAGCTACTGGTCCTATTCTTTTAATAATCTCAAAGGGTCCAACATACCTGGGGTAAGGCTTTCCTCTTTTGATGAATCTCACCACTCCTTTCCAAGGAGAAACTTTTAATAAAACCTTATCTCCTACTTGAAATTCTAATGGTTTTCGCCTGTTATCAGCATAACTCTTTTGTCGATCGCGTGCTGCTTTTAGTCGTTCCTTGACTTGAATAATCTTGTCTATTGTTTCTTGTACTATCTCGGGTCTAGATAGTTGCTTTTCTCCAATTTCTGCCCAACAGACTGGAGTTCGGCACTTTCGTCCATACAGTGCTTCAAATGGTGCAACATTGATACTGGTATGATAACTGTTATTGTAAGAAAATTCTATTAATGGTAAATGATCATCCCAATTTCCTCCGAAATCAATTACACAAGCTCTAAGCATATCTTCCATTGTCTGAATCGTTCTTTCACTTTGTCCGTCCGTTTGTGGATGATAAGCGGTGCTTAGGTTTAGCTTGGTTCCCATTGCTTTTTGGAAACTTGTCCAAAAATGAGAAGTAAAACGGCTATCTCTATCTGAAACAATTGATAAAGGAATACCATGTAATGAAACTATTTCATTTACATATAACTTGGCTAACTGTTCCATACCGAATGTTTCCTTTATTGGTAGGAAATGAGCAGACTTGATTAAACTATCTACAATCACCCAGATTGTATCATTACCTTTTCGTGTCTTGGATAATTTAGTAACAAAGTCCATTGTTATTAATTCCCACTTCCATACAGGCATTTCCAATGGCTATAATAATCCTGATGGTTTCTGGTGTTCAGCTTTGATCTGTGAACAGGTTAGACACTTGGCAACATAAGCTGCTATATCCTTTTTCATTTCTATCCACCAGAAATTCTTTCTTAAATCTTGATACATCTTATCACTTCTAGGATGTATCGTATACTTAGACTTATGGGCTTCTTCTAATATTCGGTGGCGTAGGTTTCCTAGTTTAGGTATCCACATCCTTTTCTTATGGAATCTCCAAATTCCATCTGTTTCGTGTTCTAATTCTTTAATCATTCCTTTTAATTTTTCAAAATCGTCCTTGATTACTGATTCTTGTACGGCTCTTATTTGCTCATTTAAATCTATCTGCAGATTTAATTTAATAGAACGTATTTTCCTTGGTTTTTCATGATACTTTCGACTTAAAGCATCAGCTACTACATTAGCTTTTCCTGCATGATACTGGATATTGCAATCATAGTCACTAAGAAATTCTATCCAGCATCTTTGCCTCATATTTAACTCTTTTTGCCCAAAAATGTACCTTAAACTCTTATGATATGTGAAGACAACAAATTTATTTCCATATAAATAGTGTCTCCAAATCTTAAGGGCAAAAATTATGGCTCCTAACTCTAAATCATGAGTGGTATAGTTTTCTTCATGATTCTTAAGTTGTCTTGAATCATAGGCTATAATCTTTTGACGTTGCATCAACACACATCCATAACCTAACTTAGAAGCGTCCCAATAGACTACAAAGTCTTCAGTTCCTTCTGGTAACGCTAGTATAGGTGCGTTGGTTAATCTTTCCTTAAGAATTCTAAAGGCTTTTTCTTGTTTTGGTCCCCATCCAAACTTAATAGACTTACAGGTTAGTTTCGTTAAGGGAATGGCTATTCTAGAAAAAACTCGGATAAACCTTCTATAATAACCGGCTAGTCCTAGGAAACTTCTAACTTCCGTTGGTGATTCGGGGACTTTCCATTTAGTAATTGCCTCAATCTTTGTGGGATCCACATGAATTCCTTCATGATTAACTAAATATCCAAGAAATTGCACTTCTTCTAACCAAAATTCGCATTTTGAAAATTTAGCGTAAAAGATTTTCTTTTCACAGCAAATTTAAAAGTGCATGCAGATGCGCTGCATGTTCCTCTTTACTCTTAGAGTAAATGAGAATATCATCTATAAAGACAATTATGAATTTATCCAAATATTTTTTACATATTGGGTTCATCATGTCCATAAATACGGCTGGGGCATTGGTTAAACCAAATGGCATGACAGTAAATTCATAATGACCATACCTTGTTCTGAAAGCGGTCCTAGGAATGTCCTCTTCCTGTAACTTTAATTGATGATATCCTGAGCGTAAGTCAATCTTAGAAAAGAATCGAGCTCATTGAAATTGATCGAACAGATCATCGATTCTTGGTAATGGGTACCGATTTTTAATCGTGACTTTGTTTAATTCTCGGTAATCAATGCACATACACATTGACCCGTCTTTCTTTTTGATGAACAAGATCGGTGCTCCCCACGGCGATGAACTTGGCTGTACGAATCTTTTTTCCAAAAGTTCGTCTAATTGTTTCTTTAACTCTTGCATTTCTGCGGGTGCTAAACGGTAAGGAGCCTTGACAATTGGTGCTGTTCCGGGTAGCAAATGAATTCTGAATTCGACTTCCCTGTCTGGTGGTAATCCTGGTAATTCTTCTGAAATACATCTGAAAATTGAGATACTACGGGGATATATCTTAATTCCTTTCCTTTAGTGTTAATGATTATGTAAATCATATACACTAGTGATCCTTTTCTGGCATAACTTGCACTTTTCATCACAGAGATGAATTCCGTGGATCTGGATGGTTTATTTCCTTTAATTGTGATCTTTTCACCCTTTGGTGAACTTATTTGAATTGACTTTTGATCACATAGAATACTGGCTTTATTGGCTACCAACCAATCCACTCCTAATACAATGTCGAATCCAGCCAGATTCATTGGGTAAAGATTAGGAATAAAATCTAGGTTTAGAATTTCTATTCTTGCTCCCTACAAGATTTCAGTAATCTTAATGGATTCTCCATTCGCTGTTTCTACTAGACATTCTTGTTGAAGTTTAGTTAATGGTTGGTTGAGAAGTTTGCAAAATGAAGTATTAATAAAACTTTAGCAAAAACGTCATTAACTAAAAACGTACCGACAATCACGTCCGGAATCATCTTTGCTTCTTTGGTTGTCAGAACAAATGCCCTAACATTCTTAGTAGTCTTATTGTTCATGGCTAGAGCTAGTTTCAGACAGTTCGACTTGATATATCCCTTTTCTCCACAAAGTTCGACTTGATATGTCCCTTTTCTCCACAATGGAAGCACACACCATTACTAGGTTTCTTCCTACAATCGTCTTCCTTGTGTCCTGGTATCTTGCAGTGGTTGCAGTAAGTGGAGCATCTTCCTGAATGCTTCTTCTTACAGGCTTTACAGTAAGGTGTAGAGGTAGAACCTATGCTTTTCCCACGGTTGGAATTACCGTAGCGAAATTCCTGGGTAAGCCTTTGTGCTAGGTTCTTTCTCTGGTTTTCTTCTTGTGTACGTACTAGTTCATCAGTCAAGGTATTTGCTAGTTCTACAGCTTCTTCTATGGTTTGTGTTCTAGCTGGCTTGACTACATGTCTAATTTCGCTGATTAATCCCCAGATGTAACGGGAGATTAACACTGGTTCTGGTGATGTTAGGGTTGGCACTATTCTAGCATATTCAAAGAATGTAGTAGTGTAACCCTTGCTGTCTACTCTATTCATTCTAAGGTTTAAGAATTTATTAGCTATCTGCTCCTTTTCATTGGGAGGACATAATTTCCTTTCAACCATATTCTTAAACTCAATCCATTCCATGCTATAGACCCTGTCACTTCCCCTAGTCTGGAGAATAGTGTTCCACCATTCCATAGCTGCATTCTTAAATAAATTGAAAGCAAACATGATTTTATCTTCTTCTACGCACTTGCTTATTTTTAAGACTGCCTCAGTCTTTTCTAACCAGCGTAGAGCTGCAATGGCTCCTTCATTGCCCGAGAATTCTATTGGTTTGCAGGACCATAATTCTTTATAAGAATAACCATAAGACATGGTTCTTCTTCTTTTTGGAATTGGCAATTGAAGTAATGGTCCATTGTTCACGCTATGACTAGGTTCAGTATGTGTTCGCTTACTTCCACTATTACTTTTATTATTTTCCGCTTCCCTAACATTTTGGATGATAGTTGGCATAACATCTCTAATTTCTTGGGATACTATGTGTCGAATGGCACTGTTATTTATCTGGTTTTCATTATTCTGGTTTTCCCGATTTGCATTGTCGGCCATCTGGATTATAAACAATTACCAAGTATTAATATTACAGAACTGTCACACCCCAATTTCCGGTGGGCCCGGATGGGTACACACGTGACGGTTGTATAACAGTTATCACAATATAATAATATGCAGCGGAAGTATTGGATTGAAATTATTAAAATAAAGCTTGAATGTATGAAAGTATTACAAGCGTTCGATACCAGCCCATAGGCAGGATCCAAATAAACAGAGCTTTAGACATCATAGGCCTTAAGCATCAGAAGTGCAAATTCCTTAGCCTTCATTCTAGCCGACCCGTAATCCCAGCCTATCTTAGTTCGGTACCTGTTGTTCAATCTTTTGAAAATACGTCAGCTAAAGCTGGTAAATACAATTAACTGACTCTTTGGAAAAATAGTTTTTCAAAAAGAGTTTTATACATATAGATAACCCGTAGGTGAGATTTTAAAACATCTTGGGATTTTTCGGACATGGTATCAATAACCCCCAATAACAGTAATTATCAAGTAAACAAAATAAAACTGTATTCATACACTTTTGCGCAATCCTAGGTGACTTACATGTGTAATAACCGTCCCAAGAGGCGTATTTGCCATCCCAAGTTTACACTAAAATAAGTCAAGAGTATTTACCTTATTGCTAGCTTCCAATCAACAAGACTATATTTGGCAAAAAGCCGCAAGTCTAAGTATATTGACCCAAGTCCGATTATTCTGGAGGGTACTATAGTCTGGAATGAACAGATTTATTTTTTGTTAGAATGTATCCGGGTCAAAGGTAGTTGTAACACCTCGGAAAATCACGTCCAATGATTTATTGACACGTGTAATAAACCCCAATGAAGTCAAACATTGAATTTAAGGGACTAATTTTTTCGAAAAATCGAAAACTTTGATTATGAAAGGATTAGAAGTGTAACATACCTAAACTAAGTTTCTAAATAACCTCTCACGATGATTATATTCACAAACGAGCCACTTGTTAATCGAGTGTAGCCGTTTGTGTAATTAATTGAAAGTTTGCGCAATAAAGGGTTAAAAGTGTCAACATGTTAATTCTTACCTCTGAGTGACCTTTTAACAAACCAGAAGCTTCATGATATTTTATTATACTCTCGGGAATGCCAAATAATGGCCGTTTAAGGTTTTTATGCCTTTAAGTAAAATTACGCGCAACTATGCAAGTTAGAGGGGCTAAAAGTGTCAATATGTTTAATTATACATCTAAATGACCTTTTAGTAAACCCGAAGTATCGTGATGTTTAATAATACTTTCAAGAATTCCTAATATGGATTAGATGAGGCTTCAATGCTATTAAATGATGAGATGCGCAAGTTTGCGCAATAGAGGGACCTAAAGCGTCAACTTTTGAATCTATGCCTTTCGGTGACCATCTAAGCGAACGAGAGCATATTAATATTTAAGTATATGCTTGGGAAGGATAAATATGGGCCATGGAAGGCTTGGATAACATTAAACGGCATTTCGCGCTTCTTTGCGAAATTTAAGGACTATTTGCGTCAAACGGAAAAAGTATGTCGATTCGTATGGTAACGGACCTTCCGGAAATTGTCTGTGAGTTAAACATGCCCTAATTATCATTTCTATAGCTTATATATAGGCTTAGAGGTGTTTGGTGCGCAAAAATAAACTTTAAGGTCATGCAGGGACTAAAAGTGTCAAAAAGTGCACAAGTTTGCACTTTCGCGCATATCTCACATTCTGAATATCCCCGGACACCCAAAAATTTATTTAAGCACTAAAATATTTTATTTTAGTGATCGCCTTGATAAAATTCCATCCGTCGCGTAATTTGGATCGTTTTTCGCGTCCGTTCGTGTTTCGTCGTAATTCGACGCACAACGTGACCGTACGGCCAAACGAACCGACATCCGACATGTTTTTGAGCATGTTTCATGTCCCCTAGGTATAAACATCATAGTGGGGCCTTTATATGAGGTTAACGGGCCTTGAACGTGCCTAAAATGACTTCATGAGCTGACAGGGACCAATTCTGTCATTATTGAAACTGCTGTGCAGACCTGGGATGTGAGGCGGGCCGCGTAAGACCACACAGATCCTTACGCGGGCCGCGTGGCCTGATCAGATGCAGAAATAGCTGGAAACAGCCTGTTTCTTGCTGTTTTCATGTCCAAACTGGTTCCTAACTCACACAATCGACTCTAGGGGCAGCCCATAGATTTTATATATGGTTTTACACCTGGCCTAATCTGGTTATGAACCCCTGACACGTGTCATGATCCTACGGAGACCCGAAAACTATATAAAGGAGGTAAGTTCACTTGATACTTCACTTGCATTCTAAATTCTGGAGCTCTCTGGTCATAAACAAGGATTTATTAGGCTCTCTAATCGTAATTAGGACCCTTGTAAGTGTTCATAACCCTTTCTAATTCGTTCTAGCTTAGTTTATTAACCAAAAGTCAAACCGTCGTAAATTAAGTTTGACTTCGAGATTAAATGAAATTTGCTCAGTCATTTCTCGAATTAAAAGTACCTACAAGTAGGTATTTATGTGGGTAACAAACCCTTAAAAGGGCATTTTCAGATTCCCACTCTAACTATGTTAATTGTCGAGTCAAAGCTTTTCTTTAAAAAGTCAACAGAATGATAATTTGCAAATTTAAGCATAATTAGCAATATAGGGTACATGCAACCTGTTTGATCATTAAAATAATATGGTAACTAATGTAAGAACATGTCTCAACATGTTCAACTCGACAATTTTCAGTTTAAACCCGGATCGGACCCGAAAGTCGCATATTTTGACTTTTGCTTTGACTATCAGTTCTGATCCATTTATGCATGTTTGAGATCTGTCTTAGAGCTTATTTTGGACCAGGTTTCATATAAGTATAACTCTCTGAGATTGTACAACTTGGTTCAATACTTATCCGATTCATATGCATGTTTCCGATTTATGCTTAAATGTTGACTATTATGCCCTTTTGACTATAAAACGTGATTTTTGAAAAAGTGAAAGAGTAGAAACATTTGTTACTGATTTATAAACTTGCACCTAAAATTTGATATCAGTTTGAGGTCTAGATTAAGAGTTATGCTCATTAGCGTAATTTGAAAGCTTTATGTTAATTAAATGGCGTAATTAGCATATAACCTATTTAAACCCACTTTTTGATATCAAAATTTTTACCCACTGATGTAATATAATATTTTGGGATTTTTGAAGATTTTTATTTAATTTTTGGCTGAGCATAACATAGGTCTCTAAGTTTAATTCGGTTAATACCGATTTTGCCCTTTTAAGCCATAAAATGAGTTTTATAAATCCTTTTGACCCCAAACCTTTTTCTACTGATTTTATTTGATAAATAAAATATTTTGAGCATTCTGGAATTATAAAAATATCAGCCTTCTTTTAAAAACCCGGAAATGGCTCCAAATCGCCTTTTTAAGCGTTTTTAACGCATAGTATGTACTATAACCATATTAAACATATAAGGTTGATACCTACTGATGTTTTTAGTATATTTTGAGATAATAACAGTAAGTAAAAGTTTTTGAACTCAGGTTTACAGTTTTGACCTTTTTTTAGCCCTTGTGAAATTACCAAAATACCCCTAAGAAGCATAGTTTGGTTTAAAATGATAAATTTCATATATGGGTCATACCCTACTGTTATAACATGTTAAATTAAGTATATTTACTGTATAAACCAGACATGTAACTCAGATTTCCAATTAAACTCTTTTATAATCTTTTAAATGACCAAAATGCCCTTATGAGGCATAAATTGTGTTTAAATCCGTTTTGGGCATAATAGAAGATATCTGACTGATATTATAACATATTTAAGGCATATTAACTCAGGGAACTTGCATATGACTCTTTTGGTTACCCGTGACGCCCTTTTCGCGTTCGGTTCAGTTTATGTAACTAGTTTGCATAAATTGACCGAAACGGGTCAAACATTATCATTTTTGTCTCAAAATCCAGAATGTATTTAGTATACCCATATTATACAAGTATTCAAACTTGTCGGGTCTAAATCACATTCTATCCGGTCTTCGCTTAATCGTGCGTTTGAACCGTATCGTCCTTAAAACTAGCCGGTCTAAGCTTAGGCTTAAATAAAGACCCGTTAGAAATCTAATAGGTTATTATAAACCATTGTTCCAGAATAAGAAGAACCAGTAAAAGCTACCTTCACTTGCTAATTGTGATTTATACTTACCAAGGTAAATACTTTTAACTTATTTTCCCTATACGGGCTTGGGCTACGGTATATAGAATACCGCTTGATCGAGCATCAAATCTTACATCTTTGGGTGGTTAATTGAATAATTTGATCGGCTCGTTTAAACAGTCTTGTTCACTTAAAGCCTTTGGGGGGTTAATGACCATGTCCCGGATATCCCTGGCATCATTTTACAAAATGGCCACGACCTGAGCACGGGGTGTAGGCGTACACCTGTCAGTGTATAACTCATTATTGTGGTGTGTCTATTGATCTTTAACCCGGACAAGATCCGGGCTACTGAACGCACAAGTAACATGTAATTCGTTCACAAGATTATAATACATAATTATCCCAAGTTATAAAATGTTTTGTGCTACGTGCATTCAAATCAATTTTCAACCTTTTCAAAATGAGTCAGTTAAATTGTATTTACCAGTGTAAACTGACGTATTTTTCCCAAAAGGTTAAGTGCAGGTACTACTCGTACTAGGCTGGCTGTCTTCTAAGCGTCCACAATAAGTCTCGCAAGCTTGGATGTCAAATAAACTGTTGAACAATATCTTATTTTATTTTGATCCGCCTGTGGATCCGTTTCAACTATTGTGATATTTAATATTACACTTTATTAAAGTTGAAATGAATCTATTTTTGCTTCCGCTGTGCATTTATATATTGTGTTGTTTGTCTATGATGATACCAACTACGTCACGATACTCCCCACCGGGCCCACCGGTGATACGTGGAAATTCGGGGTGTGATAGGTTGGTATCAGAGCCAACATTGAGTGAATTAAACACTAGCTTATTGTGTTTAATCTCAATGACACGATAGCACATTCTTTGACCTTCTGAGTCAAGACTTAACATAGGAATACTCTCGTCCCTATTCGGAGAATTATTAACTTCAATTATATTTTAATATGTCGCCAAACAAGAAGCTGTAATGGAAATTCTCCCCATTTGAAGCCTAGGGAAGGCCGAGCTTCGTACTGCGACCAGGACGAACGTGCAACCAAGGAGAAAGCATTCAGAAATAAAATGAAGAAGAAACTCCTTTTGCTGAAGTTCGTTTCCTTAGTAAGTCCTTATAAGGGCATACTTATCCTTCAGTTCCTTCATGGACAACATCTTTTCATTTCAAGTCCCGCTTAGGGCAATTCTATACCTCTTTTAAAAACCATTGGGATGTTTTATCTAAATTTCATTTATATCATTATATATGAATATAATATATGAAATAAATTAAAATAACATTTCTGTTATAAGATCTACCATTATAATAAAATGGCAAAATCTAAAAAGGACAAGACCTAGCCTCGTGTCATTATTAAGACCCGGCCAAGATGGCAGTTCCTCGATTTAGGTTCAGATCCTTATTAACATCCCGAGTTAAAATTTGTTCTGCGTTAATTATTAAAAAGAATCTTAAAGGAAACCTAGCCTATATTACAAGGCCGAGATGGTAGAACCTATTCAAGGGATTCAAATCCTTGTTAACACCTTAGAACGTGTCAGCACTCTCGACAAATGTGATTCGAGAAAATCACAACAATCATTCTTATATTGGATTTTTTTTCCAATTTTCTTATCTAGCCTGGTGATTTAGAAATCATGGCTTATATCATCCTATAAGATGATCATACCATAAACATCCCTTAGAAGGGAAATGCCTACGGGCTATAATTAACGTCCTTTGAGACTAAAAACAGTAGTGGTCTACAACCCCCTGTTAAAAAGGGCAATGAACTTTGATTCAAGCCTTAATACCTCGATTTTGTAACATCCTGGTTTATAAATTAAATCTGTCCATGTGACTAGGCTGTTGAGCTATTATTAAATTATAACTAGGGATATACTGCCTACGGGCTATACTCATTGTCATATAAGACAAAAGACAGTCGTAGCCTACAACTTCCTGTCAAGAAAAGGCGTGAACACGTTCAAGCCTAAATACCTTGATTCTATAAAATCATGGTTTAAAATTTAAAGTTGCCATTGCGACTTGACTTTTTGTGCTATAGTTATATCTTAATTAAATCCAGGATAATTATAATAAAAATCCTGAATAAAAAATAAAACTCACGAAGCTTTGAAAAACCGGAAGTTCAACAATCTACCTCTTCAATTAGGGGCATTTAAAAGAAGTGTCGATCTTGAGCGATCAATGAAATATCCATTCGGCAATGACGACCCCCTAATTGAAGATGAGCCAGAACCACCCGATAAGGTGGGTCTAGCCAAGGACCCTTATAAACGTGGCGCACCACGGAGGCATTCCGCGGAACTATCCGTAGTTTAGTTTAGATTAACTTTTATGTTTTCTAGTTTAGTTTTTAATTTTCAGGAATAAAACACACTCGGGATGGTGAAGGATGCTAAGGGAAGCTTAAACCAACACCCCATGCACAAAAACAGAGCCTCCCGACAATTTTTTTATTACAGCAAGTTCAGCACGGGACCGTGCTCACCCCAACACGCCCCGTGCCCGAGGTTCTGTAGAAAATGCCCAGTTCAGGTACCTGGACACGGGGCCGTGCTCACTGGACACGCCCCCGTGCCCAGCCTTCTGTTTACTTTTGGTACTGGCAGTCTGGACACTGGGCCGTGCTCAGCCAACACCACCCCGTGTTCAGCTACCCAGTACCATAAAATCTTGTTTTTAACCCATTTTTACACATTTAATCAACCTAAAAACTTATTTTTGGGACACATTGAGGACAATGTGTAATTTAAGTGTGGGGGGGATGCTAAAACCTTGAATCTTGCAAGTCCTAATAACAAGCCTTACACAAAACTCTATTGGAACCGCTAATCACCCCAAATTTTTTCAAAAATTTTCAATTTTTTTCTACTTGTCTAGGTTTAATTTGGGAATTTCAAAATTCTAAAAAGGTTATAGTTTTACAAATTTACAACCGATAGCGTCGTGATAAAAAGAACCAACATAAGAAAATTATGAAAAGGCATGACAATCTTAGTTAAAATTTAATTATATATACTTGATCACATAAAAACCCATTCCCACAAAAGTGAGTTTTGAGCCTTTATTGAGCATACAAATATATACCTTTAAATTAAATGCTCATCTTTCGTTTCTTGTGTGAATAGCCGCTTGGTTCTTACGACTCTAGAACTTGCCATGACGATACATTCCCGGTCCTTACCAACTTAAACCCGAGTAAGTAAATGATGGAGGCATTAGGACTAACCCTTTTTATTTCTACACCATTATTTTTTTTTTACCACCTACCCAAAATCCCCCTAGTTAGCCCCTTTGAGCCTAAACCTTTTCATTTCATAACCCAAACCAAACACCCTTTTTACCCACCAAAACCTTTTTCATTTTTAACCCTTTGTTTTAGTAACTAGCTCGGTTTTTCGTATGACTCTTGAAAAAAAAAATGGGTGTTGATGATGAAGCAAAAAGGAAATAAACAAACAAGTTCATCAAAAATAACTTTGTTTGAATAATAGCTTCATCAAAAATAAGAGTTAAAAAAAAAGGTCTTACGAAAACCGACGCTTGTTACGTTTTTAGCCTTTTCCACTAACCACTAACCCAACCACCTACCTTTAACCCAAGCCTAACCCTTCACCCAAAAGTCCTCTTGATATTTACAAAGGTGTATAGTTAAAAAGGAGGAGGATTGATTGCTTGGCAAGATTATGGTAGGAGTAAGTTCCATGCCGCTCTCGAGTGTTTCACAAAAATACATCTTCGGCCGAGTGTTGAGTGATCCCCCGTGAGGTATGTGAACTTGTATATAAATGGAATTTTAAAAAGGCATGTTATGCCCTAATAAGTAATTTATCTTATGTAGTGTTTTAAATAAATCATGACGAATATGATTGTAAATAAATAAAAATAAAACTTAATAAAGAATCTTGGAAATCCCGACACTCTATGACAAGCCCAAAAACCTTCTCTTCTACCCATTCCATTTGGGAGTGTAAAGCCACATTATAAAGAGTTTTGCTTGAGGACAAGCAAAGATTCAAGTGTGGGGGTATTTGATGTGTGCAAAATGCAACATATAAATTACATCAATTGTGGCATAAAACTAACCCTTTTTTAGTACTAATGTTGGAAAAAGTGTGCCTTTGTCTTCCTTTTGTATTTTCAGGATTAAATGAGCTCAAATTAACAAAAGAAGCAAAAAGACAGCTAAATCTAGCATAAATACAAGAAAAGGAACAAACGTGGCATGCCCGACCCCCCTCGACAGCATCTCCCAAAGCAAAGACAAGAAGAAAGCTGAGCATGGGGCTGTGCCCAGCTGAGCACGGGGCGTGCCCAGCTCAGCACGGGCCGTGCCCAGCTCAGCACGGGGCAGTGCTCAGGATGGACAGCTCTGGCACTAAAGACAAACCTGTAGAAGCTTCTATTGCCCACCACGGGGCCGTGCCCAGCGGACACGGGGGCGTGGCGAAAGTACAGCAGGCGCATTAATTGTAATTGCGAATTACAATTAATGAAGAGAGAGAGTGTCAGACGGACACGGGGGCGTGCCCAGCGGACACGGGGGCGTGTGGAGCTAATAAAGACAAACTGTATTAATGAAGAAAGAGAAAAGGGTGGACACGGGGCCGTGTCCAGCGGACACGGGGCCGTGTCCAGGCTTCTGTACATGCTATAAATAGGAGTGCTTGGCTCAAGCTCAAACCATCCCTTGGCACACCACCTCTCTCACACTTCATCCACCACCCACCACCATCACAACACCATCATCCACCACCATCATCCGTTGTCCATCGTAGAGTGTGTGAGTCGTCTCGGGATCCAAGATTGATCGTAAGAGTTCTTGACAATCAAGGCCATGTTTGCCTAAGTCTCTTACATCACTTGGTGAAGACAAAGTGTCTAGTATAATACTTTTTATTTCTAATCTTTTGCACTTTTTATTTGGTTTTGTATTAATGACTTTAATACCTAGTTACTTATGTTGAAGGTGATCTTTCCTTATCGTTTGTCCGTGGTGTCTTGGCATTATTTTACTGTCTATATAAAATGAAGGATTTTCACCATTCATATCTCCACGGTCTATATGGAGGTATGTTGGCTACCTGGTCGGGGGTTAAGGGAACGGTTTGGTAAAGGTCTTGCCATTGTTCAGCGTTTAGAGGTCCTGCAATGGACCTGGGTCAAATTTAGTAGGACCTCCTTCAATGCTTCACGGTATTGGATGGCGGGGGTCCAAACTCTTTGACCCCCTCATAAGTTAACTACTATTAATACTATAACCCGGCTATTTAGGACTGTATCCCTGCTGACTCAGACTACTTAGCCGAGGGTAACGTCACCACCAAAAGCGGGGCCTACCACAATACTGCATTAATAACTTAATTCATTATCTTCCAATAATCCACCCTTTTAGGATTGTATCCTTGCTGACTCAAACTACTGGGGTGAGGGTAACGTCACCTTCAAAAGAGGGGCCTACTACAATAACTAAGATAATCTCTTAATTATGTGCAAAAGTGCGGAAATAATCAAAGGTTATACTAGATATGAGTCGGAACCAAGTGATTTATCTTGTCTATCTGTTTTTTATTTTATTTTTATTTTTCAGCATTTTAGTTAGTTTTTATTTTTCTTAGTTTAAAACATTTTTCTAAACTTTTATTTTGATTAGACGTTGAGGATAAACCGGTACTAAAAGCTCTTGTGTCCTTGGACGACCTCGGTATCTTACCAACACTATACTACGCTCAACGATGGGTGCACTTGCCCATATGTGTGTTTAGTGTTAGTGAAATATCGTGTTTTATAAATTTAAAACTTGGCTAAAATAAGTGTTAAAAAGGGCTTAAAATATACACCTAATATACACGACACTTTGCACCCATCAAGTTTTTGGCGCCGTTGCCGGGGACACAAGGATTTTTGGAAAGCTTAAAATCGACGGCCTAATCAGTTTTTCAAAACCTTTTCAAAACGGGCCCACATTTTTCTGCATTTTAGTTTAGTTTTGCATTTACAGTAGGTTGAACACGGGCCGTGCTCGCTGAACACGGGGCCGTGCTGCATATTTTTCATAAAACACCCAGTAACAGAAGCTTGAACACGGGCCGTGCTCACTGAACACGCCCCGTGCTCAACGAAATCAGTAAATTTAATTAAAACGCCCAGATACAGATTCTGAACACGGGGCCGTGTCCACTGAACACGGGGCCGTGTCCAGCCTCTGTTTCCGTTTTTATTTTTGTTTTCTGATCTCGAGACCCAGTTGTGGTCTGCTGAGTGATTCTTATGGATCAATACTCAGGAGGTTACAACTACACCTATGAGGAGGATGATTATAGGGGTAATTATTGCACTAATTGTCGTAACGCACGATCGGTTCAAAATAATCGCTCATATCAACCATCCAATTCATACACCTACTATGAGGAGCCCAGGTACGAGCCATCAACTTCATACACATCCTATGAAGACCAAAGGTATGAACCTCCTCCCTCATACTCATATTTTGATGAACCAAGGTATGAGCCTTCATACTCATACTTTGAGGAACCAAGATATGAGCCACCACCTTCGTATGCTTACTATGAGGAACCTTGGCGTGAACAACCCACCTCATATGAGTATTATGAAGAACAAAATTACGAACCTTATCCATCATATGCTTACAATGAAGAACAATGGTGCGAACCATCGACTTCATATGGGTATTATGAGGAACAAAGGGTCGAACAACCGGATTCAAGCTTAGAAAATACCGACTCTTTTTCTATAACCGAAGTAACCGATAGGATATTAGAACACATAAGAGTTATCGATCGATGTATAAAAGAAGCTCGCGCAAGGGAAGAGGAGTCCCGCGCAAGAGAAGAATTAAAAAAGGAAGAGATAACTGAAAATGTAAAAATGGAAGAACAAATAAGTGAAAAACCGACACATGAGTTAAACAACGAAAAAGGTGAGTCCGACAACGTTAAAATTCAAGAAGAGTCTAATTTTGAAGAAATTAATCTCTTGTCACCTTCTTTTGAAAATCATTGTTTAGTACCCACTCATGCTAAGTTTTTAAAAGAGTTAAACACTAACTCTAAAATTGACGAAACGGTAAGTGTTAAGTTAACTGATGATCAAACCTCACTAATAAAAGAAGACCCATTTGAAATTAACATTACACCGGTTCCATGTTTCTTTCAAAATTCGTTTATTAGTAATGTCACAATCGATAAAGATCTTTGTGTTAACATAATGCCTAACTACATTTTCGAAAAATTAAGTATTAGTGATTTTTCTCCACTTCAAATACCCATTTTTCTATCCAATCGGAAAGTAAAATCAATCGGTATAGTTGAGGATGTATTGGTTCAAACAAATCAAATGGTAATCCCGACCGATTTTGTCATCCTCGATGACGCTCCTCTAGTGTTGGGACGACCATTTGTAAAAACTCACGAAGCTTTGAAAAACCGGAAGTTCAACAATCTACCTCTTCAATTAGGGGCATTTAAAAGAAGTGTCGATCTTGAGCGATCAATGAAATATCCATTCGGCAATGACGACCCCCTAATTGAAGATGAGCCAGAACCACCCGATAAGGTGGGTCTAGCCAAGGACCCTTATAAACGTGGCGCACCACGGAGGCATTCCGCGGAACTATCCGTAGTTTAGTTTAGATTAACTTTTATGTTTTCTAGTTTAGTTTTTAATTTTCAGGAATAAAACACACTCGGGATGGTGAAGGATGCTAAGGGAAGCTTGAACCAACACCCCATGCACAAAAACAGAGCCTCCCGACAATTTTTTCATTACAGCAAGTTCAGCACGGGACCGTGCTCACCCCAACACGCCCCGTGCCCGAGGTTCTGTAGAAAATGCCCAGTTCAGGTACCTGGACACGGGGCCGTGCTCACTGGACACGCCCCCGTGCCCAGCCTTCTGTTTACTTTTGGTACTGGCATTCTGGACACTGGGCCGTGCTCAGCCAACACCACCTCGTGTTCAGCTACCCAGTACCATAAAATCTTGTTTTTAACCCATTTTTACACATTTAATCAACCTAAAAACTTATTTTTGGGACACATTGAGGACAATGTGTAATTTAAGTGTGGGGGGGATGCTAAAACCTTGAATCTTGCAAGTCCTAATAACAAGCCTTACACAAAACTCTATTGGAACCGCTAATCACCCCAAATTTTTTCAAAAATTTTCAATTTTTTTCTACTTGTCTAGGTTTAATTTGGGAATTTCAAAATTCTAAAAAGGTTATAGTTTTACAAATTTACAACCGATAGCGTCGTGATAAAAAGAACCAACATAAGAAAATTATGAAAAGGCATGACAATCTTAGTTAAAATTTAATTATATATACTTGATCACATAAAAACCCATTCCCACAAAAGTGAGTTTTGAGCCTTTATTGAGCATACAAATATATACCTTTAAATTAAATGCTCATCTTTCGTTTCTTGTGTGAATAGCCGCTTGGTTCTTACGACTCTAGAACTTGCCATGACGATACATTCCCGGTCCTTACCAACTTAAACCCGAGTAAGTAAATGATGGAGGCATTAGGACTAACCCTTTTTATTTCTACACCATTATTATTTTTTTTTTACCACCTACCCAAAATCCCCCTAGTTAGCCCCTTTGAGCCTAAACCTTTTCATTTCATAACCCAAACCAAACACCCTTTTTACCCACCAAAACCTTTTTCATTTTTAACCCTTTGTTTTAGTAACTAGCTCGGTTTTTCGTATGACTCTTGAAAAAACAAAAAATGGGTGTTGATGATGAAGCAAAAAGGAAATAAACAAACAAGTTCATCAAAAATAACTTTGTTTGAATAATAGCTTCATCAAAAATAAGAGTTAAAAAAAAAAAAGGTCTTACGAAAACCGACGCTTGTTACGTTTTTAGCCTTTTCCACTAACCACTAACCCAACCACCTACCTTTAACCCAAGCCTAACCCTTCACCCAAAAGTCCTCTTGATATTTACAAAGGTGTATAGTTAAAAAGGAGGAGGATTGATTGCTTGGCAAGATTATGGTAGGAGTAAGTTCCATGCCGCTCTCGAGTGTTTCACAAAAATACATCTTCGGCCGAGTGTTGAGTGATCCCCTGTGAGGTATGTGAACTTGTATATAAATGGAATTTTAAAAAGGCATGTTATGCCCTAATAAGTAATTTATCTTATGTAGTGTTTTAAATAAATCATGATGAATATGATTGTAAATAAATAAAAATAAAACTTAATAAAGAATCTTGGAAATCCCGACACTCTATGACAAGCCCAAAAACCTTCTCTTCTACCCATTCCATTTGGGAGTGTAAAGCCACATTATAAAGAGTTTTGCTTGAGGACAAGCAAAGATTCAAGTGTGGGGATATTTGATGTGTGCAAAATGCAACATATAAATTACATCAATTGTGGCATAAAACTAACCCTTTTTTAGTACTAATGTTGGAAAAAGTGTGCCTTTGTCTTCCTTTTGTATTTTCAGGATTAAATGAGCTCAAATTAACAAAAGAAGCAAAAAGACAGCTAAATCTAGCATAAATACAAGAAAAGGAACAAACGTGGCATGCCCGACCCCCCTCGACAGCATCTCCCAAAGCAAAGACAAGAAGAAAGCTGAGCATGGGGCTGTGCCCAGCTGAGCACGGGGCGTGCCCAGCTCAGCACGGGCCGTGCCCAGCTCAGCACGGGGCAGTGCTCAGGATGGACAGCTCTGGCACTAAAGACAAACCTGTAGAAGCTTCTATTGCCCACCACGGGGCCGTGCCCAGCGGACACGGGGGCGTGGCGAAAGTACAGCAGGCGCATTAATTGTAATTGCGAATTACAATTAATGAAGAGAGAGAGTGTCAGACGGACACGGGGGCGTGCCCAGCGGACACGGGGGCGTGTGGAGCTAATAAAGACAAACTGTATTAATGAAGAAAGAGAAAAGGGTGGACACGGGGCCGTGTCCAGCGGACACGGGGCCGTGTCCAGGCTTCTGTACATGCTATAAATAGGAGTGCTTGGCTCAAGCTCAAACCATCCCTTGGCACACCACCTCTCTCACACTTCATCCACCACCCACCACCATCACAACACCATCATCCACCACCATCATCCATTGTCCATCGTAGAGTGTGTGTGTCGTCTCGGGATCCAAGATTGATCGTAAGAGTTCTTGACAATCAAGGCCATGTTTCCCTAAGTCTCTTACATCACTTGGTGAAGACAAAGTGTCTAGTATAATACTTTTTATTTCTAATCTTTTGCACTTTTTATTTGGTTTTGTATTAATGACTTTAATAACTAGTTACTTATGTTGAAGGTGATCTTTCCTTATCGTTTGTCCGTGGTGTCTTTGCATTATTTTACTGTCTATATAAAATAAAGGATTTTCACCATTCATATCTCCACGGTCTATATGGAGGTATGTTGGCTACCTGGTCGGGGGTTAAGGGAACAGTTTGGTAAAGGTCTTGCCATTGTTCAGCGTTTAGAGGTCCTGCAATGGACCTGGGTCAAATTTAGTAGGACCTCCTTCAATGCTTCACGGTATTGGATGGCGGGGGTCCAAACTCTTTGACCCCCTCATAAGTTAACTACTATTAATACTATAACCCGGCTATTTAGGACTGTATCCCTGCTGACTCAGACTACTTAGCCGAGGGTAACGTCACCGCCAAAAACGGGGCCTACCACAATACTGCATTAATAACTTAATTCATTATCTTCCAATAATCCACCCTTTTAGGATTGTATCCTTGCTGACTCAAACTACTGGGGTGAGGGTAACGTCACCTTCAAAAGAGGGGCCTACTACAATAACTAAGATAATCTCTTAATTATGTGCAAAAGTGCGGAAATAATCAAAGGTTATACTAGATATGAGTCGGAACCAAGTGATTCATCTTGTCTATCTGTTTTTTATTTTATTTTTATTTTTCAGCATTTTAGTTAGTTTTTATTTTTCTTAGTTTAAAACATTTTTCTAAACTTTTATTTTGATTAGACGTTGAGGATAAACCGGTACTAAAAGCTCTTGTGTCCTTGGACGACCTCGGTATCTTACCAACACTATACTACGCTCAACGATGGGTGCACTTGCCCATATGTGTGTTTAGTGTTAGTGAAATATCGTGTTTTATAAATTTAAAACTTGGCTAAAATAAGTGTTAAAAAGGGCTTAAAATATACACATAATATACACGACACTTTGCACCCATCAGTATACCTACGGGCAAAGATGTATACATGAAAAAGATAGTTTTATTTCATAACTTCTTGTCAAGGCAATGAATTACGAGATTTACCGATCCAAAGGAATCATTGATTATGTTTTAAAAATTTTCCTAGTAACAAGGCATCTGTGCCATCGAAAAGTCCTTTGGAACAAGCCGTTGTGCTATATAAGATGTCAGTATGACATTGACAGTCGTGACTTATGTCCCCTGTTTAGTAAATATGAATGATTATATTCCGTTTACACGCCAAAGATGGTTTATTTAAAAACTTAGGCAAAACATAATCAACTAAATTAAATACTATCTATGGGCCATATGGTTAATTACACCATGGCTATTTATTCATCAAATTCGACAATTCACTGTATAATTAAACCAATTTATTACTACATGGTTTGTAGCCTTCAAAGCTTCACCATGGCTGACCCCTCTGAAGCTCACAATCGTCTAGTCGATCAGAATGATGATGCAAGACTGAACTTAACAAGCACCGAGTTACAGGCTATGATAGATACAGCCGTAAACAACGCTGTGGACCGTGTGTTGAAGGATCATAAGCGAAAGTGCGATGATACCCCAAATAAATGTTGTAAAAAGGGTAAGACCGGTTCAAACTATAACCAGTCCTAGCCAAAGGAGGCAAAACCCAAATGTAAAACCTGCAAGAAGAAGCACTTTGGAAAATGTTTCTATAAGCAGACCGAGGGGTGTGTCATCTGTAAGGAAATGGATCACAAGACCCATGAGTGCAAGGACTTGAAGGACGCCACATGCTATGATTGTGGCTAGAAGGGGGACATAAATACCCGTTGCCCAAAGAAGGCAACTAAAGGGAAATGCACTCTGGAGACACAAGCTAGGCCTTGTGGGATTTGTAACAAGAAAGGGCACAAGAGCTTGGAGTGCCAAGGCATAAAGGACGCAACCTGCTATGGTTGCAATGAATTAGGGCACATCAAGACAAACTGCCCAAATAAAACCAAGAAGCCTGAGGAGCCTAAGAAGATCGAAGATGGAAGCTCTCAAGTAGATGCTCAAGAGGCTATTCAGGATGACGATGTCACAACAGGTACTTCTTTATCAATAACGCTCATGCTTGAGTATTATTTTATTCAGGTTCAGATAAGTCTTTCATAAGACAACAGATTTTGTAAATCATTAAATCTGTCTGTTAAAACTCTAAGCGTTAAGTAGAATTGACCAATAGTACCTCAGAGACTGCTCCAGCAATATTAGATGGATGTTTATATCCATTTAGGAATCATTCTTTTCTGACGCCCTTGTTTCCATTTAAATAATAAGGGACTCGACATAGTGATAAGAATGAATTGGTCGTCCTAGAAGTCAAGCCTATATAGAGAATGATAAGAAGCAATTAATTATCAAGACTCCTTATGAGACAACCCTCATAATTTCATGTATCCGGGCGAAAAAAAAATGGTGGAACCGGCCGTCCCCGGAATCGAACCTGGGTCTAGGCCACACCCTTTCGCGCGCCTAGCCAACCGAGCTAGGTGCCTAGTTTGTGAAATTTCCATTTTGATTAAATATAAGCACATGTACAATAACTTCCTTACTTCTTACTATAAGTCACCTACTTATCCTCCTTATGTTGACTAAGTATTAGAATCCAAGATTTTACCTCTATGTTTTAGTTACTCTTGGCTTGCTTATGTTGACTAAACACTAGGAAGGATGAAGTAGAAACCATTAAGTATATCAGTGGTTATGCTAGAAAGGACATGGTAAGGTATACCTCACAGTCATTCGATGGCAATACTCTTAATTAGTAAGGACATTAATGAAATCCTCAAGAAGGATTCTCTTATACATTGTGGAATGGTCCAAGTTTTAAGGACCTTATTAGAAAAACCTAGTATCCGTTTCGCGAAAAGGGAAAAGACGGAATAAGAATTTTCTGACTCTCGCCATAAAAGTTCTAGATTGTCGACAGTATGTCGCAAATTTTAATTCATTGGCTGAGATAGTACCCTATTCGGTATACCCAAAAAACAATCTAAGCTTAAAGCACATAATTATTAGTGTTTAGCGTCAGCATTAATAGGGCACATTAAGGTTTCGAAGCCTGCTCATTATAAATCCATTATGGATCTACCTCAGCTACTCACGTTATATAGGTTAAGAAATAACCAGTCAAAGTTGAGACTGCCTTAAAAGTTTGTCAAAGATTTTGTAGCTAAGTTTAAAAGGATTAAGAATGGAGGCGTTTAACTCTCCTGATGAATAATTAGAGGCAGTTCACATTAATAATGACGCCAGATAAACCCTTATTGTGATTTCTTTTGGCTAAGAGTTACGTTTGAATTCAGGTACTGCTAAGTCTCTCATAAGATTTTAAGCTTAGCAAACTTTTAGAAATTTTCCCGTAAGAACCCCAGATATTAAGTGTAAGGTAAAACTTACAGGCGAAATCATAAGAACCATTTCTTCTGTTCCTGTTAGAAATCTCTAATTATGGAATTCTAGAAGTATCCTCTCTCTAGAGGAAGTGCGAAAGCATATATAGTTGATATCTCTTTAATCTCTATCGATTCCAAATACTAGATGGTATGATAAAAGCGCCACATGAGGATTGGTGTATCTTAATATGTTCCATAGATTGCTTCCATGCCTGATCAGTATGGAGGTTTAATGCATGGAACCACAAAGATGTTCCGATGGTCATATGGTACTAAAATCAGCTAAAAGTATTCAAAGGAGATATCCAGAATGGAATTGTCTAGGTAAATATCTTCGATTAAAGAATTCGTGGACTCGTGACATAAATGTGTCACCTATCTGACACAAACTATGATAGATGAAGTGGAGCCTGAGATTTGGAAAACCTCTGTAACCTCCTTATAACTTGAATATATTCTCCTAAGATTACCCTGTTTACCCCAGAAAGGCAGGTAGAATTAAGATTTATATCCCATTAGGGCTGTATCATTATGAAATCTCCAAGACTGCTAGTGCCATTATTGGAAGAATCAAAACCCTAACTAAATAAGTTTTGAAATAAAGAATTCATATAGCCTAACCCTATATTCTAAGAATTCGGTATTGTTAATTAAGAAAGACGGTTCATTTTTCTTATGCATTGATTACCGCAACTCAAATTTGGCAACAATTAAGAATTTCCATCAGCTGCCCAGGATCGTCGATTTGTTCGACTAACGGCAAGGATTAGCTAATTCCTTAAGATTAGTTTTAAGCAATGGTTGGAATAACCATCTCACCTTAAATTAAGCTTTTCTATAATAGTTGATATATAAGTATCAAGGCTGCTCTTTTGGAGACCTTGTATAGATGGAATGTTAAACATCTATTAGTAGACAGAAGATTGGTAAGTCCAATTATCAGGATCTGAAAATTTCATTGACGGGTAAGATCAAACAAACCCATAATCATCAATAAGATGCCAGTATTCGGCAGAAAGTCAAGGATTAATAAGAATATCAACCCTCTTGAATTCCTGTTGAGGAAGAAAGTTCAACAAAAGATATCACCCTGAAGGGTGTGCCAAATTGTTAATTATCAGACTAGTTGAACTCTTAATATATGGAATCATTCAAGGGAATCGAATGTACCAAGATCAAATAGCTTATAAGCTACAACCTATTTACAGAGCTTGGCGGAGCTCGCAATACATTGCACATTAATGACTTAAGGCTGTGTTTTCACCAATAAGTCAAGAAGCATTATCACATATTGATATACAGATTTATGATATGATGAGCAACCTATATCGATTAAGGATCGACAGGTTAAGAAGCTCCAAAAGGATACATGTACCAAATATAAAGGTCACTTTGGGAGTTTGGAGAGACTCCAGATATGCTATAGAAGTTAAGTCCGTCATGTGACAAAAAGTACTTCCGGCATTATTAGCAAATCTCAAGGTCGAGATTTCTTTTAAGGGGGTGAGGATGTAACACCTCGGAAAATCACGTCCAATGATGTATTGACACGTGTAATAAACCCCAATGAAGTCAAACATTGAATTTAAGGGACTAATTTTTTCGAAAAATCGAAAACTTTGATTATGAAAGGATTAGAAGTGTAACATACCTAAACTAAGTTTCTAAATAACCTCTCACGATGATTATATTCACAAACGAGCCACTTGTTAATCGAGTGTAGCCGTTTGTGTAATTAATTGAAAGTTTGCGCAATAAAGGGTTAAAAGTGTCAACATGTTAATTCTTACCTCTAAGTGACCTTTTAACAAACCAGGAGCTTCATGATATTTGATTATACTCTCGGGAATGCCAAATAATGGCCGTTTAAGGTTTTTATGCCTTTAAGTAAAATTACGCGCAACTATGCAAGTTAGAGGGGCTAAAAGTGTCAATATGTTTAATTATACATCTAAATGACCTTTTAGCAAACCCGAAGTATCGTGATGTTTAATAATACTTTCAAGAATGCCTAATATGGATTAGATGAGGCTTCAATGCTATTAAATGATGAGATGCGCAAGTTTGCGCAATAGAGGGACCTAAAGCGTCAACTTTTGAATCTATGCCTTTCGGTGACCATCTAAGAGAACGAGAGCATATTAATATTTAAGTATATGCTTGGGAAGGATAAATATGGGCCATGGAAGGCTTGGATAACATTAAACGGCATTTCGCGCTTCTTTGCGAAATTTAAGGACTATTTGCGTCAAACGGAAAAAGTATGTCGATTCGTATGGTAACGGACCTTCCGGAAATTGTCTGTGAGTTAAACATGCCCTAATTATCATTTCTATAGCTTATATATAGGCTTAAAGGTGTTTGGTGCGCAAAAATAAACTTTAAGGTCATGCAGGGACTAAAAGTGTCAAAAAGTGCACAAGTTTGCACTTTCGCGCATATCTCACATTCTGAATATCCCCGGACACCCAAAAATTTATGTAAGCACTAAAATATTTTATTTTAGTGATCGCCTTGATAAAATTCCATCCGTCGGGTAATTTGGATCGTTTTTCGCGTCCGTTCGTGTTTCGTCGTAATTCGACGCACAACGTGACCGTACGGCCAAACGAACCGACATCCGACATGTTTTTGAGCATGTTTCATGTCCCCTAGGTATAAACATCATAGTGGGGCCTTTATATGAGGTTAACGGGCCTTGAACGTGCCTAAAATGACTTCATGAGCTGACAGGGACCAATTCTGTCATTATTGAAACTGCTGTGCAGACCTGGGATGTGAGGTGGGCCGCGTAAGACCACACAGATCCTTACGCGGGCCGCGTGGCCTGATCAGATGCAGAAATAGCTGGAAACAGCCTGTTTCTTGCTGTTTTAATGTCCAAACTGGTTCCTAACTCACACAATCGACTCTAGGGGCAGCCCATAGATTTTATATATGGTTTTACACCTGGCCTAATCTGGTTATGAACCCCCGACACGTGTCATGATCCTACGGAGACCCAAAAACTATATAAAGGAGGTAAGTTCACTTGATACTTCACTTGCATTCTAAATTCTGGAGCTCTCTGGTCATAAACAAGGATTTATTAGGCTCTCTAATCGTAATTAGGACCCTTGTAAGTGTTCATAACCCTTTCTAATTCGTTCTAGCTTAGTTTATTAACCAAAAGTCAAACCGTCGTAAATTAAGTTTGACTTCGAGATTAAATGAAATTTGCTCAGTCATTTATCGAATTAAAAGTACCTACAAGTAGGTATTTATGTGGGTAACAAACCCTTAAAAGGGCATTTTCAGATTCCCACTCTAACTATGTTAATTGTCAAGTCAAAGCTTTTCTTTAAAAAGTCAACAGAATGATAATTTGCAAATTTAAGCATAATTAGCAATATAGGGTACATGCAACCTGTTTGATCATTAAAATAATATGGTAACTAATGTAAGAACATGTCTCAACATGTTCAACTCGACAATTTTCAGTTTAAACCCGGATCGGACCCGAAAGTCGCATATTTTGACTTTTGCTTTGACTATCAGTTCTGATCCGTTTATGCATGTTTGAGATCTGTCTTAGAGCTTATTTTGGACCAGGTTTCATATAAGTATAACTCTCTGAGATTGTACAACTTGGTTCAATACTTATCCGATTCATATGCATGTTTCCGATTTATGCTTAAATGTTGACTATTATGCCCTTTTGACTATAAAACGTGATTTTTGAAAAAGTGAAAGAGTAGAAACATTTGTTACTGATTTATAAACTTGCACCAAAAATTTGATATCATTTTGAGGTCTAGATTAAGAGTTATGCTCATTAGCGTAATTTGAAAGCTTTATGTTAATTAAATGGCGTAATTAGCATATAACCTATTTAAACCCACTTTTTGATATCAAACTTTTTACCCACTGATGTAATATAATATTTTGGGATTTTTGAAGATTTTTATTTAATTTTTGGCTGAGCATAACATAGGTCTCTAAGTTTAATTCGGTTAATACCGATTTTGCCCTTTTAAGCCATAAAATGAGTTTTATAAATCCTTTTGACCCCAAACCTTTTTCTACTGATTTTATTTGATAAATAAAATATTTTGAGCATTATGGAATTATAAAAATATCAGCATTCTTTTAAAAACCCGGAAACGGCTCCAAATCGTCTTTTTAAGCGTTTTTAACGCATAGTATGTACCATAACCATATTAAACATATAAGGTTGATACCTACTGATGTTTTTAGTATATTTTGAGATAATAACAGTAAGTAAAAGTTTTTGAACTCAGGTTTCCAGTTTTGACCTTTTTTTAGCACTTGTGAAATTACCAAAATACCCCTAAGAAGCATAGTTTGGTTTTAAATGATAAATTTCATATATGGGTCATACCCTACTGTTATAACATGTTAAATTAAGTATATTTACTGTATAAACCAGACCTGTAACTCAGATTTCCAATTAAACTCTTTTATAATCTTTTAAATGACCAAAATGCCCTTATGAGGCATAAATTGTGTTTAAATCCGTTTTGGGCATAATAGAAGATATCTGACTGATATTATAACATATTTAAGGCATATTAACTCAGGGAACTTGCATATGACTCTTTTGGTTACCCGTGACGCCCTTTTCGCGTTCGGTTCGGTTTATGTAACTAGTTTGCATAAATTGACCGAAACGGGTCAAACATTATCATTTTTGTCTCAAAATCCAGAATGTATTTAGTATACCCATATTATACAAGTATTCAAACTTGTCGGGTCTAAATCACATTCTATCCGGTCTTCGCTTAATCGTGCGTTTGAACCGTATCGTCCTTAAAACTAGCCGGTCTAAGCTTAGGCTTAAATAAAGACCCGTTAGAAATCTAATAGGTTATTATAAACCATTGTTCCAGAATAAGAAGAACCAGTAAAAGCTACCTTCACTTGCTAATTGTGATTTATACTTACCAAGGTAAATACTTTTAACTTATTTTCCCTATACGGGCTTGGGCTACGGTATATAGAATACCGCTTGATCGAGCATCAAATCTTACATCTTTGGGTGGTTAATTGAATAATTTGATTGGCTCGTTTAAACAGTCTTGTTCACTTAAAGCCTTTGGGGGGTTAATGACCATGTCCCGGATATCCGTGGCATCATTTTACAAAATGGCCACGACCTGAGCACGGGGTGTAGGCGTACACCTGTCAGTGTATAACTCATTATTGTGGTGTGTCTATTGATCTTTAACCCGGACAAGATCCGGGCTACTGAACGCACAAGTAACATGTAATTCGTTCACAAGATTATAATACATAATTATCCCAAGTTATAAAATGTTTTGTGCTACGTGCATTCAAATCAATTTTCAACCTTTTCAAAATGAGTCAGTTAAATTGTATTTACCAGTGTAAACTGACGTATTTTTCCCAAAAGGTTAAGTGCAGGTACTACTCGTACTAGGCTGGCTGTCTTCTAAGCGTCCACAATAAGTCTTGCAAGCTTGGATGTCAAATAAACTGTTGAACAATATCTTATTTTATTTTGATCCGCCTGTGGATCCGTTTCAACTATTGTGATATTTAATATTACACTTTATTAAAGTTGAAATGAATCTATTTTTGCTTCCGCTGTGCATTTATATATTGTGTTGTTTGTCTATGATGATACCAACTACGTCACGATACTCCCCACTGGGCCCACCGGTGATACGTGGAAATTCGGGGTGTGACAGTAGTTCCTTTAGATATGACCCGATACTTAAGAATAGGTTCGCTAGATTAAGCATATACCGAATAGAATGTGGTTTAAACCCAACAAGTTCTAGGACTTGTATAATATGGGTAAACATAATACATTTTGGATTTTGAGATCAAAATGATAAGGTTAAACCCTTTTCGGTAAACTTAAGTAAACTGGTTACGTAAGTCTAACCGTATGCGTATAAGCGATATCGGGTAACCGGATGAGTCATGAACAAATTCCATATGCCAGTATACTTTAAACAAGTTATAATATTAGTAGGATATCAACTTGTATGCCCGTTAAGGTTTTAAAATCAAACTATGCCTCATAAGGGCGTTTTGGTAATTTTACAACTTATAAAAGGAGCTTGCGAGTAAACTGATGTCATGGTCATAAACATTATGTGAAAATGGTTTGATTATGATATCATATCATATCAGTAGGATATCAAATATATGTGTGGGTTATGCTTTACGACCAAACTATGCACCGTAGGGGCATTTTGATCATTTCACACATAGTTTTGAGAATTTATTTGGGATTCTGAGTTCATGACTTATACCTACTGTAAAAATATTTTAAATGGTTTATAACATCAGTAGGTAAAAAGTCTTGGTTCATACATATGGTTTTAAACCATACTACGTGCCTAACCGGTGTTAATATCGTTAAATGACGATTTATGCGAAGATTTATGAAATCTGATATTATGACCAGCTTTGAATAGTTAAAATATTTTATTTGTCATAACACTCAGTAAGCAAAAGGTTTGGTTTGAATATTATGCTTAAAACGTGTTTTATGTGCCATAAGGTCATTATCGTCATTTATCGGCATTGTATGCGAAACTGAAGTTAAACTCAGTTTACAATCTGACTTAGCATCCCAAATAATCCTAATAATAATATCATATCAGTACATAATGAGTTTTGCCAAGAATTTATGGTTTAAACTCATTTTAGATGAAAAGGGCATTTTAGTCCTTTTAAAAGCATAGTTTACGATCATACCCGTAAACTCAGTTTATGACCAGGTTTTAATTATCAAAATATCCTAAACATGTTTACTTATCAGTACCTAACTCATTTGCATGCTTATTTATATTTAAAACCTTATTTTTAAACAAAAGGGCAATTTAGTCAAAGTACGGCATAATAACGGAACATGCGCATAAACTCAGATTCCTAGTCCGATCGTATAATATAACCTTATGAGGCTATACTACAATAAATTACGATCATAACGAAACCTAAAATCAGTAGCATACTAGTCTAATTCGGTTTATAAGCAAAAGTCAACGTAGAAGTCAAACTACGCGACTTTCGGTTGCGAACCGACCCTAAAATGGGAATTGACGAGCCGAACATGTTTAAACTTCTAAACTCATATCGCAATTGTTTTAAAAACTGACCCGTTAACTTTTTAAATTAATATTACTTTGACTCGTCAATTGACCAAGCAACGTGATTCTTAGGAGGTGCCCTTTTTGAGGGATTAACACCTACCTAATTACGATCACGTAGCCATGTTCGTTGCGAACCATGGCTTGACCGTTTAAGGTCTAACTAAAAGTCAAAGCGTTATTACGATAACGCTTGACTTTTGTCTTAAAAGCCTATAAAACGAAAACTAGTGGCTAAAGACACTTACGAAGGGTCCTAGCAATCTTTTCTACTAAAGATGAGTTTCCTTAAGGTCAGGAACCTCCAGGAAGTAGAATAGAATGAGAAAGTGTAAATGAAATGGTTGAAGAACCCATCTATATATAGTTTTTGGAAAGTCATGGATGATTGCCAAGTGTTATGTGTGCTCTCCAAGTAACTATAGGATTGTAACAAGTGTATACCAGGTTTTATAAACAATTAACAAGCCCTAGTATCAATTAGAAGGTTTTAGGAACTTGGTGTGGGCTGCAAGGAAGAAAAAATGGCAGCTGCCATTTTTTTCTGCACAGACAGAGGGGTCGCGCCCCACGACCTAAATCCAGGGCTTAATATGAGAATATGAATACCGCTCAGAGGTAAGAATTAACATGTTGACACTTTTAACGCTCCGTTACCGAAACTTTTGAGTTTAACACAAACGGTTTCTATTATCCAACAAGTGGCTTAATATGAGAATGTGAATACCGTATAATGTCACTCAGAGGCTTAGTTTAAGCATGTTGACCCTTTCAGTCCTTTCATATTCATGTTCTGATCGTTTGGCGATAATAGTCCCTCCTAGTCAACGTTTGACATAATTAGGATTAGGGACACGTGTCAACACATAATTGGACACGAGTTTACGAGGTGTTACAAGAACAATGTTTAATGCAACAATCACACAACAAGCATATTGATCAAAATCGTCGAACATTGCGACCTTTACTATATTTTATATATTATGTGTCTATTAAAAGCCACAACAGGAAATTTAAAATACAATACTAGTATGCATCAGTAGTTATAAGATTATCTATTTTTGTTGATATATTATTATTATTATTATTATTATTATTATTATTTTCAAATCACACACACACACACACACATATATATATATATATATATAATTACTTAGCGGGGATCCATCCAAAATTGCATATTACGCTCGTCATATTTCCAGACGAGTCTCTCCCCTATTTGTCTTATCCTTTCACTTTCATCTAACAACTCCTCACCAAACGTTCGGAGTTCCAGTATGTTCTCAGTATTCATGGGTGGTGCGGGTGCTGGTATCGGGTCAGGGTACTGGGGCATCGGTTCTTCCTGAGGGTATGGGTTCTCTAGAGGGTCCAAGTTGGGATAGGGTGCTACTGGGTTTTGCATGGGTTCCTCTATTGGGTAAAGTGGTTGGTAATCCCTGTGGTCGTCAAACCATGGGTCGTAAACTGGTGGAGGGAGTGCTAAGATTCTAGAGATTTCAGCTGGATTAAAAGCAGGTACTGGAGGTTGGTCTACTGGGTTTAGTTCAATTTCCATAGGTTGTGTGGGAAATAGTGGTAACGGCTGGGGTGCAATGAGTTGCTCTAGATTAGGGTCTGCAGCTGTGGTAGCTAATATGTGAAAATTAGCTAATCTCCTATTGAGTATGTCTTGGGTTTGGATATTCATTTCTCTATTGGCCACTGCAAAGGCCCGCTGTTGTTGCAACTTTTTCATTCTTTTTCTACGTTCATGAGCTCCTCTGCTGAACCATCCTCTCTTCTTGGAAGTGAATGGCTCTTCAGATTGTGCTTTGAACACGAAAATCCCTTCTTCGGTGTCAGCCGAATACCCCGAGGGGGTATGCTGGGAAGAGGTTCCTTCATCCCTAGGTGAACTGGACAGTTGACGGTAAGCGTCCGATGGTCCTTGATCACTCATACTGTAAACTAACAAATTGTCAAATAACACAAAATGATAATATACACTTATGCATATATTCACATAGATTATTTCCTAACAGAATTGACAATTTCATTGTCATTAGAACTCAGATCAATGGCCAGGCTATGATAACACCTTCTGTCGCAACCCCCGACCCCTGCCTCGGGAGGCGGGCGGCCGCGGCTTACTCGTAGATAGTGGTATCGGTGTTTATCATTATTTGGCAGCGGAATTTTCATCAGGACCGTAGTTAGGAAATATTTTATCAGAGTAAAACACCTCATTTTATAATACTAAACATATTGGGATAAACCCAAGTTTTCATTACAATCATATTTATAGGAATAAATCCTATTTTATTGAATAACACATCTTTCTTTATTTAGGTAACTTTTATAGCCACATTTTTTCAAGCCTTCAGTGCTCTCCAGCTGGCTTCTATTTGGCTTTCACATTTTGTTACCTGAAACACGTTTAAAAACATTTTGTCAGTGGGAAATACTGGTGAGTGAATCCCAATTTAATCAAGACAGGTTTTATCATTTTACAGTATTAAGGGCAATCCAGCAATTACATTTGTTTACCATTCTACTTTAATTACCACCCACGGTGCTGTCGACCCGACTTGTGGTCATGTTACTACTCATAGTGTAGTAACAAATTTTGTATACAAAACCCCAACATACCGACGATAATTATAGAATTACAAATACTCAATTACTGTTAATCATAATATAAAGCATTGAGGTTTTGTAAAACAGTTTATGAAAAGCATTTATAAAAAGAGGATAAACTCACAAAAAGGTTTACACAAAAAGAGGATTACTCACATTGCTATCTTAGATTATTTCCTGTGGCTTCCTGGTTAAAATCTAAAATTTTTAAATAATGCACATGCGTTAGTATAATAACCCAATATTTACATTAGTTATACCCTCCCCGAGACCGAACTCTAACGACTACGTCGGGCAGAACCTCGACAGCCGTTACAGAGAACTAGATCAATAGGGCAGCGTATCTAATACGTAACCGGGGTTAAAATACTTACAACGAGGCAGAGCTTCGCTAATTAGGGGGTATAATACTTGATTATAATTTCTAATATTCAGAAAGTTGAGAGAGATCGAGAGAATTTGAACGAATGTAAACTGAAGGCCGATGGCCTCCTTATATAGGGCTGATCGTCAAGTTCGTCGCGCCCCGCGAAACCCACACAAGGGGCTTACGCGCCCCGCGAGATAGGGGGTGTAGGCCCTAGCATTGCTGAATTGGACCACTAGCCTCGACACGCATTGTGCCACGTGGCGTCATCCAGTGAGCCCTGGTGGCTAGCTGTCGCCGCCCGCGTAAGTTTAAGAATAGTTGTCGCACCCCGCGACAGACTTAAATAATTGTTTTTATTTTGTTTTTAACTATATAAAGGTATTTTGGGACCGGTTTTCATATCCGGGTGTATGTTAAGGCGTATAGGGACATTATAAATATTTTAGGGGTGTGGGAAATATTTTAGTAGGGTTGTTATAAGATTCACTAGAATAGGTAGGGATACTTCTTTTGCATTTCAGATTCCAATTCCCATGTGTATTCGGGTCTTCTTTTAGAATTCCACTTTACTTTCACCAGAACTAATCTCTTGTGCTTGAGATTCTTCGTCTTTCTATCTTCAATCAGGATGGGTTTCTCTACAAAGTTAAGCTTTTCATTTACCTCTATGTCTTGAAGAGGTATTAGCAAGGTTTCATCTGCTAAGCATTTCTTTAAGTTACATACATGAAATACATCATGTATTCCGACCATTTTTTTCTGGTAACTGTAGCTGATAAGCTACTGGCCCTATTAATTTGATAATTTCAAAAGGTCCAACATACCTTGGGCTTATGTTTTCTCTCTTACCGGATCTGACAACTCCTTTCCATGGAGAAACTTTAAGCAATACCATGTCTCCAACTTGAAATTCCAACGGTTTACGTCTGTTATCAGCATAGCTCTTTTGACGATCTCGTGCTGTTTTCAGTCTTTCTTTGACTTGAATATTTTTCTTAGTTGTTTCTTGTACCATTTCAGGACCTGGTAGTTGCTTTTCTCCAATTTCTGCCCAATATACCGGTGTTCGGCATTTTCGTCCATAGAGTGCTTCAAATGGTGTAGCGTTAATACTGGTATGATAGCTATTGTTATAAGAAAATTCTATTAAAAGTCTATGTTCATCCCAATTTCCTCCAAAATCTATCACACAAGCTCTAAGCATATCTTCCATTGTTTGAATTGTTCTTTCACTTTGTCCATCTGTTTGAATATGATAAGTTGTACTTAGATTTAATTTGGTTCCCGTTGCTTTTTCGAAACTTGTCCAAAAATGAGAAGTGAAACGACTATCTCTGTCAGATACAATAGATAAAGGAATTCTATGTAGTGAAACTATTTCATTCACATACAACTTAGCTAACTGTTCCATACTGAAAGTTTCTTTCATTGGTAAGAAATGGGCAGATTTAGTTAATCTGTCTATAATCACCCAGGTTACGTCACTTTTATATTGAAAAAGAAAATGTATATTTTCACTCAAAAAAACCAAAATTGATGACAAATGGGAACCATTAACTATTCGTTGACTGAGAATTCGTGAATGATTATTGGATTTGAATCTAAAATTTGGTTTGCCTAATGACATAAGAAAATACAAATTGATACATACTTAATTGATTCTTTTGAATCAAAAATCCTTCTCAATTTACCTTTTCGTGTCTTGGGTAATTTGGTGACAAAGTATATTGTTATCAATTCTCATTTCCAAATTGGCATTTCTAATTGGTGCAGTAACCCTGAAGGTTTCTGATGTTCAGCTTTAACTTGTGAACAAGTTAGACATTTAGCAACATAGTTTGCTATATCCTTTTTCATTTCTATCCACCAGAAATTGTTCCTTAAGTCTTGATACATCTTTTCACTTCCAGGATGCATCGTATACTTGGACTTATGAGCTTCTTCTAGAATTCGGTTTCGTAGGTTTCCTTGAATAGGTATCTAGATTCTCTTCTTATGGAATCTCCAAATTCCATCTATTCCTTGTTCTAATTCTTTAATCATTCCTTTCAAACCTTTAGCAACATCTTTGATTGCTGTTTCCTGTATCTTTTTCACTTGTCCAATTAAATCTACCTGTAGGTTTAATCTGAGAGCACGCACTTTTTTTGGCTTTTCATGGTACTTTTGACTTAAAGCATCATTTACTACGTTAGCTTTTCCTACATGATACTGGATATCACAATCGTAATCACTAAGGATTTCCATCCAACGTCTTTGCCTCATGTTTAATTCTTTTTGTCCAAAAACATATCTTAAACTCTTATGATCTGTGAAGACAATGAACTTACTACCGTAAAGATAGTGTCTCCAAATGTTGAGGGCAAAAATTATGGCTCCTAATTCTAGATCATGTATTGTATAGTTCTCTTCATGTTTCTTAAGTTGTCTGGAGGCATACGCAATTACCTTTTGGCGTTGCATCAACACACATCCAAATCCTAACTTAGATGCATCACAATAGAATACAAAGTCTTCAGTTCCTTCGGGCAACGCGAGTATTGGTGCGTGGGTTAATCTTTGCTTCAAAATCTTGAATGTTTCCTCTTGTTTTGGTCCACATTCAAACTTAACTGACTTGCAAGTTAGTTTGGTTAGTGGAATGGCTATTCTAGAAAAATCCTGAATGAAGCGTCTATAATATCCTGCCAGTCCAAGAAAACTTCTGACTTTTGTAGGTGATTCAGGGACTTTTCATTTGGTAATAGCTTCGATCTTTGTGGGATCTACATAAATTCCTTCATGATTAATCAAGTGTCCAAGAAATTGTACTTCTTGCAACCAGAATTCACATTTTGAGAATTTAGCAAAAAGTTTTTCTTTTCTCAACAATGCTAGAAGTATATGCAAATGCTCTGCATGCTCTTCCTTACTTTTAGAGTAAATTAGAATGTCATCTATAAAGACAATTATGAATTTATCCAGGTATGGTTTACATATCCTGTTCATCAGGTCCATAAATGCGGCTGGGGCATTGGTTAAACCAAATGGTATGACTGTAAATTCATAATGACCGTACCTTATTCTGAAAGCAGTTTTAGGAATGTCATCTTCTTGTACCTTTAATTGATGATATCATGAGCGTAAGTCGATCTTAGAAAAGAATCGGGCACCTTGAAGTTGATTGAATAGATCATCGATTCTCGATAGTGGGTACCGATTTTTAATCGTAACCTTATTCAATTCTCGGTAATCAATGCACATACGCATCGATCCATCTTTCTTCTTGACAAATAACACAGGTGCTCCCCATGGTGATGAACTAGGTTGTATAAAACCTTTTTCGAGTAATTTGTCTAACTGTTTCTTCAATTCTTGCATCTCCATTGGCGCTAATCTATAGGGTGCTTTGGAAATTGGTGCAGTTCCTAGGACCAGGTGAATTCTAAATTCAACCTCACGATCTGGCGGTAACCAGGTAGTTCTTCTGGAAAGACATCTGAGAATTTAGATACTACGGGAATATCTTTTGATTCTTTTCCTTTAGTGTTAATGATTACCGAAATCATATACACCATTTCTCCCTTCCGTGCATAACTTGCAGCTTTCATCACAGGGATGAATTTGGTTGACCTTGTTGGTTTGTCTCATTTAATCGTGATCCTTTCGCCAGTTGGCGTACCTATTTCTACAAACTTTTGATCACATAAGATACGTGCATGATGCGTGTGTAGCGTTATATAATTTTTAGTTATATTTTAAGCCCTTTTTAACACTTTAGTCAAGTTTTAAATTTATAAAACACGATATTTTACTAACACCAGACACACATATGGGTAAGTGCACCCATCGTGAGCGTAGTATAGCGTTGGTAAGATACCGAGGTCGTCCAAGGACACAAGAGCTTTTAGTACCGGTTTATCCTCAACGTCTAATCAAATCAAAAGTTTAGAAAAAAGGTTTTTAAACATGAAAACTAAAAATGCTAAAAAATAAAAATAAAAACAAATAGACAAGATGAATCACTTGGATCCGACTCGCCTTTAGTGTAACCTTGGATGATTTCTGTACTTTTGCACTTTTTAAGAGATTATCTTAGTTGTAGTAGTAGGCCCCTCTTTTGAAGGTGGCGTTACCCTCAACCCAGTAGTTTGAGTTAGCAAGGACACAATCCTAAAGGGTCGGAATATTGAAAGATAATTAATTAAGTTATTAATGCGTAATGTGGTAGGCCCCTCTTTTGAAGGTGACGTTACCCTCGGCTAAGTGGTTTGAGTCAGCAGGGATACAATCCCAAGTAACCGGGTTAATGTATTAATAGTAGTTTACATATGAGGGGATCAAGCCATTCGCACCCCCGACATCCAATACCAGTGGGTATTGAAGGAGGTCCTAGTAAGCTTGACCCAGGTCCTTGCAGGATCTATACACTGAACAAGACAAGAACCTTACCAAACCATTCCCTTAACCCCCGACCAGGTAGCCAACATATCTCTATATAGACCGTAGAGACATGAATGGTGTAAATATTTTATTTTATATAGACAGTAAAATAACGCCAAGACACCACGGACAAATGATAAGGAAGTTTCACCTTCAACATAAAAAACTAGTTATTAAAGTCATTAATACAAAACCAAATAAAAAGTGCGAAAAGATTAAAAAACAAAAGTATTAAACTAAATGCTTGTCTTCACCAAGTGATGTAAGAGACTTAGGCAAACATGGCCTTTGATTGTCAAGAACTCTTACTATCAATCTTGGATCCCGAGACTACTACACACACTCTATGATGGATGATGGATGATGGTGGTGGATGTGGGTTGTGATGGTGGTGGAGTGTGGGTGAAGTGGGAGAGAGGTGGTTTGCCAAGGGATGCCTTTGAAATGAACCAAGCACCTCTATTTATAGCCTGCACAGAAGCCCAGACACGGCCCCGTGTCCATCCACTTTCTCTTTCTTCATTAATTGCAATTTGTCTGCATTAGCTCCACACGCCCCCGTGTCCGCTGGGCACGGCCCCGTGTGCAGAAGCGTATCTGTACTATCAAGATTTGCAAGATTCTGCGAATCTTAACGTTGACCACGGCCCCGTGTTGAGCTGGGCACGCTTTGTCTTTTCTATAGACAACTGGCCACACCCCCGTGTCCGCTGGCACACCCCGTGTTGAGGTGGGCACGCCCCATGGTGAGCTGGGCACAGCCCCATGCTCAGCTTTCTTCTTGTTTTTTTGATTTGGGAGATGCTGCCGAGGGGTCGGGCATGCCACGTTTCTTCCTTTTCTTTGTATTTATGTTGGTTTTAGCTGTATATTTGTTCCTTTTGTTTGTTTAAGCTCATTTGATCCTGTAAATTCAACAGGAAGACAAAAACACACTTTTTCCAACATTAGTACTAAAAAGGGGTTAGTTTTATGCCTTATTTGATGTAATTTATATGTTACATTTTACACACATCAGTGCACGATTGGCTATCAACCAATCCATTCCTAGCACGACATTGAATCTGGCTAGATCCATTGGTAAGAGATTAATAGTAAAGTTATGGCTTAAAATTTCTATCTTTCCTTCCTGAAGGATTTCACTTATTTTGATAGAAATTCCATTTGTCGTCTCCACCAGACAGTCTTGGTGAAGTTTAGTTAATGGTTGATTGAGAAGTTTGTAGAAAGAAGTATTTATAAAACGTTGGTTTGCACCAGAGTCAAATAATACTTTAGCATAAGCATCATTAACTAGAAACGTACCAACAATCACATCTGGGATCATCTTAGCTTCTTCGGCTGTCAGTACGAATGCTCTGGCATTCTTTTTGGGTCCTTCTGTTGTCTTTGCTTTGTTGTTTGGTGCTATAGCTAGTTTCGGACAGTTCAGTTTGATATGGCCAGCTTCTCCGCAGTTGTAGCATATTCTAATGTTAGCTTTCTTCCTATAGTCTTCTTCCTTATGTCCTGGATTTCACTTATTTTGATAGAACATCCATTTGTTGTCTCCACCAGACAGTCTTGGTGAAGTTTAGTTAATGGTTGATTGAGAAGTTTGCAGAAAAAAGTATTTATAAAACTTTGGTTTGCACCAGAGTCAAATAATACCTTAGCATAAACATCATTAACTAGAAACGTACCGGCAATCACATCTGGGATCATCTTAGCTTCTTCGGCTGTAAGTACGAATCCTCTGGCGTTCTTTTTGGGTCCTTCTGTTCTCTTTGCTTTGTTGTTTGGTGCTAGAGCTAGTTTCAGACAATTCAGTTTGATATGGCCAGCTTCTCCGCAGTTGTAGCATATTCTAATGTTAGCTTTCTTCCTACAGTCTTCTTCCTTATGTCCTGGTATTTTGAAGAACTTGCAGTAGGGTGAAGAGGAAGAACGTGTTCCTTTCCCGCGATAGGAATTACCATAACGTAGTTCCTGGGAAATCTTTTGAGCTAGATTCTTTTTCTGATTTTCCTCTTGTGTGCGTACCAAATTCATCTGTCAGAGTGTTAGCAAGTTCCACTGCTTCTTATATTGTTGGTGGTCTAGCTGCTTTGACTATGTTTCTGATCTCACTGATTAATCCCCAGATGTAACGGGAGATTAATATTGGTTCTGGTGAGGCTAGAGATGGTACTATCCTAGAATATTCAAAGAATATGGTAGTATATTCCCTGCAATCTACCCCAATCATTCTATGATTTAGTAATTTATTAGCAATCTGTTCCTCTTCATGAGGAGGACAGAACTTTCTTTCAACTATTTCCTTAAAGTTGTTCTATTCCATGTTGTAAACCATGTCACTTCCTTTGGACTGGAGAATGGTATTCCACCACTCTAATGATGCATTCTTAAAGAGATTAGAATTATACATGATCTTATCTTCCTCTGCACATTTACTTATTTTTAAGACTGCTTCTGTCTTTTCTATCCAGCGCAAAGTTGAAATGGCTCCTTCATTGCCTGAGAATTCTATCAGTTTGCATGATAAGAATACTTTATAAGAACAAACATGTGAGATGGTTCTTCTTCTTTTTGGAATTGGAGCTTGGATAAGTAGTTCGTGATTTCCATTCACGCTGTGACTTGGTTCATTGGGAGTACGTTTACTACCTATTATGGAATTATTATTTTCCGCCTTTTTATTAATAGTGTTGATAATATATGGCATGACATCTATGATTCCTTGAGCTATTATATGTTCTATAGCACTTTTATCCACTTGGTTCCTATTATCATTATTATTCTGGACTTTTTGATTCACTTCGTTTGACATCTGAATTGTAAACATTATCAGGTATTAATATCACTAAATAAATTAAACAAACAGATATGCAACCATATTGAACCAAAATCGTCGAGCATTGCGACATTACTCTTTTTCATATAGTATGCATCTAGTACAAACAACTGAAATTTAGTAGTTATACATCGATAAATACATATATATATATATATTTATTATTATAAACTTTTTTTTTCCAAATTAAAATAGAATGTAGTATATATATATATATATATATATATAGGGTAAGGTTCATGCGAGAACCACCCTTATTGCGAGAACCGCGAGAACCAATGTGAACACAACCTAAAATAGCTAAAAAAAACCTAACCCCCCCCCCCCCAAAAAAAAACCTGAACCCCCCCCCCCCCCAAAGCTAAATGCTAAAAACTAAAACCCCCAAAAAACCTAAAAAAACCCTAACCCCTCCCCCCCCCCCCAAAAAAAAACCTAAACCCCCCTCCCCCACCCCCCAAAAACCTAACCCCCCCCAAGCTAAAATGCTAAAAACTAAACCCCCAAAAAACCTAAAAAAATCTAAAAATTTTTTTTAATGTTTTTTATGTTAAAATCGCTACTTTTAGTATCCAAAAAAAAAAATTTTTTTTTGGCTTCGAAAAGTAGCGATTTTTTTATAAAAAATATTAAAAAACAAAAATTGTGTGACTTTTTGCTATTTTTAGGCATTTTTGGTTGTGTTCACATTGGTTCTCGCAATAAGAGGTGGTTCCTAACGGATCTTTGTCCTATATATATATATATATATAATATTAAGTGGTGGTTCTCTAAAATCGCATCTCCCTCTCGTCGTATTTCCAGACGAGATTTTCTCCGATACGGACGATCCTATTTCCTTCCTGAATTAAATCTTCACCATAGTGGCGAAGTTCTGCTACATTCTCGTGGCTCATTGGTGGCATTTGAGCTGGTACGGGTTCAAGGTAAACTAGGTCTGGTTCTCCGTAAGGCATATAAGGATAGGGATCATTCATTAAATCCAGGAATGCCCAATCGTTGGTCCACAACTATTCTAAGGGATTTTGTGCTGGTAACCTAGGTATTTCGTTTGGATTAAAAGCTGGGATTGGAAGTGGGTTTTCCTGGTTTGGTTCTGGGTTCATGGGTTGGTCAGGGTACAATGGTAGTAGTTGTGGTTCTGGGGCTGCTACAAGGTTAAGATCAGGTGTATTTTCTGCAGTGCTAAACATATCCAGATTTGCTAGTCTTCTATCTAATTCTTCCCATAAAGGCCTAGTTACGGGAATCTAGGCAGTTCCCTTAGCTACGGTTAGTGTGGCTTGTTTTTTTTCCTGATTCTTTTTCTCCTCTCCCTTTTCTCTTTACTAAACCATCCTCTCTTCTTAGGTGAGAATGCTTCATCGGATTTGGCTCTAAAAACAAAAGTATCCTGAGAATCTGCTGTGTATCCAGATGCTGGATTGGATGGTCCTTTATCCATTGGAGAATGAGGTAGGTGACGATAAGCGTGTAACACCCCAAAACCCGAATGTTTATAATTATCGTGTGTCCCATATGACTTAGCATGAAATAAATGATTAGACTATTTAACCTAGTTAAGTGTGTGGTTAGAAGTATGAAAAGACAAGAGTTTTGCCAATATTATGAGTAAGTAATAAACATGAGGGACCAAAGTTGAAAAAGGGGAAAGTTATGTTTAAAAACAAAACAAACACACACACGACACACACATCGTGTGTGTTCTAGATCGATCAGGGGAACTCCCCATGAACCAAACCCTAGTTCTAACATAATCATCAAATTGAGGAGTCAAACGAAGCTCAAATTCATAACCGAGCATAGATTAATGATCACCTTCACAAGGGGATCGCAAGGTATGTCTTAAAAGTTAGTTTGGTGATTATGCATGAAGCGAGTTATGATGTAAATCACGAATTTGTATGAAATTGAGTATGGGTATGTGTTAGAATCATCATTTGGAACATGGATTATGCATGAATTAGGTTAATTTGATGTTTAAGGGTGAAACCCACTAGTTATGGTGAGAATGATGATTTGAGTCATCATCCATGTCTAATTCTTGTTGAATGTTGATGTATTTTGATTTGTATGATGGATTCTTGTTAGAGGAATTGAAAGAAATGTGATAGTAGTATGTTTGATGTTTATGCATGTATGATTCATGTTGATTAGAAGGAAGAAATTGATGAATTATGTATGAGATTTGAAGGATATGCATGAACTAGTTGTACACTATGCTTAGGAGGTAGTACACACATCAAAAGCATGAAGAAATTATAAAGAACTTAAGATTTGATCACTTGTAAGTGATTAGAAAAATAGTTATGAAGTAGGTTTTGATGATATGATGAAAATGATAATCTGTTCATATTATTGATGTTTGAAATCGTTTATATGTGTGAATGTTTAAAGAAATTGGATAAGAAATGATGAATTGTTGTTAGATGAATTGAATAAAATGTGATGATAATATGTTTGATGTTTAATTTTAAATACCACATGTTGATTAGTAGAAGGATTTGATGAACTATGTATGAATTTAGAAGATTGTACATGAATTAGTTGTACGTTATGCTTAAAAGGTGGTACGCACACCAATCGTATGATAAAATGTATATATTGTCGTCCGTATAGTCGATTATGATGTTACGGGTATATAATGATAAGTCGAAAGTTAAATTAAATGAACCGTTGACTTCTAAAAGTCAACTGGGTATAAGAAGAATGGTTAGACGTGTTATCATAATTGTAAGATTAGAGTAAGTTATACGGTGCGTGTTAGACTTATGTGTGTTTGATGCGATGACATGATGAATTACATGAGTGCAAATGGATATGGGTATGGCTATATGAGTTACGTTTGTTAGAAATGACTAATGATATGACCGTTAACATGTACAAATGAGTATGCTAATAAGAGCGTGATTTCGATGAAATGGAAGCATAGGAATCACGTCGAGACGAGCTCAAGCACGAGGTGTTAACGGGCCAAGAGGAGGCAAGAGATCGGGTACGAGCACGGACGCATAAGGTAAGTGATTCCGTAATCACTTCTTAGTTGTTTATGTAAAGTTATATGCAACTTAATTAAATATGATAATTGAGGTCAAATAGGAATGAATTGTATGATGTCGATGAAGTATTAAACGGATCTTAGTTTTGATCCGAGCAAGGTATGTGTGATTAAGAATTGTAGCTAAGTAGTAGGATTGGTTACTTATGTAAGAAATTCCTTTGTTGTTAAGGATAGAGCGAAATTGACAAAAACGCCCTTGATAGGTATATCGGGCAAACGACCTTAAATGTCTATTGGAAATAAGCGAATCGATTAGAGTAATGTTTTGGTCATGTGTGAAAGCGAAGAGTATGGTTTTGGTATGTCATAATCCATTTAATGCGCAAATACCCATAACGGGTCAAATAATTAGAAAATGATAATAAGCCGATAGGGCGCAAGATAAGAATTTCCTTAATCCGGATGTGGGATTTTAATTTCATATGATAGAATGTGAATTTACAAGCATGTAGGAAGAAACGGGAGTTTAAACGGGTAAACGGTTCAAAGGTTATTCGCGTTTTAGTGCGTACGAACGACAAAACAACACAGCAGAAAACTGATGTTTCTGGAGGCCGTCGCCGACGCCCCCTGGAAACACCATTTTTGCCAGACGCCTTAATTACCTGTCTACGGGTGTTTCTGGCTACGGGTATTTGCAAGGCCCGTCGCCGACGCCCTTAGGGCCGTCGGCGACGGCCTCCCCAAGTCTCGAAAGCTGAAATCTTGTTATTTAAGTTGATTTATGTATCGTGGGCTTCGGTTTGTTATCCGTGGACTACGGCGGGTTTTCTAAACTTGATTTTGATCGATCCTTAGATGTTTATGGGCTATAAATCAAAGTTTAAGTCTCATGTAGATAACGTATGAGTATGTAAGAGGTATGCAAGATGTTGTACGTGTATGTAGATGCGTATTTATGTATATATGAAGATACGTATGATAGCATGTATATATGTAAAGATGTAGGAAAGGTATGTATGTATGCATATGTGTATTTATGTATGTATGAAGATATGTACGAGTGTATGCATGTATGTAAAGATGTAGGAAAGGTATGCACGTATGCAGATGTGTATGTATGTATGTATGAAGATATGTACGAGTGTATGCATGTATGTAAAGCTGTAGGAAAGGTATGCACGTATGCAGATGTGTATGTATGTATGTATGAAGATATGTACGAGTGTATGCATGTATGTAAAGTTGTAGGAAAGGTATGTACGTATGCGGATGTGTATGTATGTATGTATAAAAATATGTATGAGTGTATGCATGTATGTAAAGCTGTAGGAAAGGTATGCACGTATGCAGATGTGTATGTATGTATGTATGAAGATATGTACGAGTGTATGCATGTATGTAAAGCTGTAGGGAAGGTATGTACGTATGCAGATGTGTATGTATGTATGTATGTATGTATGTATGTATAAAGATATGTACGAGTGTATGCATGTATGTAAAGATGTAGTAAAGGTATGTACGTATGTAGTTGTGTATGTATGTATGTATAAAGACATGTATGAGTGTATGCACGTATGTAAAGTTATAGGAAGGGTATGTACGTATGTAGATGTGTATGTAAGTAGGTATGTAAGTACGTATGTATGCATGAATTAGATACGTTGAGTGTTAACGTTATTAATGGTGTACCTTAAGAATGAAAAGAAATGCAGGTGCATTATTGAAGCCTCACCAAGAAATGGATACGCAGATGAAATGCTTAAAGTTTGAAAAATGACGAAATGTGAAGTGTACGTGAATGAATCTTGTTTATATAATGTGTGCTAATGTTATGAATGTATGTGGTGAGTGCAGGTTGTGCGGTTCATGGGCGATTATTACAAGGGGTAGAGATCGAAGACCGAGTCACAAGATAGATTATACGGGAATAATCGAGTATGTACTTTAGTAAACGGGAGTTATGCTTTTGTTTTGTAAAAGAGATATTTTTAAAACAAACTTTCAAGTAAGTCAAGACGTTGTTAATGAAAGAAATTTTATGGCACGAATTTCCGCTGCGACTTTTGTCAAATACCTGTTAGGGTCTTACAAGTTGGTATCAGAGCCCTGGTTCGAGAGAATCAAGTACAAGAGGATAGGTACTTGAACTCGAACCTGTGTGCTCTTATGACAAGAAACCCGTACAATCTGAGACTCGATCATGATCTAATGGTAGAAATAAAGGTAAGTATGTGCCTTAGTATGTATGTTTGAAGAAAACTAACAATATGTTATGTGTGAAGTAAGCATAATTGCTTGGAAAGAGATGATCCGTGAAAGCGGTCTAGAATCGGCATCAAGGCAAGTGATAAGACAAATGAACCCCAGGTACGTAAATTCAACGTGTGAGCGTATGAAGTGGTATAATTAAGCAAGCGAAAGAAAATTATAAATGGAATATAATAGTGACATGGCAATGAAGTTTTGAAAATGATACACGTGCCGAAACTTAATTCTTCGGACATAAGGTGTCGATTACACGAAGACACGAAACTAGTATGTGGAATGTGTACCTGGCCAGTACACAAGAAACATATGACGTTCGTGAGACCATGATAATTGATACAGGTATGTCCGTTAGAATTAAGTAGTAGGTGGACGTGAGGGTGAAGAGAAATGTAAGACTCTCAGGAATGAAAGTATGAATGCTATGTTAGAATCCGCGAGGCGGATTCGAAACATGAAAGAAGTTAAAGTATGAATGATGTGTTAGAATCCGCGAGATGGATTCGAAGCATGAAAGGAATAAAGTATGAATTACCTGTTTGAATTCGTGAGGCGGATTCAACACATGTAAGGAAGAAAAGGTACGAATGATATGTTTGAAGCCGATAGATGGATTCAAACATAGAAGGAATGAAGAGTATGGATGTTACGTTTAAATCCATGGGACAGATTTAAAACATAAAAAGGATGTAATGAATGCCTTTATAAGTAGGCATTATTATAGGTTTGAATATATATGTACGATGAACTGTTACTAACCGGTCAAGGAAATGAGAAGGTTACGTGGAAGTATGGCATGGAAAGTATAGATTTGTTTAGAAGAAGTCAATTGTATAAATACTTATGAATTGAGATAGGATGAATGCTTATAATTATGATGTGACCGTGAAGTCAAACATAGATATGTGTATAAACGGAAGTGAGAAAGGTTTCGGGGACGAAACCTTGTTTAAGGGGGGTAGACTTGTAACACCCCAAAACCCGAATGTTTATAATTATCGTGTGTCCCATATGACTTAGCATGAAATAAATGATTAGGCTATTTAACCTAGTTAAGTGTGTGGTTAGAAGTATGAAAAGACAAGAGTTTTGCCAATATTATGAGTAAGTAATAAACATGAGGGACCAAAGTTGAAAAAGGGGAAAGTTATGTTTAAAAACAAAACAAACACACACACGACACACACATCGTGTGTGTTCTAGATCGATCAGGGGAACTCCCCATGAACCAAACCCTAGTTCTAACATAATCATCAAATTGAGGAGTCAAACGAAGCTCAAATTCATAACCGAGCATAGATTAATGATCACCTTCACAAGGGGATCGCAAGGTATGTCTTAAAAGTTAGTTTGGTGATTATGCATGAAGCGAGTTATGATGTAAATCATGAATTTGTATGAAATTGAGTATGAGTATGTGTTAGAATCATCATTTGGAACATGGATTATGCATGAATTAGGTTAATTTGATGTTTAAGGGTGAAACCCACTAGTTATGGTGAGAATGATGATTTGAATCATCATCCATGTCTAATTCTTGTTGAATGTTGATGTATTTTGATTTGTATGATGGATTCTTGTTAGAGGAATTGAAAGAAATGTGATAGTAGTATGTTTGATGTTTATGCATGTATGATTCATGTTGATTAGAAGGAAGAAATTGATGAATTATGTATGAGATTTGAAGGATATGCATGAACTAGTTGTACACTATGCTTAGGAGGTAGTACACACATCAAAAGCATGAAGAAATTATAAAGAACTTAAGATTTGATCACTTGTAAGTGATTAGAAAAATAGTTATGAAGTAGGTTTTGATGATATGATGAAAATGATAATCTGTTCATATTATTGATGTTTGAAATCGTTTATATGTGTGAATGTTTAAAGAAATTGGATAAGAAATGATGAATTGTTGTTAGATGAATTGAATAAAATGTGATGATAATATGTTTGATGTTTAATTTTAAATACCACATGTTGATTAGTAGAAGGATTTGATGAACTATGTATGAATTTAGAAGATTGTACATGAATTAGTTGTACGTTATGCTTAAAAGGTGGTACGCACACCAATCGTATGATAAAATGTATATATTGTCGTCCGTATAGTCGATTATGATGTTACGGGTATATAATGATAAGTCAAAAGTTAAATTAAATGAACCGTTGACTTCTAAAAGTCAACTGGGTATAAGAAGAATGGTTAGACGTGTTGTCATAATTGTAAGATTAGAGTAAGTTATACGGTGCGTGTTAGACTTATGTGTGTTTGATGCGATGACATGATGAATTACATGAGTGCAAATGGATATGGGTATGGCTATATGAGTTACGTTTGTTAGAAATGACTAATGATATGACCGTTAACATGTACAAATGAGTATGCTAATAAGAGCGTGATTTCGATGAAATGGAAGCATAGGAATCACGTCGAGACGAGCTCAAGCACGAGGTGTTAACGGGCCAAGAGGAGGCAAGAGATCGGGTACGAGCACGGACGCATAAGGTAAGTGATTCCGTAATCACTTCTTAGTTGTTTATGTAAAGTTATATGCAACTTAATTAAATATGATAATTGAGGTCAAATAGGAATGAATTGTATGATGTCGATGAAGTATTAAACGGATCTTAGTTTTGATCCGAGCAAGGTATGTGTGATTAAGAATTGTAGCTAAGTAGTAGGATTGGTTACTTATGTAAGGAATTCCTTTGTTGTTAAGGATAGAGCGAAATTGACAAAAACGCCCTTGATAGGTATATCGGGCAAACGACCTTAAATGTCTATTGGAAATAAGCGAATCGATTAGAGTAATGTTTTGGTCATGTGTGAAAGCGAAGAGTATGGTTTTGGTATGTCATAATCCATTTAATGCGCAAATACCCATAACGGGTCAAATAATTAGAAAATGATAATAAGCCGATAGGGCGCAAGATAAGAATTTCCTTAATCCGGATGTGGGATTTTAATTTCATATGATAGAATGTGAATTTACAAGCATGTAGGAAGAAACGGGAGGTTAAACGGGTAAACGGTTCAAAGGTTATTTGCGTTTTAGTGCGTACGAACGACAAAACAACACAGCAGAAAACTGATGTTTCTGGAGGCCGTCGCCGACGCCCTAGGGGCCGTCGCCGACGCCCCCTGGAAACACCATTTTTGCCAGACGCCTTAATTACCTGTCTACGGGTGTTTCTGGCTACGGGTATTTGCAAGGCCCGTCGCCGACGCCCCTAGGGCCGTCGGCGATGGCCTCCCCAAGTCTCGAAAGCTGAAATCTTGTTATTTAAGTTGATTTATGTATCGTGGGCTTCGGTTTGTTATCCGTGGACTACGGCGGGTTTTCTAAACTTGATTTTGATCGATCCTTAGATGTTTATGGGCTATAAATCAAAGTTTAAGTCTCATGTAGATAACGTATGAGTATGTAAGAGGTATGCAAGATGTTGTACGTGTATGTAGATGCGTATTTATGTATATATGAAGATACGTATGATAGCATGTATATATGTAAAGATGTAGGAAAGGTATGTATGTATGCATATGTGTATTTATGTATGTATGAAGATATGTACGAGTGTATGCATGTATGTAAAGATGTAGGGAAGGTATGCACGTATGCAGATGTGTATGTATGTATGTATGAAGATATGTACGAGTGTATGCATGTATGTAAAGCTGTAGGAAAGGTATGCACGTATGCAGATGTGTATGTATGTATGTATGAAGATATGTACGAGTGTATGCATGTATGTAAAGCTGTAGGAAAGGTATGTACGTATGCGGATGTGTATGTATGTATGTATAAAAATATGTATGAGTGTATGCATGTATGTAAAGCTGTAGGAAAGGTATGCACGTATGCAGATGTGTATGTATGTATGTATGAAGATATGTACGAGTGTATGCATGTATGTAAAGCTGTAGGGAAGGTATGTACGTATGCAGATGTGTATGTATGTATGTATGTATAAAGATATGTACGAGTGTATGCATGTATGTAAAGATGTAGTAAAGGTATGTACGTATGTAGTTGTGTATGTATGTATGTATAAAGACATGTATGAGTGTATGCACGTATGTAAAGTTATAGGAAGGGTATGTACGTATGTAGATGTGTATGTAAGTAGGTATGTAAGTACGTATGTATGCATGAATTAGATACGTTGAGTGTTAACGTTATTAATGGTGTACCTTAAGAATGAAAAGAAATGCAGGTGCATTATTGAAGCCTCACCAAGAAATGGATACGCAGATGAAATGCTTAAAGTTTGAAAAATGACGAAATGTGAAGTGTACGTGAATGAATCTTGTTTATATAATGTGTGCTAATGTTATGAATGTATGTGGTGAGTGCAGGTTGTGCGGTTCATGGGCGATTATTACAAGGGGTAGAGATCGAAGACCGAGTCACAAGATAGATTGTACGGGAATAATCGAGTATGTACTTTAGTAAACGGGAGTTATGCTTTTGTTTTGTAAAAGAGATATTTTTAAAACAAACTTTCAAGTAAGTCAAGACGTTGTTAATGAAAGAAATTTTATGGCACGAATTTCCGCTGCGACTTTTGTCAAATACCTGTTAGGGTCTTACAAGTTGGTATCAGAGCCCTGGTTCGAGAGAATCAAGTACAAGAGGATAGGTACTTGAACTCGAACCTGTGTGCTCTTATGACAAGAAACCCGTACAATCTGAGACTCGATCATGATCTAATGGTAGAAATAAAGGTAAGTATGTGCCTTAGTATGTATGTTTGAAGAAAACTAACAATATGTTATGTGTGAAGTAAGCATAATTGCTTGGAAAGAGATGATCCGTGAAAGCGGTCTAGAATCGGCATCAAGGCAAGTGATAAGACAAATGAACCCCAGGTACGTAAATTCAACGTGTGAGCGTATGAAGTGGTATAATTAAGCAAGCGAAAGAAAATTATAAATGGAATATAATAGTGACATGGCAATGAAGTTTTGAAAATGATACACGTGCCGAAACTTAATTCTTCGGACATAAGGTGTCGATTACACGAAGACACGAAACTAGTATGTGGAATGTGTACCTGGCCAGTACACAAGAAACATATGACGTTCGTGAGACCATGATAATTGATACAGGTATGTCCGTTAGAATTAAGTAGTAGGTGGACGTGAGGGTGAAGAGAAATGTAAGACTCTCAGGAATGAAAGTATGAATGCTATGTTAGAATCCGCGAGGCGGATTCGAAACATGAAAGAAGTTAAAGTATGAATGATGTGTTAGAATCCGCGAGATGGATTCGAAGCATGAAAGGAATAAAGTATGAATTACCTGTTTGAATTCGTGAGGCGGATTCAACACATGTAAGGAAGAAAAGGTACGAATGATATGTTTGAAGCCGATAGATGGATTCAAACATAGAAGGAATGAAGAGTATGGATGTTACGTTTAAATCCATGGGACAGATTTAAAACATAAAAAGGATGTAATGAATGCCTTTATAAGTAGGCATTATTATAGGTTTGAATATATATGTACGATGAACTGTTACTAACCGGTCAAGGAAATGAGAAGGTTACGTGGAAGTATGGCATGGAAAGTATAGATTTGTTTAGAAGAAGTCAATTGTATAAATACTTATGAATTGAGATAGGATGAATGCTTATAATTATGATGTGACCGTGAAGTCAAACATAGATATGTGTATAAACGGAAGTGAGAAAGGTTTCGGGGACGAAACCTTGTTTAAGGGGGGTAGACTTGTAACACCCCAAAACCCGAATGTTTATAATTATCGTGTGTCCCATATGACTTAGCATGAAATAAATGATTAGGCTATTTAACCTAGTTAAGTGTGTGGTTAGAAGTATGAAAAGACAAGAGTTTTGCCAATATTATGAGTAAGTAATAAACATGAGGGACCAAAGTTGAAAAAGGGGAAAGTTATGTTTAAAAACAAAACAAACACACACACGACACACACATCGTGTGTGTTCTAGATCGATCAGGGGAACTCCCCATGAACCAAACCCTAGTTCTAACATAATCATCAAATTGAGGAGTCAAACGAAGCTCAAATTCATAACCGAGCATAGATTAATGATCACCTTCACAAGGGGATCGCAAGGTATGTCTTAAAAGTTAGTTTGGTGATTATGCATGAAGCGAGTTATGATGTAAATCATGAATTTGTATGAAATTGAGTATGAGTATGTGTTAGAATCATCATTTGGAACATGGATTATGCATGAATTAGGTTAATTTGATGTTTAAGGGTGAAACCCACTAGTTATGGTGAGAATGATGATTTGAATCATCATCCATGTCTAATTCTTGTTGAATGTTGATGTATTTTGATTTGTATGATGGATTCTTGTTAGAGGAATTGAAAGAAATGTGATAGTAGTATGTTTGATGTTTATGCATGTATGATTCATGTTGATTAGAAGGAAGAAATTGATGAATTATGTATGAGATTTGAAGGATATGCATGAACTAGTTGTACACTATGCTTAGGAGGTAGTACACACATCAAAAGCATGAAGAAATTATAAAGAACTTAAGATTTGATCACTTGTAAGTGATTAGAAAAATAGTTATGAAGTAGGTTTTGATGATATGATGAAAATGATAATCTGTTCATATTATTGATGTTTGAAATCGTTTATATGTGTGAATGTTTAAAGAAATTGGATAAGAAATGATGAATTGTTGTTAGATGAATTGAATAAAATGTGATGATAATATGTTTGATGTTTAATTTTAAATACCACATGTTGATTAGTAGAAGGATTTGATGAACTATGTATGAATTTAGAAGATTGTACATGAATTAGTTGTACGTTATGCTTAAAAGGTGGTACGCACACCAATCGTATGATAAAATGTATATATTGTCGTCCGTATAGTCGATTATGATGTTACGGGTATATAATGATAAGTCGAAAGTTAAATTAAATGAACCGTTGACTTCTAAAAGTCAACTGGGTATAAGAAGAATGGTTAGACGTGTTGTCATAATTGTAAGATTAGAGTAAGTTATACGGTGCGTGTTAGACTTATGTGTGTTTGATGCGATGACATGATGAATTACATGAGTGCAAATGGATATGGGTATGGCTATATGAGTTACGTTTGTTAGAAATGACTAATGATATGACCGTTAACATGTACAAATGAGTATGCTAATAAGAGCGTGATTTCGATGAAATGGAAGCATAGGAATCACGTCGAGACGAGCTCAAGCACGAGGTGTTAACGGGCCAAGAGGAGGCAAGAGATCGGGTACGAGCACGGACGCATAAGGTAAGTGATTCCGTAATCACTTCTTAGTTGTTTATGTAAAGTTATATGCAACTTAATGAAATATGATAATTGAGGTCAAATAGGAATGAATTGTATGATGTCGATGAAGTATTAAACGGATCTTAGTTTTGATCCGAGCAAGGTATGTGTGATTAAGAATTGTAGCTAAGTAGTAGGATTGGTTACTTATGTAAGGAATTCCTTTGTTGTTAAGGATAGAGCGAAATTGACAAAAACGCCCTTGATAGGTATATCGGGCAAACGACCTTAAATGTCTATTGGAAATAAGCGAATCGATTAGAGTAATGTTTTGGTCATGTGTGAAAGCGAAGAGTATGGTTTTGGTATGTCATAATCCATTTAATGCGCAAATACCCATAACGGGTCAAATAATTAGAAAATGATAATAAGCCGATAGGGCGCAAGATAAGAATTTCCTTAATCCGGATGTGGGATTTTAATTTCATATGATAGAATGTGAATTTACAAGCATGTAGGAAGAAACGGGAGGTTAAACGGGTAAACGGTTCAAAGGTTATTCGCGTTTTAGTGCGTACGAACGACAAAACAACACAGCAGAAAACTGATGTTTCTGGAGGCCGTCGCCGACGCCCTAGGGGCCGTCGCCGACGCCCCCTGGAAACACCATTTTTGCCAGACGCCTTAATTACCTGTCTACGGGTGTTTCTGGCTACGGGTATTTGCAAGGCCCGTCGCCGACGCCCCTAGGGCCGTCGGCGACGGCCTCCCCAAGTCTCGAAAGCTGAAATCTTGTTATTTAAGTTGATTTATGTATCGTGGGCTTCGGTTTGTTATCCGTGGACTACGACGGGTTTTCTAAACTTGATTTTGATCGATCCTTAGATGTTTATGGGCTATAAATCAAAGTTTAAGTCTCATGTAGATAACGTATGAGTATGTAAGAGGTATGCAAGATGTTGTACGTGTATGTAGATGCGTATTTATGTATATATGAAGATACGTATGATAGCATGTATATATGTAAAGATGTAGGAAAGGTATGTATGTATGCATATGTGTATTTATGTATGTATGAAGATATGTACGAGTGTATGCATGTATGTAAAGATGTAGGGAAGGTATGCACGTATGCACGTATGCAGATGTGTATGTATGTATGTATGAAGATATGTACGAGTGTATGCATGTATGTAAAGTTGTAGGAAAGGTATGCACGTATGCAGATGTGTATGTATGTATGTATGAAGATATGTACGAGTGTATGCATGTATGTAAAGCTGTAGGAAAGGTATGTACGTATGCGGATGTGTATGTATGTATGTATAAAAATATGTATGAGTGTATGCATGTATGTAAAGCTGTAGGAAAGGTATGCACGTATGCAGATGTGTATGTATGTATGTATGAAGATATGTACGAGTGTATGCATGTATGTAAAGTTGTAGGGAAGGTATGTACGTATGCAGATGTGTATGTATGTATGTATAAAGATATGTACGAGTGTATGCATGTATGTAAAGATGTAGTAAAGGTATGTACGTATGTAGTTGTGTATGTATGTATGTATAAAGACATGTATGAGTGTATGCACGTATGTAAAGTTATAGGAAGGGTATGTACGTATGTAGATGTGTATGTAAGTAGGTATGTAAGTACGTATGTATGCATGAATTAGATACGTTGAGTGTTAACGTTATTAATGGTGTACCTTAAGAATGAAAAGAAATGCAGGTGCATTATTGAAGCCTCACCAAGAAATGGATACGCAGATGAAATGCTTAAAGTTTGAAAAATGACGAAATGTGAAGTGTACGTGAATGAATCTTGTTTATATAATGTGTGCTAATGTTATGAATGTATGTGGTCAGTGCAGGTTGTGCGGTTCATGGGCGATTATTACAAGGGGTAGAGATCGAAGACCGAGTCACAAGATAGATTGTACGGGAATAATCGAGTATGTACTTTAGTAAATGGGAGTTATGCTTTTGTTTTGTAAAAGAGATATTTTTAAAACAAACTTTCAAGTAAGTCAAGACGTTGTTAATGAAAGAAATTTTATGGCACGAATTTCCGCTGCGACTTTTGTCAAATACCTGTTAGGGTCTTACAAAGCGTCAGAGGTACCTTGGTCACTCATACTGCGAATCTTAAAAATCAACAAAATACAGAAAATCATAATATACATGTTTACACAGAATAACACATAAATTATAGATATTTCCTAACACAATTGTTTAAAATTTTGGTAAAAAAACACCTAAATGGCTTAAACCAGTGACTCTGATACCACCTTATGTCGCAACCCCCGACCCCACCCCGAGAGCGGCAGCCGCGAGCACGAGCCGGTGGTATCGGTGTTTATTAATTTGGCAGCGGAAATGAGACATCAGGACCGTAGTTAGGAAAAAAATTTCAGAGTTTCAAAACACCAAACTTTTATATTAAACAAATGAGATAAACACCCACATTTCATTTATAATATCTTATAGGAATAAACCCTAGTTGCTGAAAACATAATTTTGTCATTTATTTAGGTAACTTTATAGCCACTTTCTTTAAGCCTTTAAGCTTCATAGCTGGCTTCTAATAGCCTTCACATCAACTTACCTGAAACATGTTTCAAAAATATTTTATCAGCAAGAAATATTGCCCAGTACATTCCAGTTTATAAAAAGACACATTGTTATTACTTCATAATATTAAGAGCGATTATAATGTTTATATCTACCCAATTACTCATTCAGTATTTATCACGTTGGCAGTTACAATGACCGTGGTCATATTACTATTGGCTAACTCTTTGTCCAATAGTAACGCTTGCTTAGTAGTGTATACAAAACCCCACATACCGGCAGTAATTGTAGAATACAAAGACTTAATCACTGTAAGTATAACTGAAAAACATTTAGGGTTTTGTAAAGTATTTTAAATAATGGCTCACAAATGGTGAGAAAAAGAGAATGACTCACATTGTAAACTTAGGTTTTTCTATGGGCTTCCTGGAACTATTTTCTGTAAATTTTCTTGAGTGCGTATTAAAATATACAATGCACGCGCATTAGTACAATAACCCAAATTCAACTTTATCAATACGTCACGAGACAGAACCCCAACGTACTTAGTCAGGCAGAGCCTTGACATGCGTTGCTGGGTTCTAGATCAATCGGACAGGGTATCAAATCAGTGATCATGGGTTAAAATACTTACAACGGGACATAGCTTCGTGATTTAGAGGGGGTATTTTGGCTGCTATTTTTGGATTATATGTGTTGAGAGAGAAAAGAAATTCGAACGAGATTGAATTGCAGCTGAACTGCTCTATTTATACTTGTTTCAAGAGTCTCTCGCGCCCGTGACTAGCTCAAGGGGGTCATTTCATGCCCCGCGAGGGCACCCTAGCTACGGCTAGGGTTGCCTAGTCAACGTTTAGGTGTGACACGTGGGTGACATGTGTCACATAAAGTGTCCGGAAAGAAACACTGGGTCGCGCCCCGCGATCGAGTTCCTTCATGCCTGTCGCGGCCCGCGACAGGTATAAAAATCTTGATTTTTAAATTTTTTTTTATCAAATTTAACGTTACGCGTGTTAGGTTTTTCGATTACGGAGTGTTATAGGGTGTTTTGGAGGGTTGTAATATCAGTGTTTATTAATTTGGCAGCGGAAATGAGACATCAGCACCGTAGTTAGGAAATAAATTTCAGAATTTCAAAATACCAAACTTTTATATTAAACAAATGGGATAAACACCCACATTTCATTTATAATATCTTTATAGGGATAAACCCTAGTTGCTGAAAACATAATTTAGTCGTTTATTTGGGTAACTTTATAGCCACTTTCTTTAAGCTTTCAGTGCTCCATAGGTGACTTCTAATAGCTTTCACATCAAGTTACCTGAAACATGTTTTAAAAATATTTTATCAGCAAGAAATACTAGCGAGTACATTCCATTTTATACAAACATAAAGTTATATTTTACAGCATCAAGAGTTTTTACATTTGTTTATATCTACCAATTTCTCAAAACAGTATTGCTACTGGTGCACCATTGTCCCCCGTGCTCGTGGTCGTGATAATATTGGCTAACCCTTTGTCCAATAGTAACGAGTGTCAAGTAATGTATACAAAACCCCACATACCGATGATAATTATAGAATTAAAAAACTTAACCACTGTAAATATAATTGATAAACATTTAGGGTTTTGTAAAACATTTTAAATATGATTGTATCACAAAATGTGACAAAAGAAGAATGACTCACAAACTGTGAGAAAAAGATAATGACTCACATTGTAAACTTATGTTTTTCTACGGGCTTCCTGGAAATATTGTCGTTAAATTTTCTTGAGTGCCTATTATAAATATACAATGCACGTGCATTACTATAATAACCCAAATCACTTTTGCTATACATCACGAGACAGAACCCCAACATACTTAGTCAGGCTGAGCCTTGACATGCGTTGCTGGGTTCTAGATCAATCGGGTAGGGTAACAAATTAGTGATCGGGGGTTAAAATACTTACAACGGGGGAGAGCTTCGTGATTTAGGAGGTATTTTAACTGATAATTTCGTGTGAAAGCATAGAGAGAAAGAAAGATTTGAGCGAGGGTGAAAGGCTGAATGTCTGCTCAATTTATACAAGTTTCGGGGGTCTCTCGCGCCCCGCGACCCCCTCCCCTTTTTCCTGACACGCCCCGCTAGGGCACCCTAGCTATGGCTAGGGTTGCTTGATAACTAACCTAGACCTGCCACGTGTCTGACGCGTGGCGCAAAGGGTGTCCGGCAAACAATCGGCCGTCGCGCCCCGCGACCGACCTCCACAAAACCTATCGCGGCCCGCGATAGGTGTATATTTCTTGATTTTTTTGTGACAGCCCGAATCTCTAAGGTTAACGTTTCTTAAACTTCACAATCTTTGGCGTTGGATTACACGTGTACATCACTGAATATTTATGTGTGCATGCTATCTATACATGAAGTCGTTAAACGTGTTATATGTGCTAAACGTGTCATATGTGTTTAAATACTTAGGTCGCAACGGCATATTCGTACGTACGTAGTAGAGTAAATAATGTAATGAGTCTTGTCTAATTTCTCACTTGGGCCGCGAACATGTTTAATCTTCACCATATTAGTTTGGGCTCGGCCCATACTTCTTGAAGCCCGCATATCTTTGGGCCGCTAGACAAACATTAGTGACTTAATACATTGGGCCGCACCCTCTCCACTTGTGTTTAATAATTGAGTTGGGTGGCCCAAGCTGCAAACCCTTTAATATATGGATTATATATGGTCGTTACCCCATAATCCTCTCATGCGCACACAAGATCACCAAGATAACAAACCCTACCCTTCCCTGATTTGCGACGGCAGGCATACACCCCCCCGGTGAAGCTGTACGTCGGGTTCTTAACTCATTCGGTTAGTATAACCTTTCTTTACGTTTTGAATCAAAACCCCTCGTCAAGTATGTGTTACGCGTATTGATTGTTATGTTCAAAGCATGTTTGTGTGATGATTTGTGTATTATCGTCTGCATGATATGGGGGTCTGATGCGCGGTCAAAAACCGGTGCCTTATTATGCTTAACTTAATGTTTTTACATATGTTTAATCTCGAATAGCCTACTTGTAAAAGGAATTATGTTTTGTAGGTCTTGTGAAGATTAAGGAGCTAATTGGGAGCTTTACGGGTCACCGGGATCAAACATCATCAACCGGGGATGAAAAATGACAAAGACCGGGTTAACCACGAAGATTGGATGTGCTTTAGGGAATTTTAATGGAGTTAACATGAAGACATTGGAAGATATTATGATATAGGCCGGAATTACGAGCACGTGGGCGAAAACGGTGCGTAAAACGGAGCTATAACGAAGAAGTTATGAAGAAAACAGTTTCGGACAAAACCGCAAAATCTAGAGGTCGTCGGCGACGGGCAGGGACCCCGTCGGCGACGGGCACCAGAAAACCATTCCGGGAATTTATTTCTTGGATGCTTTTTAATGATTGGGGGCTTGACTTTTGAAGTAAATACGGGTTTTTGGTCAATTGTGAGGCCAAGAACATCTAAGTGCAGACTTGTGTGAACAACAAAGCTAGCCAAAAACTCCTCTAGCATCTAAGTCTCATTCCAAGAAGTCCAACATCAAGCCAACCAAAAATGCTTGGAGATGTGAATGCTCTAACTTCCTCCATGGTTATAAAAGGGAATCATCATCAAAGAAGAAGACACCTCCATATCCAAGTTCAAGTCCAGAAATCCATTCTTACGTAGTTGCAATTTTCGCAATTACATTCTACAAACCTTCATCTTACATCAAGAGTATTCATCATTTTCCATTCTTCAAGCTCCAAGATGACTTCCGGCAAGTTTCATTCTTCCGGTGATCAAGCTTCTTCAACCGTGAGCGGCTAATCATCTCGGTTTCACCCCGGTGTAGGTAGTTGTTTAATTTATGGTTTTGAATTGTTCTTGCTTCACTTTGTGACAATTTGTGTATGATTTTAGAAACCTTTGACAATAGCTTGCATTTGTTTCGTATTCATAAATTGTCGAGCGATGTTAAAAGTTATGACTTTATGAAATGGTTATGTGTAATATGCGTTGTCTTGGTTAGGATTTACTTGTGTTGATTACAAAGTGTATTCTTGTCCGTTCATTGAAACGTTGATAGTTATTAGCACCTAAGTCACGGTACACTAAATCCGTTAATTGTATGCATTTGAGTTGAAGTCTAAAACTTGTAGAAACCATAAGTTAGCAATTACCGAAACCGGGTGTGATTCCTTTTACTTATTATTGTCTAGTAACCAAACTTTTATTATAATTATCAATTAGTAGTTGTTATCCAATTAAACCAATTCATTTAGATAAATTCCTTGCTTCCATCAAAAACACAATTACAAGAATATCATAGCAAGCTTCATAATTTGTGACAATCGTTCTAGTTCTAATAAATCCATTCGCAAACCACATACTCTTCGTGGATCGACCCCTTGCTACCACTAGCTATTTGTTAAGGGTAATTTAGGCATATAAATATTATCTTTGACCGGAGCGCGACAATCCGATCAAATTTTGGCGCCGCTGCCGGGGAGTTAGTGCGCTTTGTGTTTGGATAATTTTCAGAATTTTTGTAATAAATTTTCAGAATTTTTGTGATTAAAGTGCTTTGTTCTTTTTATTTTTCTATATTTTCTTGTTATACGGGTGTGTTACTTGTGCAGATTATACTTACAAGTAGTGCATGCATACAAGGAATTCCGGTAGAACCTCACCACTAGTGTTCGAACCGGAGGTTGAGCATTTAGTTCGAAGAAACTTAGCCACTCGGTTAGAGGCAACACTTGCTTCTAATCAACCCAACACCAATTCACAACTTACACCATCCATTGAAACCAATTCAATGGCAAACCAAAATTCCAACCAAAACCAAAATCCACACCAATTTCAATACCAAAGCAATTTCAATCCCGCTCCAAATATTCAACCTATGCCTCAAGAACAAACGGGTGGTAACAACAATACCGGACCACCCACACCACCTTTCCAAAACCAAAATCCCAACAACAACCAAAGAACACCCCAACAACAAAACCTTCATCAACAAGCGTATCGTGGCAATCCCGCGAACGAAGACCCATTTTTCAACTTAGACGATTTGAGGAACGCCATTCCCAATGACGAACCTTATAGTGTTCCCGGTTATCAATCACCGGAGCATGTGAGTGTTCATACGGAGAATTCAGATGACGGGGGTTACTATGATGATCGGTTCTATAATGACGGAGATTGGGGAGGTGAAGAGTTTGACTATCAAAATGCCAATCATGTGGGGAGGAATGATGGTTATGGGAATAACCGCCAACCACGAAACAACAATAACAACAATGGTAATCCTAACCGGATTCCTCGTTTCGTGGGGGGAGGTTATCAAATGGGGGACCAAGGTGGAAATCGAAGAGATGATAGAAGAGGTGATAGAAGAGGTGATAGAAGGGATAATCGAAGACCGGTCAACCAAGAAGTTAATGGTCCACAACATCATCAACAACCTCTAAGGGGAGTAAATGACCGTTTTCGACCGGTAGTTACCGACAATGATTCTCCTATTGTGTGCGAAAGAAGGATGTTTGATTGCAAGCCTCACTACATCAATATACTTCCCCATTTCAATGGGAGGTCTAATGATGAGCCGTACACACACTTGACTGAATTTTCATCCATATGTAATACTATCGGTGGGCACAATTTTGCATTGGAGGAGGTTAAGCTTCGATTGTTCCAATTTTCATTAAAAGACAAGGCAAAGCAATGGTTTCTCACACTTCCCGCGAATAGCATCCGAACATGGGAAGAAATGCAACAAGTCTTTCTAGATGAATATTATTCAATGGCAAAGACCGATGATGCACGAAATGAAATAAGGTCATTTCAGCAACTATCGAGTGAACCGTTACATGAAGCATTCACTCGATTCAAAGAATTGATGCGGAATTGCCCACATCACCAAATAGAAAAGTGGGAATTGGTGAAGTGCTTTGTACGTGGGTTAGATGACGCAACATGGAATCGCCTCGAGTCAACGAGCAACGGGACTCTTTTGAGCAATCATGAAGATGACGATTGGGAATTTCTTGAGCGAATGAGCAAAAGGTCAAAGGAAAAGGAATCGGCCGATAGAGCAAAGAAACATCCCGTTTCCCATTCAATTCCCGATTTTGATTCTAAGGATATGATTTCTACCTTAGAACGGGAATTGGCTCGTATGAAAAAGAAAGAGGTGAATGCGGTCCAATTCGTGGTGTGTGAAGATTGTGGAGAAATTGGCCATAGGGCCGATCAATGTCCAACGGGACCAAATGAGTACACCGAGGAGGTCAATCAAGTGTTCGGGGACAGAAAAAATAATGACATGAATTCGAACACTTACCACCCGGGTTTGAGAAACCATCCCAACTTCCGATATGGGAATGCCGCAAATCAAATGAACCCGAATTTTCAACCGGGTAATCAAAGCGGGTCATCATATCCAAATCGCCAAGGTGGTGACCAAGGGGGTTATCAACGTCCTTACAACCAAGGATACCAAGGTAGAGATAATAATTATCAAAGTGGGTATCAAAGAAATTACAACAACCAAGGCAGTAATGAAAGTGGGTCAAACAACCAAGGAGGTGGCAATGATTTGAATACAAAGATGGATGCCGTGCTTTTGATGATGCAAGAGTCCAAGAAGGAGAAAGAGATTCTGGAAAAGGCACATGAGCTATTGGCAAAACAAGTAGGCCAACTCGCGGAGGAAATGGCTCAAGTTAGAGGAAGCTCGGGAAGGCTTCCAAGTGACACCACAATGAACCCGAAGCATCAAGGTTCTAGCACAAGCAACTTGAGGAATGCACGCATTAGCGCGGTAAGTATTCTTTTAAATGATGAAGTTTGTAGTGTTGAAAGCATTCCACCACCACAATTCGTTGATGGTGTAGTGGAAAATATAAATGATGAGCCGGAAATTGAAAATGAACAAGAAACGACTTCACAAAGTAAAATTGAAAATGTAACTAAAAAATCTTTTTGTGAAAATTGTTTAAATCAACTTAACCCGATTAATGCATCAAAATTTGAAGAACGGTGCCTACCGAAGGACGAGGGGTGGGAAAATTTTAAACAAGCAAAAATTAATTTACCGTTACTCGATGACATTAAAAAGGTTCCGGCTCATGTGGAATGCTTAAAGGAGCTAAGCATCGAAAAACGGCACAACAAATTACCCGAATCGGTTGATTTGATATCTAATGTGAGTGCCGTTTTATCGAGCGCCCTTCCCCAAAAAGCTCAAGATCCGGGAGATCCTCTTATTACAATTCAAATTGGAACATTTAAAATTGAGAGGGCACTCCTAGATCTTGGAGCTTGTGTGAGCATCTTGCCCGGGAGTTTGTATGACCAATATGATTTTGATCCATTGAAAAAATTTGATACTCCCGTAGTATTGGCCGATCAAACTCCCACGCATCCAAGGGGGATGGTGGAAGATGTGATTGTGAAGGTGGAAGATTGCTACTACCCAGTTGACTTTTTGGTAGTAGACTATATTGGGTGTGTTAAGGACACCCAGCCGACAGTCATATTGGGTAGACCGTTCCTTGCAACAGCTAATGCCATAATAAATTGTGCAACGGAAACGGTAAGCATGAAGTTTGGGGACCGGGAATTAAATTTAAATGTTTTTCCAAAATTTACTAACCCACTCGGTGAGGATATGTGTTCCAAGAAGGACATGAATCCAAACAAAAAGGTATGTGCTATGGTTGGTAGGTTTGGAGAAACAAAGAAGAAGACGGTCAAGAAGAAGAAGGCGATAAAGTCACCTCTAGAAAAGAAGAAGGAAGAGGAGGTGAGGAAATTTGGACCATTTGGCAACAAATGGTATGAATCACCGGTGGGTGAGTTTGAGGAGTTTGTAGGCGGCAAGCATGCCATTCGACCACCATGAGGTATAAATAAATGAACGTTGTGGGTGTGTTCCCTATATAACCCTCACGAGATCTCTCGTCCTCCCAAGCTATTGGGAGGTTTAAAAAGGACTTGTAACATTCTAGTTAAAATTGTGTATAGTTTTAATTTTTTTGTGTAATTTAGATATAATCGTTTTCGTTTATGCTAACTCCTTCGATTGTGTGAAGTCCGGATATCCCGAACGACTCTTGAAGACATAAGGTATGTTTTAGATTTCGTTTTGTGCATTGAGGATAATACACGGTTATTTTAGGGGGTGGTAGAATCGTTACGATTTTTCGTAATAATTTTTTACTTATAATAAAAATCACAAAAAGATTTTTAATATTTTTTAGGATTTTTTTTATAAACATAGTCCCTTTATTAAAAGTGCTTATTTTTAAACATAGTTTTCATAAAAAAAAAAAAAAAAAAAAATTGAAAAATTGGGCAGCCGTCGGCGACGGGCTACCAAAACTAGCCGTCGCCCACAAAAGCCCGTAACCAGGGGCTTAAGCCGTCGGAAGAATTTGCTCAAACCACAAGCCGTCGGCGACGGGATATCAGCCGTCGGCGACGGGCTTGTTTTTTTTTTTCAAAAAAAAAAAAAAATTAAAAAAAAAAAAGTTTTTAATTAGAAAAAAAATGTTTTTAATAAAAAAAAATTGTTTTTATAAAAAAAAAAAATTAGTAAAAAAAAAAAAACATTTAAAAAAAAAATTAGTAAAAAAAAAATATTGTTTTTAATAATAAAAAAAAATATATTTTCGTTAAAAAAAAAAAAATTCTCTAAGAACACAAAACCTTCAAACCTTCATAACTTATTCAATCCTCCACCAAATCAACTGATTTTTGAGTCCATTTTGAGTATTTTTTCGAGAGGAACAAAACCCCAAACACGATTTTCATCAATTCTTGTTAGTTTGCAAGATCTTAAGACGTGTAAATTCGGGTTTTTAAAGGGAGTTCATCAAGTTTCTTGTTTTTCATCTTTTTCTTAGTTCCTGGTATCTACAATATCAAAGGTATGGTATGTTTTGTGTTGTTTATTTTGTTTATTTTGTGTGTTTTATTTTTATTTTGTCTTTTATTTATTTTTCCACATAAACGAAGGTAAAATAATGCATGGCTTGGTAATATTTTCATAAAAATGGTAGAACTAGGTAACTAACAAATTTTGATGGTTGTGAGAAGCATGCTTCTACACAAGGGTTAGAATTTGTAGGTACATCATGTTCATGAGACAACCGTTTTTATGAAGAGAAGAAGGAGATATGGACATCAAGCAACAAAATCAGGTGCATGCGTTTCCATTTTACCTTGCTTATTAATAATAAGTGGATTGTTTATTAAATGTTTGAAAGCCGGGGTGAACTTTGGGAGGGTTAGCCGTGTCACATCCCTTGTGCGTTTTAAAACTCTAGTTCTTACACATTGAGGACAATGTTTACCTCAAGTGTGGGGATGGGGGAGTAGTAAAAGTTTTAGATTTTGACCCGTTCATTTAAATACTATACATTGAGGACAATGTTTACCTCAAGTGTGGGGACGGGGGAAAATTTCAAAAAAATTTCAAATGTTTCTTGTTTCAAAAGCAATAAGTCAACAAGGGATGGCACAACCCATTTGGTCTTTTGTCATGGTTAAGTTCAAGCTATGTAGCATGAAGGGTATTTAACGGGTGGTTATTTGGGAATAATTCGCCTAAGGAACTAGCTTTTGATGCATATCACATATCATACCCTTATACGTGAGGTTTTGAGCCACTTCTATATCATAAAAATTACATGTTTCATTGTTGAGTGGACCATTAATCACGTATTGTAGAACTTGCATCTTTTGATACGTTTGAAACCATAGACCGAATACAAGCACGAGAATGATTAAGGCATTAGGTGAACCTTTTCCTTTTTACACCATTCATATATCCGTACCCGAAATCTATCCCTTAGTTGCCAACTTTGAGCCTAAACCTTTCATTTGACCACCCACTTAGCCAACAACCATAAGCCTTTTTGTTTAAGCCCGTGTGATGGAAATTCGATTATTGAGCAAAGTTTGTATAGTTCTATTTATTTGTTATAAAAAAAAAAGCTATGAAAAAGATGAGAAAAACATTGAGAAAATAACAAAAATATGTGTTTCTAGTTGTTGAATAAAAGGTGAAAATCATTGCCTTATAGTTGATGTTTATAGTTTACTTGAGTTGCATTGTAATAAAAATCGAATTTTTCATCACCTAAGCCACTTAAAAATATCCTATTTCCTACCCTTAACCCTAGCCCCGTTACAACCCTTTCAAAGACCTTATGACTTGTGCTTAGTATTCGTGATCGATGGTGGAGAATGATTGAGTTGCAAGCCTATGCGGGTACGTGTTCTAATCGGTTTTGAGCGATTATTTGTTAAAGTGCTAATACATTACATATTAGCCAAATGTTAAGCCAAGTGGAGAGAACATTGTGAGGGATATGTATGATTTGTTAGTTTTATGGGCGAGTTAATCTTGGGTAACCATTTGTATATGTGAAATCACATTACCATTAGATATATTTCGAATTGTAAAGAGTTTGAATTTTTGTATGACAATAAACCTTAACCTTTGTCTCGGGAATGGGAAGTGTATTCATTGTTCGACCCACGTGAAAGTGGAAAACAGATTTGCTTGAGGGCAAACAAAAGACAAGTGTGGGGATGTGATGCGTGGTCAAAAACCGGTGCCTTATTATGCTTAACTTAATGTTTTTACATATGTTTAATCTCGAATAGCCTACTTGTAAAAGGAATTATGTTTTGTAGGTCTTGTGAAGATTAAGGAGCTAATTGGGAGCTTTACGGGTCACCGGGATCAAACATCATCAACCGGGGATGAAAAATGACAAAGACCGGGTTAACCACGAAGATTGGATGTGCTTTAGGGAATTTTAATGGAGTTAACATGAAGACATTGGAAGATATTATGATAGAGGCCGGAATTACGAGCACGTGGGCGAAAACGGTGCGTAAAACGGAGCTATAACGAAGAAGTTATGAAGAAAACAGTTTTGGACAAAACCGCAAAATCTAGAGGTCGTCGGCGACGGGCAGGGACCCCGTCGGCGATGGGCACCAGAAAACCATTCCGGGAATTTATTTCTTGGATGCTTTTTAATGATTGGGGGCTTGACTTTTGAAGTAAATACGGGTTTTTGGTCAATTGTGAGGCCAAGAACATCTAAGTGCAGACTTGTGTGAACAACAAAGCTAGCCAAAAACTCCTCTAGCATCTAAGTCTCATTCCAAGAAGTCCAACATCAAGCCAACCAAAAATGCTTGGAGATGTGAATGCTCTAACTTCCTCCATGGTTATAAAAGGGAATCATCATCAAAGAAGAAGACACCTCCATATCCAAGTTCAAGTCCAGAAATCCATTCTTACGTAGTTGCAATTTTCGCAATTACATTCTACAAACCTTCATCTTACATCAAGAGTATTCATCATTTTCCATTCTTCAAGCTCCAAGATGACTTCCGGCAAGTTTCATTCTTCCGGTGATCAAGCTTCTTCAACCGTGAGCGGCTAATCATCTCGGTTTCACCCCGGTGTAGGTAGTTGTTTAATTTATGGTTTTGAATTGTTCTTGCTTCACTTTGTGACAATTTGTGTATGATTTTAGAAACCTTTGACAATAGCTTGCATTTGTTTCGTATTCATAAATTGTCGAGCGATGTTAAAAGTTATGACTTTATGAAATGGTTATGTGTAATATGCGTTGTCTTGGTTAGGATTTACTTGTGTTGATTACAAAGTGTATTCTTGTCCGTTCATTGAAACGTTGATAGTTATTAGCACCTAAGTCACGGTACACTAAATCCGTTAATTGTATGCATTTGAGTTGAAGTCTAAAACTTGTAGAAACCATAAGTTAGCAATTACCGAAACCGGGTGTGATTCCTTTTACTTATTATTGTCTAGTAACCAAACTTTTATTATAATTATCAATTAGTAGTTGTTATCCAATTAAACCAATTCATTTAGATAAATTCCTTGCTTCCATCAAAAACACAATTACAAGAATATCATAGCAAGCTTCATAATTTGTGACAATCGTTCTAGTTCTAATAAATCCATTCGCAAACCACATACTCTTCGTGGATCGACCCCTTGCTACCACTAGCTATTTGTTAAGGGTAATTTGGGCATATAAATATTATCTTTGACCGGAGCGCGACACTCCGATCAGGTTCTTGGAGGTTAGGTAATTACATGTTTGTGTGATAAGGAATTGTGGGGATATTGATGTAACATAAACTGATTAATCATGATATGATAGCTTTTATATTAATCGGTAGCTAGGGGGAATAATATGTTAAGGTTTTTTTTTTTTTTTTTTTTTTTTAAGTGTACTTCAAATATGTTAAGGTTTATGGTTGGGAAAAGCAATTGTGTGTTATCATTATACATTGTCGGCCACTAATTCTTTGTGTATGTGACTTACTTAGATTCATTAATTAAGATATAGGTTAGCGGCCCAATAAGTTGTCAGCCCACTAAATGAATCGGTCCAATATAATCTTTTGAATGCATTATTAATTGTCGGCCATGAAGATAGGAATCATCAGGTTGCATATGATAGGAATTGGTATACGTGCCATATGATTAGGGTGTTAACTGTTGTAACACCCGTCTAATTTTACTTGAATTTAATAATAATTGATGCCATTTTTATACAAAAGATACCAAATTAACATAACTTTCATAGTCAAGTTCATTAGTAGTATAGACCTTAGTCAACTAACGGCTAAGTTAAAACATTCAAAAGTTGTTTAACAAATTGTTTACAACCCATAAACAAAGTCTATTAAAGTTTAAAACATTGCGGAAGCTTGTAAATAGTGTTCGGTTCTTCAAAAACTGGCTCGATCATCTTCCGGTTAGATTCCAACATCACCTAAGATCAAAACCACAACAAATGTAGGTTTTGATAAAGTTAGAATGAATATAAATAAGTTCCATGGGTCAAACAATCAAGAAAATAAAATTTTTCGGAACAAGGGGCGCGGCGTGACGCCAAGGCCCTACGCGTCACGCCTAGCCCTTGTTTTCACAGAATGTTGTTTCAGTTGATGCTGTATATGTCCAGCTCAATGTTTATTCAAGTCTCAACTTAAAATTGTCATAACTTATGATCCGTAAGGCCGTTTTTGGTGATTCTTTTTCCTATACGTCTTTAAATTCATTACCAACGTGCCTATCATGATAGTCGTGCCAAAAGTTTAACTTACGGACAGAAAGACTATATGTCGTTATGCATTAATTCGACCCATTCCTACTTGACACAAATTACTACCATATAACTAGTAAACTTATGATACTTTATACCCAATATCCCGGGCTTATCATCACTTGCATTTCTTTACCAATTTCATGGTTTAATGCTCTTGTGATTAGTATCTCTATTTTGATTCTCTAAAACACAAAAACAACAACTTGCACAATTAATCGACCCGTTTGGCTCATCTTATGGAATTCCCCAATTATGATGACTACCAAACGATCCCGTGTCACTCTTAGACTATTAAGTTAAATAACGATCATAGTCGCTACAGTTGACACCATAATTATCCTAAAATGAGACTTCTCATAATTTAACAACAATTCGTTTAATGTAACGGGTCAAGTTACATACCTTCAAAGTAGACCTTTCAAACGTGATTCGCCACCCGCTTGTCCGCTTGACGCTCCCGCGTCCTTTCCTATAGAGTTCATTTATGACATATTTAGAACTCTCTTTAAATCATAATTCGCATAATACACCAAGACATCATAATTATGCGTTTAAACTTTGAATTTCAGTTTTAAGCCTTCTTAGAGGCATTTCATCAAGCACTTTAAGGGCAGATTTTTACATGATTAAATATCAAGTCTCTAACTTATCACTTAGCCCTAATTTCACATCAATCAACCATTTTACATAATTGTTAGCTTCTGTGTTTCTGAAATCACTTCAAAATTGTCAAATTACACTAGAACAACACCCGATTTCCTAGTGTTTATCAAATTCTACATAACCCACTAATCACCTACAATGGTGTTCATGGATTTTACTAAAATTTCACATGCTTTCAACTTGTATTTGTCTAGGGTTTGTCCCTAGACACTATAGAGTTCCTAATTCATCATAAAACAAACATGCAACCATAAACTTCAGATTTTCCCAATTTCAGATACGAGCAGTTTCGTCTGCTAAACATTTTCTGAGATGTGACACGTGGAAGGTGCTATGAATCCCACTCAACTCCTCGGGTAATTTGAGACGATATGCCACCTTACCAACCCGTTCGATGATTCTGAATGGCCCAATAAATCTTGGGCTCAACTTCCCTCTTTTTCTGAACCGTATCACTCCTTTCCACGGCGATACTTTCAGCATTACTTTATCACCCACTTGAAATTCAATCAGCCTGTTTCTTTTATCCGTATACGATTTTTGTCGATCCTGAGCCGCTTTTAGGTGAGTTCGGACCATGTCGATTTTCTCATTCGTGGTTCGGATTATATCAGTAGGTGCTAGCCCTCGTGGACCCACTTCTCCCCAACATACCGGAGTTCGACATTTTCTGCCATATAACATTTCATACGGGGCCATCTTAATGCTCGCGTGATAGCTATTGTTATATGAAAATTCGACCAAGGGTAGATAGACATCCCAACTACCCCCGAAGTAGATAATGCAAGCCCGCAGCATATCTCCCAACATTTGTATTGTTCTTTCACTCTGCCCATCCGTTTGTGGATGGTAAGCAGTGCTAATGAACAGTTTAGTTCCCATTTGTTCTTGAAATTCACGCCAAAAATTCGAAGTAAACCGAGTATCTCTGTCTGACACAATGGATATCGGTACTCCATGACGTGCTATGATTTCATTGGTGTACACCTCTGACATCTTCTCGGATGTATAAGTCTCGTGAATCGGAATGAAGTGAGCGCTTTTCGTCAATCTATCAACGACTACCCATATAGCATCAAACCCGCGGTTAGTTTTGGGCAATTTGGTCAACAAATCCATGGTGATTTGTTCCCATTTCCAAACTGGGATGTCCAATGGTTGTACCTTACCATATGGTTTCTGGTGCTCCGCATTGACTTGTAAGCAGGTCAAACACTTCTCCATATATTTCACAATATCTCTTTTCATCCCGGGCCACCAATAATTTTGTTTCAGATCATTGTACATCTTGGTCGCACCCGGATGAATTGAATATCGGGATTTATGAGCTTCATCAAGTAGAAGCGCCTTCACCCCACAAGTATTTGGAACCCATATCCTTCCGGATCGAGTCTTCAACCCGTTATTTCCATCCGACAAATCTTTCAACTGGCCGATTATTCTTTCTTTCTTCCAATTCTCCTCTTTCACTACTTCTAATTGCGCCTCTCGGATATGTTCAAGTATACCCGAGGTCACCACAAGCTGCATCGATCTTACTCGTATTGGGACATAATCCGCTTTTCTGCTCAGAGCGTCTGCCACCGCATTAGCCTTTCCGGGGTGATAGTGTATTTCACAGTCGAAATCTTTCACCGTTTCTAACCATCGCCTTTGTCGCATGTTTAACTCCTTCTGATAGAAGAAGTATTTTAAGCTTTTGTGATCGGTGAATATGGTGCATTTTACCCCATATAAATAGTGCCTCCATATTTTTAATGCAAATACCACCGCAGCCAACTCGAGATCGTGCGTGGGGTATTTCTTCTCATGTATCTTCAATTGCCTCGAGGCATAAGCTATAACTTTGCCCCGTTGCATCAAAACGCATCCGAGCCCCGATAGTGAAGCATCCGAATAAACCACCAAATCTTCAACCCCGTCCGGCAATGTCAGTACCGGAGCTTGAGTTAACTTCTCTTTTAGCGTTTGAAACGCTCTTTCTTGGTCGACACCCCATATGAACTTTTCTTCCTTACGGGTTAGCTTTGTTAGCGATGACGCAATCTTGGAGAAATCTTGAATGAATCTCCTATAGTATCCCGCGAGCCCCAAAAAGCTTCTAATTTCCGAAGGGTTCTTCGGGGGATTCCATTTTGACACGGCCTCTATCTTTGACGGATCCACCAATACTCCGTCGGCACTTATGATGTGGCCAAGAAATTGTACCTCTCGTAACCAAAAGGCACACTTAGAGAATTTCGCATACAACCTTTCTCGTCTAAGTGTCTCTAACACCTCTTATAAGTGGTGTGCATGTTCAGCTTCGTTTTTCGAATACACCAAAATATCATCGATAAACACGATGACTGACTTATCCAACATTGGCTTGCAAACCCGGTTCATGAGGTCCATGAAAGCCGCGGGTGCATTTGTTAGCCCAAATGACATCACGAGGAATTCGTAATGTCCGTATCTCGTACGGAAAGCCGTCTTCGGCACATCTTCCTCCTTAACCTTTAATTGGTGATACCCCGATCTAAGGTCAATTTTCAAAAACCAGTTTGCACCTTGTAGTTGGTCGAATAAATCATCTATCCTCGGAAGCGGGTATCGGTTCTTTACCGTGAGTTTGTTTAACTCCCGGTAATCTATACACATCCGCATGCTTCCGTCTTTCTTTTTCACGAACAGTACCGGTGTGCCCCAAGGAGACACATTCGGCCTTATAAATCCCTTGTCAAGCAGGTCTTGAATTTGGGACATCAACTCTTGTAATTCCGACGGCGCGAGTTGGTACGGTGCTTTAGCTACGGGTTTTGCGCCCGGAATCAATTCGATCCCGAACTCTACTTCCCGTTCAGGCGGTATCCCCGGTAAATCTTTCGGAAACACATCTTCATAGTCTCGTACCACCGGTACATCTTCAATCTTCCGTGATTCTTTCTCGGGCTCATTTGCGTATATCATGAATGCCTTGCACCCTCGCTTCATAAGCTTGTGAGCTTTCAACATTGAGCATACTATGGGGTTGCCTCCTTTTTCGCCATAGATAGTGACGTGTTTCCCGCTCGGAGATATTAACTTTATCTCTTTACGAAAACACACGACCTTCGCATGGTGCTGAGACAGCCAATCAATCCCAACGACTACTTGAAATTCCCCTATTAACATCGGGATTAGATCTATCAAGTATTCCTCATCGTCTATGTTTAATTTGCAGCTTCGACAAACATCACAAACTATAAAACTTCTGTTGTCCCCTATTTCTACTTCTATGGGCACATATAACTTTGTCAATACAAAAGAAGGATGTCGAATAAATCCATGCGAAATGAAGGATTTATTCGCACCTGTATCAAACAGTACACGTGCTGGAATTGAGTTAATTGTGAATATACCTGAGACCACATCGGGTTCTGTTTTTGCTTCAGCCGCGGTAAGTTGGAAGGACCTAGCCTTCGCTTTGGGAGCTTCTGCTGGAGACTCTTTTATGTCTCTCTTTCCAACCAACTCGGGACATTCAGACTTTTTGTGGCCGGGTTGATAACATTTGTAACAAACAGAAACTTTTCCGGGACATAGCGATGCAGTGTGCCCCGTCTTCCCACATACCGGACACGGCTTGTCTTTAAAGCGGCACTCACCCTTATGCCCCTTTCCACATACTTTACAACTTGGCAACCCGCCTTTAGCCTCTACCTTCTTTCCCAATTCAGCAGTTCTAGCTTTCTTTGTAGGGCTAGGATTCACATCTTGTGCCCTCCGTTCGCCCCTTTCAACTTGTTTCTTTAACTCAATTTCCCGCTCCCGGGCGGTGTTGATGATTTCTGTGAGAGTTTCATATTTTGACGGAGTCATAAACTCTCGGTACTCAGCACTCAGCATGTTGTAATAGCAGTATATCTTCTGCTCTTCCGTGGCGACTAACTCATCACAAAATCTTAGCTTATCCATGAAGTTTCCCGTGATCTTATCAATTGTTTCACCCTTTTGTCTTAGCTGGATGAATTCTTTCTTAATCCTGTTAATAACCGCTTTGGGACTATGGCGTTTAAGGAACGGCACCTTAAACTCATCCCAAGTCATGACCCTTGCCGCTTCGGCTCCCATTTCCTTCTTTTTATTGTCCCACCAATCCTTGGCTTGATTTCTCAATTGACCCGTTCCGTAAGCAACAAAGTCACCTACGTCACAGTGGGTTCGTTCAAACACTCCTTCGACATCACTTATCCATCTTTGGCAAATTATCGGGTCAACCTCCCCGTTATAGATTGGCGGTTTACACGCCATGAATTCCTTATACGAACACCTTTTACGTTCTCCCGTTTTATCTTTCATAAGGTTGACACTATCCTCCAACCTTTTAACTCGCTCTTCAACAAGCGACAATACCGTGCCTTGAATTTTGTCTATAAACCCGGATAGACTACCTTCAATTGCCTTCCCTACTTCTTCGGTAATTATCTCTTTCATTTGTTCGGTGCTTGTTTGCACCGGATTATCATCGTTTCCATCAGACATCTTGAAACTGAAATGTTTACATTTAAACGTTAAACATTTCATTTATAACATTGCTTTATTTGTTTCGGTTTAGCCAAGTTCCTAACTTGCTTTAACCATTCACATTTGGTGCACTTTCCGGGTTTGAGTGTGTTAACACGCTCTTCCCATGCACATCAATTCATTTCTCATTTCTTACCTAAGATATAATTTATTAACATAATAAGTTAATTCTTACCGGATGATTGATCAAGCTTGAACCGAACACTTTGTTGACAACCTTAAGCTTTGATACCAACTTGTAACACCCGTCTAATTTTACTTGAATTTAATAATAATTGATGCCATTTTTATACAAAAGATACCAAATTAACATAACTTTCATAGTCAAGTTCATTAGTAGCATAGACCTTAGTCAACTAACGGCTAAGTTAAAACATTCAAAAGTTGTTTAACAAATTGTTTACAACCCATAAACAAAGTCTATTAAAGTTTAAAACATTGCGGAAGCTTGTAAATAGTGTTCGGTTCTTCAAAAACTGGCTCGATCATCTTCCGGTTAGATTCCAACATCACCTAAGATCAAAACCACAACAAATGTAAGTTTTGATAAAGTTAGAATGAATATAAATAAGTTCCATGGGTCAAACAATCAAGAAAATAAAATTTTCCGGAACAAGGGGCGCCGCGTGACGCCAAGGCCCTACGCGTCACGCCTAGCCCTTGTTTTCACAGAATGTTGTTTCAGTTGATGCTGTATATGTCCAGCTCAATGTTTATTCAAGTCTCAACTTAAAATTGTCATAACTTATGATCCGTAAGGCCGTTTTTGGTGATTCTTTTTCCGATACGTCTGTAAATTCATTACCAACGTGCCTATCACGATAGTCGTGCCAAAAGTTTAACTTACGGACAGAAAGACTATATGTCGTTATGCATTAATTCGACCCATTCCTACTTGACACAAATTACTACCATATAACTAGTAAACTTATGATACTTTATACCCAATATCCCGGGCTTATCATCACTTGCATTTCTTTACCAATTTCATGGTTTAATGCTCTTGTGATTAGTATCTCTATTTTGATTCTCTAAAACACAAAAACAACAACTTGCACAATTAATCGACCCGTTTGGCTCATCTTATGGAATTCCCCAATTATGATGACTACCAAACGATCCCGTGTCACTCTTAGACTATTAAGTTAAATAACGATCATAGTCGCTACAGTTGACACCATAATTATCCTAAAATGAGACTTCTCATAATTTAACAACAATTCGTTTAATGTAACGGGTCAAGTTACATACCTTCAAAGTAGACCTTTCAAACGTGATTCGCCACCCGCTTGTCCGCTTGACGCTCCTGCGTCCTTTCCTATAGAGTTCATTTATGACATATTTAGAACTCTCTTTAAATCATAATTCGCATAATACACCAAGACATCATAATTATGCGTTTAAACTTTGAATTTCAGTTTTAATCCTTCTTAGAGGCATTTCATCAAGCACTTTAAGGGCAGAATTTTACATGATTAAATATCAAGTCTCTAACTTATCACTTAGCCCTAATTTCACATCAATCAACCATTTTACATAATTGTTAGCTTCTATGTTTCTGAAATCACTTCAAAATTGTCAAATTACACTAGAACAACACCCAATTTCCTAGTGTTTATCAAATTCTACATAACCCACTAATCACCTACAATGGTGTTCATGGATTTTACTAAAATTTCACATGATTTCAACTTGTATTTGTCTAGGGTTTGTCCCTAGACACTATAGAGTTCCTAATTCATCATAAAACAAACATGCAACCATAAACTTCAGATTTTCCCAATTTCATGAGAATTTCAAACAAAGAATTAGCACTAAATTTTACATACCTTATAATCCCCTTGTGATGAGGATCACTAATCTATGTTCGGATTTTGATTTTGACTTGATTTGAACCCTCAATTTGTGAGTTTTAGTGATGAACTAGGGTTTGGATGGAGCTTGGAGTCGCTCCTGCTCTTGATCGATTTCAACAAAACACAGACAATGTGTTTTGTGTTTTAATTTTGTTAATTCAATAATATTAGTTTTCATTTAGGCACATTTAGTCCCTCATTTTCACTTTTTGTTTGTTTGAACCCCTTACTACTCATAAGTGACTAACTAACTTAATTAGTGTCATTTCTAGTTAGTTTATTTTACTAATTTATTTACAACTAAATTGTAAATTTATGAACTCGTATTTTCGGGATGTTACAACTGTGTTGTCATGTGCACATGTTTAGGTGGGACCGATGACCTGCTAGACCACACACATTCACACAAACTATTAAGGGTATGTGAGATGGGCCGCACAAATTAAAAGGGGATTATTAACTCAGCAACTGGGCCGAGTATTTCACTTGGTCCAATAAGATGTACAGGCAGCAAGTAAATACATATGTATTATGTGCATATTGTTGTTGCATGTTTTAGTAATTTATGAACATATAGATATGGAGTTTGTGAATATGGGTAAAGAAACCTTCTGTGATAATTGTATTTGGTGGCAAACTGTTTAAGTAGATGTAGATGCTTGTATATATATATATATATATATATATATATATATATATATATATATATATATCATTGCGTGGGTACTATTGTATGACAACTTGTTAACTTGGTTCACTTGAATCTTGAGTGGTGTTGGAACCACATCAGGATTAGGTAACAGTAGGATTAGTCATTGGATTGGTAAATGGGCCTGGCTCCAACTGTTAATACATAACCGGAAATAATTAACTAGTGGGCTGTACACGTTGGTTTCGATATACACACATATCCGCTTAAGGGTCACATGAAACCAGTCATACATTAGGCCGCACGAGTCAAAAGCTGGGTCACTAGTTTGTACGATTGCATATTTTCGGGTGTCAACGAATGAGCTGCGCATGAATTATATATATATATAAATTAATGTGACGAATTGGCTTATGAGCTAAGTATACACTAAAGACTATTTGATTTACTGTTATGACTTGAACTTCACGAGTGTGCTACATGTATCTTGACTATGTGATAAGTGAATAAGGAATACATGACTTGTTGTATGTGAAACATGTGGATTATGTGCGCTTGAAACTGATTGTTATCGGTAACCATGATAGGACGTGTTTGATCAACTGTTAAACAAGTAACTAGTCATACCGAGCAAACCAAGGTGAGTTCACACACTTTCTAAGGCATGGGATTCCCGGTGGTTGGGAATGGGTTAAAAAACTAAAACGGAACCTGCATGTCCTCCTTGGGTAGGATATGTACCGCCATCCTCCATGGGTAGGATGCCAATATTAATCCTGCGTATTCTCCTTGGGTAGAATACGTACGTTCGTCCTCCTTGGATATGACAAAAACCTTAAACTTACTAGAAAAAACTCTATCATGAAGTCCCTCATTTTTATGTCGACTTAATCGTCGGGCCAATGGCGGGCGGGTCATTAGTTGATAGCGCTATTTGGGTTGACAAGCCTCACATCGTGCCTGTAGGATGGGCGTGTACTAATGGATCTGGGCAATCAGTCTATGATGATAGACATTGACTTAGGGCACAACTTACTTTCGTCAGTTGTTGATATGGTAACGGTCTAGTGGTTCACATGGGGATGCCCCCACTGGTTATGGATATGGTTTGGGAAACAAGGAACTGATTAACTACTGGTTTTCGAATGAACTTATGGTTTTGAAACAACATTAAACTAGACAACCAACTGTGAACTCGCTCAACTTTGTTGTTGATTCGTTGTTACATGCCTTGCAGGCCTTTAGGTGCATATTATTGGAACTTGCTGTCTGGGAAGCTGGAGTGGTCATGGGTCGAGATACATGGAATCACAACACAAGACTAATGGCTTTTACATGTGGTTTATAAACACTTAACGAATAAATTATGCTTCCGCTGTATACTGTGAATTGTTTGTAACGTTCTAACATTTAATGTTAATAAATGAAAGCTTTATTTAAATATAACTATGAGTTCAATGTGATTGGTGGCTAGATCTTGGTACGTCACAAGCCTCGCGGAAGTTTCTGCATGTGGTATTTTGGGGGTGTGATAGATTGGTATCAGAGCCATTGGTTATAGTGAACTTGGTTTTAAAAAGGGGAAAAACATTTTTTTTAAACTAGATTATAACCGAACAGTTCTGAAAACGTAAATACAACCATGACACTCAGCTCCAGATTGCAAGGTTCGTCTCTTATATACTCATTATACTGCATGACTAGTGAACACTTACATATGATATAGCATGTGATTGCACTTTTGGAACAACGGTATGAATTCATGTATTACTTGCATGTGTTATGTAACTGATAGGGTGGTATTTCCCTAAACATTCATGACTTACGTTTCGTGATGCTCTTTGGTTGCTACTCGAGTTTGAGGAACCATTTGACATGAGTTAAGAGGAGCTGAGATGAGCATGCAAATCACAATATTATTGTGGGTGCACACATAATAATAATGTGGGGTGCATGCGAGTCCCAGTGAGGCTTAACAAGTGAAAAAGGGGTTCTGTTCCGTTATTTGATCAATATGAAACATAACAAACCTATAGGGGTCATAGCAGAGATTGTCCCCTACTCGAACATGAACTTTTCATTCCTCTCTGGATCCCTTCGAATCTTGATGCTATCGAGTATTACCTAAACACCCATCTGAACGCCCATCGAACTTTATAGAATGTTAGGTGCTTGTACGAACATCCCCGAGTTGGATGTTGCAATGACAATGATTGGTCTGTACCCCTCATACCCCTCTTTGTTAGCTGGAACCCAATGTATTGACGTCTTAGATCCCGAAGTGTGATCACTTCTGCAACACTCTCGTAACAAACCGTGTATTACTCAGTCAATTTGCAAGAACGAAGGACAAGAGGATGAGCGTAGTGCTGTACCAACCTTAGTAGTGAACGACCCTGGTTACCGGCAACGGACACCAGCAGGCTGGCTTCAACTGAATTCTAAACCCTAGTCAGCGGCTCATGGGAGCCAACCCTTACGAATTAATCGGGACATAAGCGATGACAATTGACCATGGTGCAGGAATGTGTAACGGCCAGCACAATGAGTAGCGCCTTAGGATGTGGCACGGAGATGTGGCAAGATGGGCTTTGTCGGTGAAAGATCGTAGGACTCCGTTTCAGGCAACAACATTAGAGGCAACAGTCAGGACAACATCAAGGTACTCATAATCATAGCCTACAGTATGGAAATGGAGATGCCTACGACATGGATTGGCCGTTGTAAAAGAAAGAAGACAACAACCAAGGGAACGACGGCAGTACTGGAAGTTCTCGTAACAACAAACACTGGAAATGATACTCATGGAAGGGCATTTAGGATTGGCGTAGGCGACGCCAGGCATAATAACAACATGGTATTGGTAGCTTGCATGGGTAGTTAACCGCTTCGTCTCGATTCCGTTTAACCCTGGTGCTTCTCGAAACCAAACCTGTTATGGAACCGGCTGATGGCAAACCAATGGAAGCCTTGCATGTTCATTGGGATGCAAACTCGACCTTGTGGGATAAGTGTTCGACATCGACCTTCTTTTTTTTGCTATCCTTGATGGTCTCGATGCAGTAGTAGTGTAGATTGGTTAACTGTATATCGTGTAGATATACCTTGAGGAAGGAAAATTTTGCGTCACTTATACTTTGAAGTGTCAGAGTGGTGTAAGGGCTAGCATCATATCAGCAATGAAGGCCTAGAAGTGTCTACGGAGGGATTACCCCGCAACGTTAGCAACCGTTACTGATGTTAAGGCTATGGAAAAGAGGATCGAGGATTCACCAATTGTTCGTGATTCCTCCCGGTGTGCTACACGAGGAGCTTTTGGACTTGCTTCCACAACTGTTAGGCAGAATCTCAGTTTGGCCTCGCGCTAGGGGCAGCTCTGATTGCTTGTACTCATACCGTCTTGCGCCACGAGGTTGCAAGAACTGTCTAATCAACTTCAGGAACTGTTGGACAGGAGTTTGTCAGACCTAGTTTTTTTTTCGCTTTGGGGAGCCCCAGTTATATCCGTGAGGATAAGCCTTTTTTATGTGTACTGATTAGCCAGATCTCAGCAAGGCGACAGTCAAGAACTGTTTGCCTCGACCATTATATTGACAACCTGTTGACCAGTTGCGAGGGCCAAGCTCCCATTCGAGGATTGACTAACGACCGAACTATCAACAGAATGAGGTCCAAGAGGAGAAGGCTCTTAGGACAGCATGTCGAACGCAGGGCAACCATTTCAACTTTGTACATCCTGACCATCGAGATAATCAACACACCAGCAGCTTATGGACCACCAGAATCGACCGTGTTTATTGATAACGTTTTGGGTCATTTCCTGGAGGAAGGGACATCATGGACGACATCTGTATCTTATCTTAGAGCTCCTGAGGGAAGAGTCACTACGTATGAAGTCTTGTTAAACGTAACATCTAGATTCGAGAGATGCATTTTGATCATGTAACCAACGAAGTGGAAATACGCGGGGATCGTCCTAGGATCCATATTGTTAGAAACTGATTGACACCAAAGATTCCTTTGGGGGTACAACAATTTCTTGGTTTCGGTGGATGCTGTTGTAGATTCATCACAGGATTTTCAAAGATCGCGTAGCTTAACTCCCTTAAGCACAACAGGGTGCTGTGTTCGTGGGAGACAAAACAGGAGAACGTCTTTCCAGCTTTCGAATCCCAACTCTGCAATACACTGAGCATAGTCTTCACCCGAGGGTGCGGGTGATTTAGTGGTATATCATGATGATTCGAATCAGGATCCCAGTTGCGTGCCGATGCAACACGAGAAAGTGATGGCTTACGTAGTGGAATTACAAGAAGAGTTGCACGAATCACAATCTGCAATGGAAACCATGGTCTTTGGATTTAAGTTGGAGGCATTACTTGGACGGTACCAAATGCGCTATTTAGACCGATCACAAGGGCCTCCCGTGTACCGTTGTTTCGAAGGAGCTAAAGCACGTAATGGCATCGTTGGATGGAACCCTTGAACGATTTCAACTGTGACACCTAGACGTGTACGAGCCTCGCAGCACACTATCGACTTTAACCTACCTGATCAGATTTGCCCTGCTCAAACCGAGGCACTGAAGGAAGAAAATTTTCAAGTTAGGTCCATGCGGGGCATGGAGAAGTGATTTTTGGCAAGTCCAACGATATTCACTACTTCGCGGAATGAGCATGGGTTTTACTATACAGCAATCCAAGGGAACTTGTGTTGAGCAAAGCACACCGGCTTCGATATTCTAGATGTCTGGATTTTTATGAGAGATATTAGGACCTACAAATCTTGTACTGGTGATCGGGTAAGAAGACCCACTTAGAAAAGTATGTGTATGGTGTTTGACTTATGGGAAAGTCAAGGTGGAGTATCACCTGGGTGATCGATGATTGTCCCACATAACCCGCATGCTTTCTCGCAACCAAGGAAACCGACGAGTCTTCACAGCTGTAGATGTTCCTCTGAGAGAGGCGGCTTTTAGGCATGAGGTGCCAACTCCTGTTACCTCTGATTTTGATCTATGTTTGATTTATGACAGACAACACACAACACCCTTGGCTCACGTCTAGGCATGAGCATTGGACAAACTGTCAAAGTAAACGAACCATCCAGACACTCGAAGGCATGCTGTGAGCATGTGAGTGATTGACTTTAGTAAGGGTAAGAAGGACATCTACCTTTGGTTGAGTTTTACTGCAACAACCACCGTTTTGGTATTTAGATAGCTCCGTTGAGGCATTGCATGGACAGTAGCGTTAATCTCCTTGTTGGATTAAGGTGGGGGACAACCTAATCACGGGTCCAGGACTTGTACTCGAAACTCTTGGGACGATTGCTTGGATCGGAAATCGTTTGGCTGTAACGTGTGACCGTCAGGAAAAGCTTATGAGCTTAGGAAACACTGGGAGTTCGCTGTAGGCGAACGTGTCATAACCAAAAATCTCACCCTGGGAGGGTGCGGTACGCTATGGAAAAACGTGGCAACCTTAGTTTACGATACGCTGGGACATTTGGATTTCTGGTAACGTTCACGATGTTATTTACGTTTCGAATCTATAGATTAACAACAAGTTGCAGCTCATCGAGGAATCCATCGAAAACAGGAACCAGGAAGTTAAGGTCAGTAAGCATAGTCGAATTTCAATCGCGAGAGTTCGTTGGAACTCAAGACGTGGACCGGAGTTCACATGGGAACGCACTGATCGGAGTGAGTCCTAGTACCCTTAGTAATTCAAACGGTTGTATCAACTTCGGATATCATTGGCGAATTTCGGGACGAAATTCCGTTTCAAGTTGGGGATGATGTGGCACCTGAGGAAAATCCACAACAATCTTGATTTATCACTTCACTCCTCTGTGCTTACTTGTCAAATTTCGGGATGAAATTTCTTTCAAGTTGGGGATGATGTGACAACCCGAATCTCTAAGGTTAGCGTTACTTAAACTTCACAATCTTTGGCATTGGATTACACGTGTACATCACTGAATATTTATGTGTGCATGCTATCTATACATGAAGTCGTTAAACGTGTTATATGTGCTAAACGTGTCATATGTGTTTAAATACTTAGGTCGCAACGGCATATTCGTACGTACGTAGTAGAGTAAATAATGTAATGAGTCTTGTCTAATTTCTCACTTGGGCAGCGAACATGTTTAATCTTCACCATATTAGTTTGGGCTCGGCCCATACTTCTTGAAGCCCGCATGCTCTAATGTTATATGAGTAACCTATGAGGTATGACCCATAGTCCTCTAATCGTACATATCTTTGGGCCGCTACACAAACATTAGTGCCTTAATACATTGGGCCGCACGCTCTCCACTTGTGTTTAATAATTGAGTTGGGCGGCCCAAGCTGCACACCCTTTAATATATGGATTATATATGGTCGTTACCCCATAATCCTCTCATGCGCACACAAGATCACCAAGATAACAAACCCTACCCTTCCCTGATTTGCGACGGCAGGCATACACCCCCCCCCCCCCCGTGAAGTTGTACGTCAGGTTCTTAACTCATTCGGTTAGTATAACCTTTCTTTACGTTTTGAATCAAAACCCCTCATCAAGTATGTGTTACGCGTATTGATTGTTATGTTGAAAGCATGTTTGTGTGATGATTTGTGTATTATCGTGTGCATGATATGGGGGTCTTGGAGGTTAGGTAATTACATGTTTGTGTGATAAGGAATTGTGGGGACATTTATGAGTACAGGATCGGATCGTAAACGATCACTAGATCTGCGGTGGATTCAATTTAACATGCGGAATCCGTTAAATCAAACCGTAATCGTGCGCGAAAACGTAATTAAACAACAATTTATTACGTATCAACGACAACCGGACAAAGTTTCGACTCGATCTCTACAAAGAACACTCAAAATCTAATCAACATGACTTAATCGGAGGTGTTCTTGATGAAGATCTAATGAACTTGAAGAACTTGTATTCCGTACGAAATTAGTTCTCTGATTGCTGTCTTCCATGCGAAATGAGATCACTGATATTTATAGTTGATCAAGCTTGTATTTCGTACGAAATCAAATAAGCTTGTATTTCGTGCGAAATCAAATCCATCCATGCATCCCATTTCGTACGAAAACAAATTCCATGTGTGCATGGCATCTCGTACGAAATCAAATATGATGACAATATGATATTGTATATGATGTCATCATTGCATAATGATGACATCACTTTGGATCTTGCTCAGTTTCTTCACATCGTACCGTACCGTATACTGACCTGACATTGCCTAACGACACCTAGTGAAAACTCTGTCCGGTATTTTACAGACTCAAGACACTAGACTTTACATGTACAGTTAGATTTCTATCTATGGCCACACACATAGTGCACTAACAATCTCCCCCTTGGACATAGCTTGAAATATGTGATGTTTAGTCTTGAACTGCCTTGAATAACATCTTTAAGTGAAACCACAGTCTCCCCCTTGAATGATGCCTCGAATTTCTAAGATTTGACGTTTAATCTTGCTCCCCTTTTCATTTAGCTTCCTGTCAAATCTTATCATTATTCAAACATTCAGATTTGACTGATAAGCATGATCAAAATCAGTAACCCTCACAGATGATCACGTTCAAATTAATGACCTTGATTATCGAACTTATCGATTTTTTTAAATTTTCATTTTGAAATTCAAGTTTCAAAATCATTTCTCATCACAAACAAACTCTCCCAACCCTGTTGTTCATCATGTTCAGCACTCGAAACTTTGAAAATCAGCTTTCCAACATCAGTTGTCGAAAATAATATGAAATAAAATCTTTTTAAATTTTCAAAATTTTATGCTAAAACACATTCTTTTTGGGTTTTGTTTTAATGAAAAGCAGTAAAGAAATATTTACAGACAATATTTTGTGAGTATGCGTTAGAGGATCATATCAGTTTATTGAGACACATCAGCTGCACCGTTGATCTAAACTTTATCACTTAAAGCTTTTAAACAATTCACCTTAGATCATCAATATTGTGGTCCACTTAAACTCCTCTAGGATGTTCGTAATGCTTACCGATACGTTTAAGGTATATATTAGAAAGCACTAAAATCCTATGGGCCCCACAATCTAAGCTTATCCCCTCATCATGTAATGCACTGACCCGAATAACGCTTTTAAACTTTCATCAACTGTGATTTGTGCAAAAATAACTCAGAACACTTAAACATTAACGATCAGGTCGATACTCCCGTATACGCAGAGATCGTCCAATGTTTAAGTAAAATAAGAAAATAAACCAAGTTGAAATTGTTTAGGCTTTAACCACCAGTTCGATACTCCCGTATACACAGAGGTGATCGAAAGCTTAAACGAAACACCAAAGAAACTAAAGCAGAACGATTAGGCATTAACATCATGGTCGATACTCACGTATACGCAGAGGATGTCCAATGCTTAATCAAAATAAAGAAATCAAACAAGTTTAAATCTTTGCAAAATGAAATGCACAATCACAGTGACTTTTTCAGCAAGTTGTGAAAGTTCACAAGCTGACCGGTTTTATGTCCTAAGACAATCAGCAATTACCGAGTAGGCACACAGTCAAGAAGGACAAAACTAAGTACTATGCGTTCGACCGTGTTTCCCACCAGACTTAGGCATTTTGCGTTAAGTTTGTATCGTTTTTGCAAAACTACTAGTCTTAGCTGAGCCTATCGACACATCCCTAGTGAGACTGTTTAAAACTTTATGAAACTTTTCATTTCTCTAGCGTGCACTGATAGTCCACTGATGTACTATCATTTCCTCTTTTTACACAAAACTCTTTTTGATTTTTTGATGTTTTTTAAATTTTAGATTTTATCATTTTTTTTATTTTTAAAATTTCTAAATTTTCTACTCCCCCTAAAATCAAAATATGTTTCAATTTTAATTTTCTGGGAAAATTTGAAAGCAATAAACTGTACACAGTAAAATGACAAACTGACGAGAATCGCTTCAATTATCCATCCTCTTGGCATAAACAATCAGAACTCCCCCTGACAACAAACTATTTTCCCAAAATCATTTCAAAACACTTAAGTTTGTTTTAATCAAAATGGTTTTTCCGGAAAATAAGTTTTGTTTGTCGTTTCACAAACATGGGGTTTTCATCACATTGTCCTTTCACAATCCACTTGTAAAAACTTTAATACTTTTCGATTTTTCACAAAAAACAATACCACTTGTAAGAAAGTTAAATCAAATACAACTTAATGTCCTTGATTAACCACTTGTAAAACGAAATATCACAGATGTGAATTTCTCAAGAAAGATGCCGATTCCTACTCCCCAATTACCAACCTGGGAGTTCCTGCAAGTCAGGATTTTAAGCAAAGAATGCAGGCACCCAAGCCTGACCAGCCTTGGGTGTGATCTTTTCAATTTCACTCAGGGTTTGATCATTCCTTTTTTCTTCATAAAATTCTTTTACCCCTTTTACCTTTCCCTCAATCATTTTTCCAAAAATATTTTTCACTTTTTCATTAAAAGCCTTTTCGACATCAAATTCTTTCTTTTCAGAATAGAATTGATTCGAAATTTTCACTTTGCCAACTTCTTGTTTAAAATTTTCAGTCCGCAATGGTGGAAAGTTGACATCATCCATTGGCGGAACTGAATTTTCTCCTTTTTGATCAACAGGTGGCTCTTCTGACTTTGACGAGTCAGATTCATCGCCAGATTTATCATTTGAATTTTTTATTTTCTCTTCTGTCCTCAGATTTGTATCTGATGAATTTGTTTACTTGACTGGTCATTTTTTGTTGAGTGAAGCGATTCATCAGAACTTTTATCTGAATCGACCGTTGTACCCGAGGACAAAACGTTAAGTTACCGACATGACCTAGACTTTAGACGTAGGCTATAGACATTATGCATCAACAAACTCCCCCTTGGATATTGCCGGAGTCTTTAGTCAGGTCTTCAGCGCTTTATTCACAATGACTTGAACTTTTCTTCCTTCGGCTTAGGCTTTCTCAGCAACAACTTCCTAAGCTTTTCATTATCTTCAACCCTTTTCTTTTCCTTAGCTGCCATTCTTTGTACCACAGTATGTCTTAACATGTTATCTCTATCTTCACGAGCCTTTCTTTCTCTTTCAGCCTTCAACGCTTCTTCTTTCTCAATCTCTCGCCACTTAGATGACCATTGATTCTCAGCATCGATTCCTTTCTGAAAGCAGATGGTTACAACCTTCTGAAATTGCATCGCCTGCTCTTTGTCTTCAGCTTTGAATCCGATCTTGTTAACAAACAAACATTCTATATCCTTTGCTGAACAGTTCACCAACCATAAAGGATCATACACAAAGATGTATCTGATTTCATTTTCAGCTCTGTAGGTGATCACAGCTTCAGTCGACAAACAGCTGTATACCCAGTACAAGAACCCCTTATGAAAATCTTGCTCCATTTTCGGTACATGAATGTTCTTTATAACTCTAGGCTTATTCACATGCAAGATCGTTTCTTCTATACCAGTCACTGGATCTACCCTCTTCACTTTTGTTAGGACCAGTTTTGAGTCCGAAACGATTGCGTAACCGAACGTGTGACGTGCGGAATCCGTACACGAACGAGACCGAACACACTAGAAGTAATTATAACTGTGATTCTATTGAAAGATCTGATAACGTACAGCACCTGAATCACGTACAAGGAACTTTCTCTCTCTACTTTCTCTCTCTAGGATCCAAGCTCTCCTAAGTAGCAAATGAGCAAAAGTAGCCAAAAGTTTTAAACTCTAACCCTAACTCTACTATTTATAGGCCAAGGCTTTAATGAGAAAACTCATTAATTACAATATTGCCACCTTGCCTTTCTTAACTAGATGTTACAATATAAGGCTAGAATTAAAGTGTTTCAGCTACGGTCTTGAGATGATGGAGGCGATAGACATACTGCACTAACAGACTCCCCCTTGGATATTGCCGCAGTCAATCTCAAACATTTAGTCAGACTCGTAGCTTTTGGTCTTTCTCTCTCTCACTTGAACAGAATCCCCCTTTCGGTAAACTCTTCAGGCTCCCCCTTTCGTCAAGATTCCGTGCTTTGGGATCGACACCTGGCTTTTCAGTTACAAGCTCCTCCAGAATAGTTCCTGGGTCCTTGAATGCACGCTTCCCTTTGCGTTGAGCTCGTCTTCAGACTCCCCCTTAGACTCGGCTATCGGGATCGTAGTCTGATATAGTTTCTGCAATCCTCAAACATTTATAAGTGAAAATGTTTTGAACTTCCAGGATTGATTACCTGGCTCTATTAGCATAAGCTGAAATATTTTGACAGTAAAACAACTTTTTGTTGTCCAGGAATCGTGACCTGGCTCTTACAAACTTATAATCAAGATCCTGGCACTAAAATATAATAGTATGAATATATCCAGAATTACTTGATTCTCTCTCTCTCTCTCTATCAACAAAACTTAAAAGATTTGGCAGTTTCAGCGAACAAAAATTGGAAACTGGCTCTTTTACAGATTTTAACAATATGAGCATCCAAATCCCCCACAGTTAATCATCCAAGTCCAAACTAATGACCTTGGAGATATCACAAACTGTTTTTTTTATTTTTGTTAAAAATTCAAGTTTCAAATTAATGAACTTGTTTTATTTTCAGAAACACAATCAGCATACTTAGATTTTGAAACTCAGCTTCCCAGACATCGGTTGTCGAAAATAAAATAGAATCAAAATCTTTTTGTATTTTCTGAAAATATAAAGCAGTAACGAAATATTTACAAACATATTTACAGACACTATTTTTGTTTAAGTTTGCGTTAGAGGATCATATCAGTTTCTGACAAGTCACAAGTACCGTTGAGCTTAGTTACACATTAAGAATTAAACAATTCACTTAGATTGTCGATATACTGATCCACTTAAATTTTCACACAAATTTCAACTGATTCAGGATACGAATGAAGTGTTTTAAGAACTTAAACTCATTCATGTGTCCCACCTCTTGAATATACTCCCGTATCCAGATCCCAATATTCAGTCTTACAGGTGAGTATACCTAGATGATATCTGTAAGGGGAATAAATTATAGTACGAAACCGTGAGAGCTCAGGTCAGAACTTTCGTTCAGCAGAGAGATGACGGCTCGACTTTTGGTGTGTCCCTTTTAGAGGATCTTTTCTTCAACAACACATGATTTACATATTTTTTCAATGTTTCATCATTTTTTATGCTGAGGGCGATGCTATGTTTCAAGCAATGCAGAAAGTATTCTCCGGGGACTAGGCCATTGCTTCCGCAAAATCAGAAGTCCCGGGATAATACCCCAGATATCACTAAGCATAAAGACCTAGTATCTCAGAAAGAGGGGTCCTTCCAACGAGATTTCAGGGGTTACCTATATATCCAAGTAGTGTTCCCCACGAAATAAGCAAGTTTGAATTTTAAGTTTATATCCCGAAAAAGTTTACTAAATGTATGAAAATCTATCGGCATATCATCAGTGAGACTGTTTAACACATTTTGACTTTCCAATTCTTTAGCGTACTGTAACTGTCTACTGATGTACTATCATTTCCTCTTTATACACAAAAACTCAATTTTCAAATTTTATCATGTTTTTGGCATTTTCAAATTTTCTAATGTTTTTGGATTTTCTGACAATTTCTTACTCCCCCTAAAATGCAAAACCATTTAAAGAAAATTTGACAAACCGACACTGATAGCTTTGTCTCGCCATCCATCCATTTTCTGCTTCTCATGCACTGATTTGCAGAAAAATAATGTACCCCCATGATTTACAACACATTGATTTTCGACAGTTTGAAAACCGTTTTTCAATCTTTTGAAAGTAATCATGTTTGTTCAGCCGTGAGGGTTTTGGCGTATTCAAGTAAAACTCCCCCTTACAACAAACTATTTTCCCATAATGATTTCAAAACACTTAAGTTTGTTTTAATCAGAATGGTTTTTCCGGAAAAATAGTTTGTTAACCCACCACTCGTAGGTCAGGGGTTCACATCAACACCTTGTTCTCTTTAAACCGTTTTGTAAAATTTTAACAATATAAGATAAAACACCACAAACACTTGTAGAAAATCAAGTACAACTTAATGTCCTTGATAAACCACGAGTAAGACGAAATATCACAGTTACCATCCTGTGAATTTCTCAAGAAAAAATGCCGATACCTGCTTCACACTTACCCACCTGGAAGCTCCGGCAAGTCAGGAATTCAACCAACAGATTTTGACACCCAAGCCTGACCAGCCTTAGGTGTATTTTGAGCTTTTCTCTTTTCTTCATAAAATTCTTTTACTCCTTTTTCCTTACCATCAACCATCTTACTAAAAATATGTTTAACATTACTATTAAACATTTTTCCAGCATCAACACCTTTTGATTTTAGGTTTGCGGCTCGTAATGGTGGAAAATTCTCAGCATTCATTAAAGGAACTGTTTCTTCCTTTTTTACCTCAACTTGTGGCTCATCTGATTTTGTGGAATCTGATTCATTGCCCGAACTTGGCTTGTCTGACTTGGATGAGCCAGATTCATCGCCAATAACTTTCTTTTTCTTCTTGTTTGTCCTCATATTTGCATCTGAAGAATTCGATTTGCTTGACTTTGCCGTCGAGTGAATTGATTCATCAGAACTTTTATTCGAACCAACTGGTGAACCTGAAGACAAAATCTTCTCCAAATACTCTCTCGCCTTCTTCCTCTTTTTCCTCAGTCTGTCTTTTTGCCCCTGCGAAAGTTTCACTTTCTGTTCTAGAACCTTCTGTTCTTTGGGATTGACATTGACTGGTTTCTTTATCGTTCTCTGAGATTTAACCCTTGATCTTCCCATCGATCTCCTTGGGCAATCTCTGGTAATATGTCCTCTGATATGGCAATTATAGCATCTTCGTGTTTCAAAATTCCAATTCTGGCAATTAACAGCAATGTGTCCTCTAACACCACAGGAATAGCACACTCTGTTATCGTACCATCCACTTTTTTCAGTCCAAACCTTTAGATCATAACATTGTTTGGCTTGGTGATAATCATTTCTCCTCTTCAATGCTGGATTTGTCTTTTGAGCACTGTGGTCAAACCTGCACCACTTATTACCAACATTTTGTGAGTTTTGGTTTTTAAATTTTCGTGGTTTTTTATAATGATTGGATGACTGAACTGATGAGCTTTTATTTTCATTTTGAAAATTTTCCAAATTTTCAACTTTTTGTTTCTGTTCTACACTCTTCTTAACAGGTTTTTGTTTAGAACATTCACCTGTTTCAGTAGATTGCAAAACAGTATTTTTAAATTTTTCTTGTAAATCTAAAAATATTTTTCTTTTCTTTTTCTTTTTCATCATCAGCTTTGTCATCACAATCTTCAATTTTGACTTTGTCAAAATTTGTGACATTGTCACTTATTGGAACAACATTGATCGGTTTTGGACAAAAATATGATGCAGAAGTCACAAAACTTTTCAACTTGTTTTCTAACTCAGCAATTTTCTTTCTATTACCTTCGGATTCATGCTCAACTCGAATGATTTTATCAAGATGAGAATTTATCGCACATTGTTTTTCGAGATTATTTTTACCAAAAACATCTCTCTGATCTTCTAAAATCTTTAACTGACTTTTGAAATCATTTTATAATTTTTTAAAATTTTTGTTTTCTGATGACAAACTCTCAACATTCTTCAAAAGTTTGTCATTTTCAGATCTCAATTTCTCGTAGTTCAAACGCAACTCCAGAATCTGTTTATCATCAGCTTTCTTCCCATCTTTCAAAGCTTTGTTTTCCAATGTCAAATTCTCCGCATCACTCAAGAATTTGGCATTGTCTACTCCAAGTTTATCACATTTTGAGCATTTTTCATTCATCTTTTCAACATCAGCTTCTTTCTTTGTTTCCATCCTGAATGTTCCTGCACAAAAAATTTTAACAAAATCAAGAGGGTTTGCATATTCATCAATAAAACAACCTCTCTTAATATCATAATTCATGACATTTTTTACAGCAAGACATACAGAAAATCTTTTTCTCATTTCGATGATCACTTCCAAATTTATCTTTTCTAAATCCCTCTTCATCTCATACATCAACTCTTCTTTTCTTTTTTCTTTATCAAACTTATATGATCTAAGCTCATTGATGAATTCTCTAAATTAAAACTTTGAGAAATTTGTATTCTTTTTTAGTTCACTCAAAAATTTATCCCATTCTAGAGGTAATGCATCAGCAAATTTTGAAATTTTTTCAGCATTTGAAAACTTTATCTCATATCTATCTATCTTATCAATCAATTCATCAAAACGTCTATCCAACTGTTCCAAAGATTCATGTTTCATGCACAAGAAATTTTCAGATCTTTTAATCCAAACGTCCTTCTTGTTCTTCTTATCAATCCAAGAATCAGAAATCCAAACGTTTAAATCTTTAAGATTCTCGTTTTCCTGTTCATCAAACGTTTTAGCCATGATGTTATCTTCTCGATTTACAAGCACCTTTTTAATCACCTGAATCAACAAACAGACAATGATCAGTTCTAAAAATTTCAAACAACTTGAATCGGACAAGTATTCGATCAAATGAGTCAACAAAAGTCAACAATGAGAATAATCAGTGCTGTTCGATCGGTTGGGAAAGTTGTTCGATCGGACGGGATTACTGTCCGATCGGCTGGGATTCTTGAATCGGTTGGTTGTCCATTCGACCCTCTGTTCGATCGGTTGACACAAAACGACAAAAATCTTAGTCGATCGGCTGGCGTTATGACTTGAATAGAGTGAGCTGTCCGATCGGCTTGCACGTTGATGCTGTTCGATCGGCTGGCGTTTTGATGCTGTTCGATCAGCTAGCGTGTTAAATTGATAGCACAAGACGACAAAAATTCTTGATCGATCGGCTGGCACGTTGACTTCTTTCACCAACAATAATGAAATACAATCTCACATGCAATCTGAATCATATCACATGCACAACCGACAAAAACTAATGCAATTGCAGAATTAATAGTCGACAACTATCAAAAGATCACATGCATTTCTGAATTCTCGAGACAATTGATCAAATCATATGCAATCAATTAATGAACTGCTGATAATGTTTCAACAAAATGAATCACGTGATACTGTTGAATGTAATAAAATGATGGCAGGTTACTATGTTGACTAAGTGACCTGAAAAAGTGATGTGTTATGTAACGATTTGCTGATCGATCGACTAGGATGCTAGCCGTTCGGACAGCTGTCCATTCGGCTAGGTCAACAATAGTCAAAGTTTAAATGTATATCAATGGAACGGACAGGTGTTCGATCGAACAGCTGTTCGATCGATTAGCAGTCAACAAAGTCAAACAATTAGTGATGTACTGATACAGTGTGCTGACCGTTCGGCTGGGATGCTAGCCGATCGGTTGGCAAGTCAACGAAGGTCAACAACTTAAATGAAATGCAATGAAAGTTATGGAACGGTTAGCTAGCCGATCGGTCAGCTGTCCGATCGGTTAGCATTCATATGAACTCCAACAACAACAGCAAACATATCTCAACTTTTTCGAACACAAAATTTCAGATTTCTCTCAAACAGCTTTGAATTAAGGTCTGGAAATTTGTAAGCTTGTAGATCAAGTACTTTCGCACAACATATCCAAAAATCATTAATTTTGAACCATTAAAACCCGTTTAATTTGACGATTTTCAGTCGAAAACGTTAAGAAATGTAAAGATGAAGAAATTTGACAAATCTGAGTGAAATTTGACTCTGAATCTGCTGAATTCAAGTGCGTAATTGTGTGTTTGATCCTCGCAACCGAGCACCTGCTCTGATACCACTTGTTAGGACCGGTTTTGACTCCGAAACGATTGCGTAACCGAACGTGTGACGTGCGGAATCCGTACACGAACGAGACCGAACACACTAGACGTAATTATAACTGTGATTCTATTGAAAGATCTGATAACGTACAGCACCTGAATCACGTACAAGGAACTTTCTCTCTCTACTTTCTCTCTCTAGGATCCAAGCTCTCCTAAGTAGCAAATGAGCAAAAGTAGCCAAAAGTTTTAAACTCTAACCCTAACTCTACTATTTATAGGCCAAGGCTTTAATGAGAAAACTCATTAATTACAATATTGCCACCTTGCCTTTCTTAACTAGATGTTACAATATAAGGCTAGAATTAAAGTGTTTCAGCTACGGTCTTGAGATGACGGAGGCGATAGACATACTGCACTAACAACTTTCTTTGGGTAGTGAGGTTTCCAGTGTTTGAATCCTCTGAAAGCTTCAAATTTCATCAAACCCCAAATGGGTACATCACGCTTTCTTACAGGATAATCCAGAGTTCTAACTTTCGACAACTCTTCAACATCCCACCTTGGTAGGGACATGATATCCTGAATATATTCAAAGTACTGAACTCCATACTCTCGACGGATAGCATACGCATTAACTTGTGGCAGAAAGCCCCAACTAATAATATCCCCCAGTGACACATCTCTATCTCTCTTATAAAACTTCAGTGGACGTTTGAATTTTCTTTCATTGTCTTTTCGGAACCATTTCTTGCGTTCTTCCCGTTGTTCATCTTTTGTCGTCCCATCAAAGTTCTTATCTTTTAAACATTCCTCAACTTTTCTTCTCAGTTCGTCTATGTTCGCTTGACTGAAGAATTCAACAAGCGTTGGAAAATCAGAAGTATCAACATTCCCACTTTCTTTATCACTGCAATCCTCAACCTCAACTCGATCATACTTATCTGCCTCTTCCACATACTTGTATTGATACTCGGGCTGTTGATTCATATCAAAAGCATTCAACTCTTCTTCAAAGTCAAACTTGAAGTTAGGATCATCAATACGTGTCATCTCAATAATGTCAGCCATGGTGTACGCATGTCTGATTTCTCCTTCCTCAACTTCAGGTTCAAGACGCAATATCAACTTTTCTCTTTTATCAACATTTTGATCATCAACGTTCTCCCCCTCACCTGTAGTATCCTCAGGCTCTATATTCACATCGTCATGAAGATAATCTTTGACATTTTCTTCATTAGAAGATTCAGTAACTTTAATACCAGAACCACCTTGATCATCATCATTACCATCGTCATCATCACTACTACTTGCAGAGAATACATCATCTGCATCATCTTCGTTATCTACATCATCATCCTCTTCATCATCATCCTCTTCATCATCATCATGTAAATCATCAATGTCAACATCAACATCAAATACACCAGAAACTGACGAAATTTTACGAGGATTCTGAATAGGTGACTCAGAAACAGTAGATAGAACTATTGCCCTTTCAGAACCTTCAGAAACACCTTTGCCCTTATCCTTCATTTCTGCATCAATCGCAGCCTGACGACGAGCTCTCACTTCTTCAATTTTAGTTTCTTCAAACTTTTGCTCCACAGACATACCAATCACACTTTCTAACACTTTGTTCAACATATACATCTCGTGTTCTTTCATTGCTTTAGCAGCTTCCAATTCTTTGTTCTTTAACTCAAAGTACTTGTTCTGCTCATCTCTACGTGTTTTCTCTTCCTCTAACTCAGCAACTTTCACTTTAAGAATATCAATCTCAGCCTGATCTGCTTCAACTCTCTTTAACAATGACAAGTTTTCAACTTTGACAGATTTAACTTCCTTCTTCAACTTTTTATTCTCCACTAACACTTCATCTACCTTCTTTTCTAACTTTTTCACAACATCATCAGTTACAAAATTGAAATCTCCAATGTCTTCAAGTGCTATATTCTCCGGAACACGTGGAAAATTTATGTATCCAGAAGATCCAGGAGTTGATTGTACTTGTGGTTGTGAAGATGGTGGTGTTTGGAAAATATGTTGTGAAGAAATTTAAATTTGTTGTGGTGGTGATTGTGGTGGTTGTTGTGGTGGTGATAGATGTGGTGGTGAAAGATGTGGTGGTGATTGATGTGGTTCAGTTTGTGGTGGAGGTGATGGTGGTGGTGTAGGTTGTTTTAGTGGTGTAGGCTTAGGCAGCTTGACAATCAACTTTCTTTTTGCTGCTCTAGGAGAAATCACACGCTTCCTTGCACTAACCTTCTTCTTGCCACTAGATGATGGAGGTGTCTGAGATTCTATAACATGTTCTGGAGATGGAATGTACACATCATCATCCTTCTCCTCTCTCCTCTTTCTCTTGAGTTGTTTCTCTTTTTCAATCTCAGGTTTAATTCTTTTTGCACGTTCAGTTTCATCAATTTCTTCATCAGACGAACTTGTTGTACTTTTATCTACACATCATCATCCTTCTCCTCTCTCCTCTTTCTCTTGAGCTGTCTTTTCTGTTTCAGCATCTTTAAAACTTTCTTTAAGAGCTTTCAATAACTTTGCAGATTCAGGAGACAAACGAACATCTCCTTCAACATCAACTTCATCTTCAGCTTCAGCTTCAGCTTCATCTTCCTCCTCATATTCATCAACAAGCATAGTCTCAACACTTTTCTTTTGATGCTTTTTCTTTGGCTGAGATGATGAACCCTCCTCTACTTGAACTTTCGGAGTTGCTTTCCTGCTCCTCTTTTTCTTCTCTTCTTTTACAAATCACTCGTTTCTTGTTTCTCTGAAGCTTGCAAGTGTTTTCAACTCATTTGCATAACTTGCTTCTTTCATTTCTTTCTCATTTCTCCAGTTTTAATGATTGATTAGATCTGGATCTTGATAATTCTTATCTTTGATGAAACCAAAGAATTCAGCTTTCATTGTTGGCTCTGGATGGTTTGGGTGATATCTGGCTAATTGTTTCAAAGACTCATTATCCATATGATATAATACCAACAGATCATTCTTTTCATCTCTCTCCACATCAGGATAAGCGTGATCTATCATCATCTGAACAAATCGTGGATAAACCCAAGTCTTGCTTTTCGAAGTGATATTTTCCACAATGTAATGAAACACAATCTTCGAAAAATTATACTTCTTGTTTAACACAAGAGCTGTCACCATGTTCATTTGATAGTCCCTCATCACATCGTAACCTCCTTTCCTGTGACTAAGAGCATGCAACACTGAATGAATAAGAAACTTGTAAGACTTTGGAAAACACGCTTTCAAGTAGTTTGCCTTGTTCAATGGACCATTGTAACCCATCCGCAACATGCATCCTTTTACCATCCTTTCTGGGAACTTTGTTGGAGAATTCTCTTCATCTGGAAAGTTTATCACCTCTCGTACATGTGCTTCTGAGATGATAATTGGTTTGTTCTCATTATTCAAGCTCACAATTGAATTTATTGTTTTGTGTTCTTCGTCATATGTTGCATTTTTCCAAAATCGTTCAATGTGTGACTCAAAGACCAGATGTTGATTAGTTAGAGCCTTCTGAATCGGTAATCTCTCCATGAACTCCAGAATACTCTTAAATTCAGCCATCTTTGGAATCTCCTTATCATAAACACAACAAATGTTGTGTAGAGGATCAAATTGCACATTTGAAGCCTGAAAACAACAACATACAAACAAATCAAACACTTAGAATTTTTCATCAAAACACTACATTCATGCGAAATCAGTTCAAACGAAATTACATCTCATGTGAAATAACAATTTGGAACGAAATTACATTTCAAACGGAATCACAGTTCATGCGGAATTACTTTTCAAATGAAATAGTTAAATTTCATACGAAATCAACTTGAAACGAAATAGCTATTTCGTGTGAAATAGACACTTTCATCAGTGTGCTATTTCGTGTGAAATAACCCGTTATTTCGTTTGAAAATGTCCAAATCAAATCCATGAACAGATGATAAAATTGATTCTCTGGGTTTATTCCTTAGTGAATTCCGAGCATGTGGGTATGTTTTTTGTTCAATTTTACCCAACAATTTGATCTAGATCTGAGTTCAAACTTTCAGATCTACCGTTTTCAAACGGAATCAAGTCATCAACATCAAATTGAAGCCCTAGATCTTATATACTACACATTCCGAGTTCAAGGGTATGATTATTATTCATTAAACATCAAAAATCAACCCTAGATCTATGTTTTTGTTCCTGTTCATCGCCGACCAAACGAAATCAGTTCAAATCTGGGTCAAATCAACAAGTTTTCTCACCTTTCCCATGATTATAGTTGAGTAAAGCAACTAAAATCAGATAATGAACAACAAATCGGGCAGAGTAACGGCTTAAAACGATGATGATGGAGATTTCGTATGAAATCACCTTGACAGTCGTTTGAAACGAAATACCAGAAATGACTCGTTCAAACGAAATTCCTCCTCTATTTATAGACAACCTAATTTCGTGCGAAATAGGCATTGGAACATGTTCAAGCGAAATCACCTGTTTTTAAGCGGAATGACTATTTCGTGAGAAATAGTTATTTTGTTTGAAATGACAATTTTCAAAAATTTTCAAACTTTTTAACTTTTTGATTTTTTACCATCACACCCAGTTAACCAAGTCCAAGTTAATGACCCTGGTCAACTGTTTAGCCTGCCAAGTCCAAGTTAATGACCTTGGCTGACCAATTTATGAAGATGCTGACTTTCTGAAACAGATTTAAGTTCAAATTAATGAACTTTTGAAATTTCAAGCAATTACCAATCACTTTCTCAATCTTCTGCTTACCCAACCTTCATGATCCAGACTTGTTCAGCACATAAGACTTTGATCATCTGATCCCCAACGTTCGTTGTCGAAAATAAGATGAAAAACAAATCTTTTTGGATTTTATAAAACGCTAAACAAACAGACAATCTTTTTGGATTTTTGATAAGCAATAAACTATACATACAATATTTTTGGTGAGTGTGTTAGGGGATCATATCAGCTGTTGACAAACTACAAGCACCGTTAACCTTTGATTTCATACTAAGCATTAAACAATTCACAGTGATTGTCGATATACTGATCCTCTTAACTTTTCACACAATTTTCAATCTGTTCAGGATACGAATTTAGTAATTTAAGGCTTAACTCATACGCGTGTACCACCTCAGAATATACTCCCGTATCTAGATCCCAATATTCAGTCTTACAGGTGAGTATACCTAGATGATATCTGTAAGGGGTTAAATGCGAGGGCCGTGAGAGCTCAGGCTATTGCTTCCGCAAAATCAGAGAGATGACTGCTTCGACTTAAGGTGTGTCCCCTTTGGGGATCTTCTTTTTCAACAACACATGATTAGCATTTTTCAATGTTTCATCATTTTTTATGCTGAGGGAAGGCTTATATTTCAAGCAGCTTAAAGTATTCTCCGGGGACTAAGCCATTACTTCCGCAAAAATCAGAAGTCCCGGGATAATACCCCATATATCATTAAGTATAAAGACCTAGTATCTCAGAAAGAGGGACCTTTTAAACAAGATTTCGGGGGTTACCCATATATCCGAGAGATGTTCCCCACGTAAAAGCAAGAAATCTAGGTTTATATCCCGAACAAACCTACTAAATGTGTAAAAACCTATCGGCATATCATCTGCAAGACTGCTTAACACTTTTTATCTTTTCATTTCTTTAGCGTACTGCAACTGTCTAGCTGATGTACTATCATTTCCCCTTTTTACACAAACTCTTTTTCAGTTTTTCAATGTTTTTGGATTTTGAAATTTTATCATGTTTTTGGATTTTCTGCAAACTTTCTCCCCCTAAAAACAAAAACATATTTTTGTGTTTTTTGTTTTATCAAAAGCAGAAAATAAACTATACAAAAACTTGACAACATGACGTGGATCACTTCTGATCTCCGTCCTCCTCGGCTTCACATTTAACAACCCTCCCAGAAAACAAATTTTTCAACCCATTTAATTTCAAAAGATAGTTAAATCTCTTTTTATCAAAAGGTTTTGTGTAAAAATTAGCCCTCTGATCATCGGTGTGAATATGTTCAATGCGAATCAATTTCTTCTCGTGACAATAATGGATGAAATGATGCCTAATTTCAATATGCTTCGTTTTAGAATGGTGAACCGGATTTTTAGTAATGTTTATCGCTGCCTCATTGTCCACATAAATGGGTGTATCCAAGAATTGCAAACCAAAGTCCCTCATCTGCTGCTGGATCCAGAGGATCTGAGAGCAACAGCTGGAGGCCGAAACGTATTCAGCCTCGCATGTAGAAAGAGCGACTGAGGTTTGTTTCTTGCACTACCAGGTGACAAGTCGAGTTCCAAAGAACTGACAGCCTACAGTGGTGGACTTCGCATTTTGCTTTCAGCTTCCAAAATCAGAATCAGTAAAACCAGAAAGAGAAAAGTCACCAGACTTAGGATACCACAAGCCGGTGCTTGGGCAACCTTTCAAATACCGTAATATTCTCTTGACAATTGACAGATGTGACTGTCTCGGGCTTGACTGATATCTGGCACATAGACAAGTCGGATACATGATGTCCGGGCGAGAAGCAGTCAGATACATCAAGGATCCAATTATCGACTGGTAATACGTCTCATCCACTTTCTCTCCACCTTCATCTGGACAAATCCCGTGATTCTGAGCTAAGGGGGTTGATGTTGGAGTAGATTCAGACATGTTGAACTTTTCCAGAACATCGTTCACGTATTTGGTTTGATGAATGAAGATTCCTTCGGGCATTTGCTCCACCTGTAACCCTAAGAAGAACTTCATCTCCCCCATCGAGCTCATTTCAAACTTTCTTTTCATCACTTTCTCGAACTCTTTACACAAATCATCATTCGTCGATCCAAAGATGATGTCGTCAACTTAAATCTGCACGATCAATAGATGCCCTGCAACCTCTTTTGTAAACAAAGTGCTATCAACCGTCCCTATGGTGAAGCCGTTGTCCAGCAGATATTGGGAAAGCGTCTCATACCAGGCTCTCGGGGCCTGGTGTAGTCCGTAAAGCGCTTTGTCGAGAAGATAGACTTTGTCTTTGTGCACTAGATCTGTGAACCCCGACGGTTATCCAACGTACACTTCTTCTTTGATTTTGCCATAAAGGAATGCAGATTTCACATCTAATTGGTATACTTTGAATCCTTTCCAAGACACGAATGCCAGGAAGATTCTTATTGCCTCAAGTCTAGCAACAGGCGCGTACACTTCGGTAAAATGAATGCCTTCTTGCTGACTGAATCCCTGTACTACCAAACGTGCTTTATTTCTTACAATCACTCCTCTATCATCCCTTTTACACTTAAAAACCCACTTAGTCTTTATCAGCTTCTGATTTTCAGGAAGATCTACTAATCTCCAAACTCCTAGCTTCTCAAACTGTTGCAGCTCTTCCTGCATAGCGTTTACCTAGCTTTCTTCAGTTAAAGCTTCTTTATATGTTTTTGGTTCAACCTGCGAAATGAAACATTTTAGTGAGAAATCAACTTGTAAAGGAGCAACAGTTGTATAAAAACATGTAAGAGCTCTGTTGATCTAATCCCGCGTTTTTACTCCGCTCTGAAGATCTCCAATTATCTGTTCTGAAGGATGATAAGACAAAGTTCTCGGCATAGCAGTGTCAGGCACGCTCACTTCCGATTACAAGTTCGTAATGTCTTGATCACCGGTGTGATCCTCAGCTTCTGTCGTTGCAACATTTGGTTCCTCATAAAAAACGGACCGTCTTCCGATTCTGAGTCGTCAGAATTGTCAAATGTTAGAGCTGGTTCCTCTGGGGGTTCGTGTGTCGTTCCACTTGGACCGGCCTCATGATCGTTTGTACCACTTGTAGGGTCGCTTGTACCCACGTCGGGCTGAGAAACTACCAACGGTCTTGGCACCTGATCTTGTGACATAGATTGTTGATGTTGGTATAGTAAAACGAGTTCCTCTACACTTGGCTCAGTCGGCAGTTGAAAAGACTCCCAGAGTTTATCGTAATCGAACAGAAATCTTTGTCTGGGAAGTTGTGGTGGAGCAGTATGCTTCTGACAATCAACATGCTGAACTTGAATTATCTTCCCCAGGCATGGTACGAACACCCTCTTCAGCGGACTCGCATAACCTACAAAGAAACCCTCATTACTTTTAGCACCAAACTTACCATCTGGATCAATGAAAGTACAAGGCGATCCAAACGGTTCTAAAAACTTCAAATTTGGCTTATAACGATGAAGAAGTTCAAAACAGGTTTTCTTGTATTTCTTCACTGTGAGAACGCGATTCAATGTATAGCACGCTGCTGCAACTGCTTCACTCCAGAAAAATATCGGCAGCTTGGAATCGGCGAGCATCGTTCGAGCTGTTTCAATTAAGGTGCGATTCTTTCATTCAGCTACACCATTTTGCTGTGGAGTGTATGGTGCACTGAATTCATGAAGAATTCCTTTCTCATTGCAAAACTCGAGCATCCGATTGTTCTTAAACTCCGTTCCATTGTCACTCCGAATTCTTCTGATCGGCACTTTGTACAACGTTTCCATCTTCTTGAATAGAACCATCAATGATTCAAAAGTTTGATCTTTACTTTCCATACACACTACCCATGAAAACCTTGTGAAGTCGTCAGTGACCACAAGACAGTACAAGTCTCCGCTCACACTTTTTACATTGACTTGTCCGAAAAGATCCATGTGTAGCCTTTCGAGCGGAACTCTGATTGAATTCAATAGCTTCTGCGGGTGTGTCTTCTTCGTTTGTTTTCCCTTCTTGCACTCTACACAATCATCATTTAATTGAAAGTTTTTCAGATTTACACCTTCTACGAGATCATTGTGCACAAGAAAATTCATTTTCCTGACGTGAATGTGGCCCATCTTTCGATGCCACATTCTTGACTCCTTTTCAATCGCTTTTGATTTTGTCACAAAACATTGTTTCTGATGATCTGTTGTTGTTGCGACACTCATATCCAGGACATACAAATCGTTTTCCCGGGGAGCTCGCATCAACACCATGTTTTCAGGAATTTTAAAACCAGGTTTTATGATTAAACATTCATTTTTAGTAAAGTGTACTGTAAAAAACTTGTCACAGATCTGTGAGATGCTCAACAGATTGTTTTCAAGTTCGATGATATAGTTCACTTTTTCAAACGACATAACTCCATTTGTTAGAGTTCCTTCACCAACTATCCTGTCACCCTGATTCCCTGCAAACCCAACATATCCTCCGTTGATTGATTTAATGTCGTAGAGTAAAGCTAGTATTCCAGTCATATGCCTTGAAGCTCCGCTGTCCATGATCCACTTCGAGATTATTGACCTCGGAAGCCCCTGCATACATCAAAGAAATTCATTCAAACAATGAAGCCCATGATTTCTTTACCTTTGGAACACTACCAAACACAAGATCACATGACACATCAACTTTTGGAATGTTAAAGATAACATTTGGAACAACAGGTTTAGATTTTGGTTTTGAATCTCCCTCCTTAATTGGTGGGAATTCCTCTAGCAACTTGTCTAGTTCAAATTCCAGTTTTCCAACATCATTTTAAAAAACTTTTGATTCAGATTTTAGAACACTTTCCATCTTCTTTTCTTCAACTGATTGTTTTGATTTTGCCACCCATGATTGGTTTTCAAAATTTTTTTGTCTTTGGATAAACCTTTGAAGTCTTTTGGATTTCCGAAGTTTCGCCAATCTCAAAAGTTGATTTCGGCTTTTCTTCGGACTTAAAAGATTCACCTCTTTTCAAAATTCGAACGGGGGAAACCATTGGTGTTTTGCCCTTATCATCAGTTGAAATTTTACCCGTAACATCTTTTGAAGTTTTAGGTTTGGGTTTTTGCAAAACTGGTTTCTCAAGCTTTTTCATACACTGCTTGGCCATGTGACCAATTTCATTGCAGCGGTAACATATTCTTTTGTCATACTCGACAAAAGTTGATCTGTAGGTCTCCTGTTTCAACTTCTTAGCTGCATTGAAATCGTCAATGGCTTTTTGACTGAAGATATAATCTTTTTCAGCATCAACACTAGGACCAGCAACAAACACATCACTTATCTTTTCTTTTGGTTTTACCTCATTTTTAGCCATCTTCTTTTCAAAACCGACACCCTTCTTTTTAAAATTATTACCTTATCTTTTGTTGTGTCCATGATTATTTACCCATTCTTTCTTTCCTGGGTTGGTTGGTTGTTTCACAAATGACCTCTTTGGTTTTGAAAAGAACTCATTGTTGTTAACTTCTGAAATATCAATCTCAACAAGTTTAAACACCTTTTCAACATTTTCAATACTGGCATTTTGAATTGGATACTCAAAATCGGAATAAAGTTTGTCAGTTCCGGTCATTGTGTAAACCACAACGATCGAATCATCATTCTTAACTGTATCTGATTTTGGTATGAACTTGTCTAAGAAGTTACCATCTTCTTCAGGATCAAAAATGGAGTTTTCAAAATGAGTTTTCACAGTATCAAATTCAGAGTTATCACTTTCTTCATCTAACACTTGGTCAACAACGGTTTTGATCACCTGTGACTCATTATCAGTGTCGGATGGAGAAAATGTAACATCAATATTCTCAGGAAAATCATTCTCAACGGTTCTCAACTTGAGATTCAATGCAAATTCCACCCCATCTGGATACTTTTGAGTATAATGATTCCACATTGGGGGTGGAACACTTTTAAAGACAGGTTTCGCATCAGGTTGTTTTGGAACAATTTGATCAATAACATATGATGAAGCAGTATAACTCATCAGTTTCTTATCAACTCTCTCAGTTTCAATTCTCATTAACTCAAGTTCTTTTTTCAAAGAAGCAATTGTGTCTAAATTGATATTAATCTCCATTTGTTTATCCATGACAGTAGATTTTAGCAAGTTTGTGGCTTTATCATTTTCAAAACTTTCCTTTTTAATCATTTTGATTGATCGTGCCAAAGTGTCATATGCTTCTTTTATCTCACTGAGATCATATTTTACTTCATCAGTAATTTTTTTCAATTCTTGAAATTGTTTGTCTTTTTCAAGACAATCCATGCAGGGTTTTGAACAATTTTTGCATGGAATTTCATGAATTGAATCAACTTTTTCAGAAACCATTTCTTCGGTATCAATTTTAGCATCCGTTTTACCAAAACCATCAGACTCTGACTCAGAATTTTCTCCTGATTTGATCTCCTCAATTTCTGAATTCTTGTCAGACTCCTTTTTGACTGACTCCATTTTGACAGACACGTTTTCAACTGACTCTGTTTCGACCGACTCCGTTTCAACAGATTCTGTTTCTACCTCTTTTAGCTTGCCCATCAATGCTTTGTCAGCAATCTCTTTTAGAGTCTCTTTATTCATTTCTTTTGAAACGTCTATTATCTCTTCAACTGGAGCTAGTTCAACATCATATCTTGGACAAAGACCAGTAGTTGGCTCACTGAAGAAACCTGCAAAAGATTCAAACATATTAGGAGGCATTATTGATTTGAAAGAACTAGCAATAATCTCCTATTCAGATTGATAGTAGTAAACTTCTGCAGCTACTTCTTCCAGCTCTGCTAAACTTTCTTTAGACATGACTTCACTGACTTCTTATGTTTCAACAACGCATTCCGGTTCTTCCACAATCTCTGCCATCATGGCCATAGCCTCACTACTAGGAATATACTTATCCCAACTAAAACCTTCAGCAACCTTCTCATCATCCTGATTTACTAAAAGAGCTTTCTCAGGCTTGTTTTCGATCTGAGGTCTTTGGGTGAATGGTTGTTGACTTGTCTTGTGATAGATTGCTTGTTTGTAGTAGTCGTTTATGAATGGGTTTTGATGGTTGTTGACTTCTCGGTTTGGACATTCACGTTTGAAATGTCCCTTCTCTTTGCATTTGAAATATGTGACTTTTGATTTATCAAACCCAAGTTTTTGATCTGGTCCTGAAAGACTGTTCCGACCAGTTATTTCCATAAATCGTTGAGCTCTTCTAACCAAGCTTGCCATTCCCCATTTGATGTCGATCAACTCCAGCTCCTCTGGATCGATCTGATCATAGTCTTCCTTTGTCATATCGGGGTTCCCAATTCTACCTGCAATCAAGCTTTCATACGATTCAAGCACCGAAGCAAGAAGTGCTATGTGCTGCTTCGCTGATGATTCAGTAAAGTCTTGAGCATTCTTTATGTTTACTGCTATGTTGCACAGAATTCCTGGACCTTGACTTTGTCTGTTTGATCCTGACGAACTTTGAGTGTAAGATTGATCAGGTGAATTTTGAACCTTTGGATTTGGTTCAAAACTTGCAAATGGTGAGTTGTTGTTGCTTGATGTGACAGATGATACTCCGGATGTTGAATCTGCACTAAAGGTTGTCTGCACTTTTGGACTTAGACTCGATGTTGCTGGAGTACTTCCTTTGTAATATAATGAGACATCTTGTTGAACACTTGAAGACTTCATCTTTCTAATCTTTGTCAACTCAAGCTCGTGTGACTCAATCTTTTCAATGAATGTGCTAAGGTTGAATCCCACATACTCCAAATTATTCTTCAATACCAACAGATAAGTGCCCTATTCATCGTATGGCAATGCATCCGCCAATTTATCAACCCACTCCTCATCCGTTTTGGTTATTCCCAACCTCTTCATCTCAACAACCAGATGGCAATATCTTTCAATCAACTGTTTTGTTGTTTCACCCTTTATACCCATAAAGATATCAAACTCTTTCTTCATCAAAGCAGTTTTGCTTTTTATCATAGACACGCTTCCAAGAAACTTTACTTTCTAAGAATTCCAAACGGACTGTGAATCACCCTGATGTTGTAGCAGAACTAAGATATCCTCTTTGATGGCTTGTTGTAGAATGCTCATCATTTTCTTTTCTGCTTTAAAATCATCTTGTTCAATTGGAGTCAAACTGCTAATCGTTTTCTCAATTCCCGAACCATTCTTTGGAGGAACATATTTAGACTCGATTTTCATCCAGCATTCAAAATGGTTGGCTTGCACCCAAGTTTTAAACCTTTCCGACCACCCAGCATACTCATCAATGTTCATCAACTTCGGCGGTTTCTGCATAGTACCGAGTTCATTTTCCATGTTCACATTTTGCACTATACTGGCTGGTGTTTGTACTGCCGTCATTCCCCCACTGGTAAAGAAGTTGTAAAACTCTTGGTTATCCATTTTACAAAAACAGTTTACAGAAAAAATTTTCAAGTTTTGAAATCTGGTCACTTTCAAGCGAAATTAGTTCTACACACGAAATAGACTTTTGTACGAAATCACAAACACAAATGGACTTTCGTGCGAAATTAGATTTTCACAAGAAATCAATTTTCAAGCGAAATTAACTTTTACAAACGAAATCAAGTGTTATTTCATACGAAATCACACAAGACTTGTTTTCGTGCGAAATAGCCAAACGAAATGGTTTTTCAAACGAAATCAGTAATTTCGTGCGAAATTACCTCAACTTTTCAAGCGAAATCAAGGTTCGTTCAAACGAAATTAACTGTTTGGCCCATTTTTGTCACTTTTAGTCTGAATTTAGGTCTGATTCTTTCAAGGGTTTGTTAAAACTGTATTTTACACACAATATCAAAAGATCAGTCCATTTTGTCCATGATTTTGTCCAGAAGTCCAAAAATAACCACTGATTCAAGTGTATTGACTCATCCTGAGCTCTGATACCACTTGTGAGTACATGATCGGATCGTAAACGATCACTAGATCTGCGGTGGATTCGATTTAACGTGCGGAATCTGTTAAATCAAACCGTAATCGTGCACGAAAACGTAATTAAACAACGATTTATTACGTATCAACGACAACCGGACAGAGTTTCGACTCGATCTCTACAAAGAACACTCAAAATCTAATCAACATGACGTAATCGGAGGTGTTCTTGATGAAGATCTGATGAACTTGAAGAACTTGTATTCTGTACGAAATTAGTTCTCTGATTGCTGTCTTCCGTGCGAAATGAGATCACTGATATTTATAGTTGATCAAGCTTGTATTTCGTACGAAATCAAATAAGCTTGTATTTCGTGCGAAATCAAATCCATCCATGCATCCCATTTCGTACGAAAACAAATTCCATGTGTGCATGGCATCTTGTACGAAATCAAATATGATGACAATATGATATTGTATATGATGTCATCATTGCATAATGATGACATCACTTTGGATCTTGCTCAGTTTTTTCACATCGTACCGTACCGTATACTGACCTGACATTGGCTAACGACACCTAGTGAAAACTCTGTCCGGTATTTTACAGACTCAAGATACTAGACTTTACATGTACAGTTAGATTTCTATCTATGGCCACACACATAGTGCACTAACAACATTGATGTAACATAAACTTATTAATCATGTTATGATAGATTTTATATTAATCGGTGGCTAGGGGGAATAATATGTTAAGGTTTATGGTTGGGAAAAGCAATTGTGTGTTATCATTATAAATTGTCGGCCACTAATTCTTTGTGTATGTGACTTACTTAGATTCATTAATTAAGATATAGGTTAGCGGCCCAATAAGTTGTCAGCCCACTAAATGAATCGGTCCAATATAATCTTTTGAATGCGTTATTAATTGTCGGCCATGAAGATAGGAATCATCAGGTTGCATATGTTAGGAATTGGTATACGTGCCATGTGATTAGGGTGTTAACTGTGTTGTCATGTGCACATGTTTAGGTGGGGCCGATGACCTGCTAGACCACACACATTCACACAAACTATTAAGGGTATGTGAGATGGGCTGCACAAATTAAAAGGGGATTATTAACTTAGCAACTAGGCCGAGTATTTCACTTGGGCCAATAAGATGTACAGGCAGCAAGTAAATACATATGTATTAGGTACATATTGTTGTTGCATGTTTTAGTAATTTATGAACATGTAGATATGGAGTTTGTGAATATGGGTAAAGAAACCTTCTGTGATAATTGTATTTGGTGGCAAACTGTTTACGTAGATGTGGATGCTTATATATATATATATATATATATATCATTGCATGGGTACTATTGTATGACAACTTGTTAACTTGGTTCACTTGAATCTTGAGTGGTGTTGGAACCACATCAGGATTGGGTAACAGTAGGATTAGTCATTGGATTGGTAAATGGGCCTGGCTCCAACTGTTAATACATAACCGGAAATAATTAACTAGTGGGCTGTACACGTTGGTTTCGATATACACACATATCCGCTTAAGGGTCACGTGAAACCAGTCATACATTAGGCCGCACGAGTCAAAAGCTGGGTCACTGGTTTGTACGATTGCATATTTTCGGGTGTCAACGAATTAGCTGTGCATGAATTATATATATATAAATTAATGTGACAAATTGGCTTATGAGCTAACTATACACTAGAGACTATTTGATTTGCTGTTATGACTTGAACTTCACGGGTGTGCTACATGTATCTTGACTATGTGATAAGTGAATAAGGAATACATGACTTGTTGTATATGAAACATGTGGATTATGTGCGCTTGAAACTGATTGTTATCGGTAACCATGATAGGACGTGTTTGATCAACTGTTAAACAACTAACTAGTCATACCGAGCAAACCAAGGTGAGTTCACACACTTTCTTAGGCATGGGATTCCCGGTGGTTGGGAATGGGTTAAAGAACTAAAACGGAACCTGCATGTCCTCCTTGGGTAGGATATGTACCGCCATCCTCCATGGGTAGGATGCCAATATTAATCCTGCGTATTCTCCTTGGGTAGAATACTTACGTTCGTCCTCCTTGGATATGACAAAAACCTTAAACTTACTAGAAAAAACTCTATCATGAAGTCCCTCATTTTTATATCGACTTAATCGCCGGGCCAATGGCGAGCGGGTCATTAGTTGATAGCGCTATTAGGGTTGACAAGCCTCACACCGTGCCGGTAGGACGGGCGTGTACTAATGGATCAGGGCAATCTGTCAATGATGATAGACATTGACTTAGGGCACAACTTACTTTCGTCAGTTGTCGATATGGTAACGGTCTAGTGGTTCACATGGGGAAGCCCCCACTGGTTATGGATATGGTTTGGGAAACAACGAACTGATTAACTACTGGTTTTCGAATGAACTTATGGTTTTGAAACAACATTAAACTAGACAACCAACTGTGAACTCGCTCAACTTTGTTGTTGATTCGTTGTTACATGCCTTGTAGGCCTTTAGGTGCATATTATTGGAACTTGCTGTCTGGGAAGCTGGAGTGGTCATGGGTCAAGATACATGGAATCACAACACAAGAGTAATGGCTTTTACATGTGGTTTATAAACACTTAACGAATAAATTATGATTCCGCTGTATACTGTGAATTATTTGTAACGTTCTAACATTTAATGTTAATAAATGAAAGCTTTATTTAAATATAACTATGAGTTCAATGTGATTGGTGGCTAGATCCTGGTACGTCACACGCCTCGCGGGAGTTTCTGCATGTGGTATTTTGGGGGTGTGACATTTTTCAGTTTTCTTGTTAAAAATTAACGTTATACGGGTCCGGTTTTGCGATTATGGAGCGGTTTAGGGTGATTTCAAGGGTTGTTATACTTATTCTTTCTAGTTTTGAGGTACACCTTCGGGTTTCGTCAACTCCGGCAGTGCAACTGTTTAGGCTGTTGTATCTCGGAAACAAACGAGTTATACTGGGAGACTCGAAATTTGTTTTAAGGGACTCGTGTTTAACACGATCCTCAGCCAATATCATCTTTCTCTTTCGTAATTTGTGTTCTTGTTTATCTTTATTTAAGTTGAAACAAGTATTGTAATTTACTATTTTATTCTTTCATGCATTGTAATTCAAGTTAATAAAATATTTATTTATTTTATACGATCGTTTTCCTATATTAGATGAGTAATGAAGACAATAAACTTTAATCAGATTTTTTTCATTTTTTCTTTTCTTTACTCATGGCTTTTAACCTTTTAACTTTCTTAACTATGACAAAACTATCTCGTTCACATATAAATAAACAAGATGAATTTCCACAAAATATTATTAAAATTCATGATAATATTACATACAACATGAATAACAATATTAATCTTTTATTCGTATTAGCATAGGTGTTATTGATGACCATGTTGAAGGATAATTCGTAAAAAGAAAAAGGAAAAAAAAAGAAAGAATTTGAAAAAGAACCATATATGTATCCTCCTAATAATATCTACATGTATCAATTCAACCATGTGGCGATTTATGAGGGGAACCATGTGGCAATATTTGAGGGGAACCATGTGGCGATATGTGAGGGGAACCATGTGGTGATTTTTGAGGGGAACCATGTGGCGATTTGTGAGGGGAACCATGTGGTGATATTTGAGGGGAACCATGTGGCGATTTGTGAGGGGAACCATGTGGTGATATTTGAGGGGAACCATGTGGTGATTTTTGAGGGGAACCATGTGGCGATTTGTGAGTGGAACCAAGTAGCGATCTTTGAGGGGAACCATGCTCGTCGAGCCAACACTTCCAACAACTGCCCATCTGATTGAGGTATCTGTGGTTTTCTTCTGTTGTTTTATTCATGGGTCCTGTAGAGAGTAAACGAAAAAGAAAGTTATATAAATAACATACATCAAAACACATATACATATTCATAAATTCATGTGAGAACACTTCATGACATGTTAACTCATTCAATACAGATTTTCTTTAGAATATATTGTTCTCACATTAGGATCATACCCGATGAGTCGTTAATCACAGGATGTGGAGAACTTTGAAGTTTTCTTCCTTCTGATGAAATCAGGAGAAGTGATAAAAGAACTAAGAACAACGTAACAGCACTCAATTTCATTTTTAGAAAACTTGTTTTTGTTCTAGTGTTGGTGTGATGCTTTGATACATATATATATAGGGTATGTTGTCAACAGTGGCGGATCCAAGAATATTTTTCACTGGGTTCACTTTTTTAGATACTCCAATTTCATGTAATTGAACATAAAGAATTTCGGGTCGGTTCGATAGTTCGGATCAGGTAAGGTTCATCACATAATAAAAGTACGATACAATGATGAAAAGAAAATCGTCATTAGAAATTTAAAAACACAATATAAAATACGATAGTCTTTACAAATAAAAAAACTACCTAAAGTTGTTGACGACGAGTTTTCATCTTTTGAAAACGTTGTATAGATACATTAGTAGGTTGACATTCAGGGGCGAAGCATTGAAGGGGCCAGGGGGCGCCCCGAACTTTTCGCTTAGTAGTGTTATGTATGTACGTTTCGTATATAATTTTTTAGGTATATATGTTTTAGACCCCCGGTTTTATAAAAAAAAAATTTAGGTATATACTTTTAGGTCCGGTGACTTCCGAACCCCCGGTGGAAATGTTCAAATCCAATAACTTGTATAGATACATTAGTAGGTTGACATTCTCAATTTATTAAAAAAAAAGTCCCTTTGCAGTTTGTGTAAATTACAAAAAAGTTTCACAAATCATATGTTCAGTCTACCACGTTTGAGGTTAGTTTGTCGTAAACACCTACTAATCATAATATATGAATTTATAGAAACTTTATCATCAATTTCTCCACTTAAACTTGTTATGCTTTTATATGAAATATATGATTTTTTTTTTTAAATTAGATTGAAATTTTTGATATGGCAGATGAATAGTTGACTTAAATCTAGAAGGCAAAAAAGACTAACATTATGGGTCCTCATTTTTAGGTTAAATAGCTTCAATACAATGTGAGATATGCAAATACAAAAGCTTGGCTAACATTTTAGTGAAACATCTACCGAAATACTTACGTGTAGTATAGAAGGGGGCGGGGGGGGGGGGGGGGGGGGGCGCCGACCTCCCGAACTTTTCGCTCAGTAGTGTCCAGTATGTAGTTTTCGTATAGAATTTTTTAGGTATATACGTTTTCGACTCCCCGGTTTTATAATTTTTTAGGTATGTATGTTTTCGACCCCCGGTCGGAAATCTCAAAGTTCGCCACTGAGCCCAGATGATAAGTTTAGTGCCACTAATGTTTAAAAGATTTTAAGGTTGGCAGAGTTATTTGTAATGTTATTTTTTTCCATAGAGAACAACTTTAAATATATGTAATGTATTTTTTTTTTTCATTTCGAATGACATCATTTGTATTGTGTGTTTTCTAATAAGTAATGATCATATAGTTTTATTTGTATAGTATTTTATTATTTATCTCGCCCGCCCTGCTCGGATGACGACTGACCCGAAATCTCTAACGTTTGGTTGTGAAAAATCTTAACATTGTAAAAAGGGGACCCCAATGGAAAAAAAAACCTAGGTCCGCCACTGCCCCTAGTTACATATTGAGTTAAAGTGCCAATGAGGGAGTGGTTGGGGAAAGACTTTTAAGACAGGTTCGACTCCCACTCTCCCTATTATTTTATGCACCATCCAGGTGAAGTGCGATTACGGGTGGCGCCGGTTCATCTTGGATGAGAGGCGAGGTTTTACCGATTATTCCACTGTCGTGCTTTCGGGCAGGTGGAGGTCGAGTTTCCGCACATCTGGGAGAGCCAAGAGGCTGGCGGCGGTCGAGTAGTCGACCTTGGGCACAGCGTCCGATGTCACGATAGTTGTCACATCGTTCCTTTCCGTTCAAAAAAAACATATAGAGTAAGTAAATCCGGAAGAATTAACTTTTTCAAGTTTAAATTAATATAATGTAATGTAATATATGAATAATATATATAGAAACCTCATCATCAATTGAAATTAAAAAAAAAATACTTAAATAAATTAAAACAAATGTATAAATAATATATATAGAAACCTCATCATCAACTGAAATTAAAAAAAAACTTAAATAAATTAAAACAAGTAGCCCCCGTGATCGGACTAATGATTTGATTGATTAAGGGTGAGGGTATTGGTACATCCCCCAAGAGTAAGTAAATCCGGAAGAATTTGTTGTTGATGAAATTAAATTTATATGATTTGATTAAGGGTGAGGGTATTGGTACATCCCCCAAAAGTAATGACACACCCCCCCCCCCCCAGCAGCCCCCGTGATCGGACTCCAATGCAGATATTGGAGCAAATGTTGCATGAAGGAAGGTATGTTTACCACACCCGGGTGAATCCCGAAACAAATGCGGTCGAGGAGGTTTTTTTTGTTCATCGGTACTCGTACGATATGTGGCGTGCTTTCCCACATGTGTTGATGATTGATACCACTTACAAAACGAATGAGTATAGACTTCCGTTTGTTCAAATTGTGGGTGTGACATCGACACACAAGTCGTTTTGTGTCGCTCATGCTTTTATCTCTAAAGAAAAACAGGATAACTTCTTGTAGGTCCTACAGAAGCTCAAAGGATTGTTGGAAGAGGGTATGGAACCGCGCGTGATAGTAACAGATTGCGATAAAGCTTTGATGAATGCTTGCGATAAAGTATTCCCAAAAGCATCCAAATTGCTATGTAGGTGGCACATCTCACAAAATATTCTAAAACACACCAAGGCAAAATTTGCAACGGCTGAAGAATGGAAAATATTAAAGCTTTCTTGGTCTCGATTGTGTAACTCTCCCACTAAGACGCTATACAATTATAACTTTGAGCGGCTATTTACACGACTGACTGACGACCATAGATCAGGTACGTATTATATTACAAACTATAGAGGCCTATTTTGACATTTTATGAAACTATAAGTTGAGGGACTTGTTTGTCATTGTTTGAAACTTGCTTAAAAAATGGTTAAAACCAAGTCCAGGGACTAAACCGTCATTTATTGAAAGTTATAGTCTAGGGGTTATTTTGACATTATTTAAAAGTACAAAGTATTGGGCATAAAATGTAATTATTGAAATCTAAAGTATAAGGGTTGAAATAGCCTTGTTTGAAACTTATTTTAACTCTAAAATCCTAACCAAGTTAAATGTTGAATAAGAAATCCTTTAAAAAAATTAACTTAGTTAACTATGTTAATTAGAATAACAAAAAAGGGGGGTTTCTTGTATAACCCGCCCCTTAGCAAGGATCGAACCCGGACCACACGTGTAAAAGCACCCCTTCTTTACCAGTTTATCCTCCTGTACAGGAGCTGATAGATACCCTAACATTAGTTGTTTTATACTTTAAAAAAAAGTTAACTTAGTTAACTACGTTAATTAGAATAACAAAAAAGGGGGTTTCTTGTATAACCCGCCCCTTAGCAAGGATCGAACCCGGACCACTCGTGTAAAAGCACCCCTTCTTTACCAGTTTATCCTCCTGTACAGGAGCTGATAGATACCCTAACATTAGTTGTTTTATACTTTAAAAAAAAGTTAATTTAGTTAACTACGTTAATTAGAATAACAAAAAAGGGGGGGGGGGGTTCTTGTATAACCCGCCCCTTAGCAAGGATCGAACCCGGACCACTCGTGTAAAAGCACCTCTTCTTTACCAGTTTATCCTCCTGTACAGGAGCTGATAGTTACCCTAACATTAGTTATTTTATACACTTCTTAAAATCCAACCGGGCACACACCTTTTATTTTATTTTTACGTTTTTTTATCACTTTTATAAAAACTAACATTTTTATAAACTCATATACATCAAACCTGATTTACTAAAAATATAAACTATAATTATTTCCGGTTTTATCTAATTATTATGAATTAAGTTAGTTTTAATCTTATTAAATTCAATAAAAATAGTAAACTAATTTTATAAAACCTGAAAATTTTTATATAATTATTTTAACATCAGAATGATGTTCGAAAATATAAAATTGATATTTTTCCCAAAATTCGATTTTTAACCAATTTAATCCAATAATTACATAGTTTTATTTGTTTAATTAATTATTTAAAAATAGTTAATTTATCAGAAAAATTTTGTTTCAGCCTTTGGTCGGGGTGTTACAATACAAACATTACAAATCGTTATATTCTGTTTTTTTTTTCAGGAGTTTTGGACTATTTGTATACTGTCTGGCTACTACCCTATAAAGAAAAGTTTGTTTCAGCCTGGACTAACACAAGCCCTAACTTTGGTCAACATACAACCAACAGAGTTGAAAGCCAACATGCTAAGTTTAAGAGATACCTTAAGGGGCCAAACAGCTCGCTCCATAGACTTGTGTGGCTTGTTGACAAAGTTGTAGAGTCACAACGCATACAAATAAACCTCACTTTTCAGGATAGCCGGTCCTTGAAAATGGGGGACCACATGATATCATTCTTTGATAACCTACGTGGTAATGTTTCCCTGAAAGCATTAGATTTGTTGCTTGTGGAGAAGAAAAAGATACGTACGTTGCTCGCAGCAGGGGGGACTTGTGGTCATGTGCTTTTTACGAGTTGTGGGTTGCCATGTGCTTGTCGGATGGAGTGGTGGGAAAATAAAAGTAATAAAAATAGGCTTCAACCGCTTATTCTACTTCATATGAATACCCACCCACCCCCCCCCCCCCTCATTTCTAACTATTGTTTTTAAAATACAGATTGCAAAATTCCTCTTGCCGCCGTAGACAAATTCTGGACAAAACTAGATTTCAATGCTGAAGAACTTAAGGAAGACGATAATAATCTTCGGGAGGAAATGGACAGAGTCATGCAACAACTGAAGGCGCAACCACCGATAGTGTTAAAAAGTATGTTGTCGAAGATAAAGGAGGTGGTGAATCCAAGTATGACCGACCATCACCGCCTGAGGTACAACAAGATACTCGGGGGCGCCCAACCTCTAAAGCACAACAAAAAAAGAAGGAGGAGGTTGCGAGACGTAAAGATACCCGGTCCGAAGCAAAAGGCAAAAGCCAAAAGAAGGACGAGGACGCTCAAAAGCCAGCAGTGCAACGCAGTCGTTCAAAGAAAAATAAGGCTAAAAAGACAGTTGAAATTATAGATGAAGATTTTCCACTGTTGGTGGGGGATAGGTACGTCAACAATCATTGACCTATATAATATCCTACGTATTTCCATACATACATTTTCCCTGATAAAGATTTTCCACAATATATTTTCCAATTACAAGTACAAAAACATGATCGATCGTTTTAAGGAATGGCTTACATCTATGTATCGAAGATACATAACACATATGGAAGATGCCCAGCCTGATGGTAACTGTGGGTTTCGATCGGTGGCTATGGGTTTGGGGTTGGACCAGAATGCTTGGATGTGGGTCCGCCAAGAGCTACTGGATGAGATGTTCATTAACAAAGCCCGGTGGTGGCCTATTCTTGACTCTTTTGATCCGGGATTTTACACTACAGTATATCGATCAATAAACTGGTTGCACGTGGAACCTGCACCAATGGCATGCTGGATGTTCTTGCCATACGCCGGATTGTTGGTGGCTCAAAAATTTGGTGTGGTTGTTCAACATTTAAGCAATGGTGTTTGTCAAACATACTTTCCCATGTTTGATGGTCCGGCGGAGGGCCATTCTGTTCTTTCGAATCCCTATGTGGAAGATGTCCATTTCATCATGGTTAAGTTAACGGATGATGGTCCGATGCCTCCAGCGAATGGACTATGGAATATGTATCGAAGTACTGAAGCTATGGAGTGGGAGACAATGTACATGTCTCGTCTTTCAGAGAGTAAGAAGTTACTTCGTAGTAATAGAAGTGTTCGAAGAGACTTTATTAACTTGTTGTAGGTTCTCGTTGTAACACGTAAAACTGTTTAATCGTATTATTATGTTTTTTTTTTGTTTACATTCTATTATCTTTTGAATATAGTGTAAGCAACATTTATTTTATAAAAAATGTTAATTACATTGTTTTATAATGTAAAAACACTTATTTACATCACTATTTTTATTAAAAGAAATGCATCATATGCAGCATATTGGGCAATGAGAGGTGTATACCAGCCTCTATATGCCGCTCATAGCACAATAAGCGGCTGCTGGTAAGCAATCTATAAGCCACGTATTGGCCAATGAGGAGTGTATACCAACACAAACAACATTTCAGCTCACTAAAGAGGAAAAACTAGATCAAAATCAATTCAAACACACACACACACCAAAACACCGAAAACACACACAACTCTCTCTCGTATACCATTTCTATCCCGTATCGAACCATACGGTGCGAATTTTCACAAGAGGTTAGTAACATCTTCATCTTTCGTTTTTGTTATTGTTTTTTTACGTTTTTTTTTTCTGAAATATTTTGGTTGTGGTGTTTGGCGGTAGAGGTGTTTGACGGTGGTGGTTGTTAGAGTGGTTTAGGTTAGGACGGTGGTGGTTGTTAGAGTGGTTGAGGTTAGGACGATGGTGGTTGTATCTATGGGTTAGGGTTTGACGGTGGTTGTGGGTTGGCTGTGGTGGTTGTGGGTTGGGTGTGGTGGTTGTGGGTTGGCTGTGGTGTTTGTGGGTTGTCGTAATTTTATTAATATTTTGACAAAATATTAACTTTTAATTGTTGCAGATATGTCGTCAGATGAGGAACAACATGCACCAAATGGTGGTCCGGTATTCAATCCGATGGCCGGGGGTAATTGTGAGCAGTACGATTTTTTAGACTTCCCCCAGAGCAGTACGGAATACAGACGTTTTGCCAAGTTCCGGGGTATGAGAGTGAGGCAGCAGAGGGCGTTGTGTTGGGACCCGTTACGGGAGTGTGGCGAGGAGCAGAGGGCCTGGGGTATAATCGGGGAAAATAACCCGTGGGATCGTATGTTTTTTTATGCGGCAGGGCCTTCTTATAGGCCTATGGTGGTGGAGTTCCTCTCCACATTTATCTATCGACCACGGCCTGCTGAGCAGCCTAACTCAGATATGGACGATCCGATGGTGGAACCACCCCCTGCTGAGGTAACTTTCTGTTTATTCGGGGAGCGACAGAATATGTCGCTGCGTCAGTTTGCTTTGGCCACCGGATTCTACACTGATGAGGAGTTGGTTCAGGATATTTATACCACCGCGATCACATCTATGCCTGATGATCAGTTGCTTGCTTGGTGGCCCACCCTCTGTGATGTACCCTTCGGTCATAAGGCCCGTGTCTCGTTGATTACTGACCCACTCGTTCGCTACATACACCGTTGCATTGCCACGTCGATATCTGGGCGTGGCAAAAGCAACGAGTGGGTCACGAAAAACGACCTGTTCTATCTTTACTGTTTATTCACGGGGACGCCGTGCGCCCTCCATCGCTGCCTGGCGGAGTATTTCGCCTCATTTTCCCGACGTCAGAAGTGTGGCGGATTGCACGGAGGGGCGTTCATCACGCGTATTGCCCAGCATTGCGGTCGGTATTTTCCATTCATCGGTGAGTTGCCACCGCCTGCCCCTTTCGAGTATTTGGGTATTAGGACGATGAGAGGGATGAACTTGGCGGTGAACTTTCCGGGCATTGGTTATCGGTTTATCAGTGAGAACGATCAGATTTTTGTAGCCCAGCCGTTAGTACATCAACATCTGCTGGACGCTGCGGAGGTGGATATGCCTCATGTTGTTGATGAGCCTATTGGAGAGGGTGACGTCGAACCTGAGGTTGAGCAGGGGCATCCGCAGGAGCCGCCACAGCATCCTCGGCGCGTCTATCATGCGGTGAGGTTGCCTCAGTCCACTCAGCGTCTCCTCGAGAGGCTTGTGGCGGGTCAGACGGCTGTGATGGGGAGGTTGGCGCTGCAGGATCGGCGGATGGACCGGATGGAGGATATGATGGAGTGGATGATGGCTAGCGAGGCTGATAGGCGTAGCGAGGCGGGGTTGCCGGTTCGAGACCCGCCACAACCACGAGTGTATCCGGGGTCCGGCTCGGAAGCCGGCCCGTCCGGCACGCAGGCACTCCCTTCCGGCACGCAGGCAAGCCCGTCCGGCACGCAGGCAGGCACGTCTGACACGCAGATGCAGTTGACATGTTATGATGATAGTGGTTCTGATGACGGTGACGAGGAAATCGCTTAGGAGTAGTATTTATCTGTTTCGTTTGGTTGTATTTTGGGTTTAATGTGGTTGTACGAACAAATATTTATTCGTCTTTTGTTATTTATGTTTAGTTGTATGCCCGGTTGTTTTTGTATAAACGTTTAATCCTTTATCAGCATGTATGGATGGTAACATGTTTAATATTTTATCAGCATCTATGTTGTATTTTGGGTTTAATGTGGTTGTACGAACAAATAGGTATTGATAAATAAAAAATTTGACATTTTATAATACACAAAATTCATTTCATAAAATATCGTCATGGGTCAAAAACCCTACCCGACCCCCGGCCCGACCCATTTGCCGGGACTAGATATAACATCGTTTTTTTTTAATGTGCATATGTTTTATTATTATAAGTTGCATAAACTCTCAAGACATAACATTCCGCTAAATCACCAAAATACGAGAGTCATTACATTCGTTTACATAAGTTGCATAAACTTAAATACGGCTAAAGACAAATACAAATACGGACAAAAAAAACAAAATCCAACAGATTATCAAACATGTGTCCCTTTTACGAACGACCCTTGAATTTTTATTTTCCATTTATGCTACTTGCTCTTTATACATTCGAACCTCCTCTCTCAAATGCTTGACTTCGTCTTCAAGTACTCCTTTCGTATCCAGCAAACCTCGGATGACTTGAACTGCCCGAGGACACATGGGAGGGTCGATCCACGCAAAGAATTTGCACCGAGAACGCTGAAACCGAAGGCGAATTAGTGTTTCTAAGTGTAAAAAATACGTCCCATTAATAAAAAAGACATATTTTGAATTTTCAAAATATGACAATTTTAATGGGACGGAGGTAGTAGTGCTTAAAGTACATACCAATTGAGAGCAGGTGTAAAATTGACGCCCGGGATTAATATCCGTCCAACATGTTTTTATCCCAGCTTGCCTTCCACATCTACAAATAACCATTGTGAATGTAAAAATGGATATGGATTACACTTTCTCGTACGTAATATTAGGAAAAAAAAAAGACTCAATACGCCACTCATAGCACAATGAGATGCGTATAAAGTACAAAATCCAACAACTTTTTCAGAAAAAGTAAATACATATGCCTCACATAGTGCTATGAGGTCCGTATAACAAAAAGTTAGGTGGTGTATATGCCTCACATTGACCTATACGGTCGTATACGCTGACACCTTTTCAGAAAAAGTAAATTCTTGCGTTTTGTTTGACTTATTTACCGAGGAGCCAGCTCTTTTGACGGATATTCACCCAACTAGATCCCCAAAAAGGTCTTGGACCACAGGATACCAACGTTGGACCACACGATGAAGATCCGGAAGTACACACACACGCACGGATTCTTTGTCTCTCGTATTGTTATCGCTCTCGTATCGCTTCATACGCTCGGAGTATTTAAGGTTAGTTCGTATTCTGTATTTTTATGTTTAATTTTCATTTTTTCTCTGATTTTTGTGGTTTATTTTGATCGGGTATATTGGTGTTGGGATGGTGGGTTTTTGTGGTTGACGGTTGTGGTTGTGGTTGTGGTTGTGGTTGTGGTTGTTTGTTTTGTGGGTGGTGGGCTGTGGTGTTTGTGGGTGGTTAGGTGGTGGTTGACGGTGGTGGTGGTGTTGTGTAGTCGGTGGTAGGCTGTGGTGTTTGTCGGTGGTGGGCTGTGGTGTTGGTTTGTTAAGATTGACGGTAGTGAGGTGGTGGGCTGTGGTGGTTGAGGTGGTGGGTTGTGGGGGTTGACGGTGGTGGCTGTTGTGGTGTTGTGTTGTGTTGTGTTGTGTTGTGGGTGGTAGCCTGTGGTGTTTGTGGGTGGTGGGCTGTGTTGTTGGTTTGTTAAGGTTGACGGTGATGAGGTGGTGGTTGTGGTGGTTGAGGTGGTGGGTTGTGGTGGTTGACGGTGGTGAGGTGGTGTTGTGTTGTGTTGTGGGTGGTAGGCTGTGGTGGTTGTTGAGGTGGTTGAGGGTGGTAGGTTGTGGTGGTAGTGGTGTGTTGTGGTAGTTGGGATGATGGTTTTGGTGGTGGTTAGGTTGTGGGTAGAAGGTGGTGGGCGGTGGTGGGCGTTCGACTGGTGGTGGTCGGCTGTGGTGGTAGTGGGTGGTCGGCTATGGTGGTGGTGGGTGGTCAGCTGTGGTGGTGGTGGTGGTGGTGGTGGTGTTGTTGTTTGTTTATTATATTTTACAATATAATTTCTAATATCGAGTCTAACACTATAATTCTATGTTTTTTAACAGGATATCGAAAGTCGGTGTTTTGACGGTGGTGGAAACGTAATTTTTATGGAGAAGTGCACTGCGTTCATATTTCAGATTCATGCGCCGGGACGTCGGTCCAGGGTGAGGTGCTTGGCGGTGGGGGATGCATCATCCAACATCAATTGCCAAGTTACCCGGAACTCCGACATTGTCAGATGTTACCGTGCAAATAGCACGGAACTCTCATATTGTCGATTCCTGGTGTAGTCTTGATAGCATCTACCGACGCGCGGTAGTTCCGTCACCGGCATCTACCGACGCGCGGTAGTTCCGTCACCGGCATCTACCGACGCCCGGTAGTTCCGTGACCACCATATACCATCACGCGTCTGAACCGGCTTTTAAACCGGACGGAATCTACGAAGAAACTGTTCGATTTCACGGTTTGTTTGAGAACCTGATTCAGATACACAACGGTCTCTTTGCTTCGTCCACTAGAACTATTTGTGTATGCATTCTTTTGGTAGTAACCAAAAGAATGGATACACAAATAGTTCTAGTGGACGAAGCAAAGAGACCGTTGTGTATCTGAATCAGGTTCTCAAACAAACCGTGAAATCGAACAGTTTCTTCGTAGATTCCGTCCGGTTTAAAAGCCGGTTCAGACGTGTGATGAACTAACCGATTCTATTCCCAACTCACGACATTGCCCTGTATTTAAAATCTCAATTGATGAAGGGTTTGTCATAAGAACAGGTTCATCAAATCGAGAATCAACTTCTTCATCATATTTTTCATGCATTTCCATTAGCCACAGTTGTACGAAGAAACTGTTCGATTTCACGGTTTGTTTGAGAACCTGATTCAGATACACAACGGGTTCGTGTGAATCTAAGTAATAATATGTAATAGTTAGCGATTTAGTGTGTAGGGTTTCGGCTATGTATTGTATTACATTTTGTATGAAAGTGTTGTGTTTTGTGTTATTTTATCAAACAATGTTCACTTACATTTGCGTTATGGATTATAGAGAGTTTGACGTTTTATAATAACACTTGATAAAAAAAATGTAGAAGTTTTATAATACTAATTAAAAAAAATGTTGACGTTTTATACTAACACTTGATAAAAAAATGTAGAAGTAATACTAATTTAAACAAATGTTGACGTTTTATAATAATAATTAAAAAAATGTTGACGTTTTATACTAACACTTGATAAAAAAATGTAGAAATTTTATAATACTAATTTAAAAAAATGTTGACGTTTTATAATAATAATTATTAAAAATATTGACGTTTTATACTAACACTTGATAAAAAATGTAGAAGTTTTATAATACTAATTAAAAAAAATGTTGACGTTTTATAATAATAATTAATTAATAAAAATGTTGTCATTTTTCTAAATATATTAAATAAAAAAATGACATTTATATACCTTCCTTTTATAACAATAAATAAAAATATCTATATTTTTTTTATTTTAACAACAATTTAAAAAAAAAATATATATAAAGTTTTTTTTAAATAATATATCACCCACTTGAAAACCCTCCATACCCTTCAAATTTATTCCACACAAAAGAGCCAATGATTGGGCAATCATTGGCTGACACCCAATCATTGATAATTAATAGAATGTGTGAAAAAGTAACCAAAAAGTAAACGTATAGGGCAATGAGGGGCTTATCAGGTGGGTCCATTTTCAGGCGATAGGTGTATATTTCTTGATTTTTCATTTTTCTGTTAAAAATTAACGTTATACGGGTCCGGTTTTGCGATTATGGAGCGGTTTAGGGTGATTTCGAGGGTTGTTATACTTATTCTTTCTAGTTTCGAGGTACACCTTCGGGTTTCGTCAACTCCGGCAGTGCAACTGTTTAGGCTGTTGTATCTTGGAAACAAACGAGTTCTCCTGGGAGACTCGAAATTTGTTTTAAGGGACTCGTGTTTAACACGATCCTCAGCCAAGATCATCTTTCTGTTTCGTAATTTTTGTTCTTGTTTATCTTTATTTCAGTTGAAACAAGTATTGTAATTTACTATTTTATTCTTTCATGCATTGTAATTCAAGTTAATAAAATATTTATTTATTTTATACGATCGTTTTCCTATATTAGATAAGTAATGAAGACAATAAACTTTAAACAGATTTTTTTTCATTTTTTCTTTTCTTTACTCGTGGCTTTTAACCTTTTAACTTTCTTAACTTCGACAAAACTATCTCGTTCACATATAAATAAACAAGATTAATTTCCACAAAATATTATTAAAATTCATGATAATATTACATACAACATGAATAACAATATTAATCTTTTATTTGTATTAGCATAGGTGTTATTGATGACCATGTTGAAGGATAATTCGTAAAAAGAAAAAGGAAAAAAAAAGAAAGAATTTGAAAAAGAACCATATATGTATCCTCCTAATAATATCTACATACATGGATCAATTCAACCATGTGGCGATTTATGAGGGGAACCATGTGGCGATATTTGGGGGGAACCATGTGGCGATTTTTGAGGGGAACCATGTGGCGATTTGTGAGGGGAACCATGTGGTGATATTTAAGGGGAACCATGTGGCGATTTGTGAGGGGAACCATGTGGTGATTTTTGAGGGGAACCATGTGGCGATTTGTGAGTGGAACCAAGTAGCGATCTTTGAGGGGAACCATGCTCGTCGAGCCAACACTTCCAACAACTGCCCATCTGATTGAGGTATCTGTGGTTTTCTTCTGTTGTTTTATTCATGGGTCCTGTAGAGAGTAAACGAAAAAGAAAGTTATATAAATAACATACATCAAAACACATATACATATTCATAAATTCATGTGAGAACACTTCATGACATGTTAACTCATTCAATACAGATTTTCTTTAGAATATATTGTTCTCACATTAGGATCATACCCGATGAGTCGTTAATCACAGGATGTGGAGAACTTTGAAGTTTTCTTCCTTCTGATGAAATCAGGAGAAGTGATAAAAGAACTAAGAACAACGTAACAGCACTCAATTTCATTTTTAGAAAACTTGTTTTTGTGCTAGTGTTGGTGTGATGCTTTGATACATATATATATAGGGTATGTTGTCAACCTAACCTAGATAACAGGATTTGGAAAAGGTAAACAAAGGACAATGGATGAAATGTTCAAATCCAATAACTTGTATAGATACATTAGTAGGTTGACATTCAGGGGCGAAGCATTGAAGGGGCCAGGGGGCGCCCCGAACTTTTCGCTTAGTAGTGTTATGTATGTACGTTTCGTATATAATTTTTTAGGTATATATGTTTTCGACCCCCGGTTTTATAAAAAAAAATTTTAGGTATATACTTTTAGGTCCGGTGACTTCCAAACCCCCGGAGGAAATGTTCAAATCCAATAACTTGTATAGATACATTAGTAGGTTGACATTCTCAATTTATTAAAAAAAAAGTCCCTTTGCAGTTTGTGTAAATTACAAAACAGTTTCACAAATCATATGTTCAGTCTACCACGTTTGAGGTTAGTTTGTCGTAAACACCTACTAATCATAATATATTAAAAGTGGTAAAATATGTGGGGATTTTTAATACGAAACCTTAAGTATAGATCTATAACAACGTCTGTACAATATATGAATTTATAGAAACTTTATCATCAATTTCTCCACTTAAACTTGTTATGCTTTTATATGAAATATATGATTTTTTTTTTAAATTAGATTGAAATTTTTGATATGGAAGATGAATAGTTGACTTAAATCTAGAAGGCAAAAAAGACTAACATTATCGGTCGTCATTTTTAGGTTAAATAGCTTCAATACAATGTGAGATATGCAAATACAAAAGCTTGGCTAACGTTTTAGTGAAACATCTACCGAAATACTTACGTGTAGTATAGAAGGGGCCGGGGGGGGGGGGGGGGGGGGGGGGGGGCGCCGACCTCCCAAACTTTTCGCTCAGTAGTGTCCAGTATGTAGTTTTCGTATAGAATTTTTTAGGTATATACGTTTTCGACTCCCCGGTTTTATAATTTTTTAGGTATGTATGTTTTCGACCCCCGGTCGGAAATCTCAAAGTTCGCCACTGAGCCCAGATGATAAGTTTAGTGCCTCTAATGTTTAAAAGATTTTAAGGTTGGCAGAGTTATTTGTAATGTTATTTTTTTCCATAGAGAACAACTTTAAATATATGTAATGTATTTTTTTTTCATTTCGAATGACATCTTTTTTATTGTGTGTTTTCTAATAAGTAATGATCATATAGTTTTATTTGTATAGTATTTTATTATTTATCTCGCCCGCCCTGCTCGGATGACGACCGACCCGAAATCTCTAACGTTTGGTTGTGAAAAATCTTAACATTGTAAAAAGGGGACCCCAATGGAAAAAAAAACCTAGGTCCGCCACTGCCCCTAGTTACATATTGAGTTAAAGTGCCAATGAGGGAGTGGTTGGGGAAAGACTTTTAAGACAGGTTCGACTCCCACTCTCCCTATTATTTTATGCACCATCCAGGTGAAGGGCGATTACGGGTGGCGCCGGTTCATCTTGGATGAGAGGCGAGGTTTTACCGATTATTCCACTGTCGTGCTTTCGGGCAGGTGGAGGTCGAGTTTCCGCACATCTGGGAGAGCCAAGAGGCTGGCGGCGGTCGAGTATTCGACCTTGGGCACAGCGTCCGATGTCACGATAGTTGTCACATCGTTCCTTTCCGTTCAAAAAAAACATATTGAGTAAGTAAATCCGGAAGAATTAACTTTTTCAGGTTTAAATTAATATAATGTAATGTAATATATGAATAATATATATAGAAACCTCATCATCAACTGAAATTAAAAAAAAAATACTTAAATAAATTAAAACAAATATATAAATAATATATATAGAAACCTCATCATCAACTGAAATTTAAAAAAAAAACTTAAATAAATTAAAACAAGTAGGATGGGTGGAGTTGATCCATGACATGTATACATATCAAAAGATCCTTTAGTTTACTTTTTACCATACCAAAAGAAAAACATTAGGTTGTGCCATCTAATTTGATTCTCATTTTTACATAAGATAAGGGTGCATACCTAAAACGAGATTAAGCAATCCATTAAAAGAACAATAACATGTGATTGGTTGATTTGGGTATGGGACCCACCGCTTCTCTCTTTCCTTCTCTTTGACGCATGCGGCAACTACTCGCCGAAATCACATCTTCATCATCATTGGCGATCGGCACAAGGGGGTGGCGGTGGACATGCCTCTCGACATGTGGGTTGCCGATGGGTTTGCCTAACCCCACCCCGTACACCCTTATACTTCTAGGAATACGAAAATGATTTACTACACTAGAATTGACTGTAGCTTATAAATATTAGTTAAGATACAATCAAATATCTTATATAGAAGGTGTATTTAATATTTCATGCTAACCCGAACCTAACCTGAGCCCGTTTAGACTAAATCCAACCCCGTGAATTTCGTGTTAGGTTCTTGTCGTGTTTTCTGGCTGTGTCGCAAATTCACACCCCTACTCCAAACCCACCAAAAGCAAACATGCCGCGTCATGAGCTTAGTTGGGAACTGCATACCAGCAGCGGACGAAAAGAGCGCCCCCCACTCTCTAATCTCACTCTCACAGACACACATGTGTGTGTATATGTATATGTGTGTATATATTAACGGGTTTTCAAAATTTTATAACGTTGTTGAAGATATATATGAGTGTGTTTTTATGAATGTTTGGAATTTGATTTGCCATTTGAGGTGACGGATTAGAATCCTATAGCATTACGGATACTCTGGCTATTAAATATGCAGTATATTTCTACTTCAGATATAATACAACTCTTTTATGGTCAAATTCTACAAGCCTAAGCACGCTCTTACCAACTACTCTCATGTCATCTTAATGTTAATCTAACCCATCTTTTAATAAATAGTTATAGTTGTTTTTGTCATGAATTTGCGAGCCCATTTCCTGGTAATTCACAATTTTGTATTTTTTTTATAATATTAGTCTTAAAATTAGGTTCAACTCTTACTTGGTGTAGAGTGAGACTCTGGTGGGCAATGATAGGAGACCCAGGGAAACCTGGGTTTGATTGAGCCAAACAGGTTTTACTGGTAATTCACCGTCATGCCTACGGGATGGTGGGTTACCGGGTTTTCACCGGAATTGGTGGTGGACTCAAATTACTCTCGAAGTACTCCGTTTGATCCAGTGGGTGTCCCTAGAGTGCTTAGGATTCATTCTATTGTCCGTTCCAAAAAAAACTTGTCTTAAGATGTGCAAGATGAGAAAGTCCATCCAATACAGAAGTGGTGTGAAATATCTCTTAACTGTATTACGGTATAGCACTAATTTTGAGGACGAAATTTCTTTTAAGATAAGTAGAATCGTGATACCTCTAAATTGGAAAACCATCGAATAATAAACTCACTTTCTGGTAGTATTAATGATAGCTAAAATATGACAACAAAAAAATGATTTGTTGTTGATGAAATTAAATTTATATGATTTGATTAAAACCTACAACGATTAGAAGAACCAATAACCATTTGTGACAAACTCAAATTGTTTTATTTTTGTGGGATACAATTTTTTGTTACTGTTGATACTCGTATGAGAAGAAAAAGAACGTTGGAAAGCGGGTGATTCGTGAGAAGTATTCCACGTGTTGTGGAGGACGGATTGTGTGAGACCGAATGTCCGAATATAACCTGTGAAGGGTGTGACTTGAGTGATTCAAGTTGTGTAACGATTGTGTGTTTTAAGGATGGAGCAACTGGACCGCGTGAAACGAATCAGTGCCATGAAGATCATGATAGTAATTATTATCATGATGATGGTTAAAATTAACGAGCTTAAGAAGAAGCAAGAAATGGTGTTACCGAAAAGGCATGAAAAACAAATTAAGAATGATTCTTGTTGGCAGGTGCGAGAATTAAAATATCGTGAACTGTTCGGTGGATCAAAGACGGGTATTACTTGGAATCAATGGTCTCAAGGTACCAAATCTAAGGGGGAGAATCTAGAGATTAATCTTGAATTAACTGTTTTTTATTTAATGTTTATCTAGTTTGTCAAACTTGCATAACTTTAGGGATTATGTGTATTTGAGTTATTATTATTTTATTTTTTTTTGAAAATTAAACTTCATTAAAACAACCTCCGACCCAAACGGGCAAAAGGCCAAACAGACAACACCCCCGACCCAAACGGGCAAAGGGCAAAACAAACTACAACATATACAAAGGGTATTTACAACAATCCGACCATCTAATAGATTTACATGAGGATCTATTTCTAACCCACGCAAAACTTCTCGCTTTTAACTCCCATATGATATCTTTCGGGTTACATCTTTTCTGATTTAAAACCACTTCATTTCTCTCTTTCCATATGCACCAGGACGTTATTAAAGCCAACCCATAGACGATTTTCTCCTCCTTACTACACTTAATGAATTTATGGATCTCTAAAATGTCTTTAAATTCAAAAAGGTATAGCGGCGGTATTTTGCACCATTGACTGAAAGCCGACCACACCCTTAAAGCTACCGAGCACGCGGTGAACAAATGCTCAACCGATTCCTCGGAATCATCGCATAAGGGACACATAGTAGAAGATAAAACCACATTCCTTCTTCTTAAATTAACTCTAAACGGAAGTCTATCCAGATTGCCTCTCCAGTTCATAATATTGCATTTAATAGGAACCCATTTACACCAAGAGAAATCTGGAGGGTGACAGCTACCTCTATCCTTTAACAACTCCGATTTGACAGCCTTCACCGAGAAACCCGTCTGACTATCCCCACTCCAAATCCAGGTATCCTTGCCAACAGAAAGCCTCACCGTACTAAGCACCTCGCAGCATTCCTTCCATTCCTTACGCTCCTGTTCCGAATCAGGTTGTCTAGACCACTGCCAATTGAACTCTCCATTTCCTCTAGCAATATCCAGTCTCTCTTCCACCCTGCACAATTTAAGCCTCTCCAAACCAAATAAATTGGGCCACCTTTCCCAGAAGGGAAGATCACCCACCCAAGTATCGATCCAAAACCGGATATCAGCCCCATTCCCCACTTTACCTTTTATTATATGGTTTAAACCTCTCCCATTAATTTTCACTTTGGAAATCAGATTCACAATATTTTTCCAGCACCCCGAAATATTATTGTTAAAAGGAAGGAAGCTCCTTTGGTTATTCTTACAATGACAAGCTTCAACCAATTTACACCACAGATTATGACTTTCAGCTCTATATCTCCACCCCCATTTAACAAGAAGGGCTTCATTAACCTCTTTTAACCTGCTAATACCCAAACCACCTTTATTCTTAGGCCAAGTTACCCAATCCCAAGCCACCCAATTCATTTTTGACGTGTTACCTGAACCTGACCATAGGAATTTTCTCATTTTGGCCTCAAGAGCCTTTAAAACACCCACCGGGGCTTTATATAAAGACAAATAGTAAATAGGCAAACTTTCCAAAACAGAATTTATCAAAGTTAGCCTCCCCCCCATAGATAATGTTTTAGCTTTCCACGTCGACAGTCTTTTATCAAAAATTTCAAAAATGTGATTCCAATTGTTAATTCTGTTCATATTCGCCCCCACCTTAATTCCCAAGTAAGTAATAGGACTGGTATCCGGTTTGCACCCAATCACTTTAGCCATATCAGACACAGACCCATTATCCACTCCCAATCCGTATATATTTGATTTTTGTAGGTTAATTTTTAAGCCCGAGCATAAATAAAATATTCTCAAACATCTCGCCACATTCTTAACATTAACCCTATCCCATTCCCCCAACACCAGCGCATCATCAGCGTAAAAGAGATGAGAGATTACCGGACCGTTGTTGGGAGTTTGAATACCTTTGAAAAGACCTTCCATCCTGGCTTTACACAAAATGTTAGACAGGGCTTCCATGACCAGAAGGAACAGAAACGGTGAAAGCGGGTCGCCCTGTCTGACCCCTTTAGAGCAGTTGAATTCAAAGGTGGGGGACCCATTTAGAGCAGTTATTATTTATTTAGGTGTGTTCTAGTTAGGATAGGTTTGATAACTTGGCGATTAAGTTATGTTTAGTATAAATAGGGTTTAGTTACTTTGTAAATTTGTGGTGGTTTGATTTTAATAATAATAAAAAGAGTCGTGAGTCCCCTTCTCACAAATCCGGTTGTTCGTTTGTTATTTTGATCCGAGTTTGTTATTTTGATCCGAGTGTCCAACCGATATGACCTTTTAAGTTCGTTTCCACATTTACTACTTGATTAACCATACACGTAGTTACCCTTAGGGGCTATTTGACAACTTTTGAATATGGTTAATTGCTAAAACAGTAAGGGGTCTGAACCAATAAGTACTAAACCAGTAAGAGGTCTGAACCATTAAGAGCTAGTATAATGCTTAACCGATCAGAGGCAAATGTCTGACCAATACAAATTAAAGGTCTTAATCATTCAGACTTAGTATAATGCTTAACCATTCAGAAGCAAATGTTTGAATCATTCAGACATCTGCTCGCGAAACAAACAGTTTGAACCATTAGGTGCTGAACTAGTAAGAGGTCTGAACCATTAAGAGCTCCATTAAAAGGTAAACAAACAACTCCTTAAAGACTTCCCGCTAGGTTAACTAGATTGATTGTATTTAATTAAAACCCAAATCCCGTAGTGGATTACTGTTTTCTTTTATTTTTTTCATATCAATATTAGTTCCCATTAGCTGGTTAGTTGATCAATAAAAAAACAAAAGTTAGTTTTAATTTAAGTTTTAGAATAACATTCAACTGAAACATATAGTAGTGATCACATGCTCCACTTGGATATGATACTCTAGTTGTCCTAGCTACCTAGGTTATTTAGATTTTTGCATGACCCCAACGACATGTCATCATGTAGCAGTGTGAATAATATTGTTTTTGTCTATGAAGCACGGGGACGGCATATTGCATCGAGTACCCGTCCCGGGGACGGCTCGGGGACGTTTCCCAAACGTACCCAGATATTGGGGACTTCTATAAAACCGTACCCGGTATTGGGTACTTCCAAAACAGAGTATCGGGCGCGTTTCCTAAAAGGTTTAGGGTTTTAACCCTTTTAACTTTCAGATACGTAAGTCGGCCTATTCACTTATAAGTCTGATCATCATCTCTATTCAAGTATTCATCATTCATCGAAGATGTTGGGTTTTTGGAGGTTGCCGATCTTTCGCTAGATGAACCAGAATTTAAAAATGTTTTGAGTATTGATAATTAATTACCTATGATTGATGTAGTGTTTTTAGAGTTTAATATATTTTTGGAGTTTGTTTAATAAATTTTTATTTTTGGGACTTTGTTTAATATATTTTTATTTTTTAATATTATTTTTTTGTCGTACCCATATCTTGTATCTTTTTTATTTTGCCGGTCCCCGTACCCGTATCGTCCCTGTACCCCAGTCCCGTACCTGTATCCGTGCTAAAAAATTAGCTTACATTTTAAGACTGTGTTCATGATATTAGTTTTTACTTGATGTGCAATAAGTAGTTCAAATAAATAAACTAAAATAAACCTAAATTTAGACTCAAGTAATAATAATCTAGACTTTCTAACTTGACTAAACTACTCACCGGCAAGTGAACCGGTCGACTTTAGCAAAGAAAAGCAAGTCCGGATGTCGAACCCACAAGGACTCTAATTAATTACGTTAAAGACTTTATTTAGACAGACACTGACACTACTTAACTATTTTGGTGTTTTAAATGGGGGTTTTACTAAAATCCTAGAATCGAAATTAAAATAAAACTAGACTATAACACGAACAAGAACTAAGGTTTAATTGTTTTAAAGGGGGGTTTAATTGCCGCATTAAAACAGGTCTGAAGAGAGATGCAGTGGTAAATTGTTTTATTTATTTTATATACGAACGGCCCCTACATAATCTTTCAATAATATATGTTAATGAAAAGAGTTGTTTTATTTACATTACATGTTTTTATTGGTATAGAATCGTATACCAATAAAAACATGTCTACATAATTTGATTTACCGACGGATTAGAATCCTATAGCATTACGGATACTCTGGCTATTAAATATGCAGTTTATTTCTACTTCAGATATAATACAACTCTTTTATGGTCAAATTCTACAAGCCTAAGCACGCTCTTACCAACTACTCTCATGTCATCTTAATGTTAATCTAACCCATCTTTTAATAAAAATAGTTATAGTTGTTTATGTCATGAATTTGCAAGCCCATTTCCTGATCTTTTAATAAGGCTCAGACTATTTGCATACCAAGGCTGTCTATTTGCAGGGCCGGTTTTGGGCCTGTGCAGGAGGTGCCACCGCACAGGGCCCAAAATATCTATGGGCCCAAAATTGTTTAAAACATATATATACTTTATTATATAATTAGTGTAGACAGGTATACACATGTTTACCCTTTGGTTCAATGGATGGGGCAATTCTCTAGTTTACCGGCTATGATGGGTTCGAACCCTACACTGATCACCTTTTTTATTCCTATATTTTTGTGTTTTTCTCTGGGCCTCAAGGGGTGAATATAAAACAAGGGTTTTTGTGTTTTTCTTTGGGCCTCAAGGGCTGATTATAAAACAAGGGGAAGGGTCCCATATTGTCACAACAATTAGCAATTGCAACTTTGCAATCTCTTGTTTTTTAGTTTTAATTTTTCACATTTAAATTTGGCCTTAAAAGAAATTGTAGGTTCTTTCAATTTTTTTCTTCTCACTAACCACTTACATAATAAACTTTACATGTTTTCTTGTATAAATTTGTAGGTTTTTTATTTCTCATTTAAACATCTACAATATAAACTTAGAAGAACTTAATATATAGCTCAGTTTATTTTATTTGTATGAAAGGTTCGTGTTGCCAAATTAGTTTGTTTTTGTTTACACATATTACAAATCTTTTTATCAAATGATTCAAGTGTTAGTTATTTTGCTTGCCCGAAGGGTGTTGAAACTAATGCTAGGTGCATTAATTTATTTGTAATATAAAACTAGGATTTATTGTTTTTAATCGATGCTGGAATTCACTCTATGAACATGGATAATTATGATACATTGAAATATAGAGAAGAATCATCATGGATTATAAATACTTGATCGAGAACTTAACTTTTAAAAATGCTCAAAAAGCCTCACGATTCGCTTAAGTAAGTAATTTTGTTCATTTTGATACACTACTTTTGTTTTGTTTATTTTACAACAATTATCGTCGTATTGTGGTCTTTTTATATATAATTGATGAGTTTATATTATAGGAAAGGGGCCCAAATATTTTTTGTCGCACGGGGCCCAAAAGTATTTTATCATTTTCGGAGACGGCCCTGTCTATTTGCACACTTAGGGTTTATGTACACAGCGTATAGGGTTACACCTATACGCTGCGTATAGCTCTATACGTAGCGTATATATGCATGATTTGACAGTGTACGAAGTTTGACTGAGTGGTCGTGTACGGACCCTGTACCTAGGTGTAACCCTATACGTTGCGTATAGGTCTATACGCAGCGTAGGTAAAGGTAGGGTTTGGTGTGCAAATAGCTATCTTGGTGTGCAAATATGTAGTCTCTTTAATAAATAGTTTTAGTTGTTTATGTCATGAATTTGCAAGCCCATTTCCTGGTAATTCACATTTTTTTTTTGTTACTGTTGATACTCGTAGGAGAAGAAAAAGAACGTCTGTGTGAAGCAACCAAGTTCGTTGTGAAAGCGGGTTTGAGAAGACAACCTGATCAAAGTTGGAAAGCGGGTGATTCGTGAGAAGAATTCAACGTGTTGTGGAAGACTGATTGTGTGAGGCAATTAAAACGAGGCGAGAAGTTGATTGTGTGACAAGATCTAGGACCGGTGTGAGACCGAATATAACCTGTGAAGGGTGTGACTTGAGTGATTTAAGTTGTGTAACGATTGTGTGTTTTAAGGATGGAGCGACTGGACCGCGTGATACGAATCTGTGCGATGAAGATCATGATAGTAATTACTATCATGATGATGGTTAAAATTAACGAGCTTAAGAAGAATCAAGAAATGGTGTTGCCGAGAAGGCATGAAAAACAAAGAATGATTCTTGATGGCAGGTGCGAGAATTAAAATATCGTGAACGGTTCCGTGGATCAAAGACAGGTATTACTTGGAATCAATGGTCTTGGAGGGACCAAATCAAGATTATGGAGGAGAATCTAGAGATTAATCTTGAATTAACTGTTTTTTATTTAATGTTTATCTAATTGGTTAGAGTTAGGTAACTTTAGGGATTACGTGTATTTGACTTATTATTTATTTAGGTGTGGTCTAGTTGGGATAGGTTTGATAACTTGGTGATCAAGTTATGTTTAGTATAAATAGGATTTAGTTGCTTTGTAAATTTGTGGTGGTTTGATTTTAATAATAATAAAAAAAGAGTCGGGAGTCCGCTTCTCACAAATCCGGTTGTTCGTTTGTTATTTTGATCCGAGTTTGTTATTTTGATCCAAGTGTCCAACCAATATGACCTTTTAAGTTCATTTCCACATCTACTACTTGATTAACTATACACGTAGTTACCCTTACGGGCTGTTTAACAACTTCTGAATGGTTAAGTGTTGAACCAGTAAGAGGTCTGAACCATTAAGTACTGAACCATTAACAGATCTGAACCATTAATAGCTAGTATAATGCTTAACCATTCAGAGGCAAATGTCTGACTAATTCAAATTAAAGGTCTTAATCATTCAGACTTAGTATAATGCTTAACCATTCAGAAGCAAGTGTTTGAACCATTCAGATATCTACTCGCGAAACAAACAGTTTGAACCATTAAGTGTGACTAGTAAGAAGTATGAACCATTAAGAGCCCCATTAAGAGGTAAACAAACAGCCCCTTAGGGTCTGTTTGGTATGGGGTAATGGAATGGACGGTGGAATGGAATGGATGGGGTAATGAAATGGATGAGGTAATGGAATTGATCATTACCATTTCATGTCTTGTTTGGTTACCATGTGTGAATGGAATGAACAATTACTTTTTGTTGTTTGGTATGCAAAAAAAGACGAAGGAATAAAATCAGATGGTGGTGGTTAGTGACGGGCGATGATGGTGCGTGGTGCTAGGTGTCAGTTGTAGCTGTAGCGGTGGTGGTGGTGGTGGGTGGAGACGACGACGGATGGTGACAACGGTGGTGGTGGTGGATGACGGTGGAGGTAGGTGGCAGCGGTGACGATGGTGGTGGCGGGGGTGGTCGAAGGTGGTAGTAGCGGCGGCGGTTGTCGGAGGTGGTAGCGGTGGTGGCGGTTGATAGCGGTGGCGGCGGAGTGTGGGGGCAGTCATCGGAGGTGGCAGTGGCAATGGTGGTGGCGATGATCGAAGGTGGGTGGTGGCGATGATCGGAGGTGGCAGTGGCGACAGTGGATGGCGGCGACGGCGGTGGCGGTGACGGAGGTGGGTGGCGGCGGTTGGTGGTGGCAGTGGTGGTGGTGGTGGCGGGTGGCGGCGGAGGTTGGTGACGACAACGGATGACGGTGGTGGTGGTGAGTGGTAGCAACGGTGGTGGGTTGTGGTGTTGTTAATGAAGGGTGAAGAGAGAATGGAATGGAAAAAAAACGGGGGGGGGGGGGGGCAGATGGAATGATTTTGAGGGAATGGAATGCATTTTGGAATGCACGATTCCATTCCATCGACCAACCAAACACTCTTTTCTCCATTCCCTCACAATGGTACATTTCATTCCACATCTCATTCCTGCATACCAAACGCTATCTTAGAGACTTCCCGCTAGGTTAACTAGATTGATTGTATTTTATAAAACCCGAATCCCGGAGTGGATTACTGTTTTCTTTTATTTTTTTTCATATCAATATTAGTTCCCATTAGCTGGTTAGTTGATCAATAAAAAAACAAAAGTTAGTTTTAACTTAAGTTTTAGAATAACATTCAACTAAAACATATAACACTGATCAAATGCTCCACGTGAATACAATACCCTAGTTGTCCTAGCTACCTAGGTTATTTAGATTTTTGCATGACTCCAACGACATGTCATCATGTAGCAGTGTGAATAATATTGTTTTTGTTGAAGACGTTGAAGCCGAAATTTTTTAAAGATTTAGGTATTCCATTAGTTTAGTTTTATATGTAAGTTGACTGGTTTATTTCCAAATTAAATATACATTGGCTTGATTTGAACAGGTTTCGAATGTACATGAAACTGCCAAAAAAAATTAGCTTACATTTTAAGACTGTGTTCATGATATTAGTTTTACTAATTTTCTGAAAATATATTTTGGATCAAAAGGTGGGGTTCACTAATTTTCTAAGGAAGAGGGAGGACTGGGTGTTGGTAGTCTCGCTTCTACCAATAAAGCCTTGATGGTCAAATGGAGCATTGGATACAAGAATGATAACTCGTTATTATGGGCTCCGTTAATTACGACACTACACTGTAGGGTAAGATGCAAGTCCAGTATTCCGTTGAAGTGCTCAATCGGTGGGGTTTGGAAATCCATTGTTAATATGGGTAAAGCCACACAAAATCCTATCATTAATATTAACGCTAGAATGTCACCAAGAATGGGGGTAGGGGATAAAACGTTGTTTTGGCCAGATAATATGGGTAATGGACCTCTACATGTCAGTTTTCCCAGCCTCTATGCAGTGGAGTCTGACAAAAGATGCAAGGTCCAGCAGCGGTATACTATAATCGATGGGAATGTGGAGTGGTTTTGGGGCAGTTCGAACAACCTGACCCAATCTGAACAACTGGTTGAATGGGCTTCTTGTACTACTCTCCTCTACAATATCGAGCTCGGGTCAGGACCGGATTTTTGGTTATGGAAAATAGGTTCTTCACGGGAGGAATTCACTGTGCGACTTTTACGGGCAGAGTTGGGTCACATTAATGTCATACCGGAAACAAAGGTGCTCAACTGGCTACACTGGATTCCGAAAAAAGTGAACTGTTTCTTATGGCGGGTCGTACTGGACCGAATTCCGACCAAAGAAGCATTGCTGGTTAGAAGAATCTCCCTCCCCTCATCCTCCTTTATCTTCTGCAACGATGCTCTAGAAACCGTAGACCACCTTCTAGTCACTTGTGACTTTGCCCAACAGGTTTGGACTCTGATCCTCCAATGGATCAACATCCATCTGTGGCGTTTCACCTTGAGTGTCATACAACTTTTCGAACAAATCTTATCCCACAAGACTCACAAGGCCTTGAAAAGAGCAATATGGGCGGTTGTGGCTGCAACATGCTGGAATATATGGCGAACGAGAAACGATTTCATCTTCAAGCATAAATCTCCTCAGCTGACTAAACTGATTGGCGACATCAAGGCGCACTCTTTTCTGTGGGTGCAATCTCGAGCTAGGCTTTCTGATATAACCTGGGAGAAGTGGAGGGGTTTCAAGCTTACGGATTTCCCTTGGTAGCTTGAACTTTGTAGTTTCTTGTAATTCTGTTTCCCTATTTCTGTACTGTACTTCAAAGCTTCTTGTGTTTTGATCTATGAAATTCTGCCTTTATAAAAAAAAATAAAGATGAGTATCGTCTTAGAATAACAATAAACTTTGTTTTTTTTTTTGGATCCACTCATCATCCCTTATAGAAGATTTCATCATTACCATTGGTGAGTTCAAATGGAAATGGGCCAAAGGCCCTGTTATGCCTTTGGTGAGTTCAAATGGAAGTATCAGAATGTAGGAACTAGGTTCACGTTTTCAATAAAATATATTACAAAATATATAATAACGAGACTCTCGATATTTGTGGGAAATTCAACTAGTACAATACCGGTTACATAAACTAAATAAACAAAAGAAAAATACAATTTAATTGTACCAATCTTGATTCAAGCCAGCGTCTTTGGAAGAACTTCAACCGCACCCTCTTGTACGAACCTCCGCTGCAAGAATGAACAAACTGTCGTTGACAGTTTTGGTTGAGGATCGTGTTAGACACGGGGCCCTTAAAACAGATTTCGCGCCTCCTCTCAGATGGTATGTTTCCAGGATACAACAACCGAAGCAGTAGTTGTATTGCCGGAGATGACACTCACGCCCGAGATTACACCGGGTATAATTTGGTGTTATGGAAAAATATGAAGTTGATAAAAGGATAATTTAGAGAGTGCTCCTCCCTAAAATTTCATGGAACAAAGGACCTCGTTTGTGTGTATTTCTCTCATCATTTTAGAATGAGTCCTCATTCTATTTATAATCATACACATAAAGAGCTAATAAAGCCCCAATCAATATTGTCATAATTTTGACAATTAAACAAGATAATAAACCTTGTAATGAATAGGGTTTAATTTCTCATTAATCTTGTACTAAACAAGATATTTAATATTGTAACAGACAATATTAAAGTTCAATCAAATAAATTAAAGTGGTCAACTTGAAACGCCTATTTTCATTCATGACAGAATTTAAACGAGTTGAAACAACTAGTTTACCAAAGTCCAACCAGCTATTTTGTTTCCGCTGCAAACCTGTGCGCGCGCCTGAACTGAGTTGCTAGTCCACACATCATGCTACATGGACCTTACGCCACGCCATATGGAGCCGCGCATCACACGGATGCCACTACTGTAACAACCCTCGGTAAAACCAACACCCTCATTATATTTTATATACCCTATTATATCTTAAAATATCCGTATATGTTTTATATTATGCCCCGTATGTGAAACCGAGCCCTAGTTATGTTATAATTATAAAATAAAATCAAAAACAAGAAATAGTAAGCTGAGGCGGGCCGCGTAGGACCTCACCTCAAGCTCACACGGGCCGTATCAAGGTTGGTCTTGACTGCGCTAGTTTCTTTAGTTGAAGCGGGCCGCGTAAGTGTTCACGTTAGTTAACGCGGGCCGCGACAGATCATGAAACGCGGATACACCAGAGGCCGACACGTGTCGACATCGTGGCGGACCTACTAGCTGACCCAGCTAAGCTACTGAGTTGATTGGTGTTGACACGGGCCGCGTAAGGCTTAGCCTTACCTTACGCGGGCCGCCTGAAAGTCAGAATCAGACCATATAAATAGAGGGCATCAGTTTACGTTTTTCGTCGCTCACATTTCAATCTCAATCTCGAATTCTGAAAGTATTAAGCATTATAGTCGGGTACTATACCCCTAATTAGCGAGGTTCTGCTCCGTTGTAAGTATTATAACCCCAGTTTCGTAATAGTTACGCTGCCCGATTGATTTAGGGTTCCGTAACAACTGTCGTGGTTCTGCCCGACGTAGTTGTTGGAATGCCGTCTCGGGGAGGGTATTATTAATATTTTCAAAGGGTTATGATACTAACCAATGTACAATTGTATAAATTATAGATTATATCCAGGAAACCCTTACGAAAAGCCTAAGATAGCAATGTGAGTAATCCTTCTTTTTGTATAAACTTTTTGTGAGTTTATCCTCTTTTTGATAATCTTTTTGGTAATGTTTTACCAAACCTTAAATGTTTTACTATGAAATTTAGCAGTGATTGAGTCTTTATGGTTATTCAATTACTGCCGGTATGTTGGGGTTTTGTATACAAAATTTTGTACTACTTGCGAGTAGTAAGTCGGGATGACAATACGTTACCATTGGACAATGAGTTAGCCAATGGGTAATATGACCCACAAGTCAGGATTGATAGTACCAAATGGAGTAATTGTGTAGACATAAACAATGTGATCGCTCTCAATACTGTTCACTGTGACTTTAAACTTGATAAAACTGGGATTCACTCACCAGTATTTCCCGCTGACAAATATTTTTAAAACATGTTTCAGGTAACCCAATGTGAAAGCCAATTAGTAGAAAGCCAGCTGGAGAGCACTAAAGGCTTGGGGATAATGTGGCTATAAAAGTTACCTAATAAACGATGTTTTAAATTCAATAAAATAGGGTTTATCCCTATAATGTATTGTAATAAGAAACTTGGGTTTTGCCCATGTTATTATTAATATAAAAGAAGGTGGTTTTACTTTGATAAACATTTCCTAACTACGGTCCTGATGTAAATTCCACTGCAAGATTAAACAAACATGATACCACCGAAACTCTGTGATCGCGTCCGCCCGTTCCTGGGGATCAGGGATCGGGGGTTGCGACAGAAGGTGGTATCAGAGCCTAGCCACTGGTCTGAGCCAAAGAAGTGTTCTGCTGACACTTAAATTTTAAATTTTGTTAGGAAATAAAATAAGGAAATACATGCATAACTATAATTATGTGTTATGTGTTATTTGACTATTTGTTAGTTTTCAGTATGAGTGATTAAGGACCATCAAACGTGAATCGTCAGTTAGCTGATTCACCTAGGAGTGAAGGTACATCATCACAGCCTGCCCTTTCAGGGTATTCTGCTGATCAGGAAGACGGAATATTTGCTTTTAGAGCTCAATCTGAAGAACCATTTCCTAATAAGAAACGAGGATGGTTCAGTAAAGAAGCTTTTGCTCGTAGGAAGAGAATGTGAAAATTGCAACAGCAAAGGGCTTTAGCAGCTATTAAGCGAGAGACAGATGCCCATACGCAAGAGATACTTAATAGAAGCTTAGCTAATTTCCATATCTTAGCTACGACTGCTGCTGACCCAAGTCTGGAACAACTAGTAGCCCCACAACCACAAAACCCAGAACAACCCATGGAAATAGAAAATCAGGAAAACCAAGAAGAGATGTACAATTTTAATCCAGAAGAAATTCCTAGAGTGCCTGCACCAAACCCTCTAGACCCGAATTACGACCCCTGGTGGGACGACAATAGGGATTTTGTGCAACGTTATCCTATCCAGGATTATCCACCCATACAGAACATAGAAGCTTACCCAGGTATGGACCCTTTAGATCCCTATTACCAAGATGATTACATTAGGGAAATATTAGAGGATCCTTATCAATTTCATGCACCTATACCCCCATATCAGGAACATGTACCTCAGATTCCAAACCCAGTCCGAGAACCTGCACCCTCAATGAGTGCAGAAAACGTCCAAGAACTTAGGACTTTCGGGGAAGAGATCTTAGAAAGCAGTGAGAGGATGCGTCAGGTGGGAGAGCGTCTCGTATGGAAATACGATGAGCGCAATATGGATTTTTGGATAAATCCATATCCGTGAATGTGAGAATGGAAGAGATGGTAGTAATAATAATATAATAAAATAAAATAAAATAAGATATGTGTGTACGGATGCATATTACTATTTTATTTCTGTTGGTATTGTAATCTTTATTTCTGTACTAGTGTGTAATAGACGCATAGTATATGAAAAGAGTATAGTCGCAATGATCGACGCTTTTGGCAAAAATGCGTGTCATGTGATTAACTATATTAAGATATTATTTGTGATATTAATATGGGATAATTGTTTAAAATTCAGATGGCCGACGAAGGAAACCAAGGAAATCTGAATAATGATAACCAGAGTAACATTAACGTGGTTAATGAAAATCCAAGCATCAATAACAATAACAATCAAGTGGACAATAGTGTTATCCAACATATTATAGCACAGGGAATTATAGATGCAATGCCATTTATTCTTCAAACTGTTAAAGATGCTGATAACAAAAGTAAGCATGGCAGTAAGCGACCAAGTGAACCAGAAAACAGCGTGAACAATGGACCTGTACTTCAAATGCCTATTCCCAAAAGAAGAAGAACCATGCCTTATGGTTGTTCTTATAAAGAATTCTGGTCTTGTAAACCAATGGAATTCTCAGGCAATGAAGGGGCCATTGCAACCTTACGCTGGATAGAGAAGACTGAGGCAGTCTTAAGGATAAGCAAGTGTGCTGAAGAAGATAAAATATTGTTTGCTTCTAATCTGTTTAAGAATGCAGCACTAGAATGGTGGAACACTATCCTCCAAACAAAAGGAAGTGATAGAACCTATAATATGGAATGGGAAGAATTTAAGGACAAGGTAGAAAGGAAATTCTGCCCTCCTAATGAAAAAGAACAGATAGCAAACAAATTCCTAAATCTTAGAATGAATGGTGTGGATAGCAAGGGGTACACTAAGTTATTCTTCGAATATGCTAGAATAGTGCCAACTCTTGCCTCACCAGAACCAGTATTAATTTCCCGATATATTTGGGGATTAATTGGAGAGATTAGACACATAGTCAAGGCAGCTAGACCTCAAAATATAGAAGAAGCTGTAGAACTAGCCAATACCTTGACTGATGAGTTAGTCCGTACTAGAGAAGAAGATCAGAAGAGGAATTTAACCCAAAGGATTACACAAGAATTCCGTTCAGGGAATTATAATCGTAGGAATATGGGTTCTACCTCTGCAACATACTGCAAGGTCTGCAAGAAAAAGCATTCGGGAAAATGCTCCATTCTCTGTAATTATTGCAAGATGCCAGGACACAAGGAAGAAAGTTGTAGGAAGAAAACCAATAATGGATTATGCTACAACTGTGGAGAAAAAGGTCATATCAGGCCAAATTGTCCTAAGTTAACTCCAGCCACAGACAACAAGAATACTAAAAATGCTAGAGCATTTGTGCTAACTGCAGAGGAAGCCAGGATGATCCCAGATGTCATAGCTGGTACGTTTTTAGTTAATGATGTCTTTGTTAAAGTATTATTTGACTCTGGTGCAAACCAAAGTTTTATTAATACATCGTTTTGCAAATTTCTAAATCAGTCATTAACTAAACTACCACATGAATGCGTAGTAGAGACAGCCAATGGAGAAACTGTTAGGATTTCTGAAATCTTGCAGGGAGCAAGTATAGAAATTTCAAATCAGAAATTTATTGCAAATCTTTATCCCATGAATCTGGTAGGATTTGATGTTGTTTTAGGAATGGATTGGTTGATAGCCAATAAAGCTAGTATTTTATGTGATCAAAAGTTAATTAGGATAAATTCACCAAAAGGTAAAATGATCACAATTAAAGGAGATAAAACCTCTAAGTCCAATAAAATTATCTCTGTGATGAAAACTGCAAGTTGCATGAGAAAAGGTTCTATAGTGTATTTGATTTCCATAATCACTAACACTAAAGGAAAGGATTTAAAAGATATTCCAGTAGTATCTCAGTTTTCAGATGTCTTTCCAGAAGAATTGCCAGGGCAACCTCCAGACAGAGAAGTTGAATTTAGAATTCACCTGCTACCAGGGACATCACCAATTGCCAAAGCACCTTATCGTTTGGCACATGCAGAAATGCAAGAACTAAAGAAACAATTAGATGAATTATTGGAGAAATGATTCATACAACCAAGTTCGTCGCCATGGGGAGCACCGATATTGTTCGTTAAAAAGAAGGACGGATCAATGCGTATGTGCATTGATTACCGTGAATTAAACAAAGTCACGATTAAGAATCGGTACCCATTACCGAGAATCGATGATTTGTTTGATCAACTGTAAGGAGCTCGATTTTTCTCTAAAATCGATTTAAGGTCAGGATATCATCAATTAAAGGTACAGGAAGAGGATATTCCTAAAACTGCTTTTAGAACAAGGTATGGACATTATGAATTCACAGTCATGCCACTTGGTTTAACCAATGCCCCAGCTGCATTTATGGACATGATGAACCGAATATGTAAGCCATATTTGGATAAATTCATAATTGTTTTCATAGATGATATTCTAATTTACTCTAAGAGTAAAGAAGATCATGCAAAGCATTTGCACGCACTTTTAAGTTTAGTAAGAAAGGAAAAACTTTATGCTAAATTCAATAAGTGCGAATTTTGGTTAGAACAGGTACAATTCCTTGGACACCTAGTCAATCATGAAGGAATTCATGTAGATCCAACCAAGATTGAGGCAATTACTAAATGGAAAATCCCTGAGTCACCAACCGAGGTTAGAAGTTTCTTAGGATTGGCTGGTTTTTATAGAAGGTTTATTCAAGATTTTTCTAGAATAGCCATTCCCTTAACTAAGCTAACCTGTAAATCTGTTAAGTTTGAATGGGGATTTAAGCAAGAAGAAGCTTTTAGAATCCTTAAGCAAAGATTAACCCATACACCTATACTAGCATTACCAGAAGGAACTGAAGATTTTGTAGTCTACTGTGATCCTTCTAAACTAGGTTATGGATGTGTGTTGATGCAACGACAAAAGGTTATAGCTTATGCATCTAGACAACTCAAGAATCATGAAGAGAATTATTCAACCCATGATTTAGAATTAGGAGCTATAATTTTTGCTCTTAAAATTTGGAGACATTACCTTTATGGTAGTAAGTTTACTGTATTTACCGATCATAAGAGTTTAAGGTATATCTTCAAACAAAAGGAATTGAATATGAGACAAAGACGTTGGATGGAGATGCTTAGTGATTATGATTGTGATATCCAGTATCATGAAGGAAAAGCCAATATAGTAGCAGATGCTTTAAGTCGAAAGTATCATGAAAAGTTAAAAAGGGTACGTTCTCTTAAATTAAATCTGCAAGTAGATTTAAATGATCAAATAAGAGAAGCACAAGAGTCAATAATCAAGGAAGATACTGAAAAGTTAAAAGGTATGTTAAAAGAATTAAAACAAGGAACAGATGGAATTTGGAGATTCCATGAAAAGAGAATGTGGATACCTAAATTAGGAAATTTACGCCATCGTATATTAGAAGAAGCTCATAAGTCTAAATATACAATGCATCCAGGAAGTGATAAAATGTACCAGGATTTAAGGAAAAATTTCTGGTGGATAGGAATGAAAAAGGACATAGCAGCCTATGTTTCTAAATGTTTAACTTGCTCACAAGTTAAGGCTGAACATCAGAAACCTTCAGGTTTGTTACAGCAATTAGAAATGCCAGTTTGGAAATGGGAATTAATAACAATGGATTTTGTTACTAAATTACCCAAAACTAGGAAAGGAAATGATACAATCTGGGTGATTGTAGATAGACTAACTAAGTCAGCTCATTTCTTACCAATGAAGGAAACAATTAGTATGGACCAATTATCTAAATTGTATGTAAATGAAATTGTTTCTTTACATGGCATTCCTTTATCAATTGTTTCTGATAGAGATAGTCACTTTACATCTCATTTTTGGTCAAGTTTCCAAAAGGCAATGAGAACCAAATTAAAGTTAAGCACAGCTTATCATCCGCAAACGGATGGACAAAGCGAAAGGACAATTCAAACAATGGAGGACATGCTTAGAGCTTGTGTAATTGACTTTGGAGGTAATTGGGATGATCACTTACCTTTAATAGAATTTTCTTACAATAATAGTTATCACACAAGTATCAATGCTGCACCATTTGAAGCACTTTATGGAAGAAAATGTCGAACCCCAGTCTGTTGGGCAGAAATTGGGGAAAAGCAATTATCTGGACCTGAGATAGTGCAAGAAACAACTGATAAAATTATTCAAGTTAAGGAACGACTGAAAGCAGCACGTGATAGACAGAAAAGTTATGCTAATAACAGGCGAAAACCATTGGAGTTTCAAGTAGGAGATAAAGTATTATTGAAAGTCTCTTCTTGGAAAGGAGTGGTAAGATTCATCAAACGGGGAAAGCTAAGTCCCAGGTATGTTGGACCTTTCAAGATTAATAGAAGAATAGGACCTGTAGCCTATCAGCTACAACTGCCAGAGGAAATGGCAGGAATACATGATGTGTTTCATGTATCTAATCTCAAAAAGTGTTTAGCTGATGAATCATTGATAGTGCCTCTTAAGGATATAGATGTAAATGAACAACTTAAATTTGTAGAAAAACCTCTACAAATTGAAGACAGGAAAGTCAAGAATCTCAAACATAAGAGACTAGTTCTAGTCAAAGTGAAGTGGGATTCCAAAAGAGGACCTGAATACACATGGGAGCTTGAGTTAGAAATGCAAAAGAAATACCCGCATTTGTTTCAGTAGATCTCGAGGACGAGCTCTAAATTAAGGGGGGAGAATGTAACAACCCTCGGTAAAACCAACACCCTCATTATATTTTATATACCCTATTATATCTTAAAATATCCGTATATGTTTTATATTATGCCCCGTATGTGAAACCGAGCCCTAGTTATGTTATAATTATAAAATAAAAGCAAAAACAAGAAATAGTAAGCTGAGGCGGGCCGCGTAGGACCTCACCTCAAGCTCACGCGGGCCGTATCAAGGTTGGTCTTGACTGCGCTAGTTTCTTTAGTTGAAGCGGGCCGCGTAAGTGTTCACGTTAGTTAACGCGGGCCGCGACAGATCATGAAACGCGGATACACCAGAGGCCGACACGTGTCGACATCGTGGCGGACCTACTAGCTGACCCAGCTAAGCTACTGAGTTGACTGGTGTTGACGCGGGCCGCGTAAGGCTTAGCCTTACCTTACGCGGGCCGCCTGAAAGTCAGAATCAGACCATATAAATAGAGGGCATCAGTTTACGTTTTTCGTCGCTCACATTTCAATCTCAATCTCGAATTCTGAAAGTATTAAGCATTATAGTCGGGTACTATACCCCTAATTAGCGAGGTTCTGCTCCGTTGTAAGTATTATAACCCCAGTTTCGTAATAGTTACGCTGCCCGATTGATTTAGGGTTCCGTAACAACTGTCGTGGTTCTGCCCGACGTAGTTGTTGGAATGCCGTCTCGGGGAGGGTATTATTAATATTTTCAAAGGGTTATGATACTAACCAATGTACAATTGTATAAATTATAGATTATATCCAGGAAACCCTTACGAAAAGCCTAAGATAGCAATGTGAGTAATCCTTCTTTTTGTATAAACTTTTTGTGAGTTTATCCTCTTTTTGATAATCTTTTTGGTAATGTTTTACCAAACCTTAAATGTTTTACTATGAAATTTAGCAGTGATTGAGTCTTTGTGGTTATTCAATTACTGCCGGTATGTTGGGGTTTTGTATACAAAATTTTGTACTACTTGCGACTAGTAAGTCGGGATGACAATACGTTACCATTGGACAATGAGTTAGCCAATGGGTAATATGACCCACAAGTCAGGATTGATAGTACCAAATGGAGTAATTGTGTAGACATAAACAATGTGATCGCTCTCAATACTGTTCACTGTGACTTTAAACTTGATTAAACTGGGATTCACTCACCAGTATTTCCTGCTGACAAATATTTTTAAAACATGTTTCAGGTAACCCAATGTGAAAGCCAATTAGTAGAAAGCCAGCTGGAGAGCACTAAAGGCTTGGGGATAATGTGGCTATAAAAGTTACCTAATAAACGATGTTTTAAATTCAATAAAATAGGGTTTATCCCTATAATGTATTGTAATAAGAAACTTGGGTTTTGCCCATGTTATTATTAATATAAAAGAAGGTGGTTTTACTTTGATAAACATTTCCTAACTACGGTCCTGATGTAAATTCCGCTGCAAGATTAAACAAACATGATACCACCGAAACTCTGTGATCGCGTCCGCCCGTTCCTAGGGATCAGGGATCGGGGGTTGCGACAACTACGAATACCAGGACGCCACCTGGTCATGCGCCATCCATACTCGCGCGCCACGTGCTTTCTTCACCATGGCCAATGACGTGCGCCATGCGCCTAAGGAGCTCGCACTGCATCGACAGGCGCCATGCCATGATATCCGACTATGCCACCCAAGGGTGCGCCATAAGCGGACCCGCCATGTATCTGACCACACGCTCATGGACAAAAATACAAAGGCGGTGTGCGGAGTTCAAAGTGAACTACATAGGGCCTATAGCCCACAGCACGCGCGCATATGTGCACTAGTAAGGGTGCTCCGCACCCTTTAGGGTCGCCACTAGTGTTTGCCTTTAAGGAAACAATATACAAGGAGTGCTCCTCCTTATAAACCACTTTAAGTTTTGTCATCCCACCTATGTGGGACAAGTTGACAAAACTAATCCATTTTATTCATCTTTGTTTGTTCCAAACATACAACTTCAAGCTTCGATATCTCATTCATCTTAGCTCTATTTGGACATAGTTTGAACACAAACCATAAATAATTATTTATACAACACATATATAAATATTATTGATGTCCAAAATATTTAGTGAAAAACTCATTTTCACTAAAATTTCCAACAATCCCCCACATGAATGGAGATCGATTAAAACACACAAAATTCCCCGATGAAAACTCGACAGTCAAGTATTGCAGGATAGGTAGGTGTAGCCTTTGAACCTTCCTTTGTGAAGCATACTTAGCCTACTAGGGTTTTGTAGACGTGATGTCCTTGAACAACCCCCCATTTGTGTAAACGACAATATACATTCACACAATACTTTCCCTAGCCGGGCCATCTCCTCATTTTCGTCTCCAATAATGGTCATGGAGCACTTTCCTGGTTCTGCGGGAGCTCTAGGAATTATGCCCTAATTCTATTCGAAGCGACCACACTTCTCTCCAACATAGGTGATTTCCCTTTAAATCATTAAAAGCATTATGGTTTACTATGATTTACACAAATCATTAAACCACATATTATGCTTAACCTCACAACAATGTCACTGAATATTATAGGAATGGACTAGGATGTAATTAAACACCCTTTTATAGTTTAGGAGGCTATATAAATATATATACTAGCTCATATATAAACATATATATTAGCTTTGCCGCCACAGTGACTACCCTTCGGTTCAAGATTAAGTTGGCCTATTGAACCTAGATCTTGGGATCTCCAGTTGTCACACCCCAACCGATGGCGGAAACATCGGGGCATGGCACTGAGCGAAACAGATTGTCCAGAAGTTTCCATAACAATTATCATTACCATTCAATTAAATAACATGTCCCATACCATGTCTCAAACAGTAAACAAATTATTACAGATAAAAACTAGGCAAATAATTCTGTTCCGACAACTCAGATTTAAATAGAGCAATTGTTTATCTGCTTCTAGAGACCCTTAATTCAATTACTACAGACAACTATTTGTTGGGCTCTAAAGCTTTATTCTAGCTTCAAATTCCTACCAGATATGCATCCTAAGCACCTGTCACAAACGTTAAAATAAAGTCAATACATAAAATGTAAAGGTGAGCATACAAGTTTGATAGTAGCATATAAAGTTCGAATTCGTTTACGCATAACCAGCACGTACACATACAGAAATGAAGCACGTTAGTTATCGACATAGATCCATCGATACCAATGACTGCGGGTTGACTGCCCGAGGCTGTTCGCAATACATGATTACCACCGTAATCCATGCAAGTAATTGTCCTTAACAACCCCCGTGTGAACGGGTGCTGAGTCCAAACTATAGTACTATCGTTGCTAAGGCAGGTAGACAGCATTCCATGTGTAAACATAACAAACAAGAATTCATAAGCCACATATAGCATGCATTAACGGTTAGCGTTCAAATAGTATTGAGTAGTGTGTTTGATGTGATTTGAATAGTTGTAACGTATGTAACACCCAAAAGTGCATAAAGCAAAAAAGGGATCGAGTATACTCACAACGGTTGATGGATTGAAGGGAGCGCTTAGCAAGTAAAATTAACCTAAATGGATTGATAGCATAATGATAAGTGACGCGTAAAACGATACAAAGTGTGAAAGGGTCGGATAGCTGTTCGGTCGGATGGTAATCCTATCGGACGGCTTGTTGGTGCGGATGGCAATCCGTTCGGATGGTCATCCGGTCGGACGGTAGTCCAGTCGGGTGACTATTCGAGTGGATTGTTTCTTCCTATGAGATGAATGTGTTTGTGTATGATGGCTTGCCTATTGAAGTTTTCGTTGTAGCATTATGAAAACATTGAAGTATCCCTATCCTTCAAGTCGGTCGATCGGACGGTCATTCGTGCGGACAGCAATCCGTTCAGATTGTCATCCGGTCGGACGGTAGTCCGGTCGGACGGCGACCTTAGTGATGAGGCAACTTAGTGGGAACAGTTCATAGCAGAAGAGTCACTCGATCGGATGTCCATTTGACCGGGTGGCAATCCTGTTAATGAACATGTTGAAAATTGTTTAAGTCTTTAAAGTCCTAGTATCTCATGATCCGAAGAGTAATCCGGTCGGATGGTAGTCCGATCGGATAGCAATCCGTTCAATACTCAGACTTCAGATAAAGTTGACTAATTGTGGGACCCAAAGTGTGATCCGTTTGGGTGACCTATCCGTTCGGACAGCAGTCCGGTCGGACAGCATTCCGTTTCGGTTGTTCCGTTCGTCTTACACTTGGTCGTTTTGATTGTTTGTCATTTTGTCGAGGCGCTTTGATAACGTGTTAACCAACAGAACCCCATCTTGACCCAAGTGACCAAACCGACCAGGAATCACCCTAGTTCGGCCAGTTAACCGGTTCAAGGCGGTCGTTCCTGTTTAACCCGGAATCGGTAGTCTCGGGAGTAGAATTCAGGTCTCGGACTAGTACAACACTAAGAATGAGTAGGAGACTAGAACAAGGTCCGATTCTATCGGTTTTGAGTGCATTGAGTGTAAAAAAGTTGAAAGAAAGTTTGAAACCATCTTTCAATCCTTTTCCACCATGAATGAGTTTAGATCTAGGCCAGATCTTTGTTCATTTGTGTGGAAATCGGTTAGATCCGAGTTGTTCTCGGCGGATTGAGGCCAAAACAAGAAGTTCTTCAAGAACTCATGATGACATCATCCTAGAACACCTCCAATCTCGTGATTTCACGGTTAAAAGTTAAGATTCAAAAGATAGAAAGGTGTAGGAGTGCGTGTAGATCAAGAAAGTACAAGATTTAGGACGAGATCTTACCTGGATTGAGAGAAATCGAAGAAAAGGTGAGCTGAGCGTACTGGTCGGACAGAGGTTTCCAAAAGTAGAAAGAATGAAAGTGACACGGGTATTTATAGGATTCCAAAAGAGGAAAGGGCTGTCCGGTCGGATGGCACACCGCCCAGATGACTATCCGGTCGGATGACATCTCGGTCGGATGGCACCTGACACCCATGACCCAGTGGCTATCTGGTCGGATGGCTATCCGGCCGGATGGCTATTCGGCCGGATGGCTATCCGGCCGGATGGCACTTGGTTTGTGTGTTTGACGCAACGATTTTTGCTGATTCGATTGCAATTGCGGGCGATGCGATGCGATAGTGTTTTCTAGTCAAACTACTTTTAGTCCCAACTACTATATCTAACATACAATCATCCTATTTCACTTGCGTTTAGCGTTTGCGATTCGATTGCGATTGAGTTTCGATTGCGTTTCGATTGAGTACCACAACACAACATAATTAAACATGCACAAGTAACACGTATGGCACACACACACGTATAACAATAATTAAAATACGTAGTTCGAGTTACGATTTGAAGTCGATTCGATTAGCATAGTTTGGTTATCGTTTAGTTAGCTTTATCGCATTGTTACTTCCTATAGTTCACAGTCGTAAGTCGATTAGATTGCGAATAACATACCTCGATTATTGCAATTATTGACACTTACTCCACATAATACAACTAAAATAAACACACAAAAGAAACCTACTACAAGTCAAGTCGCGCGAAATCGGTCGTTGACTTTGACCTTGACTTTGACTTTGACTTCCCGAAAACACGGGGTGTTACACCAGTCAACTAGGTTAGGTTTCCCTCATGTCCCTTTTTCCATGGCTTTAGTCCCATTCCACAACCTGACCTCTTATCAACCCAATGGTTGTTGGATCCAAAATTATCTTTGACTTCGCTAAGTCACCAACGACAATTTAAATTGAGATCAGTTGTTCTAACGTGTTCTTGACTCGCTAGTCACTTTTGCCTTTTAGTCGATTCATAAGTCTTATAACTCGTGATCTCAACTTGGATCCAGTTATGTACCTTGTCTTTAGAATGACATGAAACTCAATTCATGGCTAGACACGTTTTCACCATGCCTTTGGTGTGTCATGACTGACCTCTTACTAGATTTTGAATCTAACCAATTAGCATTTGAGTCCAATCTACTCGATTGACTCCATATAACCATTGTGTACTCCACTTGGTCATGCACCCCCACATTTAAGTGTAATTGGATAGCATCCAAATGGGGTGATGAAAGGTTCTCCCTTTCATTTCGAGTTTGAGAAAACTTCTCAACTACCATTTCCACATACCCTAAAGGGTTTGTTTCTTAAATGGCCTCCTCCCCCCACATTGCTTGCATTTTAATGAAGTTATATTTATAGTTTTGTTTAGCACAAAATTCGTTCTTGTGTCATCACATATTTTGAATGTTTAAAGTTAATTTAATCTCCGTCGAGCATATAAATTAACAAGTGTTAGTCTAGCATGCTTTAGACTACAATACTCTAGCATGTGAACAAAAGATGCATCATTCTGATTCTTCACAGCCTTTAGAGATAACGCACTATCTCTTCCGAACATTCGTTTCTTAGTTTAGACACAATAATGAAATTTTATTTCACCATTCCAAAACCATCGGTTTTTAGGAAGGCCTCAAAACCATAGTTAACTTCATCCATTAGGATCAGAACTCGTTTGCCTTTTTATCTCCAAGGCTTCACCATTGACTTCCTAAAGACTTAAACATAAGTCTTAATCCAAGTCACTTTGATGAAAGATCTTTGTATAAAATCACTTGAGTCTTGAGATATAGCCAATTAGATTGACTCTCAACAACAAAGCAATCACGTATGCCTATAGTGATATATACATTTACATTGTTGTTTCATTAATACCATGTATTGGGATACTCTCCCAAATTTGAGGACCAAGCCTCCACATAGTTTAAACAACATTGATGGTGGTAGAAGCATCTACAAGTCCATCACTATTGTAAATTTCCGTTAATAAATTTGCTAAATTTATTAAAATCATTTACAATAATAACATATATTTCTTTCATATGTTATATTCTTTGAAAACTTACATGTATATTTCCATGTTGATGCTCTCAACATTAGATGACATATCTTGTTTTAGTGCATTTCATCTCAAACCATTCACCACGTTTCTTACGACGCCGTTATGCATTTGATGTTTGAATTGTGACTTATTAAATAAGTCATGATCACAACCCGCTCGTTGTGTTTGTGTAAATTACTTTTTACACTTAGTACCAAATGTGTATCCTTTTGACAAATTATTAGTAGTCCAAAATAAATATTTATTTTTATTATATTTAAACCATTTGTTTATGTGAAATAAACCCAAACGATAGTCTACCATTTATAATAAAATAAAAGTGGACAAAAATAAAACGGATACACTAAAGATGTATAAACATCAAATGCCAAAGTGTTATTATCTTCAACACTTTTTACTGAAATAAACGCAATTATTTCGTTCGTGTCATGTCTTGAGGTACTCCCTCATCTTGGAACTCTAAACTTGAATAATCACAAGTTGTCCAAAGTATAAAGTTGTTTACAATTAACTACTCGCAAGTAGTTAAGCAACTTATTATGTCTATAACAACATCGAGTTGTTTTTCACAAAATAGTCTCTCCAAGACTATTATATGGTTCAAGACGTTATACTTCTCGTGGAAGTATCGAATCACTTATACTTCGCAAAGACATGTTTTATTCGTTCAAAACATTTCTCGTTTTTGCAAGTGTTTTAATATTGAACTAAATATTTATGTTTTGATTACAAATCAAGAGAATAAACCATATAATAGTTTAATAAATAAAACAATTTCAAACTCGCTCGTTTGAAAATAAAACGAATACACATCGTTTTAATAAATGGTTTATCATATTCAAACCATTTCTAACCGCTGTTAGATAATAACGATTATCAATCGTTAAAAAGAGTGGTTTGTATGATAACCAATTCTAATATGCTAATTAGAATTTAAATGTTGAACAAACATTCAAAATATTCGATTTTTATAAAGTAAACAGCTTCTAACGCGCTCGTTAGAAATAAAACGAATACAATTATTCACTTTTATTTTAAATGAACGTTTTCTAACACGCTCGTTAGAAATGAACACAAATCTTTTCTAACACGCTCGTTAGAAAATATATAAAACGATTACAAATCATCTTAAATAGTTTATCATAGTTAACCCGGCTCTAACCCGCACGTTAGAAATTAACGACTGCAAATCGTTAAAATAGTTGGTTATAAGATAAACTAATTCTAATACGCCCATTAGAAAATTAAACTATTATTTATTGCCATAAGCCGTTTTTTGGTTTATATAAAATAAACATTTTCTAACCCGCTTGTTAGAAATAAACAATTGACAAAGTCGTTAAATCGTTTCTAACACGCTCGTTAGAAAATAAACAACTATCAAACTCTTTAAATCGTTTCTAACACGCTCGTTAGAAATAATTGATTACAAAATTTGTTTCGAAATTTATAAAAAAAATATAAACCATTTCTAATACGCTCATTAGAAATAAACAAATAAAAATCGTTTAAACGTATGTGGAAAAATCCGTTTCTAACTCGCTCGTTAGAAATTTAACAGTTTAGACGAAACCGTTACAAGGTTTATTATCCAAAATAATTGTCTCCAACACGCTCGTCGGTAATTATTTGAAATAATAATCATTTCTAACATGCTCGTTAGAAAATCTAAACATATATTTTCTAGCATGCTCGTTAGAAAATCTAATCGTCTTTTAACAAGTTAGTTTTACACAATCATCGTATCTAACACGCTCGTTAGATATAAAAGATGATATTATTCTATAAAATTCTAACACGCTCGTTAGAGATATAAAGTTTTAATCTTGTTATTCTTTCAACATCAACATTTCTAACACGCTCGTTAGAAAATATTAAAACTTGTTATTTTATAAAATAATTACTTTCTAATATGCTAATTAGAAAATCAATATATACCAAGACTTTTAAAACCAACATTAATATATCAATTATGGTTACTAAACGCTTGTAATAAATAAATTAAACGTTACAAACATTTAATTTTTATGGGGTTACAAAATATATATTTCTAATACGCTCATTAGAAACTTTTAGTATTTCAAAAACATATTGAAATACATATTATTTTGTATATGGTTCGGTTTATCTAAACACGAACAAAAAACCCATGAACTGTAAAACTTGAATCAAAACAGTCGTTTTGCAACCCGGTATTCGGATTAAAGATTGTACTCCAATCATAAAATTCATCCGACTCATTGTACTAAATAAATATTTCCCAAAAATATTTTCAAGATTTTAACAAAAATCCCATTAAATATTTTAACTTTCGTGAACCTAAATCCTCGTAGAGAAGGGATTTAAGATTGTAGCAACAATCTTCACGAAAGTCTGTTTTAAGATTGTAGGAACTAGGTTCACATTTTCAATAAAATATATTACAAAATATATAATAACGAGACTCTCGTTATTTGTGGGAAATTCAACTAGTACAATACCGGTTACATAAACTAAATAAACAAAAGAAAAATACAATTTAATTGTACCAATTTTGATTCAAGCCAGCGTCTTTGGAAGAACTTCAACCGCACCCTCTTGTACGAATTACCTCCGCTGCAAGAATGAACAAACTGTCGTTGACGGTTTTGGTTGAGGATCGTGTTAGACACGGGGCCCTTAAAACAGATTCCGCGCCTCCTCTCAGACGGTCTGTTTCCAGAATACAACAACCGAAGTAGTAGTTGTACTGCCGGAGATGGCACTCACGCCCAAGATTACACCGGGTATAATTTGGTGTTATGGAAAAATATGAAGTTGATAAAAGGATAATTTAGAGAGTGCTCCTCCCTAAAATTTCATGGAACAAAGGACCTCGTTTGTGTGTATTTCTCTCATCATTTTAGAATGAGTCCTCATTCTATTTATAATCATACACATAAAGAGCTAATAAAGCCCCAATCAATATTGTCATAATTTTGACAATTAAACAAGATAATAAACCTTGTAATGAATAGGGTTTAATTTCTCATTAATCTTGTACTAAACAAGATATTTAATATTGTAACAGACAATATTAAAGTTCAATCAAATGAATTAAAGTGGTCAACTTGAAACACCCATTTTCATTCATGACAGAATTTAAACGAGTTGAAACAGCTAGTTTGACCAAGTCCAACCAGCTGTTTTGTTTCCGCTGCAAACATGTGCGCGCGCCTGAACTGAGTTGCTAGTCCACACATCATGCTACATGGACCTTACGCCACGCCATATGGAGCCGCGCATCACACGGATGCCACTACGCATACCAGGACGCCACCTGGTCATGCGCCATCCATACTCGCGCGCCACGTGCATTCTTCCCCATGGCCAATGACGTGCGCCATGCGCCTAAGGAGCTCGTGCTGCATCGACAGGCGCCATGCCATGATATCCGCCTATGCCACCCAAGGGTGCGCCATAAGCGGACCCGCCATGTATCTGACCACACGCTCATGGACAAAAATACAAAGACGGTGTGCGAAGTTCAAAGTGCACTACATAGGGCCTATAGCCCACGGCACGCGCGCATATGTGCACGAGTAAGGGTGCTCCGCACCCTTTAGGGTCGCCACTAGTGTTTGCCTTTAAGGAAACAATATACAAGGAGTGCTCCTCCTTATAAATCACTTTAAGTTTTGTCATCCCACCTATGTGGGACAAGTTGACAAAACTAATCCATTTTATTCATCTTTGTTTGTTCCAAACATACAACTTCAAGCTTCGATATCTCATTCATCTTAGCTCTATTTGGACATAGTTTGAACACAAACCATAAATAATTATTTATACAACACATATATAAATATTATTGATGTCCAAAATATTTAGTGAAAAACTCATTTTCACTAAAATTTCCAACACAAAATTCAATTGGCTTTTGAGAGATTTGATCGGTATTAGACTTGCTTCTAGGAGCGATCATTGGTCCTGGATAGGCGCTAATTCAGAAAGCTTCTCGGTGGGTGCGGTGAAGAAGTTATTAATAGAAGGGAAGGATTATTGTAATAACTACGTGATGAAGTGGATTCCTTTGAAGTGTAACGTGTTCGCTTGGAGGGCCGAGATGGGTAAAAATCCTACGAGTGTCGCGCTCAAAAATCGTGATATTGAAGTGGAAGATGTTAGTTGCCTTCTTTGCAAGTCCGGGGATCAATCGGTGGATCACTTGTTCACATCCTGCAGAGTCGCGTCTATCGTGTAGCAAAATGTAAGTAAGTGGTGTAAAGTGGCGCTATTCTTCTCTTTCTCGTTTTGAGATCTTTTGGAACTCCATAATTTCGTCGGCTTGAAAGGGTTGGCTAGAGATGTGTTCCATGGGATAGTGATTAGGGGAGTGGGGGTGGTCACTAGTGATAGAATTCTATCACTCACAAGCATCCAATCAAGTTCCGCCATGTCATCAACCATTTTTCCATCACTCACAACCTTTTTTGTGGCATTGGTCATCACTCACAACACCCACAATAAACCCTCACACCCTCTCACATGTTCCATCACTAAAATCCCATAACGCGTTGAAAACATCACTGACTCTTGCCTATCACGCGTTGAAGTTTTGGTGGTGGTGGATGTTTTGTGTTTTCCACGCGTTGTTGGAGCCTATCACGGGGGGATAACGTTCCACCCCCACCGCCCTTATAGAGATGTTGGGGTATTTGGCAGACTAGGAATGGTCTCAAGTTCGAAAATAAGCAAGTGCGTGTCGAAGAGATTATTAGAGAGGTGAAAGCTATTGGATACCTTTGGATTAGTAGTAGATTAAAAACTAGGTTCGTGTCATGGACCGATTGGTGCAACTTTGTATTTATGTGATTTGTCTTTTTGTTGCCCGCCCCGTTTTGTGGGTTGCTGTTTTCTTAATGAAGTTCACGTTTAAAAAAAAAATTTTGCCATGTTTTATTAGATGCATACAAATTATACTCGTAAAACATATATTAGAATTCATAGTTTATTATACTCGTAAAACATATATAATTATTACGACGTTGAAATAACTAGAAGAAACCATCTACATGCACAAACATACTATATAATCAGAAGTCTTAAATGATTACCAAAAAAAAACTTATGATAAAACTATATAAAACACAAATAACAATAATTCATATTTTAGATGTATTAGCATAATTAGCATAATTGCAATCCAAGTTCCAATCATATGTCCTCCTATGCATATCTGCATACACTGGTCAACCCAACCATACCGTCTATAGGCGACGCTGACCAAGCTCATCCCAGCACTTCCAGCAACCCTGATAGCCATTCCTTGAGTTGTTGCGAACGTTTACTTGTCTTTTTGTAAAATTCACATGTTCTGCAGAGAGTAAACATAGATGAAATTAATATTATGCACATAAACACATGTATGCATAGAGTTGGATTTCATTGAGAACACTTTATTTATAGAAAGAATAAATATCTTTTCATTCCAATCAATTAAAACTAACTTTTCAAAAAAAAAAACATGACATTTAAGTGTAGGGGTGCAAACGAGCCAAGCGGCTCGCGAGATACTCAAGAAAAAGCTCGAAACGAGCCGAACCTTATCGAGCCCGAGCCGAGTTTGAGCCTAAAATAAAGCTCGTTTGTTTATCGAGCCCGAGCTCGAGCCTCGCATGTGAAGCTCGTTAGACTCGTCGAGCCATATCGAGCCTTAGTGTAAACGAGCCGAGTCGAGCCGAGCTTATTCAAACTTGTTTACAAGCCGACCTCGAACCTAAAAATAAGCTTATTTAGTAAACGAGTCTGAGCCCGAGCTTCACTTATCGAGCTCACGAGCCTAAAAAGTCTATTATTTATATTATTTTTATTTATATATTAATTAATAGATAATAAACGAGTCGAGCTCGAGCTTGAGAAAATACAAACGAGCCGAGCTCAAGCCTTGAAAACAAAGCTCGAATCGAGCATGCTCGAGCCCGAGCTCACATAAGTTAATCGAGCTCGAGCTTGGTCAAGTTCGGGCTCGGCTCAGCTCGTTTGCACCCCTGCCTAAGTGGGTGAATCTTATGAGATGAATTCATTATTGACATACCAGTTGGGTCACTAATTTTGAGATGTTTAGTGATTTGAAGGTTCCTTCCTTGTGAAGAAATCAGGACAAAAGTAAAAAGAACAACAAAGAAGAACTTAACACCACTAGACTTCATTTCCGAAAGTGTGTTTTAATGCTTGTGTTGCATTGATTTATATAGTGTTACATAACAAGTTTGATGTTGATGTGTTGCTTTGCTATACTATTATCAACTTTTTGTCACACGTTTTCTTCATCCTTTTTGACTTGACTTTCTACCCAAATTTTCGTACTTTTAAATGTTTTTTTATCCTTTTTGACTTGAATTTCTACCCAAATTATATTTTTAAATGTTTATTTTTTTTATCATTTTTTACTTGAATTTCTACCCAAATTTTCATACTTTTAAATATTATAATATTCCAATCAATAATCATACTTCTAAATGTTTTCTTTATCCTTTTTTACTTGAATTTCTACCCAAATTTTCATTCTTTAAAATATATTATAATATTTCAATCAATAAAATATTACGTGTTACATATATGAACAGTGGGTGAGGTTCTAGAGTGAACACTAATGTATTTGCGAACTGAGTGAACAAATCTTGGCCATTGATTTACACACGTGGATGGCTAAGATTTCATCATCAAATCATAAAATACATTAGTGTATTTCATCATCAAATCTTGGTCATTGATCTACACACATGTATGGCCAGGATCAATTCGCAAACTACACTAGTGTTCACTATTGAACCTAATCATATGAACAGGTTAACATTTTTAACAACTTAGACCAACGATCATTCTTGGCATTTACGTTTTGCTACCTCTTTATGGTTGTAAATGCAAAGAACAACATATATAATTATAATTTCTGTTATCACCAATTCATTACTGATTGCAAAATTGATGAACATTGATTTATTTAACCATAAAATAACTTATTAACGTTAACCACCAATAAATTCGTCTTGTGATATTTGAATCCTTCATCTTTGTGATAGAGAGGAGTCATCTTACCATGACATTATATCCCTTACGGACAATTAATAAACACTGATAAAATATCAAAATCAATTTTAATGTTGACACTACTTATAGAGATTTCCTGTTCCAGAGTTTACTAATGGAATGAAAGAAAAAAAAAACAAAAAGAAAGTAAAAACATTTTATATTCCAGAGTTTCATTTAAGTAAGGAAAATAAAATATGTCGTGTTCCCGAGTTTCATTTAAGGAAGGAAATAAAAGGAAAACTAGGCTAAATTCTTTAGTTTTTCTTTTCTTCTCATTTGGGAGGAAATGGTGGGAAAGACATTTCTTTTTTCCTTTCTCGTCCTTTCCTTTCTCACTTTTACTTTTTTTTCTTTTCCCTTGTTAAGTTAACTCGGGAACAAAGCGTAAGTGATCATTCGCTTAGGGGGAAGGGGCGCCATGCGGTGACTCATTCAGTGAGCCTCTTTACCGATCGGGAATTGGCCGCCACCATTAAATCGGTGAACGGTGAAGGGTTGAAACGGTGTGTACTCACCGAATGAAAAATCTGAACGTTAAGGGTTTTTTTATGACTGTTGGGGTTGCTGTTAGATAATTAAAAAAAATGTTTTCTTTATAAAACCCACACATTTCACTCATCTCACACACCACTCTCACTAAAATTTCTACACACCATACCATGGATAAACAAAACAAAGGTGAACCCAAGAAAAAAGGTTTCGCTAGCCGAGGATCGGGTTCAAATCCAAGAGGATGCGTGTCGCAAACGAGACGAGGCGGTTCTAGTGGTCCAAGTGCACCGTTTCAAACTCTGATGAGGTGTATGTCAATATCCAAGTTTAACAATGATTACCATATTGTTTCAATATATGCACACAATTCTCACTTTCATATTCGATTTGCTAAAAACCTAATAAACCAACCCCCAAGCCCCACCATTCTTTCTTATATGGTTTGCTCAGATCGGCATCACCACTCCTCACTGTCGTATTCTCATCACAACGTAAGACCCTCTTTCTATGTTTTTATTTTGACTGGAGAGTCGAAACGTGTTTTCACCATGTAGGGTTTTTTTTTTTTCGTCAAATCATTCGACTCATAAGTTCAGCTGTTTACTGAAATGCTATTCGAATTACCTTTTTTGAAGCAAACCAAATTACTTTAAATCTGTGAACTAAATTAAGTTCATTCCATATTGATTTTCTTAACCAAACCCAATTTATGAATAGAAACTAGTGGTATCGATGAGGTGGTGAATAAAAACCTATTTACTTTAAAGCTACAGAAAGAGAGAGAGAGAGAGAGAGGAGATATAGAAAGGTTTCAAAGAGAGAGACGGGGAGATATGAAATAGGGTGCGACGGGGACGGGGGAGGTGGTGGTAGTTGCCGGCGATGGTGTCTCTCGCCTGAGAAGAAGGGCGATGATATGTAGCTCTTGAATTGTTATATTCACCTACCGAAGAGAGCTCACAATTCTAACCAGAACTTGTAAAAACTGGAACATAAGTCGGGTCGTCTTGGTCGCCAAAACCTTTGGTCACCGGAAAATGAGGTTGTTCATCGGTGCGGTGGATGGTGGTTGTCGGCTATTTGTTGAAGAAGATCTTAGCAAACCAGATAAGAAAGAATGGTGGAGCTGGGGTTGGTTTTTTAGGTTTTTAATATAAAGGGTAGTTTTGTCATTTTACACTCACTCAACAACAAAAACTAACATCCATCCACGTCAGTGATCATTCGAGAATGAATGTGCAAAAGTTGAGGACGATAGCTGTAACTTTAGAAATGTAGAGACTATAGTTGAAAATGAAGCAAACCACATGGAGTATCCGGACATTTTTCTCTAATTAAAAATTACAAATCTACCTTAAATCTACAATATACAAATACACATTCCAAATATCAAAAAAAAAAAAAAAAAATTGTAGACAATTAACAACTCTCCCAAAACCATTAAAATACTCCTATACGTCCTAAAATACACCCCGTATACGAAAAACGGACATAATATACCTTTATATTTACAAAAATTAAATAAAAACAAATAAATGGGGTTCTCGCGGGGCGCGACCCAGGCAAGCTGGGACTGTCGCGGGCCGCGACAAGGTGACACCGGCGAGCCCTTAGGCTGCCACGTGTCCAGTTACGCGTCGAACCTACCCTGTTGAATCACCTCGGCTAGATCCTACCCTACATCTCTCGCGGGTCGCGAGAGATTTCGATATGGGCTTCGCGGGCCGCGAGCTGACCATCGACCAGGCTATATAAGGGGGCCTCAGGCTCAGTTTACAAGCGTTCAATTCTTTTCTTTTCTCTCAGTCACTATAATAGCTAAACGTTGCCCGGTTTAATACCTCTAAAAAGTGAAGCTCTGCCTCGTTGTAAGTATTATAACCCCCGGTTACGTATTAGTTACTCTGACCGATTGATCTAGAGCTCCGTAACGCATGTCAAGGCTCTGTCTGACTCAGTCGTTGAAGTTCTGTCTTGGGGGTATAGCTAATGTAAATTGGGTTATCTTACTAACACGTGTGCATTGTTTAATTTTAATAGATTATAACCAGGAAGTCACCAGAAAGTAGTACTATTATCTAAAACAACAATGTGAGTCATTCTCTTTTTATAACAAACTGTTTTTACCAAAACCTCAAATATTTTAAATTACATTTCACAGTGATTGAGTATTTGTGATTCTACAATTACTGTCGGTATGTTGGGGTTTTGTATACATAACTTGTTACTACACTGTGAGTAGTAGCATGACCACAAGTCAGGATTGATAGTACCGTGGGTGGTAATTGGGTAGATGTAAACAAATGTAATTGCGGATGCCCTCGATACTGTAAGGTGATAAAACTTGTTTTGATTAAACTGGGATGCACTCGCCCGTATTTATTGCTGATAAAACTTTTTAAAACGCGTTTCAGGTAACAAAATGTGAAAGCTAAATAGAAGGCAGCTGGAGAGCACTGAAGGCTTGGAAAAATGGTTATAAAAGTTACCTAAAAAAGAAAGAAATTTTATCTCAATAAATTAGGGTTTATCCCTATAAACATATTTTTTTTAAATTAAGTTTTTCTTAAGTTATACGTTATTCTTATATAATCTACACATGTTATTAAATTTAATAGTAGACTTGTTATGAAAAGAGTATTACATAGAACTGTATTAAATGATAAGAGAGATGATCAAATAGAAAGTTTATTTTGACTAGAAATGATAGAAAGCAATAAGATTATGACATGTGTCAAAATTTAAAATAAAGATGAAGTGTATTTTAGTTAATTTTATCCAATCTTCTCACTTCTTCTCTCTGTAACTTCAAAAGCCACCATTTTCAAAACCCACCATCATCAACTTTTTCTTCACTTTCTATCTCAATAATCACTACATTATAGTGCGATTTTCGTCACCAATCAATTATTCGAACACCAAATCAACGTGTTCTTCAACTTTTTTTTAAAGAAACCCAGTTTAATTTCATACAATATCTCATTTTTTTCTTCCCGTGATTTTGAAGTGAATCACTCGATTCATTCCATTCGATCGCTGATAAGTGTTTCTAGCATTCAAATTTCGTCAATCGTTGAGGAAATATGCTTCGATCTATGTAAGAAAATTTTGAATTACATTTTTACGATCTGGGTTTTTGAATTGAGTCATTGCGTTCTATGGGGGTTCCAAGGGGGCAACGCCCCTTTGGCGGGGGTCCGGGGGCAGGGCCCTTGGGAGCAGGGTCAAAGGGGCGGCAGCCCCTAGCGGGGTCCAAGGGGCAGAGCCCTTGGCTGGGGTCGAGCTATCAAGACAATGGCAGTTTTATTTGGTAGTTTTGTCTTAAAAACTGAGATAACTGCCATTAGGCAGTTACACCCCCAAAAAACAAAAATTTGTAGACAATTTTTGATCTCCTACTTCCTGGTTCAGACAATTCACAGACAAAACATACCCTGGTTCAATGCGTTTTAGAAAAAACACATTTTGAAATGTTTTTAGTTCATTGCATTTTAGGTAAAACACACCTTTATATGTTTTTAGTCCATTACATTTTAGAAAGAACATTTTTTTTTGTGTTTTTAGACAATTGCGTTTTTGAACAAAAACATTTTTATATGTTTTTTTGGTCCATTGCGTTTTAGAAAAATACATTTTGAAGTGTTTTTAGTCCATTGCATTTTAGATAAAAACATATTTTTATGTGTTTTCAGTAAATTGCGTTTTAGAAAGAACACTTTCTTTTGTGTTTTTAAGTCATTGCGTTTTAGAAATAAGACATTTCTTTGTGTTTTCTGGCTATTGCGTTTTAGAAAAAACACATTTTGAAGTGTTTTTGATCCATTGCATTTTAAGAAAAAATCATTTTTTTTACCCTTTTTGTCCATTGCGTTTTTCGCAACTACGTTTTTAAAAAAAAATCAAAAATATAGCAATAGTATACTCGTTTTAAATATAAAAAAACGCTCGTTTTTTTGGTGCAATTTTTATAAAAAAAATAATGTCGTATGAAAGAGTTATTAACGTTTAAAAAATGGGGTGGAATTGGAGGAGGGATAAACTATTGCCCTGGATTGACTAGAATGTCCTTAGACTGTGGGGTATGGGGCGGGGGTTGGTTGAAAACGCCCAAGCCACCACCCCGGGTGGGTTTGGATTTGGGCGTGGGCCCTTTGGCGTGGGATTCAGCCCGGGCGTGGGGCGGGGCTACGAGACTAACTTTGCGGGATGTGATTGGTCAAGAGCACTAGCCATGGCGGAACCTCATTATATGTGGCTTGGCCACGCCACCCCAGCCACGCCCCACCATACCCCTTTGAAATTGGGGTTTAGTCTTGGGTGCCCCATACTCCACGTGTCGTACCATGCCCCCAACCCACGCCCCCACCATACCCCACGGTCTTACATAAACCCATACGCCTCTTTTTTTTTTCTTCAATATCACTCATTTAATCTTAACTATTGATTAGATCAATTGATGGTTAAGATTACCTTTCTAGTAAAAAAAACTTTATATTATATCTTGACCCTAAATCATAAAATTAAAATTACAGATAATAACGTAAATTAGTTTTGACATAATTCAGATATGAATTTAAATTTGAAGTTATATCAATTACTATAAAATATGATATTTAATATTTGACTTACTATAAATCTTAGTGCATTGCTATAAATCAAGAATGTGATATTTATTATTAATTATTAATTATTAAAAAATATATTAAAACAAAATATATATGCAAAATTGTGAAAATGGGAGTATGCCATGAAATTAATTGGAATCAACTCATGATAACAATAAATCATGTTACATTAGTTTTAAAAAAATCGAATGAACCCAAGAATCCATCTAAATGTACAAACATAATCGAGTTACAAGTCTTTTATGATTAAAAAAAATAATGATTAAACTACATACAACCAAATAACAATAAATCATGTTACGTCTATATCTATATCTATCTATACTATCTATAATAAGAGAATATGAGCTGATGTAAATCTGTCTATGTGTCAACCATTAAGGTATGACACTTGTCCATGCTGATGTCATAATTCCATTTTCAAATTCAAAGGCTAATATATAAAGACTTTAAAATTCAAAGTTGGCCCACTTTCACCTTTTCCAAAGGTCTGCCCATCAAACCACTGATGATTCAACAGATGTTCAAAACACTTTCAAGCCACTGATGATTCAAAATTATGGCTCCAGATTCAAAATTCAAAATTATGGCTCCAGATTCAAAATTCAAAATTATGACTCCAGATATATAAGATACCATCTTCTTCAATCAATTACTCTCTCTAATCCATTTCTCTCTCAAGTCTCTCTCTCTCTCTCCAAATGCAGGTTTCGATTTCCACAGGTAACTTTTTGTTACTGATTCATTTATATTATCTGTTTGAAATTTGAAATTAATTGGATATATATTGTATTTGTAACTTATTGTATTTCAATTTAGCCTAAACAGCGATATCAGGTTTGTATAATCCCAACTTCTCTCCCTTTTCTTTTTTATGTCTCTTCTTCTTCTTCCGTGATTCACAATCCATCAAATCTTTATGCATTCGTAATTGATTTCTGTTACGCATCTACACAGCATCCAGATCCGCGATTGTTGTTGATTTCATAAAGATTGATTGATATCTCTGTTGATTTCGGCGGCTGAGGGTTTGAAGACAAGCGTTCATGTATATTTTTATTCTCTGTTGATAATTTCGGCGGCTGAGGGTTTGAAGACAAGAGATATCTCTGTTGATTTCGGCGGCTGAGGGTTTGAAGATGCCGGATCTTCGACTCTAGGGTTTCAGGTATATTTTTATTCTTTTCTTATTTCATAATATTTTTATGCTTTTTGATGATTACTATGTTTGATTTATGTTAGTCAACTGAATATAATGGTGATTTTGAGGCTTTCAGATTGAAAGATTGTATATTTGTAAGGACCCCCAACTTTTCTAATCAGTTTCATTAAAACATATAAAAAATATATTTGAAGTTTGGATGTTAATCAAAATTCACAAAAAAATGTTTGAAATTTATTAGAGGATTACCCTCAATGGGATGATGATCATCTAATTGACTTTATTGGGCATTTGGTTGTGCTCAGGTGATGCTAATTCTTAAGCAAATGTTGGCTGACATTACAAGGTTTGTTTTTTACTCTCAGGTTGATGTCAACCTTTTCTTTTTTTGGGATTTCTAATTCATATGCTTTTTGTAATTTGAAGTTGGCATGCTAATGGTAATGGATTCCCGAGATGAAGGCAGTTATGAAAGATCCAAATGCTTTGTCAAAAGACAAATGGATGATGTATACAAGTGAGTTTCATTTTGTCAAAAGAAAATGGCCTTACAACTGCATAAAACTCAAAATATGAATACAAATGTGTTAAAAGTCAAGAAATAATATTAATGAATGCTATATATATGCATGCTTTAGCTTCACTCCTGCTCCAAACCAACCAGCCCCTTCTCAATCATTCAATTTTAATAATGGATCAAATAATTAAATCAAACCCATTTATCTTATCATATAGTTCAGTTTACTTTAGTTTACTTCATTTTACGCTTAAATCGATTAATACTTTTGTTTTCTTTTTCAAAAGGCGATAGGAATGTGACAGAAGAAGAAGATCGCAGATTGAAGGCTATTGTAGATGACAGGTTCATCTTTGATCCTGATGAATGCGACGTCACTAAAGGAAATGGCTCTACAATCGGTCCTTTGAACCGTTGTACACAGACCTCTCTTGCCCCTATCTTGATAGGCAGGTCTCTTGTGTTAAGAACGGAAAAAACGATACCACTTATCGTAAATGGGAGTGGCGCCTTGATGATTGCATCCTTCCCAGGTAACTACTTATATTCAAAACTAAATGCGGCATGCATGCATCTCTATATATCATACATACATACTGGCAGAGCTTGAACGAAAAATCAGTGGGGGTTGGACTCTTAAAAATCTAATAGTTTACACTAAAAATAAATTTTTTGGGGACCCCCGGGCCGCCAATGCATTCTACTAATTTAGAAATAATAATGTACAGGTTAACTGTTAGATTTGATGCAAGACTCGCACTAGAAAAAATACGAGGAAAGAGGGTGATGTTCGTGGGAGACTCCTTAGAAAGAGGCCAGTGGCAGTCTTTCGTTTGTTTGGTTGAATTCCTCATACCGAAAGATCAGAAATCAATGAAACGAGGAAAAGTTCATTCTGTCTTCAAAATAAAGGTATTATTAGTTAAATCATATACTGATTGATTCAACGAATTTCGGATTGATTGGATTAAGTTTTGAACAGAACTGGATTAATTTAGGACTAAATTATTCGACTTTCAAATAATTTCGGTGAAATCGAATCAGTTTTTGATTGATTTCGATCAAGTTTCAATTTGATTCGATCAAAGTTGCAAAGATTGAACTAAAGGATAGTGTAATTGCTGCTGATGGTGATGTCAAAGTAGACCTTGATGTTAAGCCTGGGATGTCATTCGGTAAAGTTGTCTCTGATGACGGCAAAACAGAATCAGTTGTTGTCGATGACGTCGTCCCTACTGACAAGAAAGATGTCAGTATTGCTGAAAGTGGAGATGTCGGTTCGCCATCAGCAGCAATTACACTATTAAGAACTTTTGGTCCTCGCAGATAAGGTTTGAACTATTAAGAACTTTTGGTCCTCGCAGTATTGCTGAAAGTGGAGATGTCGGTTCTTTATGGAGCTGATGAAAGTTTTGCGTTCAGAAGCTAAAACAGTGTTTTGTGGAGCTGGGTAAAAACTGTGGTTTGAAACCACTGTTCGGCTAAAACAGTGTTTTGTCGAGAAAACAGTAGTTGAAACCATTGTTGGCTTAAGGTTGTGGTTTCAAACCACAGTAGTTTGAGCCAACAGTGGTTTCAACTACTGTTTTCTCGACAAAACACTGTTTTAACCGAACAGTGGTTTCAAACCACAGTTTTTACCCAGCAGTGGTTTCAACCAGCTGTTTTATTTTTGTAAGTTTTGTACAGCAGATGCATGTTGAGGCTATCAAAACAACATAATTGAGGCAGGGTCTTGTGAAAGCTTTGTAATTCCATTTTTATTCTTTTGTTTTTACATGATCTTAACCGTGTTCTTGAAGCAGTGAAGTATGTGGACGATATGTTGGATCAGGGTATCAAATTGGCGTCTACCACTTTGGCGAGATTGAGGCAGGGTCTTGCGAAAGCTGGAAAGGGCTCTGTTTACGATGAGCTTTTGAAGAAATGGAAGCTTCAAGAAGTTAGTTGCTCATGAGTTTTTTACAGGTGATTGTTTCTATATCAACATAAATTATAAAGTGTCGTCTCTACAAGATGTTCTATGCATAGCATTACTATAATAGAAAACTGTTGGCTGCTTATTAAATTTATTTTTGTAAGTTTTCTACAGCAGATGCACGTTGAGGCTATCAAAACAACAGAATTGCCCTAATCCTCAGGCCTTTATCAAGTTAATTCCATTTTTATTCTTTTGTTTTTACGAATTTTTTGTCGAGAAAAGAACTTGGTTATAAAAGGCGCAAGGCGATTGGGGAAGCACCCCAGGGTCTTAAGGCGATGCCTCATGCACATCTGGTAACTGAAAATCAGTTCTCAATCTGTGAGAGATAACCATGAGAAATCCGGGAAGCATGTTTACACAGTGGTATGAACTATGAATGTTGATTGAATTGTATTTTGTTTGATATAATCTACTCTTACGTCTATTTTAATCAAATTATGAAATAACACGTGTATTTGTTGGTCAAAATAGGGAGATTTTGTTGAAGCTGATGATGAATTTCAATCAAGACCAGGGGGGGTGCTAAAAGGAAATTGCCAGCTATGATAGACACCCTTATGAGGAAGAGAATACTGCCGCTAAATGAATATGATCACATTCAAGGTTCTGAATACATCTCTTGGTTTCTTGGTGGTGGTGACGAAGGTTAATTGACTTTAATACTTGCTTATCTAACACAATGTATAATCTTAACTCTTGATAGGAACGTGAGTGGTCGGGTTATTTCACAAAACAATACTTGTAATTTTGTCTATATTATTAAGTCTTGACTAAGAGCAAGTATGTTTATTTCAAAGATCCATTTTGATCTTTCATCAATCGCAACAGTTTTCATTGATTCGGTACAAGTTTCGACTGTTGTTATCATAGATTTCATATTTGAACTATTTTTATCAAGTTTCAGTGTGATTCAGCGTATTGTTTGAACTGTTATGATAATACTTCTTTGATTTCAAACAATTTTTGTTTGATATGTCGGCTGAGATCTGATATTGTATGAAGAGCTTGTGATTCTGAAGTAGTTCAGTTGTTATTCTGGCTGTAGTATTGATTGTTCTTCGAAAAAAAAAACTTATAAGATCTCAAAATTGTTTTGTGGCATTGGTTAAAGGTGTTAGATTTGAATTAGTTCAGACTCATAAAATTGCAGGTTTTTAGATAATCATTCAAATCTGAAAAAGGAGATAATTGATAGTTATAGCTGATGAAATATTTGGGTTAGTTGTGGATGCTGTTGTCTAAATTTGAACCTATACTTTGATCTCAGTCTGTTTCTGATGCAAAAAGGAAGGTAAAAACATATCTTAATGGTTTTGGTTTGAAAAAAGAATAAAGAATTTATGTACGACAGTCGTTTTGTTTGAGATAAAAAGATTGGATTTGGATTAGTTATCGAGATTTAATTGACAATAGTCACAATCCTGATTTAGAATTGGTCTGTTTATTAGGGCTTGCTATGGTGTTCTAAGGTTTGTTATGGAGAATGAGGCGAAAGGATGCGAGGTATGTAAACATATTTTAACCTAAGAATATTGTTATCCGTATTTTTCGTTTCGAGGGTTTTTTTTTTGAACTTTTAAATGTAGCTCATTTTTAGGAAGCCAATTCATATGATATAATATTTCTTTCGTATTACCCAACAGGTGCTTGTGAGCTTTGAAAGTCAAATCATTGCTGGACAATGAGACCACATCCGCTCTCTGCCTTCTGCGAAACCATCCAGGTATTTGAAAAATAAAATCAACTTTTGCAGCTTAGAAACAATGGATTATATTCAGTTATAAGTTAGTGGTTATAGTTTGAAAATGTCAGAATTATGTGTCCATGTGAACCTAATTTATGCTTTAGTGTGTCGGGTTACCATTGTTTGCAGCTATAAAAGAAATTGATGTTTAACGTTATACAAATTAATGCACAAGTTTTGGTTTATACTAATAGGAAACCTCTGTTGGAAACCTCATTTATGTTAGGAAACATCTGTTTTAAACCACTGTTTTTAAAACCTCTGCTATCCACTGCTGAAAGGTATCCTCTGTTCTCATAACTTCTGTTTATCCTAAAACAGTGTTCGTTATGAACAGATGCTAGAAAATAAAACAGATGTTTGAAACCACTGTTGGGTTAAAACAGATTTTTGTGGAGAAAACAGTGGTTGAAACCACTGTTGGGTTAAAACGGTGGTTTGAAACCACTTTCAAACCACTGATGATTCCAAACCTCTGATGATTCAAAATTCAAACCACTAACCACTGATTGATTCAAGAATATGAGAGAACAGGGGTTGACTTTCAGCAATGGACAGTATTTAGAAAACAGATGTTTGAGCACAACAGTAGTTAGGGGTAAGGAAATGGTCTCTAGCACAGTAGATTAAATAGCAGCACTTTGTCTTCAGCAATTGTTGTACACAAGCAGTACTTAATGGACAGCAGTTATAATAATGTCAAAAGGTACCTACATGTTTTTACTTAATTAATTGAGTTATTGGCTAATGGCTCATAATCTTTTTTGCATTTCAATTCAGTTTTGATATTAAAATTATGAAACTTTTGTAGAGTATGTGGAGATCTCTAGAAAGAAGACTAGGAAGGACCTAAGCTCCAGCATTTCAATTCAGGAAGGTGGTAAATATGAAGAAGAACAAGGAGTGGATGCCTACACATGAAGAGATGGGATACCTTGAATTGAGGCAAATATTGAAGGCATCGGTTAGAAAGAAGACTAAGAAGGACCTAAGCTCCAGCATCTGAAATTCATGGGAGAAAACGAATAAAAATGCCCTATATATGGCAAGTTAGTATCATTCTTTTGGTTTTGTTAAATATTCACGTGGATAAGATCAATGGGAGAAAACAAAAAAGTGTTTGAAACCACTGTTGGGTTAAAACAGTGATGTTAAAACAATGTTTTGAAACCACTTTTGGGTTAACAGTGTTTGAAACCACTGTTGGTTTAAAACAGTGTTTGAAACCACTGTTTTAACCCAAAAGTGGTTTCAAAACACTGTTTTAACAACACTGTTTTAACCCAACAGTGGTTTCAAACACTGTTTTAACCCAAAAGTGTTTTAACAACACTGTTTTAATCCTTTCATGGATGTACTTGCAACCTACAGAAACCAAGGTAACGTACAAGCAAATACAATTTTGTGAGTGTATTTCTCTTCTTTAACGTATATTCATTAATGGCTGTGTAATCCTATAAAGGTGTTTATGATCTGTTGCGACGAACGAAAGATCAAATAAGAACGCAAGAACAAGTTGATGCCGCAATGGCTGCATGTAAGGCTTTGAAGTTGGATGGCCTTGTCATTGTTGGCGGTATGCTTGAACTATTGTTTAATGATAGTGAGTATTAGCGTTTTGATATTAAAATTCGTGTTTTCTTATTTATTAACGTTGCTTTTGTTATTGTTTAATGATAGTGAGTATTAGCGTTTTGATATAAAATGTCTTTAACATTGTTTTATAAAGGATATGTAACTAAAGACAAACAATTTAAATGATGTATTATAATATGTTTTTTAGTATTTGGTTTCGATCATTACTAAATCTACCCGTGTGGTTACACGGGTCCTACACCTAGTACTATATAATAAAAGAAACCACTTTGAGGACACTTGTCATCATATTAGGGCATCTCTTATAGATAATTATTGTTTTAATTTAATCTTTTCTAATTAATTATAGATAACCCTCCTATTAAATATTATTTAGTTTAATATCTTATGGATAATTATTATTTAGTTTAATCTTCTTCTCATTTATAATATTATTTAGAGAAAATTACGATTTTGCCCCCTGTGGTTATATCACTTTTACCCTTTTAGCCTAAAAAAAAAATTTTTAACATCGGAGCTCCCAACGTCTTCTTTTTCTAACTCTTTTGGCCCCTAACACTAACCCCATCCATTAAATGTTAGGGGCCAAAAGGGTTAAAAAAGACGTTAGGAGCCAAAAAGGTTAGAAAAAAAGACGGGCTCAGATGTTAAAAAATTATTTTTTGTGCTAAAAGGGTAAAAGTGATATAACCACAGGGGCCAAAATCGTAATTATATTATTTGATGTATAAAATTAGATTTATTCAATTCGTACAATATACGAGGTTTTTTAAGGATATATATATTTTTTTTTATTATTTAGTACAGAAATTTACACTTATTTAAACCGTGTAATACGCACATTTTTAAAGATGTAATTTTTTTTTATTATTTAGTATATAAAATTACATTTATTCAACCCGTGTAATAAATGAGGTTTTTTAAATATGTATTATTTTATTATTTGGTAAACAATATTACATTTATTCAACTCGTGTAATACACGTGGTTTTAAAGATATAACTTTTTTATTTGGTATATAAAATTAAATTTATTCAACCTGTACAATATTGTTCTTATAGATATAACTTTTGTTATTTAATATATAAATTTATATTTATTCAATTCGTGCAATAAAGAAGGTTTTTAAAGATATACTGTTTTATTATTTAGTATATAAAATTTATTTATTAAACCCGTGTAATACACGGGGTTATAACCTAGTTAGTATTAAAGTAGTTGCATGCATGAATCGATCAATTCAACCATGTCCTATACATGATTAAACTACGAAGTCTACAGGCGACGATGAACATATTCTTGCCAGCACTTCCAACAACCGCCCCTCCTCGGCCCCTCTCCTGTTGCTTTTGTTTCAAATCTCAGTCCTGCATAGAGTAAATATAAAAGAAACTAAAACTAATTTACATTCAACTAGCAAAACTTTATAAAATTGTGTTTCTGTGTAAAACAATGTGAAAAATAAACAAGAAACAATTTTTTTTCAATAAATTAACGATACATCACAATAAAATTTACTAACTGAGAATAATAAAATGTTGTTTTGAAGGTGGGGTATCCTCTCAAAAAAAAAAAAAAAAACACCTCACAATATATACAGTAAGTGGTTAATAATCTTACCAGTTCGGCTAATAATTTGGGGTTGTAGAGAGGCTTGAAGATTTCTTGTTTGTGAAGAAATCAGGACAAGAGTTAAAAGCACAACTAAGAAGATAACACCACTTAACTTCATTTTGAAAACATGTTCTAATGCTAGTGTTTTACTTTGATTTTTATAGTCACAAACCGTGTTTTGATGGGGCGTGTTGCTTTGATTAAAGTAGAGATTAATATTATTAAAACCTAAAAGTCACACGGTTTCTTTATCTTTTTTACTTGAAATTCTACACAAATCCAATAAAATATGTACGTGCAACATATATGAAGGTATTGGTTAACATTTTTAATACCTTTTTTTAACAACAAATTTGAATCACTGACAAACCATTGAAGTATTATGGTGCTAGTAAAACCACCCGATCATATCCATATCATTCAGAAGCCAGCAAGATTTGTTTTTATGGTTATAACTTTAGCAAACATGAATTTTTAGATACCAAAATCAATCTTGATGTTGACGCTACTTAACCTTTGTTAGCCTAATATTGATATTATCTCAAGTCTATTTATAATTAATTATTAATGTAATTTATGCATTATAACATATGTATATGTATAGCCGGTTGAATTAGTCAACCGACATATAAGCCTTTGTATAATCGTCGTGACTGACCGAATGGGGGTATTTATACCCACTGATTAGTCACGATGGTTATACAAGTGTGTTCTACATAATCAACTGGAGGCTATCAATTGTTACCAGTGTGTTACGCTCTTGGGATTGGGATTGTGAAGAAGATCGAGTGATTCAATCGTAACCATAAAAAACAAATAAAGTGATTCTGTTGTGAAGAGAGGAAGAAAATGACGAACCCCTTTTCTTTGTCGTGTTCCCGCGTAATCTCGGAAACAACCATATCAGTCAGGAAACACTCAAAAGAGAATTTGAATGATCTCTAACTCAAAATCAAGAAGAACGAAATCGGTTATTATTCAACCGAAACCGTCCCCGTCAAACGTTTAAGACCCCCCTTGTTTCGTTTAATCATAGAAATTGAACCTGTTAGACCATGGGGTATGGTGAGGATAGTCCCCAAAGGGACCATCCGCCACATAGGCGCCACATAAGCAAATGTGGAGGACCATCCCCTTGGGGACTATCCAAGGGTGTGGTGGATGGTCCTCCCTCATTTTTTTATTTTTATTTTTTTGCCATATTAATTAAAACAAAGTAAATAAAAATAAAAAAGTTACATTTAAATAAAAACCTAAGTTACATTAAAAAAATCCTAAAGCTACATTAAAAAAAACTAAAGTAACATTAAAAAAAAAAAAACCTAAAGTTACATTAAAAAAAAAACTAAAGTTACAAATAAATAAAAAAACTACGCGTTGTTTTCTCCGAGATTCCAAATGTGATCGATCAAGTCCGATTGAAGATTGGCATGTGTGAAATCGTTATGTAACGAGAACCTGTTTAAATCTTGTTGTTCTCCGCTAACCGGAACATTATTCTGCTCCACCGCATTCTCGTCATACTCACAAATTGCATGTCCTTCGTCTTCGAGGATCATGTTATGCAACAGAATACAAGCATACATACAGTATCGCAACGTTTTGGGTGTAAAAGTGCGTGCTGGGTTTTCAATAATATACCATCTTTGTTGGAGAACCCCAAAACACCGTTCCAATATCTTTTCTAGCCGCTTCTTGAAATTTGGCAAATTTCTTTCTTTTTTCATCTGGAGGATGCCTAACCGTTTTTTACAATTGTAGAGTATGGTGGGTATATTCCATCGGCAAGATAATACCCGCTTCTGTACTCCACTCCCGAAACCGTAAACCTCGTATCAGGACCGATCCCTTTTATAACATCGTCAAAAACCTCAGAATTTTGTAGAACGTTGATGTCGTTATTCGAACCAGGAATCCCAAAGAAAGCATGCCAAATCCATAGGTCTTGAGACGCAACAGCTTCTAGAATTATTGTTGGATGTCCCTGATCGTCTCGCGTATACATTCCTCGCCAAGCGGTAGGACAATTCCGCCATGGCCAATGCATGCAATCAATGCTCCCGAGCATGCCTGGAAAACTGTGCCTTGCTTGGTGGTGTTGATACAAATTTTGGACGTCATTGTAATTCGGTTTTCGCAAATATTTTTGGCTGTAGAGCCTCACCACAAATTTGCAAAACTTGTATAAACATTCTCTAGCAGTTCTTTCGGACATCTTTAAGTATTCGTCCCAAGCATCGGCTGCCGTCCCATAAGCTAGTTGACGAATCGCCGCAGTGCATTTCTGTAAGGTGGTGAAGCCCATTTTGCCTCTAGCATCGGGTCGCAAGGTAAAAAACGGGTCATAAGCGGCTAAATCGTCGGCTATACGTAAGAAAAGTCGACGACTCATTCTAAAACGGCGTCTAAAAATAGCCTCCGAGTACAACGGCTTGTCAGCAAAGTAATCGGCGAATAATCTTTGGTGAGCACCTACAAGATAAAAAAATATATATCTACAACTTATAAATAAAAATATAATGCAACGCTAAAAAAATATAAGACTAAAAACATAAAAATAAAAATATAAGACTAAAAACATAAAAATAAAAATATAAGAATAAAAATATAACTAACTTTCTCGGTCTCGCTCGATGTGTGGGTTCATGTTTCGTGGTTGCGACGAAACCTCCTCCTACTCTTCTTCTTCCAAAATTAGTTGTGTCGCCTCTACCACCTTGTTTATAAAATATTTTACGACTTCCATGGTGTCCGTCGAACCCGATGAAGAGGAAGATGACATGGTGTATTTTTTAGAGAAGATTATGTGAGAATATGGGTGAATTTTTGTATAAAAATGGTGTGTAAAAAGAGTTGTTTGGAGAAAGTGGGTGAAATTTTGTATAAAAATGGTTAAATGTGTGGGTGTTTATATAGGTTTTAAATTAAATGAATTTTTTTTTAAATAGCCGTTGTTAAACGGCATGATTGAAGGGGCCCACCAAAATTTGGCTCGTCTTCATCGTCGGGGAGAGGCCGCTGGGGACGCGACGGGTCACAAGGGGCCGGTGTGGGATGACCCACTTTGAGGGCGACGGTCCGGAGACGGAGCCCATACCCTCCGGTCTTAATAAAAAGGACATAAATAAAAAAGGTATGTGATTGTTGTAACAATAAATGAGATATATGATTGTCACTTGCGGGTTGGACTCCAGTGTGATTGACTTTGGCCGTCCCCCTTTTTCATTTATGCGAAAAAAAATTTAAAAAGGAATTTTCACATATCGTAATCACAATAGGCATATTTGGTTATCATTAATAATAAGTTGGACGAAATTCGCAATAATAAAGGTTTTCGCAATACTTAGCGTTTTCAAGATAAACTTCCAAAACACACACACACACACATATAGATATGGAGGGTTATCGTAAAATGAAAACTCCTATGAGTTGTGAAAAGTTAGAGAACTCGGCCAAAAATAAAACTTCTTTCAAATATCGTTTTTTACTAAAAATCTTTAAAAAAAATCAACTTTATCAAAAAAAAAAAGTTTTTGTTGATTTACACCATCGTAGAAAACCCTTACAGTTGGTGTAAATGCTGATGTCAGCAGCTTTTTACAGTGTTGTAAAAAGGCTTAAAACGCCGCTCAGTTTTTTTAAAGGCATGTTTATAACATTTTCATTTACGTTTGTGTCAGAAATGATGCCAAAACTCGCACAGGAAGTCGAAATTCTTTAAGTTTTCACAACTCGGTGTGGTTTTCTCTTGATCCGAAGCAAGCACGCGTGCACACACACAAATATATATATATATATATATATAGGAAGGTTAACGTACATTACGGCTTAACGTACATCACGTACGACAGGTAATTACGCACGTTCAGTTTAAAATCACGCATGTTGAAACACAATAATCACGCATACTGAAAACATTAATCACGCATGTTATAGAACAAATCACGCACGGTGTTGTACGTGAAGTACGTTAAGCCGTAATGTATGATATACTTTTTCTATATATATATATATATATAGGGCAAGGATAAATTGAAAACCCACTTGAGTTGAAGAAACCCTGAAAACCCATTAATAACCATTGATTAGAAGAGATTGATTGTTGTGATGTGTTTGAGTATTATCTCTCTTACTTTTTATTATATTAATCATTAAATAGTGCATGTAAGGGTAAAATGGGGATGGAGAGTTACAAATGTATTCTTGGGAGGATGCAAGTGCATCTGACTTCTGACTTCCCTTTAATGAAACACATAATTCAAATACATATTAAAAAAAAGAAAAGAAAAAAGTTCTGACAAATCCCTCCTTTCTCGTGCATCTTTTTCTTATTAAAAAAACACTATAATCTGTATATCACCCTAAGATCCATTCATGAGATGATGGCTTCTTTTTAATTTATGTATAACATTTTATAAAAAAAAAGTACAAAAAATAAGGTTACATTTTCTGTATAAATTCAAAAAATGTAAACACCCGGTAAACAAGAAAAATGTTTGTTTTTTTTTTTTTACCATTTAAAGGATATCCACATACATAAAAGTGTAACACATTTTCTTTTCTTTCTCCTCCGACAAAAAGTGTTATATTACATCACATTGTTACAAAAGTCGTCTTCCTACAAAAAGATGTTACATGTTGGTACGTACACTACAATTTTTACATGATCAATTTTACGTCACATATGTAACATTTTTTTTTGTAACACAAAAAATGTAACACTTTGTTTCTGTAACATACACTTTATTTTTACAATAATCTGGAAAAAAAATTGACAACACACTTTATTTTTACAATAATCTAAAAAAGTGTAACAATTCACTTTATTTTCTGTAACGGGCATTATTTCTATAACACAAAAAAATGTAACAGGCATTTTTGCTTTGATTGATTGTTACATTTCTAACATACAAAAAAAATGTAACAACACACTTTGTTTCTGTAACAGTCACTTTATTTTTACAATAATCTGGAAAAAATGTAACAACACACTTTATTTTTACAACAATCTAAAAAAGTGTAACAATGCACTTTATTTTCAGTAACATACATTATTTAAGTAACACGAAAAAATGTAACATGCATTTTTTCTTTGATTGTTACATTTCGTAACTAAGACGCAAAGAATTGTTATGAGAATTGTTAAATCAAAAATAAACTTCATTAACAATAATCCAACATAAATAATGTAACTAGCAATGTTACAAAATTTATATAAAAAATATAACTTCATTAACAAGAATCCAATAACAACAGATTTTTTAGATTCAATCATCATAACAATAAACAAGAAGGTAACTTACATTTTAATCCAATACATAAGAACTTAAAATCAAATTGTTTCCATTTTTCAAATTTGAAAACAAATATTTACACAAAAAAGTTGATAAAATCGGTAATAAAAAACAACATATCCAGAAAATAAGAAATTATAAACATTCATCTTCTTGAACAAAAAAATAAAAAAAAAAAGTTGTAGATCTACAAAACACAAAAAAATAAGATCTACAAAACACAAAAAATTGCAAATCTGAAAAAAAAAAACTGAAAACAAACATACTTATGGATCTTGAGGATCTTTTAGATCTTGAACACGTCATCTGAAACATCATCTTCAACATTGAACATCTTCAGCCGGATCTTGAGCATCCTTTAGATCTGGTAGCATCTTTTCGGAGCATCTGGAGCATCGTCAAACGTCATCCGAAGCATCATCTTTTTGATTCGGAGCATCTTTTTGAACCGAAACCACTGACCACCTCGACACCGTTTTGTTGAGATTTTGTTGATACAATCATGGTATTTGATAAAATGCTATTAGATCAAAAGAAGAAATTGAGGTGAAAAAGCAAGAGGTCTCTCTCTTTCCGATCTTCAGTGCCTCCCTCTCTCTCTGATCTTCTCTCTCTAATATTTCTCTCTCTAAGCATCTCTAGATTTTTACAACGTCTGTTTTTTTTATGTTATTGTGGGTTTTTATGATATGGTGACTGAGATTTAATCTTTTAAAAAGGGAAATTGAAAATGAAAAAATAACTAAAAGAAATACATGCATTTAATGCAAAAGTGAGAGAGTTGAAAAGGCCCCTGTACATCTTTCAGTCAATGGGTAAAATGCCAAATTTACCCTTGACTTCATCTTTGTGTACAAGTGATGTGGTCGAATCCTAGCCACACATGTGGGTTTCTTGGGTTTTCTTAACTGGGGTGGGTTTTTCCATTATAATTAGCCTATATATATATGTAGGAAATAGGTTCACTTTTTAGTAAAATATATTACATAATAAATAATAAATAATAACGAGACTCTCATTATTTGTGGGAAATTCGACTAGTACAATACCGGTTACAAAACTAAATAAACGAATATAAAATACAACTAAATTGTACCAATCTTGATTCAAAGCCAATGTCTTTGAAAACTTCAACCGCACCTACGAGATCGAAACTCCGATGCAAGACAAGCAAAATTATTAACGTTTTGGTTGAGGCACGTGTTCAACACGCTTCCATTAAAACAGATTCCGCGCCTCCTCTCAGACGGTTCTGTCTCCCAGGGTACAACAACCGGAACAGTATGTGTTGTCACACCCCAACCGATAGCGGAAACATCGGGGCGCGGCACTGAGCGAAACAGATTGTCCATGAGTATCCATAACGACTATTAATTACCAGATATTTAAAACGTCATGCCCCATACCATAACATATCCAAATAAAACAGTTATTTAAGATAATTGTCTCACAAACAAGTACTGATCCGACAACTCAGATATCAAAATAGACAATTTATTTATTTGTTTCTAGGACTCTTTCCTAGCCTCGATTTCATCACACAACAAACAAGGCGTCCTAGCATCTTAAGCACCTGCCACATACGTTAAAGTAAAAGTCAATACACATAGTGTAAAGGTGAGCATACAAGTTTGATAAAAGCATAATAGAGTTCGAATTTGTTTACGCATAACCAGTACGTACAACATGTGATATGAAGCACGTTAGTTATCGACATGATCCTATCGATACCAATGACTGCGGGTTGACTGCCCAAGGCAGTTCGTAACACATATTCACCACTGTGAACCATGTGATTAATTGTCCTTAACAACCCCTGAGTGAACAGGTGCTGAGTCCAAACTATAGTATTATCGTTGCTAAGGCAGATAGACAGCAATCTATGTGTAAACATAACAAACAGGCATTCATCGAGTCACGTACAACGTACAGTAGCGGTTAGCGTTAAAAGTGTTGCGATGTGTGTTCGAAGTGATTTAGTATAAGTAACGTATGTAACACCCAAAAGTGCATAAAGCAAAAAGGGATCGAGTAGACTCACAGCGATGAAGATTAATGGATTGAAGGGCGCGCTAGAGCGAGATTAGCCTGAACAGTTAATAATGGCATAAACGATAAGCGGCGTATAAAACAAGGTAAGTGATAAGTTGTAACACCACGTAAAAACGTGTCCAATTATGTAAAGACACGTGTCCTTAACTCTAAAGGTGTGAAAGATTTAGTTTGAAGGACTAAAGTTGTCAAACAGTGAATCTATGAAACCACAGGGACTAAAAGTGTCAACATGCCAAAATTGTGCCTCTGAATGACCATACATGATGAATATATTCTTAAACGAGAGATAGATTGAATATAAGAAGCCGTTTATGAAAATAATCGGAAGATTATTAATTTACAAGGGTTAAACGTGTCAACATGTCAATTTTGACCTCTGAGTGACCTTTTAACAAAACCGAGGCTTCGAAATGTTCAAATATACTCTTAAGAATAAGTGGTATAAATTTCACGTGGTTTCGAGATCGTTAAGCATGTTTTCAATACTTTGGGCCAAAAGTGTCAACTTGATGAAACTTGTTTTCATAGAGGTATTTAACGAACCGGAGCCTAACGAAGTTAGTTTATTCATCCTAGAGCCTCAACATACTGACTACAAGGGCCCCACATGTCAACAATGAGGTTAAAAAGGGTTAAAAACGAGAAGGGACTAAAGCTGCCAGCATTCAAACTTGTGTTACCAGTTAACCCGGTCCACGAGGCCCGCGTAAGACATCTCTTAAGTCTTACGCAGCCCGCCTGAGAGTGCCAGTAACAAAAAAGTTGTGCCAGGTGCGGGTTTTGCCTGTTCCACCGCCTTAGCCTAGTTTGTATCGAGTCTATGAGCTATAAATCGGTTAATTTTATTAGCTAGGACACCTGGGGTGATCCCAGGGCCTCCAATAACACCTGGAAGTAATCAAGACACTTGGAAATTCCTATATAAGAAACACTTATGTAGTGTTCTTGGCACATCACTTGCAACATTTGCTTCTCTACAACATCTGAAGTTTGCTAAGGACAAGGAGAAGACTTTGAAGTGTAGAAAAGTTTGCTAGGACCTTTAGTAAGCCTCTAATTTCTTGTTTAGTTGTTTAATTTAGCTTAATTACTCTAAAGTCAAACTTATTGTAAATTTAGTTTGACTTTCGTTTTAATTACATAGGGCTTAACCACTGATCAAATTGAAAGTGGTTATAGAACCATATTAGTGTAGGTGATTAACCCTTAAAAGGGAACCTCCTAATTATCTCGTTTGACTAGTCAATTGTCGGGTCAAAGTAGTTTGACAAAAAGTCAAACTGGACAGAATGTTTGAAAATGATTAGAATTAATAAACCAGAGGTTCTAAATTATATTTTAACATTCTAATGACTTGGTAATTAATATTTAAACATGTTTTATCAGTCCTAACCTGGCAATTAATAGTCTAAGGTCAGTTTATAACCGAAAGTCGCAAAAGCTTGACTTTTGCTTTGACTTTTAGTTCTGACCCGTTCAAGCTTAATTCTCCCTTGTTTTAAGCTTCCATTAGGACCACATTACTTAGTAGTATAACCCCCTGGAGTTATATTGCATGGTGCCTAGTGGTTTGAATTATATGCACTTGATCGTAATTATGCTTAATAACGCCATAAACGCCCTTTTTACATAAAACTGAGATTTTTAACAATATGAATGGACTAACACCTTTGCTACTGGTATTTAGACATGTCCCGAAAATTTGACATCAATGTGAGGTCTAGAATAGGAGTTATGCTCAATAGCGTAATTAAGAAGCTTTTTGTTATTTAAAAGGCGTAATTAGCATAAAGCCTATCTAAACCTGATTTTTGATATCAAACTTTTTACATACTGATATAAAATAATATTTTGGGATTTTTGAAGATTTTTAATTATTTTTAGGCTGAGCATAACATAGGATTATAGCTTGATTTCGGTAAATGTCGGTTTTACCCTTTTCATGCATAAAAATGAGTTCTACATAACTTTTTAATGTCAAACCTTTTTGCTACTGATTCTACATGATGAATAAAGTATTTTGAACTTTATAAACTGATCAAAAACTCAGATTCCCTATTTTAACCCGAATATTCCTTAAAACCGACTTTTAAGCATTTTTAGCACCTAGTATGGGTCAAAACTATATTTGACATATAAAACTTATTAACCACTGATGTTTTAAGCTAAATTATATAATTATACAGTAAGCTAAAGTTTTTAAACTCATAAGTCTATTTTTACCTTTAAAGCCTATGTAAAATTACCAAAATGCCCATACGATGCATAGTTTGGTAATATAAGATAAATTTCACTTATATAAAATACCTTACTGATATAACTTATAAAAATACATATTTTTTACTGATTAAATCAGGTACAAAACTCAGTTGCACTATTAAACTCTTTTATGGGCATTAAAATTACCAAAATGCCCTTATGGGACTTATTTTGGTTTAAACTACTTTTTGGGCATATATGTTAATATCCTACTGATGTATTAACATATTTTGAGCATAATAATGATTAAGACCTGTATATAATTTATTTGGTTACCCGTTACGCATTCACGCGATCGGATCGGCTTATGTGACTAGTTTACATAAAATAGCCGAAACGGGTCAAACCTTATCATTAAATCCTCAAATTCCAGAATGTGTTTAGTTTACCCATATTATACAAGTATCCAAGCTTGTCGGGTCTAAACCACATTCTATTCCGGTCTCCGCTTAATCTAGCGTTTAGAACCGTAAAGTTTCCTTCTAGCTAGCCGATCTAAGTCCTTGACTGAGTTAAAGACCCGTTAGCATCCTAATAGGTTAATAAACCTTCTATACAGATTTAAATAGCTTCCGGTAGAAGGTGCCTTCAAAAAGCTTTAGGATTTTACTGCTAGCATCAGGTAAATACTTTTAACTTATTTTCCCTTATACGGGCTTGGGATATGGTATTATAATAATACCACTTGGTCGGGTATGAAATAATTTAATCGGATTGTGATTAATAAATTTGCATAACCCGTTTTAATATGTCTTGTTTGATAACATAAACATTGGGGGTTAATCTGACCGTGTCCTGGATATCCTCGGCTCATTTCATTGAAAATGGCCACGACCTATGCACGGGGTGTAGGCATACACCTGACAGATGCAAATGCTAAATTAATATATAAAACCCACATGTTGGGGATAACTCCTTTGTGGGTTCTATAAGTGGTGAGTCGGTTAATCACGACCGGCTTCCAACCGGCCCCAATTGTAAGACAAACATGTAAATCTGTATACAAGATTATATTTAAATAATTGTCCCAAGTTATAAAAGATTTGTGCCATGTGCACTTAAATCAATTTTCTTAATTTTTTTCAAAAGAGTCAGTTAATTGTATTTACCAGTGTAAACTGGCGTATTTTCTTAAAGACTGATTTGACAGGTACCTCTCGTAATAGGCTGGAGCTATAGGGTGTCATTAGAGGATCTTGCAAATCCATGAGATACCTGAAGTCTGTTGTTTTTGTTTCTTGTTACATTTATGATCCGCCTGTGGATCTTATTACTTTCCAGTCTGTATATTCATAAACTCGAACACTCAGACAGTATGGTTTGTAATAGTTTATTCACCAAGCCTTCCGCTGTGCTATAATATTGTGTGTATTGACTATGATGATATCAACTACGTCACGATACTCGCCGTCGGGCCCACTAGTAATATGTGGAAATATCGGGGTGTAACAGGTTGGTATCAGAGCCAACATTGAGTGAATTAAACACTAACCTTTTGTGTTTAATCTCAATGACACAATAAGCACATTCCTTAGACTCTCGAGTCTAGGCAAATGACCTAGGATTTTACTCTTAACCTTCCTTTTATTGTTTTATTATAGTTACTTGTTTTCACAGGTTATCACTTGGAAGAATGCCACCAAGAGTAAGAGGAAAAGGCAAAGGACCGATGCGTGGAGGACCGTCTAGCAGCACGGAACCCTCCCACAGGCGTACACCATCTGACTCGCTTTCCGGCTCCGACTCCAAGGATAATTGGAGCCATAGCTTTGAACCAGCAAGACATTCTGTCTCGCTGGGATCCTCACCGTCTGACCCTCCTTATTTTGGGTTGCCCATTCCTATCGAACCCCATCATTCCCCTCTTTCGCAGGGAACTCATCATTCAAACCAATCACATCACTCTTTTCAATCTCATCCTTTTCATCATTCAGATTCCACTTACTCACCTGCACAATTTAATCCGAACGCTTATGTTAACGACTTTTTGGGCTACAACCCTTTGGGACCTGAGGATCACTTTTCTCAGGAAATGGAGATGGATGACGACCCGGACCCGGATTTGCAAACAGGAACACCAGGCCACCCAATAAGTATCTCAAGCGGTTCCCCATTTCAGGGATCACCGTACCATGGGCCCGACTCATTCCAGGAGAGGATGGGTCAGTATGACTGGTTCTTTACACCTTCATACCATAACTCCCCAGCCCAACCTCCCTTGGCTGAACCCCAGTTCCAAGCTGTTACTCCACCACCGTTACCAGTTGAGGAACCACCTCAACAGCCTCCCGAGCCTCCAAGGCGAAGGAGAAATGCTAGAATGTCCATACGTGAGGGACCACGGTTTGCATCTCCTCATGGCTCAAGTTCGTATCCTCCTATCCCAGAAGACCCTCAGTTGGGTGGACCCTCACACACGGTGCCGGAAGTCAACCTTCCGCCAGTTTCACACGCACCACTACAGCCACCGTTGGGTTTTGACAACCCGATCCCGACATACCCAGGATCATCTGGGTATAATCCGTCCGGATACCCATCCGACTATGGGACTCATGATCCGTACCTTACAGCTGCACAATACCATCATCTTTACCCTTCTTCTTACCCTCCAGTTGATCCCACTGTATACCCGGCGCAGGATTTTCAATACCCGCCATACCAACAACCTCCTTCGTTTCAGCAGCAGCAAACTCAAGAGATTTTAGAGAGGTTAGACAGGGTTGAACATGAGACCCATGAAACTAAGAAGAAGCACAATGGCTTTGTCAAGGGTCTTATGAACCTTCTCAAGGGCAAGAAGAAATAGGATGATGTTGGGTTGTTTTGTTTGTAATAAAGTCCCTGCGAGGACATTTATTTTATTTTCATGTACCAAGTCCCTGCGTGGACTTACTTCCGTTTTAGTAGCCCCTGCGTGGGCAATGTTTTCAGTAGCCCCTGCGTGGGCAGTTTGTGTTGTTTTTCTCAAGTCCCTTTTTGGGCAACGTTGTAATCGTTTCATAGTTTAATGAAGTTAATTTGTTTTTAAATATGTAATTTATTATATCATGCTACTTCATTTCAAATTTTATTTAATCCGCCTAAGAAATTCTTAGAGGTATAACCTAGCCAGAATAATAAATGGCTATGATGGTATAACCTTTTTAAGATAATGACTCTCTGTTAACATCCGAAAACACGTTAACAATCCTGAATTGTGTGGTACGAAAAATCACACAATCTTCCTAATGTACTTGGATTTTTCCAAGCCACTATTTTAGCCTATATGACCATCAATGCAAATCATGGCTGATAAACATCAATATGATGTATACACCAAAACATCCATTAGAGATGTATGCTTATAAGCAAGGGTGTAATAATGGCAACAAAAGTTCTAATTATAAACTTCTTGTCAAAAGGGCGATGAACTTTGTTCGACCCTTAAAGAAATCAAGGATTTTAATCGTCCTTGTGACAAGGCTTTGTGCCATCTAAATGTCCTTCGAGATGAACTTTGTGTAAAATGAATATGTCTTCATGACATTGACAGTGTGATTTATATTCCTCTGTCTAATAAAAATTTAAAGAATTATATCTCTTTGAATATTATTTTTATATGGTCTAATTGGTTTAATAATACCATGACCATCTAGTCATCAATGCGATGATCCAATATATAATTTAAATATATCATTTATGTTTGATATATTATATAAGAATGGCTGGATCAGATGAAGCAAACAGTCATCCTACAGAAGGCAACAACACCAGGATCAATATCACTGGTGCCGAGTTCCAAGAAATGATAACCGCAGCAGTCGCTCAGGCTATGGATGCTAAATTTAAAGAGCCTAGTATTGTTAGGTCTCAAACCCATTCGAGATCCCATTCTCAACCCCATACCCATAAGAAAAGTGAGTCTCAGCACTCATCTAATCAGGGTAGTGAGCCAAGGAGGCAGGTTATTCTTGAGCCGACTCCCAGGTACACCAAGGGTTGTACCTACAAGTACTTTGTCTCCTGTAAACCGAGAGATTTTACAGGAGAAAAAGGTGCAATAGATTGCATGAAATGGTTAGATGAGATGGATACTGTGATAGACATCAGCGGATGTGCTAAAGAGGATATAGTGAAGTTTGTATCACAATCCTTCAAGGGCGATGCCCTCACGTGGTGGAAAGCATTAGTGCAAGCCACCGGGAAGGTTCCTTTGTACAATCTGTCATGGAACAAGTTTGTTAATTTGGTTAAGGAAACCTATTGCCCTCAGCATGTAGTCGAGTGGATAGAGACTGATTTCCTCACTTTAGTGATGAAGGATCTGGATTGTAGATCCTATGTGACTAGCTTCAATTCAATGTCAAGGCTTGTGCCATACCTAGTCACTCCTGAACCCAAACGCATTGCGCGTTTCATCGGTGGATTGGCTCCTGAAGTAAAAGGGAACGTTAAGGCCTCTAAGCCAACCACTTATAGATCTGCTGTGGATCTATCTTTGTCCCTTACTTTAGATGTTGTGAGGAGTAAGGCAAAGAAAACCACCGATGAAGGGAAGAGGAAAAGAGAGGAAGACAAGTCTCCTCAGTCGAACAAAAAGGGCAAAGGGAATTCTGGTTCCAAGAAGGGGCAGTCGAGTGACAAGCCCAGGTGTAAGATTTGCAACAAAAGGCATTTTGGAAAATGCAATCAAGACCCACAGGCCAAATCATGTGGGATCTGTAAGAAGAAAGGGCACAAGTCTGTCGAGTGCCGAAATATAAAGGATGCAACCTGTTACGGTTGTAATGAAAAGGGGCACATTAAAACCAATTGCCCCAAGAATTCAAAGAAGCCTGAGGAGGCAAAGAAGAACAACGTGAGAGTTTTCCAGATGAACGCGAGGGAAGCTTTGAACGACGATAATGTCATAACAGGTACCTTCCTCATCAATAATAATTATGCTAGAGTCTTATTTGATTCCGGTGCTGATAAATCCTTTGTAAACCATAAGTTCTATAAGTTATTGAATCTGCCTATTAAGACTCTAGACATAAAATATGAGGTAGAACTTGCCGATGGTACCTTAGAAACAGCTTCCACTCTTCTTGATGGATGTTCTATATCCATTAAGAATCATTCTATCCCGCTATCCCTCTTGCCAATGAAACTGGCTGGGTTTGATATAGTTTTAGGCATGGATTGGTTGTCACATAACCAAGCCCAAATTGCCTGCGACAAGAAGCTAGTTATTATCAAAACCCCTTCTGGTGAATCTGTCACCATTCAAGGAGACACACAATATGGATTGCCTAGCAACGTGTCTATTCTCAAAGTATCGCAGTGTTTGAAAAGTGGATGTGTCATTTACATGGCACAAGTGACTGTGAATGACCCGAAGCCTAAAATTGAAGATATTCCAATTATCTCTGAATATCCTGATGTCTTTCCTGACGAATTACCTGGATTACCTCCTGAGAGGCAAGTAGAGTTCAGGATAGACATTCTTCCAGGATCAGCACCGATAGCACGAGCTCCTTATCGTCTAGTGCCTACAGAAATGAAAGAGCTCAGAACTCAATTGGATGAACTATTGGAGAAAGGTTTCATACAACCTAGTTCTTCACCTTGGGGAGCTCCTATATTGTTTGTGAAAAAGAAATACGGATCTATGCGCTTATGTATTGAATACCGTGAATTGAACAAAGTAACAATTAAGAATTGTTATCCTTTACCCAGGATCGACGACTTATTTGATTAGCTCCAAGGAGCGAGCTACTTCTCGAAGATTGATTTGAGATCTGGGTATCATCAACTCAAGGTTAGAACTGAAGATGTGCCTAAGACGGCATTCAGGACGAGGTATGGACATTTCGAATTCTTAGTGATGCCATTTGGGCTCACTAATGCGCCAGCAGCATTCATGGATCTCATGAATAGAGTCTGCAAACCATACCTAGATAAGTTTGTCATTGTCTTTATAGACGACATACTTATTTACTCTCGTAACCAAGTAGATCATGATAAGCACCTTTGATGTATCTTAGGATTGCTTCGACAGGATAAATTGTATGCTAAATTCTCCAAGTGCGAGTTTTGGCTTCGCCAAGTCCAATTTCTTGGACATGTTGTTAGTGAGCAAGGCATCCAAGTAGATCCTGCCAAGGTAGAAGTTGTTATGAATTGGGAAGCACCCAAGACGCCTACAGAAATTCGCAGCTTCCTAGGTTTAGCAGGATATTATAGGAGATTCATTGAGAACTTCTCAAGAATAGCTGCACCATTAACTTCTTTGACCCGTAAGAATGTTAAGTTTGATTGGGGTCCAAAGCAACAAGAATCCTTTGAGATTCTAAAGCAAAGGTTGAGCAATGCTCCGGTATTATCTTTACCAGAAGGAGTAGAGGAGTTTGTAGTATACTGTGATGCTTCACACACCGGTATGGGGTGTGTACTCATGCAGCAAGGCAAGGTAATCGCCTATGCATCGCGACAACTAAAAGTGCATGAAAATAATTACACCACCCATGATTTAGAATTGGGTGCCGTTGTATTCGCATTAAAGTTATGGAGACATTATTTGTATGGAACAAAATGTGTGATCTACTCAGATCACAAAAGTCTCCAACACCTATTTAATCAGAAGGAGCTCAATATGAGACAGCGTCGTTGGATGGAAACCTTAAATGACTATGATTGCGAAATTCGCTACCATCCTGGTAAAGCGAATGTGGTCGCAGATGCTCTAAGCCGGAAGGAAAGAGTTAAACCAATTAGGATCAATGCCAAGAGCATTGAGTTGAGGAATAGTCTGAATGAAAGACTGTTAGATGCACAAAAGGATGCTATTTTGGAAGTTAACCTTCCCAATGAAAAGTTAGGTATAACAGCTGAACAGTTGACATCTGGAAAGGATGGAATCCTCATAATGAATGGAAGAATATGGGTTCCTATTCACGGAGGACTCCGGGATGTAATCCTCCAGGAAGCTCACAACTCCAAGTATTCAGTTCACCCTGGAGGTGACAAGATGTACCAAGACTTGAAGGCTAATTATTGGTGGATAGGTTTGAAGAAATCTATTGCCACATATGTAGCTAAGTGCCTGACTTGTGCTCAGATTAAAGCTGAACATCAAAAGCCGTCAGGTCTACTACAACAGCCCGAACTTCCTACATGGAAATGGGAGATCGTAACAATGGATTTCATAACTAAGTTACCTAAAACCAGGCATGGAAATGATACAATATGGGTTATTGTTGATAGACTGACTAAGTCCGCACATTTCTTGCCCATCAAGGAGACTCATAGCTCCGACAAGTTAGCCCAGCTATACGTAGATAAGATTGTAGCTCTACATGGTGTACCAGTATCTATTATCTCTGATAGAGACACTAGATACACCTCCCACTTTTGGAAAAGTTTCCAACAATCTTTGGGCACACGTTTGAATTTTAGTACTGCTTACCACCCCCAGACTGATGGACAGAGTGAGCGTACGATTCAAACGTTGGAAGACATGCTTCGAGCATGTGTTATTGATCTAGGAGGTAGTTGGGATGACCATCTACCTTTAATCGAGTTTTCCTATAACAATAGCTACCATACAAGCATCCAGGCTGCGCCTTTTGAGGCATTATATGGTAGGAAATGTAGAACGCCTGTCTGTTGGGCAGAAGTAGGAGAAGCTCAGTTGTCGGGACCTGATGTAGTCCTAGAAACAACGGACAAGATTGTCCAGATTCATGATCGCCTGAAAGCTGCCAGGGATAGGCAGAAAAGTTATGCTAATAAGAGGCGAAAACCTCTAAAGTTTGAGGTAGGCGATAAGGTTCTATTGAAAGTGTCACCCTGGAAAGGTGTGATGCGTTTTGGTAAGGAGGGTAAGTTAAGCCCTAGATATATTGGACCATTCGAGATTATCGAATGTGTCGGCAGTGTAGCTTATAAGCTAAACTTGCCTGAGGAACTGAGTGGAATCCATAATGTGTTTCATATATGTAATCTCAAGAAATGCCTAGCCGATGAATCACTGGCTATGTCTCATAAAGACGTGCAAATTGATGAAAGCTTGAGATTTGTTGAAAGACCTATATCGATCGAGGATCGACAAGTTAAAAAGCTCCGAAGAAAGCATGTACCTATAGTAAAGGTAAAATGGGATGCCCGTAGAGGTCCCGAATATACGTGGGAAGTTGAGTCCACTATGCGACAAAAGTACCCTCACTTATTCCAGTAAATCTCGGGGTCGAGATTTCTTTTAAGGGGGTGAGGATGTAACACCACGTAAAAACGTGTCCAATTATGTAAAGACACGTGTCCTTAACTCTAAAGGTGTGAAAGATTTAGTTTGAAGGACCAAAGTTGTCAAACAGTGAATCTATGAAACCACAGGGACTAAAAGTGTCAACATGCCAAACTTGTGCCTCTGAATGACCATACATGATGAATATATTCTTAAACGAGAGATTGATTGAATATAAGAAGCCGTTTATGAAAATAATCGGAAGATTATTAATTTACAAGGGTTAAACGTGTCAACATGTCAATTCTGACCTCTGAGTGACCTTTTAACAAAACCGAGGCTTTGAAATGTTCAAATATACTCTTAAGAATAAGTGGTATAAATTTCACGTGGTTTCGAGATCGTTAAGCATGTTTTCAATACTTTGGGCCAAAAGTGTCAACTTGATGAAACTTGTTTTCATAGAGGTATTTAACGAATCGGAGCCTAACGAAGTTAGTTTATTCATCCTAGAGCCTCAACATACTGACTACAAGGGCCCCACATGTCAACAATGAGGTTAAAAAGGGTTAAAAACGAGAAGGGACTAAAGCTGCCAGCATTCAAACTTGTGTTACCAGTTAACCCGGTCCACGAGGCCCGCGTAAGACATCTCTTAAGTCTTACGCGGCCCGCCTGAGAGTGCCAGTAACAGAAAAGTTGTGCCAGGTGCGGGTTTTGCCTGTTCCACCGCCTTAGCCTAGTTTGTATCGAGTCTATGAGCTATAAGTCGGTTAATTTTATTAGCTAGGACACCTGGGGTGATCCCAGGGCCTCCAATAACACCTGGAAGTAATCAAGACACTTGGAAATTCCTATATAAGAAACACTTATGTAGTGTTCTTGGCACATCACTTGCAACATTTGCTTCTCTACAACATCTGAAGTTTGCTAAGGACAAGGAGAAGACTTTGAAGTGTAGAAAAGTTTGCTAGGACCTTTAGTAAACCTCTAATTTCTTGTTTAGTTGTTTAATTTAGCTTAATTACTCTAAAGTCAAACTTATTGTAAATTTAGTTTGACTTTCGTTTTAATTACATAGGGCTTAACCACTGATCAAATTGAAAGTGGTTATAGAACCATATTAGTGTAGGTGATTAACCCTTAAAAGGGAACCTCCTAATTATCTCGTTTGACTAGTCAATTGTCGGGTCAAAGTAGTTTGACAAAAAGTCAAACTGGACAGAATGTTTGAAAATGATTAGAATTAATAAACCAGAGGTTCTAAATTATATTTTAACATTCTAATGACTTGGTAATTAATATTTAAACATGTTTTATCAGTCCTAACCTGGCAATTAATAGTCTAAGGTCAGTTTATAACCGAAAGTCGCAAAAGCTTGACTTTTGCTTTGACTTTTAGTTCTGACCCATTCAAGCTTAATTCTCCCTTGTTTTAAGCTTCCATTAGGACCACATTACTTAGTAGTATAACCCCCTGGAGTTATATTGCATGGTGCCTAGTGGTTTGAATTATATGCACTTGATCGTAATTATGCTTAATAACGCCATAAACGCCCTTTTTACATAAAACTGAGATTTTTAGCAATATGAATGGACTAACACCTTTGCTACTGGTATTTAGACATGTCCCGAAAATTTGACATCAATGTGAGGTCTAGAATAGGAGTTATGCTCAATAGCGTAATTAAGAAGCTTTTTGTTATTTAAAAGGCGTAATTAGCATAAAGCCTATCTAAACCTGATTTTTTATATCAAACTTTTTACATACTGATTTAAAATAATATTTTGGGATTTTTGAAGATTTTTAATTATTTTTAGGCTGAGCATAACATAGGATTATAGCTTGATTTCGGTAAATGTCGGTTTTACCCTTTTCATGCATAAAAATGAGTTCTACATAACTTTTTAATGTCAAACCTTTTGCTACTGATTCTACATGATGAATAAAGTATTTTGAACTTTATAAACTGATCAAAAACTCAGATTCCCTATTTTAACCCGAATATTCCTTAAAACCGACTTTTAAGCATTTTTAGCACCTAGTATGGGTCAAAACTATATTTGACATATAAAACTTATTAACCACTGATGTTTTAAGCTAAATTATATAATTATATAGTAAGCTAAAGTTTTTAAACTCAGAAGTCTATTTTTACCTTTAAAGCCTATGTAAAATTACCAAAATGCCCATACGATGCATAGTTTGGTAATATAAGATAAATTTCACATATATAAAATACCTTACTGATATAACTTATAAAAATACATATTTTTTACTGATTAAATCAGGTACAAAACTCAGTTGCACTATTAAACTCTTTTATGGGCATTAAAATTACCAAAATGCCCTTATGGGACTTATTTTGGTTTAAACTACTTTTTGGGCATATATGTTAATATCCTACTGATGTATTAACATATTTTGAGCATAATAATGATTAAGACCTGTATATAATTTATTTGGTTACCCGTTACGCATTCACGCGATCGGATCGGCTTATGTGACTAGTTTACATAAAATAGCCGAAACGGGTCAAACCTTATCATTAAATCCTCAAATTCCAGAATGTGTTTAGTTTACCCATATTATACAAGTATCCAAGCTTGTCGGGTCTAAACCACATTCTATTCCGGTCTCCGCTTAATCTAGCGTTTAGAACCGTAAAGTTTCCTTCTAGCTAGCCGATCTAAGTCCTTGACTGAGTTAAAGACCCGTTAGCATCCTAATAGGTTAATAAACCTTCTATACAGATTTAAATAGCTTCCGGTAGAAGGTGCCTTCAAAAAGCTTTAGGATTTTACTGCTAGCATCAGGTAAATACTTTTAACTTATTTTCCCTTATACGGGCTTGGGATATGGTATTATAATAATACCACTTGGTCGGGTATGAAATAATTTAATCGGATTGTGATTAATAAATTTGCATAACCCGTTTTAATATGTCTTGTTTGATAACATAAACATTGGGGGCTAATCTGACCGTGTCCTGGATATCCTCGGCTCATTTCATTGAAAATGGCCACGACCTATGCACGGGGTGTAGGCATACACCTGACAGATGCAAATGCTAAATTAATATATAAAACCCACATGTTGGGGATAACTCCTTTGTGGGTTCTATAAGTGGTGAGTCGGTTAATCACGACCGGCTTCCAACCGGCCCCAATTGTAAGACAAACATGTAAATCTGTATACAAGATTATATTTAAATAATTGTCCCAAGTTATAAAAGATTTGTGCCATGTGCACTTAAATCAATTTTCTTAATTTTTTTCAAAAGAGTCAGTTAATTGTATTTACCAGTGTAAACTGGCGTATTTTCTTAAAGACTGATTTGACAGGTACCTCTCGTAATAGGCTGGAGCTATAGGGTGTCATTAGAGGATCTTGCAAATCCATGAGATACCTGAAGTCTGTTGTTTTTGTTTCTTGTTACATTTATGATCCGCCTGTGGATCTTATTACTTTCCAGTCTGTATATTCATAAACTCGAACACTCAGACAGTATGGTTTGTAATAGTTTATTCACCAAGCCTTCCGATGTGCTATAATATTGTGTGTATTGACTATGATGATATCAACTACGTCACGATACTCGCCGTCGGGCCCACTGGTAATATGTGGAAATATCGGGGTGTGACAGGTTAGTATCAGAGCTAACATTGAGTGAATTAAACACTAACCTTTTGTGTTTAATCTCAATGACACAATAAGCACATTCCTTAGACTCTCGAGTCTAGGCAAATGACCTAGGATTTTACTCTTAACCTTCCTTTTATTGTTTTATTATAGTTACTTGTTTTCACAGGTTATCACTTGGAAGAATGCCACCAAGAGTAAGAGGAAAAGGCAAAGGACCGATGCGTGGAGGACCGTCTAGCAGCACGGAACCCTCCCACAGGCGTACACCATCTGACTCGCTTTCCGGCTCCGACTCCAAGGATTATTGGAGCCATAGCTTTGAACCAACAAGACATTCTGTCTCGCTGGGATCCTCACCGTCTGACCCTCCTTATTTTGGGTTGCCAATTCCTATCGAACCCCATCATTCCCCTCTTTCGCAGGGAATTCATCATTCAAACCAATCACATCACTCTTTTCAATCTCATCCTTTTCATCATTCAGATTCCACTTACTCACCTGCACAATTTAATCCGAACGCTTATGTTAACGACTTTTTGGGCTACAACCCTTTGGGACCTGAGGATCACTTTTCTCAGGAAATGGAGATGGATGACGACCCGGACCCGGATTTGCAAACAGGAACACCAGGCCACCCAATAAGTATCTCAAGCGGTTCCCCATTTCAGGGATCACCGTACCATGGGCCCGACTCATTCCAGGAGAGGATGGGTCAGTATGACTGGTTCTTTACACCTTCATACCATAACTCCCCAGCCCAACCTCCCTTGGCTGAACCCCAGTTCCAAGCTGTTACTCCACCACCGTTACCAGTTGAGGAACCACCTCAACAGCCTCCCGAGCCTCCAAGGCGAAGGAGAAATGCTAGAATGTCCGTACGTGGGGGACAACGGTTTGCATCTCCTCATGGCTCAAGTTCGTATCCTCCTATCCCAGAAGACCCTCAGTTGGGTGGACCCTCACACACGGTGCCGGAAGTCAACCTTCCGCCAGTTTCACACACACCACTACAGCCACCGTTGGGTTTTGACAACCCGATCCCGACATACCCAGGACCATCTGGGTATAATCCGTCCGGATACCCATCCGACTATGGGACTCATGATCCGTACCTTACAGCTGCACAATATCATCATCTTTACCCTTCTTCTTACCCTCCAGTTTATCCCACTGTATACCCGGCGCAGGATTTTCAATACCCGCCATACCAACAACCTCCTCCGTTTCAGCAGCAGCAAACTCAAGAGATTTTTTAGAGGTTAGACAGGGTTGAACATGAGACCCATGAAACTAAGAAGAAGCACAATGGCTTTGTCAAGGGTCTTATGAACCTTCTCAAGGGCAAGAAGAAATAGGATGATGTTGGGTTGTTTTGTTTGTAATAAAGTCCCTGCGAGGACATTTATTTTATTTTCATGTACCAAGTCCCTGCGTGGACTTACTTCCGTTTTAGTAGCCCCTGCGTGGGCAATGTTTTCAGTAGCCCCTGCGTGGGCAGTTTGTGTTGTTTTTCTCAAGTCCCTTTTTGGGCAACGTTGTAATCGTTTCGTAGTTTAATGAAGTTAATTTGTTTTTAAATATGTAATTTATTATATCATGCTACTTCATTTCAAATTTTATTTAATCCGCCTAAGAAATTCTTAGAGGTATAACCTAGCCAGAATAATAAATGGCTATGATGGTATAACCTTTTTAAGATAATGACTCTCTGTTAACATCCGAAAACACGTTAACAATCCTGAATTGTGTGGTACGAAAAATCACACAATCTTCCTAATGTACTTGGATTTTTCCAAGCCACTATTTTAGCCTATATGACCATCAATGCAAATCATGGCTGATAAACATCAATATGATGTATACACCAAAACATCCATTAGAGATGTATGCTTATAAGCAAGGGTGTAATAATGGCAACAAAAGTTCTAATTATAAACTTCTTGTCAAAAGGGCGATGAACTTTGTTCGACCCTTAAAGAAATCAAGGATTTTAATCGTCCTTGTGACAAGGCTTTGTGCCATCTAAATGTCCTTCGAGATGAACTTTGTGTAAAATGAATATGTCTTCATGACATTGACAGTGTGATTTATATTCCTATGTCTAATAAAAATTTAAAGAATTATATCTCTTTGAATATTATTTTTATATGGTCTAATTGGTTTAATAATACCATGACCATCTAGTCATCAATGCGATGATCCAATATATAATTTAAATATATCATTTATGTTTGATATAGTATATAAGAATGGCTGGATCAGATGAAGCAAACAGTCATCCTACAGAAGGCAACAACACCAGGATCAATATCACTGGTGCCGAGTTCCAAGAAATGATAACCGCAGCAGTCGCTCAGGCTATGGATGCTAAATTTAAAGAGCCTAGTATTGTTAGGTCTCAAACCCATTCGAGATCCCATTCTCAACCCCATACCCATAAGAAAAGTGAATCTCAGCACTCATCTAATCAGGGTAGTGAGCCAAGGAGGCAGGTTATTCTTGAGCCGACTCCCAGGTACACCAAGGGTTGTACCTACAAGTACTTTGTCTCCTGTAAACCGAGAGATTTTACAGGAGAAAAAGGTGCAATAGATTGCATGAAATGGTTAGATGAGATGGAGACTGTGATAGACATCAGCGGATGTGCTAAAGAGGATATAGTGAAGTTTGTATCACAATCCTTCAAGGGCGATGCCCTCACGTGGTGGAAAGCATTAGTGCAAGCCACCGGGAAGGTTCCTTTGTACAATCTGTCATGGAACAAGTTTGTTAATTTGGTTAAGGAAACCTATTGCCCTCAGCATGTAGTCGAGCGGATAGAGACTGATTTCCTCACTTTAGTGATGAAGGATCTGGATTGTAGATCCTATGTGACTAGCTTCAATTCAATGTCAAGGCTTGTGCCATACCTAGTCACTCCTGAACCCAAACGCATTGCGCGTTTCATCGGTGGATTGGCTCCTGAAGTAAAAGGGAACGTTAAGGCCTCTTAGCCAACCACTTATAGATCTGCTGTGGATCTATCTTTGTCCCTTACTTTGGATGTTGTGAGGAGTAAGGCAAAGAAAACCACCGATGAAGGGAAGAGGAAAAGAGAGGAAGACAAGTCTCCTCAGTCGAACAAAAAGGGCAAAGGGAATTCTGGTTCCAAGAAGGGGCAGTCGAGTGACAAGCCCAGGTGTAAGATTTGCAACAAAAGGCATTTTGGAAAATGCAATCAAGACCCACAGGCCAAACCATGTGGGATCTGTAAGAAGAAAGGGCACAAGTCTGTCGAGTGCCGAAATATAAAGGATGCAACCTGTTACGGTTGCAATGAAAAGGGGCACATTAAAACCAATTGCCCCAAGAATTCAAAGAAGCCTGAGGAGGCAAAGAAGAACAACGTGAGAGTTTTCCAGATGAACGCGAGGGAAGCTGTGAACGACGATAATGTCATAACAGGTACCTTCCTCATCAATAATAATTATGCTAGAGTCTTATTTGATTCCGGTGCTGATAAATCCTTTGTAAACCATAAGTTCTATAAGTTATTGAATCTGCCTATTAAGACTCTAGACATAAAATATGAGGTAGAACTTGCCGATGGTACCTTAGAAACAACTTCCACTCTTCTTGATGGATGTTCTATATCCATTAAGAATCATTCTATCCCGCTATCCCTCTTGCCAATGAAACTGGCTGGGTTTGATATAGTTTTAGGCATGGATTGGTTGTCACATAACCAAGCCCAAATTGCCTGCGACAAGAAGCTAGTTATTATCAAAACCCCTTCTGGTGAATCTGTCACCATTCAAGGAGACACACAATATGGATTGCCTAGCAACGTGTCTATTCTCAAAGTATCGCAGTGTTTGAAAAGTGGATGTGTCATTTACATGGCACAAGTGACTGTGAATGACCCGAAGCCTAAAATTGAAAAGTGGAAGTGTATAAAAGTTTGCTAGGACCTTTAGTAAGCCTCTAATTTCTTGTTTAGTTGTTTAATTTAGCTTAATTACTCTAAACTCAAACTTATTGTAAATTTAGTTTGACTTTCGTTTTAATTACATAGGGCTTAACCACTGATCAAATTGAAAGTGGTTATAGAACCATATTAGTGTAGGTGATTAACCCTTAAAAGGGCACCTCCTAATTATCTCGTTTGACTAGTCAATTGTCGGGTCAAAGTAGTTTGACAAAAAGTCAAACTGGACAGAATGTTTGAAAATGATTAGAATTAATAAACCAGAGGTTCTAAATAATATTTTAACATTCTAATGACTTGGTAATTAATATTTAAACATGTTTTATCAGTCCTAACCCGGCAATTAATAGTCTAAGGTCAGTTTATAACCGAAAGTCGCAAAAGCTTGACTTTTGCTTTGACTTTCAGTTCTGACCCGTTCAAGCTTAATTCTCCCATGTATTAAGCTTCCATTAGGACCACATTACTTAGTAGTATAACCCCCTGGAGTTATATTGCATGGTTCCTAGTGGTTTTAATTATATGCACTTGATCGTAATTATGCTTAATAACGCCATAAACGCCCTTTTTACATACAACTAAGAATTTTAGCAATATGAATGGACTAACACCTTTGCTACTGATATTTAGACATGTCCCGAAAATTTTACATCAATGTGAGGTCTAGAATAGGAGTTATGCTCAAAAGCGTAATTAAGAAGCTTTTTGTTATTTAAAAGGCGTAATTAGCATAAAGCCTATCTAAACCCGATTTTTGATATCAAACTTTTTACATACTGATATTAAATAATATTTTGGGATTTTTGAAGATTTTTAATTATTTTTAGGCAGAGCATAACATAGGATTATAGCTTGGTTTCGGTAAATGTCGGTTTTACCCTTTTCATGCATAAAAATGTGTTCTACATAAGTTTTTAATGTCAAACCTTTTGCTACTGATTCTACATGATGAATAAAGTATTTTGAACTTTATAAACTGATCAAAAACTCAGATTCCCTATTTTAACCCGAATATTCCTTAAAACCGACTTTTAAGCATTTTTAGCACCTAGTATGGGTCAAAACTATATTTGACATATAAAACTTATTAACCACTGATGTTTTAAGCTAAATTATATAATTATACAGTAAGCTAAAGTTTTTAAACTCAGAAGTCTATTTTTACCTTTAAAGCCTATGTAAAATTACCAAAATGCCCCTACGGTGCATAGTTTGGTAATATAAGATAAATTTCACATATATAAAATACCTTACTGCTATAACTTATAAAAATACATATTTTTACTGATTAAATCAGGTACGAAACTCAGTTGTACTATTAAACTCTTTTATGGGCATTAAAATTACCAAAATGCCCTTATGGGACTTATTTTGGTTTAAACTACTTTTTGGGCATATATGTTAATATCCTACTGATGTATTAACATATTTTGAGCATAATAATGATTAAGACCTGTATATAATTTATTTGGTTACCCGTTACACATTCACGCGATCGGATCGGCTTATGTGACTAGTTTACATAAAATAGCCGAAACGGGTCAAACCTTATCATTAAATCCTCAAATTCCAGAATGTGTTTAGTTTACCCATATTATACAAGTATCCAAGCTTGTCGGGTCTAAACCACATTCTATTCCGGTCTCCGCTTAATCTAGGGTTTAGAACCATATAGTTTCCTTCTAGCTAGCCAGTCTAAGTCCTTGACTGAGTTAAAGAACCGTTAGCATCCTAATAGGTTAATAAACCTTCTATACAGATTTAAATAGCTTCCGGTAGAAGGTGCCTTCAAAAAGCTTTAGGATTTTACTGCTAGCATTAGGTAAATACTTTTAACTTATTTTCCCTTATACGGGCTTGGGATATGGTATTATAATAATACCACTTGGTCGGGTATGAAATCATTTAATCGGATTGTGATTAATAAATTTGCATAACCCGCTTTAATATGTCTTGTTTGATAACATAAACATTGGGGGTTAATCTGACCGTGTCCTGGATATCGTCGGCTCATTTCATTGAAAATGGCCACGACCTATGCACGGGGTGTAGGCATACACCTGACAGATGCAAATGCTAAATTAATATATAAAACCCACATGTTGGGGATAACTCCTTTGTGGGTTCTATAAGTGGTGAGTCGGTTTATCACGACCGGCTTCCAACCGGCCCCAATTGTAAGACAAACATGTAAATCTGTATACAAGATTGTATTTAAATAATTGTCCCAAGTTATAAAAGATTTGTGCCATGTGCACTTAAATCAATTTTCTTAAATGTTTTCAAAAGAGTCAGTTAATTGTATTTACCAGTGTAAACTGATGTATTTTCTTAAAGACTGATTTGACAGGTACCTCTCGTAATAGGCTGGAGCTATAGGGTGTCATTAGAGGATCTTGCAAATCCATGAGATACCTGAAGTCTGTTGTTTTTGTTTCTTGTTACATTTATGATCCGCCTGTGGATCTTATTACTTTCCAGTCTGTATATTCATAAACTCGAACACTCAGACAGTATGGTTTGTAATAGTTTATTCACCAAGCCTTCCGCTGTGCTATAATATTGTGTGTATTGACTATGATGATATCAACTACGTCACGATACTCCCCGTCGGGCCCACCGGTAATATGTGGAAATATTGGGGTGTGACATAAAACAAACATGCACAAGTAACATAGAAGTAACACACACGTAAAACAATATCCAGAACGCATAAATTCAAGTTGCAAGCTGCGATTAAGTCGATTAGCGATCAACATGCGATTAGATAGCGATAAACCTCGATTATTAACAAGTACTCCACATAATACAACTAATGCGATAAAATAAATAGATTATCTACCAGTCAAAGAAGTCAAAACATTAGTTGAGCAAGGAGTGACAGATCGCAATTAGCAACCTTTTCTTCCTTTGACTTTAATCTTGACTTTGACTTTCGAAACACGGGGTGTTACAGCCTCCCTTACTTAAGGGAATTTCGTCCCGAAATTTAAGCTGAAGCCATAAGAAACAACTGCAGGTACTTCGCCTTCATGTCACTTTCGAGTTCCCAAGTGAACTCTGTGCCTCGTTTGCCTTCCCAGCGGACTTTCACAATGGGAATGCGTGAGCCCTTGAGCTGCTTGGTTTGTCGGTCCATGATCTCGACTGGCTTTTCCACGAAGTGTAATGTTTCGTTCACTTGTAGATCCTCGAGTGGAACGTGTAAATCTTGCTCAGCCAGGCATTTTCTGAGGTTCGATACATGGAAAGTCGGGTGGACATTGCTAAGTTCCTCCGGTAGTTCGAGTCTGTAGGCCACTTTTCCAATCCTTTCCAGAATTTTAAAGGGTCCAACATATCGAGGCGCGAGCTTTAATTTCTTGCCGAATCTGACCACACCCTTCCAAGGTGAAACCTTTAGGAGTACGTGATCGCCAACGTCAAATTCAAGGGGCTTTCATCGTCTATCGGCGTAACTTTTCTGACGACTCCGAGCTTTCAGCAGATTGTCTCGAATTTGGAGGATTTTGTCCGTCGTTTTTGTAATAGCTCAGGACCGGTTAATTGCGAGTGCCCGATCTCATGCCATACAATAGGCGATCGACATCTTCTTCCATACAGTGCCTCAAATGGTGCCATTTGAATGCTGAAATGATAACTGTTATTGTACGAGAATTCGACTAAAGGTAAGTATGTGTCCCAATTACCACTGAAATCTATGACACACGAACGGAGCATGTCTTCAAGGGTACGAATCGTTCTTTCAGTCTGATCGTCGGCTTGGGGATGGAAAGCGGTACTTAGATTAAGCGTGGTACAGAGAGCGGTTTGAAACGTTTCCCAAAGACGCGAGGTAAACCGACCATCCCGGTTAGAGATGATGTCACGAGGCGTCCCATGTCGACAAATGACCTCATTGGTGTAGATTCGGGCTAATTTTTCTACCTTATAGTCTTCTCGTATTGGCAGAAAATGAGCAGATTTAGTCAAACGGTCAACGACAACCCAGATGTTGTCGTGACTTGATGGCGTGCGCGGGAGTTTTGTTATAAAGTCCATAGCTATACTCTCCCATTTCCACGTAGGGATCTCGGGTTGGACGAGTAAGCCAGAGGGTCTTTGATGCTCGGCCTTGACTTTCGAGCAAGTCAGGCACTTCGAAACGTAGAGAGCAATATCTCTTTTCATGCCCGGCCACCAGTACTTGTAGCGAAGGTCCTGGTACATTTTATCGGCTCCGGGATGAATTGAGTATCGCGATTTGTGGGCCTCATCCATCAGGATTTGGCGTAAGTCGGTGCGATTGGGAATCCAAATTCGGTCCATGTAATGGAATATCCCATTCGACTTATTTACTAGCTGGGCTCCATCGTTCAAAATCCTTTCCTTCTTCAATGTGCGATCGGTAAAACAGGCGTGATGGGCTTCACGGATGAGAGTTTCGAGGTGATGCTGGGCTTGGGTATTACGAATACTATGCACATAGCTTCGTCTACTGAGAGCATCGGCGACGACGTTTGATTTGCCTGGATGGTAACGGATCTCATAGTCGTAATCATTAAGGAGTTCTACCCACCGACGTTGTCTCATGTTTAGTTCCTTTTGGTCAAAGATGTGTTGTAGGCTCTTATGATCGGTGAAGATCGTACACTTGGTACCGTAAAGGTAGTGTCGCCAAATCTTTAACACAAAAACAACTGCTCCAAGCTCAAGGTCGTGCGTGGTGTAATTCTTCTCGTGGATCTTGAGCTTTCGAGACGCGTAAGAGATAACCTTGTCCCGTTGCATGAGAACACAACCAAGACCAAGGTTCGAGGCATCGCAATAGACTACGAAGTCGTCGTTTCCTTCAGGAAGCGAAAGCACGGGAGCATTGCAAAGCATAAACTTGAGTGTTTGAAAGGCATTCTCTTATTCAGTTTCCCAAACAAAAGGCTTGTCTTTTTTCGTGAGAGAAGTAAGGGGCACAACAATTTTCGAGAATCCTTCGATAAATCGTCGATAATAGCCAGCCAGTCCGAGAAAAGAACGGACTTCAGACGGGCTTTTTGGTGCAACCCAACTCTTAACAGCTTCAATCTTCGCGGGGTCGACGTGAATACCTTGACTATTGACAATGTGACCCAAGAATTGGACCTCTTCCAGCCAAAATTCACACTTGGAAAATTTGGCATAGAGACGGTTTCCCTGGAGTAGTTCAAGAACCAAACGTAGATGATGCGAGTGTTCGGCTTTTGATTTGGAATAGATCAGGATATCATCGATGAACACGATGACGAAGCGGTCTAGATAAGGTTTGCACACGCGATTCATTAGATCCATGAAAACTGCCGGTGCGTTTTTCAAACCAAAGGGCATGACAACGAACTCATAGTGGCCGTATCGAGTGCGAAAAGCGGTTTTGGGTATATCATCCTCTTGAATGCGTAACTGGTGATAGCCTGAGTGTAGATCGATCTTTGAAAAACAAATAGCACCTTGTAATTGATCAAATAAATCATCGATTTGAGGCAAAGGGTAGCGATTCTTGATAGTCAGCTTATTCAACTCCCTGTAGTCGATGCACACCCGGAACGTCCCATCCTTCTTTTTGACGAAAAGGACCGGTGCGCCCCAAGGAGAGGTGCTAGGGCGAATAAAGCCTTTGTCAAGTAGTTCCTGGAGCTGACTCAAGAGCTCTCGCATTTCTGATGGAGCGAGTCGATAAGGAGCTTTAGCGACAGGGTTTGCTCCAGGAATGAGGTCGATATGAAAATCGATATCACGACTTGGGGGTAAACAGCGGTAGATTGTCGGGGAAAACATTAGAGAAATCAGAAACAACAGGCACATTGTCTATTTCCTTAACTTCCTTTTTCTCCGCTACTACAATGTGCGCTAGGAAAGCTTGGTATTCCTTGCGGAGATACTTGCCAGCCTGGACACACGACATAAGTTTGAGGTCCTTCGAGAGCGTTTCACCATAAAGACACAATTGATCACCGTTTGTGAGCGAGAATCGAATCATCTTGTCGAAGCAAACAACTTCAGCACGGTTTTCACGAAGAAAGTCCATGCCTACTATGATATCAAAACTACTGAGCTGTATCGGAATAAGATCGATAGGGAAGACGTGATTGTTGAGTTCGAGAGTATAATCACGAAGAACAGAACTGAAAGTGACGGTTCTTCCGGTGGCAACTTCGACATCGAATGGCGAGGGGAGATAGGCGCGCTTATGATTAAGGAGCTTTTCGAATTCTAACGACACAAAACAGTTATCCCCTCCAGTATCAAATAAACACGAAGCATAAATACCATTCACAAGGAATGTACCATTAACCACATTGTTGTCAGCTTGGGCTTGGCGCACGCTGATGTTGACAGTTCAGGCGCATGCTGCTTGTTGCTGTTGTTGCTGCTGCTGCGGGGACTGCTGCTATTGTGGCTCTTGTTTCACCAATCGATTGGGGCACATGTTCGCGAAGTGGTTGGGATCACCACACGCGAAGCAGACTCTAGCATTGATTGCGGGTGCCTGAGCCGTTTGCTGGCCCTGGGGAGCAGGAAGTAGAGCTTGATGAGCAGTAGCTTGAGCAGGGGCTTGACGAGGACCTGTACGGCAGTTTACGGTGAAGTGGCCGTACATGTTGCAATGCACACAAAATCTGTAGGCGATTCCTACTGGGTGGTGATAAGTGCAGGTAGGGCATGCCGGGTGAGGACCAGTATACGCACGCTTTGCCGGCGGTGCATTGGTAATCGGGGCCACTACTTGGCGGTGTTGCTGCTGTTGATGAGCTGGAACTGATTGGAGCGGGGCAGCAGTGGTAACAACACAGTTCTTGTTGCTGGAGTTGCTGTTGTTCTTCCTTTTGCGACGTAGAGCCTTTGAAGACTGAGGAATGGCGGTGTTTTCAGCGGTTGGTGCGGTGGTAGCTTGATGCAGACTCTTGGTGGCTTTATCCCAGACACCAGCTTTGACTCACTTGTCGTTTATCTCAGCGGCAAGCAGATAAGTTTCCTCGATTGTTGCTGGTTTTGGAGCTTGCACAAAGTCTGCGACACAATCCGGCAGAGCTCGAATATACTTCTTGATCGTCACATCAGCAGTCTTGACTTGATCAGGACAGATTATGCTAAGCTGCTTGAAGCGAGCAGTTAAAGCAGCATTGTCACCATCCTTCTGCTTGATATGCCAGAATTCGTCCTCCAACTTTTGGCGCTCGTGGGGAGGGCAAAATTCTTCAGTCATGATCTCCTTCAGTTCCTTCCATGTTAACCCGTAGGTTGCACTGTTTCCTCGCTTGTTTCTCTCGGCCGTCCACCAATCTAAAGCACGGGATTGGAAGACGCCAGTGGCGTTGAGAGTGCGGAGATCATCAGGGCAGCCACTCTGACGTAGGGTGACTTTGATCGAATCAAACCACTGGAACATGGCCGTAGGCCCATCTTCGCCAGTAAACTCTTTTGGTCTGCAAGCCTTGAACTGCTTGAAGCTAAAAGCAGTCTTGGGAGCTTCGGTTCGTGACTCCTCAGAAGATTTGCTTGTGTTCTCATGAATTTCACTGAAGATCTGAGGAATAACTTTAGCGACTTGCTTAGCGACCATAGAGGCGAGGCGAGGCGTTTGTCTTCCTGTTTTCAACGTTTGTCTTGGGTAGCCCGAGATCCAGATGACGACATTGTCTGCAACAGACAGCGCCACAGGACTCAGACACTATACAATCGAATCTCACCTCACACGTACTATTACTAAAGCTCAGGAATACGTCCAATCACATAATCATGTAACACATAGGCACTTAATCACAGAAGCACATAGACATATAGAGCACAGAAGCATGTAAGCATGTAGAACACAAAAGCACATAAGGCACATAAGCATATGAGGTAGTCAGAACACAGAAACCTATCATTCGAAGTTCGTGTGTTCGAGAATAGTGATAGCGATTAGCGAGCACACTTCGAGTAGCATAGCGAGTAGTATAGTGTAAGCGAGTATCAAGCGATTTGTTAGCGATGTGTAGTGTGTAGTGTGAAACAAGCGGAGCGAAAAACGTTAAATTGAAACCATCAGTATCTCAAAACGCTAACAATAACACATAAAATTCACATAAAAGCGACAAATATCAGAGTCAGCAGTTGCGGGCTCAGAATCGAAACACATAAAAGCGAATAGAATGTCTCGGGTGCGTTAGACTTTGACTATCCAAAGTGATTCGACTATTCTCAAGGACTTTTGGTGTACACCTTAGCCTTCGGGACTTGTGCTTTTGCCTCGAATTTGGGCGTTCTGCACGCATCCTTCTGGTTACAGCGGGACTTCAAGTCGTTGGAGTCCGTCGAGACTTTGGTAAGAGTTTTGTATAACCAAAATAGAGATCGGAACAAGTCATCAAGGTCCGGGTTTCACCCCTGACTTAACAACTTCGTTCCCGTCTTGACAAAATAGCGAGGAAATCTTGCATTAAAGTACGGATTTCACTCTTGTTTTAACGCAAATTCTCCTATTTATAGGTAAAAATGCGAGTCGAAGAAGTAATTTAGTCGAGAGTTTGCGGTTTTCACACCTAATCTCGACCCAACTACTCGTTCATTTTCAAAAATTTATAGTACAGCGATAGTGTAGAGTGAGCGAGAATAATGAGATATATCAAGTAAGCTCATACAAAACCCCTACAGGGAGCGCACAAGTCGATCTGTTGGTACCTAACTATAGACTAGGCCGTTTCTAAGACATCGACCCGGACTAGGTCGAGTCTTGCCTAATTCCCTATAGTTATGGCTCTGATACCAATCTGTCACACCCCAACTGATGGCGGAAACATCGGGGTGCGGCACTGAGCGAAACAGATTGTCCATGAGTATCCATAACGACTATTAATTACCAGGTATTTAAAACGTCATGTCCCATACCATAACATATCCAAATAAAACAGTTATTACAGATAATTGTCTCACAAACAAGTACTGGTCCGACAACTCAGAATTCAAAATAGACAATTTATTAATTTGTTTCTAGGACTCTTTCCTAGCCTCGATTTCATCACACAGCAAACAAGGCGTCCTAGCATCTTAAGAACCTGCCACATACGTTAAAGTAAAAGTCAATACACATAGTGTAAAGGTGAGCATACACGTTTGATAATAGCATAATAGAGTTCGAATTTGTTTACGCATAACCAGTACGTACAACGTGTGATGTGAAGCACGTTAGTTATCGACATGATCCTATTGATACCAATGACTGTGGGTTAACTGCCCAAGGCAGTTCGTAACACATATTCACCACTATGAACCATGTGATTAATTGTCCTTAACAACCCCTGAGTGAACAGGTGCTGAGTCCAAACTATAGTACTATCGTTGCTAAGGCAGGTAGACAGCAATCTATGTGTAAACATAACAAACAAGCATTCATCGAGTCACGTATAACGTACAGTAGCGGTTAGCGTTAAAAGTGTTGCGATGTGTGTTCGAAGTGATTTAATATAAGTAACGTATGTAACACCCAAAAGTGCATAAAGCAAAAAGGGATCGAGTATACTCACAGCGATGAAGATTAATGGATTGAAGGGAGTGCTAGAGCGAGATTAGCCTAAACAGTTAATGATGGCATAAACGATAAGCGGCACATAAAACGAGGTAAGTGATAAGTGTTGGATGGTAATCCGATCGGATGGCCATTCGATTGGACTGTCATCTCGTTTGGTGTGGAGGTGTTTGTGTATGATGGTTTGCCTTTTGAAGTTTTCGTTGTAGCATTTTAAAAATAGAGAAGTATCTCTACCTTTCAGGTCAGTCGATCGAACGGTCGTTCGATCGGACGGCGATCCGATTGGCGAGGCTTCTCAGTTGAGAACAAGTTCACAGCAGGACGGTCACTCGAGCGGATAGCAATCCGATCGGGTGGCAATCTTGTGTATTGAACATGTTGAAAATTGTTTAAGTGTCAAAGTCCTAAACGTCACATGGTCGGACAGTCACTAAATCGGATGGCAATCCAATCGGGCGGTAATCCGTTCAACGTTCAGATCCTTGAATAGTTTGAATAAAAGTTTAAGTGTAGAACCAATGTGCAACCCGATCGGATGGCCGGTCGATCGTATGGCAATCCGATCGGACGGCAATCCGTCCCAACGATCTGATCGTCTTGTCACCTGGTTCTGTTTGAAGTTTTGTAGTTTTGAACGAGACGTTTTGATAGTTGGCTTAAACAATAGGAACCTCGTCTTGACTCAAGTGACCCGACCGAACAGGAATCACCCTAGTCCGACCAGTTCACGGTTCGAGACGGTTGTTCATGTTCAAACCCGAGATCAATCATCTCTTGGATGGAATTCAGATCTGGAACTGATACATCACCAAGAATGGGTAGAAGATCAGAACAAGCTCCGATTCCATCGGGTTTGAGTGCATTGAGTGTAAAAGAGTTGAAAGAAAGTTTAGAAAACCATCTTTCAATCCTTTTAACCATGAATATGTATGTTCAGATCTATGCAAGATATTTGTTCATTCATGTGGAAATCGTCCAGATCTAAGTTGTTCTTGGTGGATTGAAGTCAAAACATGAAGTTCACAAGAACACCATGATGACATCATCCTAGAACACCTCAAATCCACTGATTTCACGGTTAAAAGTGATGATTGCTCGGTGAAAATGATGAAGAATCAAGTGTAGTTCATAGAAGTACAAGGATTTCGGAAGAAACTTACAAGAATTGGAAGATATCGAGAGAAAAGCGTGCTTGAGTGTCTGGCTCGGGTGAGGAGTGGTGACATCAAATGATTGTGACAAGTGAGGTATTTATAGGGTTTCCCAAAAAGGAAAGTGCAGGGGATCGAGTGGGTCACTGGTCGGATGGCTGTCCGATCGGATGGCAATCCGATTGGATGGCCGCTCGTTCGGGTGGCCACTCGATTTGAGTGTTCGGCGCGTTGACTTTTGTCATTTCGATTCGCGTGTAGTGCGTTGCGATGCGATTCGAGAGAGCGGCGCGATAGAGTTACTCATTACTCCCAACTACTATATCTAACATACAATCATAAAGTTATTTAGGATGATTATAACCTTCGTTCATCGTTTGCGATTTGATTGCGATAGCGTTGCGATTGCAATTCGATTGATTACCACAACATAACATAAACAAACATGCACAAGTAACACAGAAGTAAAACACACACGTAAAACAATATCCAGAACGCATAAATTCGAGTTGCGAGCTGCGATTAAGTCGATTAGAGATCAACATGCGATTAGATAGCGATTAAACCTCGATTATTAACAAGTACTCCACATAATACAACTAATGCGATAAAATAAATAGATTATCTACCAGTCAAAGAAGTCAAAACAGGAGTTGAGCAAGGAGTGACAGATCGCAATTAGCAATCTTTTCTTCCTTTGACTTTAATCTTGACTTTGACTTTGACTTTCGAAACACGGGGTGTTACATGTGTACTGCCGGAGATAGCACTCGCGCCCGGGATAGCATCGGGTATCATGGTGTTCTAATTTATGTGGGAGAATAAATAAATATAAGTTGGTGATGGTGGAAGAATTAGAGAGTACTCCTCTCTAAATTCTATAAAACTTTGGATAAATTACACTTTTCGTCCTTTATGTTTATATAGAATTGCAATGGATAGCCTTTAACTTCAATAATTACAGTCACAATCCTTTATTTGGAAAACCTATTACACCATACGTCCTTTAGCACTAACTAGGTTAAAATTTTCAGTTAACTATAACATGTGCCTTGCACATGAGGGTATTTTAGTAATTTTACCTATTATAATTAAAGTACAATCTTATTTTCCCTTTATTTTCACATAACCTAAACCCTTATCCCCCTTTTCTCTCCTCTCACATGTATCTCTCTCCAGAAAAGAAAACGCCGACCACCACCCTTGGTGGCGGAGTCACGGCGGCAACTCCAACTACCACCACCACCAAAAACCTAAGGCACCCACCTACCACCACCTGCAACTCCAGTTCCTTTGCTCCACGCTTATTCCACCTCACATCCTGTCTCCCCTACAAATCTACCCAACCTAGTCAGCCGTTAAGTGTGCTTGAACCAATCAGCCGTTAAGGAAGGTTGTGATTTAACCCCTCAATAAGTCTAATCTAGGTAACAAAGTGGTTGTTAATTTGAATCCGGAAGACTTTGTACAAGATTCAAGCAAGGATTTCATCTGGATTTTGTCAGTCGGTGCATGACCAAGCCAGTACCAACTTCGTTGTGGCTCTTGGATCGTGGTGCAGGAGAATCGTTGAGGAAAATAAGGCCAATGAGGGGTTATATGTGGTGGCACTTATTAATGGGTTTTATAATGGTGTGTTAGGGTTTCACATCGTTTATCTGGCCTGCTCAACATACGAACAGAAACGACAAATTCCGCTGGCTAAGATCTGTGGTGGCTTGGGTTTCACAAACTTGTTGAAAATTTTGAAGACCATTCCAGATTCTGATGACTACGTGGAGGGTAATACACATCACTACTTAAAGATTCTATTGTTTACTGATAGTTTGTCTAAATTGGGGGTTGGGTAGATTTGGAAGGGAAACGGGATGTGAGGTTGAATGAGGTTGAATCCCCATGTCACTGTGATTTTGTCTTCACCTGTCTTCAGCCCTAAAAAACTCATTTCAATTGGGAAACGGGATGTGAGGTTGAATGAGGTTGACTCTTTCGCCGCCTGAGGGACCAAACTTGGGACCAAAAACGGCCATAATTTATTTCAATGTCTGCAAGTGACGTTTCACCAAACCTGGCACCATTTTTTATTTTTAATTTATCGCGATTGTGATCGTTGAAAATTGCGGTGCGAATTGGAGGTTTCTTGCAAGAAGCATTACTGGAAATGGGTTGATGAGGGTTCGAGTTCAGGTTCAGGTTAGGGTTCATCTTGAGTTTTGCAGTTGTGGTGGTGTGGTGTGGCGGATCTGGTGGTGGTGATGGTATACGTCGGCTGGATTCGGTGGTGGTGGGTTTGTGGCGGCCGGATCCGGTGGTGGTGGCTGGGATACGGTGGTGGGTGGCTGGATCCTTAGTTTTTCTTTTTCTAAATATATATTTTATTAAGTATAGGTAAAATTACAAAATTACCCTTAAATGAATAGACTTAACAAAAAAATTTAACCTAGTTAGTGGTAAAGGACGAAAGGTGTAATGAGTTTTCCAAATAAAGGATTGTGACTGTAATTATTAAAGTTAAAGGCTATCCATTGCAATTCAATACAAACATAAAGGACGAAAACTGTAATTTTTCCTAAAACTTTTCTCTAGTATATCTCTTTCATCTCATGTTTCTCTGTTTTCTTTATTTTCATTCTTGTATCCAATAAAGAGTCTTAACGTTCCTTTTATACTCAAAACTAAAACTCCATATTTAATTTCTATTGTTTAAAGATAATTATAACAATAAAAACCTTCATTATAAGTTTTAAAAGTCATAAAACCACCAATTTATGAGTCAAAAAGGGATTAATTTACATGTTAATGTCATATTAAATAAAATAATAAGACATAATAAAACTTACATCATGACTCTTGAATAGAGATTAAAAATCATAAAACCACCAATTTATGACAAGGATGAATTTATACTAGAGTCACCAAAGTTTAAAAATATTCACTTCAATCACTCAACTTCGAGCATCGATATTCTATTCATCTTAGCTCCATTTTGAACGTAGTTTGATTCATTATTATGATGCTCTCACAACATTGAACACAAACCCACTAATTATTATTTATACCACACATATATAAATATAATTATTGATGTCCAAAATATTTAGTGAAAACTCATTTTTACTAAAATTTCCAACAATCCCCCACATGAATGGAGATCGATTAAAACATACAAAATTCCCCGATGAAACCTCGACAGTCGAGTATTGCAAGATAGGTAGGTTTTGCCTTTGAACCTTCCTTTGTGAAGCACACTTAGTCTACTAGGGTTTTGTAGACGTGATGTCCTTGAACAACCCCCCATTTGTGTAAACGACAATATACATTCACACAATACTTTTCCTAGCCGGGTCATCCCCTCATTATCGTGTCCTATTATGGTCCTGGAACACTAGCCTGGTTCTGCAAGAGCTCTAGGATTGCGCACCCCATAATGTCATTCGAAGCGACCCTACTTCTCTCTCACATAGGTGATTCCTTTGAATCATTAAAAGCATTATGTCTTACTATGATTTCCACAAATCAATTAGCCATGTATTATGCTTAGCCTCACAACATTGTCACTGAATATTATAGGAATGGACTATGACGTATTTAAACACCCTTTTATAGTTTTAGGGGGATATATGAACATATACACTAGCTAATATATAAACATATATATTAGCTATGCCCCCACAGTGACTACCCTTCGGTTCATGATTAAGTTGTCCTATTGAACCTAGATCTTGGGATCTCCAGTCAGCTAAGTTAGGTTTCCCTCATGTCCCTTTTCCATGGGCTTTAGTCTCATTCCACAACTTGATCTCTTATCAACCACTGGTTTGTTAGATCCAAAATTATTTGTTGACTTTGCTAAGTCAACAACGATAATTTAAAATTGCGATAAGTTGTTCTAACGTGTTCTTGACTCGCTAGTCACTTTTGCCTTTTAGTCGATTTGTAAGACTTATAACTCGTGATCTCAACTTGGATCTAGTTATGTACCTTGTCTTTAGAATAACATGAAACTCAATTCATGGCTAGACACGTTTTCATCATGCCTTTGGTGTGTCATGACTGACATCTTACTAGATTTGAATCAAACCAATTGGCATTCAAGTCCAATCAACTCGATTGACTCCATATAACCATTGTGTACTCCACATGGTCATGTGTTTGTAATATTTATTTGGATTGCTAAAATCCTTATTGTCAAACCTCCCACATTCAAATGCAAGTCACCCCCCACATTTAAGTCAAACCTTATAAAAAAAATAGGGTAAATTACACTTTTCGTCCTTTATGTTTGTATCTAATTGCAATGGATAGCCTTTAACTTCAATAACTACAGTCACAATCCTTTATTTGTAAAACTCGTAACAATTTAGGTCCTTTGACCCTAACCTAGTTAAATTTTTTAGTTAAATATGGCATGTACCTTGCACATTAGGGTAAATCAGTAATTTTACTAATATATTTAAATTAAACAAATAAACAAAAAATAAAACACATCTCTTTGTTTCTCTTTGTTTCAGAACTCTCTCTCCCATCTCTATGTCTCCCCAACCAATCCCCAGCCCCACCATCACTGTGAGAGCTACCACCACTATTCCCGGAAAGGTTCGCCACCACAACCACTACCGTGCACCACCACTGCCACCACCAAAACGAACCCCGTCTCCCTTTCTTCTTCACCTTTCCACCAAGTTCTATATAATTGTAATTGGAATCTTGTGACAGTTAAGAGAGGAGTGATGTAATCGAGCCATTTGACTGACTGACAAATGAGGGTATAAAACATTAGGGTTTGTGAAAGAAGGTATGAAGAAGTATGAACTGTCAATGGTTACAGGATGGACTGGATTGGGACTGGATTTGTGACCTCACACCTACTCTCTCCGCCACCGATTACAGAACTTTAAACTCAAGGACATAGATTACAGAAAGTACAAATATTAATTAAATGGTTAAACGTAACTAACTATTAAAACGATTATTATATTTTATTCATTGGTACCACTTGGGTTGAAAAAGTACCCATTTAACAATTACAAGAAACCAAAGAAACAAACAGATTAAAAATTAAAAAATATTGAAGGGACTTAATAAATCAAAAACCTTTGAGTCCCGTTCTCCGCCGCATCCTCCGCCTCCTTTCTCCACCGCCGCCCGTTCTCCAGCGAACACACCACAATCACTGTTGAAACTAGAGTCCCGTTCACCGGCCACAACTGTGAACCTCCATCGGGATCTATCTCTAATCTGAGGGTTTTGTCATTTGATCCGAAGATGTAACGATGAGAGATATGGTGGTGGCTGGATTAGGATGTTGGTGGTGATGGTAGATGGTGGCTGAGATAGAGAGTTGCAGGTTTGGATAAATTCTAATGAGGGATTTGGGGGAGAAAAAGGGGTATTTATATGGTGGGGTAGTTGGTAGGTGAAAGGTATTAAATGCCCTCACGTGCGAAACACGTGATCAAAACTAACTTAATTTTCTAACTGAGTTTGAGGTAAAGGATGAAACGTGCAACATGTTTTTAAAATAAAGGACTGTGACTGTAATTATTGAAGTTAAATGCTATCCACTGCAATCCGCTACAAACATAAAGAACGAAAAGTGTAATTTACCAAAAAAAAAAAAAATACCTTGATTCCATGGCAGCATATCATCACTATGGTTAGTGGTGATGTATAATGTATTCACATAATTTTGATGAAGATGATAAACGAACACTCAGTATTAAACTCTAGCTGTACATTAATATTTTAAAATGGGATGCCAGAGTTGCCAACTTGGATGGAGTATATTATCTTGTTTTATTGATGGTTGAAACAAATAAACACATTTCATTTACATGTACCGTAGAAAGCAGTTGTATAAATTCATTTACATGTACCGTAGAATAGTGGCGGACCTACCTTATAATAAGGGGTAGCCTCCGCTACCCCTTGACGCTCCGGCGATAGTTTAAATTTTGAAAAAAAAATTACGTTTTTTCGATTGCGTTACAATTTTTTTGAAACGTTACCCCTATAAGGATTTTTTAGATCTGTCACTGCCGTAGAAAGCAGTTGTATAAATATTGTGTTTCTATTAATACATATATTTAATGATGATTGACTATTTTTGTTATGTATTTGCAAATTTACGTTAGTTTTACTAGTAGGGAACCCGCGCGTTGCGGCGGAGTCGAAAACAATCCGTTAGTTCATCAATCGTTTTCCATACGTTGTCCATACATAAGATTTCACAAACTTCAGTTTCTTTTGCCAGTTTCCAGCCTTAACTTGCCAACTAAAAACTACATATTTTTATTTGACCCATTTATTCCCAAAATCAAATACTCTACTAAGCCTAATTTCATAGATAAGTGAATTCAATCAATAATTCAACTAATGAAAAAAATACCGGATAAGGAATTAAGCTAATTAATTCACCATTTATTTGACCCATTTATTCCCTAAATCAAGTACCCTACTAAGCCTAATTTCATAGATAAGTGAATTCAATCAATAATTCAACTAATGAAAAAAATACCGGATAAGGAATTAAGCTAATTAATTCACCATTTATTTGACCCATTTATTCCCTAAATCAAGTACCCTACTAAGCCTAATTTCATAGATAAGTGAATTCAATCAATAATTCAACTAATGAAAAAAATACCGGATAAGGAATTAAGCTAATTAATTCACCATCGAGTGTACATGTCGAGAACAATAATTGCGAGCGGCATTACAAACGGCTACCTCGCTTAAACTTTCAAGCACTTCCCTTAGAAGTCTCACAGCATTTTCTTGTTTATATTCCCAATTTTTTACAAGATAATCCAACTGTGATGACCCTTTTTCACTGTAACTTGTAATTCTTCTAACTGTTTAAATCAACGATACTTGGTTCTTCAATGACGACCAGATCATCTAACATATCGTCATGGACACCTGGCTTTACCACACTGAACTTTCTTCCAGCTTCATCAATGTTTTCTGGCCACTTTGAGGATAGCACTTCAACATGGTCATCATCCATCTCATGCACGATTTTAAGACCACCAAAATGACCAAAAACCAGTATTCAGATCTGCAATTAGAAATATATGAAATCATGATCAATAAATATACTAAAGAATACACAAAGCTTCAGGGAGTGTAGCGATTATAAGAATATCTGCCTATAACTATCCTAGCCATGTAGTCATATTTTGAAAAAAAACAGTCATCATGAACCGAACGTTATAGGTTAGCAGCCTTTTGTTTCAGTTCAAATTACAAAGCCCATGAATCAGAAACATATGATGCTGGATTCACAAATGCTAACAGAAGAGTCTAAATATAAACAACGTGAATTATAATTCTTGAATTGAAATATCAAACTCACCAATGTATATTGTCTATCGACTTAACCCGAATAAGATAGATCCACACTGCTCAAAATTCTTGAAAGATGGCCAAAAACACAAATAATTACTCAAAAAAGAACTACTAATTGAAACCCATTTGACCTCCTTGTCATCCTATGTAACCTCTAAAATAATGACTATCATGAGTAATGTAAATCATGAAAAAAAAAAACAAATACGTTAAAAGATCATGATAATATATTAAAAAACTTGTTAATTGCATGAGCTTGAGGACAAAGACAACGAAGTCCGTGGCTGCGTTTTGACCACAGAAGAAGGTAATAACGTGAACACTTATCACGTTTATCTATTTTCTCCGGTGGCGATGGAACTTGCCCAATCGGTTATTCATTTTGCTTAAAAAACTTGACCCATCATGACTTGCTACAAACTCACCCCACCCCACCCGTCTATCTTATGATTTATAGTTCTTAGAAACATAATAGAACCTCAAAGAAAAAGGTTCAAGTTCATTAACAAAATCCAAATTTGTCTTTCTTGCTTGTGCTTTTCCTTAGTGCTTCAAAACAATCGGTACTTTTTCGCCTACCGGAATGGTGGTGATGGGTGGTGGTGGATTGGTCGGCACTTTTCCTTGAGTTGTTGTTCCTCTATGATAATGGCGGTTTTTCAACGGAGGAATGTATTCTAGAAAAAACTCCAGGTTACATTGTTTTCTTGGCATAGTTCCCAAAGTTGTTTTCCATGAGAACAATAAACCAGCTCATCATAAGTTCCCAAGTTCCCTGCTAGTTTTTGAAATGACAACGGTCATAGGTCAAACCAAGAATAAGAAGAATCGAGACGAATCGATGTGTAGAAAACAATTCTTTTACTTGCTAAACATCGGTGATAAGAAATAAAATGACCACTCGAACTACAAGAACTACAAGATATATAAATTTTTTTTCCATTTTGTCCATATTTTAGCAACCAGGGGTGTTGATGAGCTGGTTTTGACGGAAATTCTAGGCTGAATCACTTGCTACAAATGACACAAAAAACCTTTGATTTAAACTGACCTATACATAAGTAAATGGGTTGAAACTAAACTCTTGTCCAGATTTCTTATAAATAATAGCAAAAGTTATGTTATCCAAATAATAATCTAACTCTGAAAACAAAGTTTGTTCCACTTTCAACCCATTTAACCCGTTAGGTGTTTAGCCAACTCCTTTTTTTAGTTTACCCGTTGACCCATAAGGATAATACATAACAAATACAATTAAAGAATCTAACTTAGTTGGTAACTTGGTATGACTTTTAACCATTTACCTTTTCATTTGTTTAAAATCAGCATCGCCCACTCCAACTATTAGAATTGAGAGAGGCAGATCAGAGACCCAAACAAGTGCATCTTTAGTCTCTTGAAGATCGGTAAGAACTCCATCCTAACAAAAAAATACAATTTAAATATTTTATAACAACGAAAAGAATAATGCGCATATATAATTGGTTTACTACATGTTTACCATCATGATTAGCAACACAAAGTACTTGGTGGGATTAGTTGAGAGGGATTGAGCAGCTATTTTTGCAGCGTGGTTGATTACTTGACCAAATACAGTTGGTCGTTGAAGAGAGACGGTATGCACCGCATTTTCATAAGCAGCCATTAGGCCTTCTACTCCTTTAACCTGCAAAATAACACTTGGAAATAAATCTATATTTTGTTTATAAGTGAGTTGAAAAATAGTACAAGTGGCAAAACGGGTGGGTTAACGGGTCAATATAGGGTTGGGGCAAAAGGAAATGTGCAGGCCAAATAGGGTGGCCTAACTGCATGATTTAAGGCAATATGAAAAAGAGGTCTTACCAATCCATGATCCACAAACAGCTGAACCTGCTATAACAAGATCTGCTTTCGAGGTCGCTTTGAAACTGAGTTTATCTTTATCTTCAAGAACTTTAATTCCTTTTCTAGAAAAAAAAATATATTTTAACTCATTATATACCCAATCTCCTCTATATATATATATATATAACCCATTATCTAAAAAACAAGCAATCATGAAACATATGCGTCGTTGAATATTTTTTTTATCTTGCCAAACAACTACAATTTACAAAGATACTTGTCATGAACCTATAGCCATCAATAACAGGTAATATATTTTAGGTTAAAAACTTATAGATTACCATGTATCCATAAAGCTCAACTGTTTAAAAAATAACCCAAACCCTCCACCTACACCTACTTTTGACAAAATAGATAGGGTACGAACCTGTAAACGATTCAGGGGTAGCTCAACTCTTTTTGTGGGCCAAAACGAAGTAAAGTTCCGGGGCCTTATGAGTGGTAGATATGGTATTTTTCAAAATCAGGCAAAATACAGGTTATGGCAGAATGGGTCAGGTCAATAAAAGTACATAAAAGCATAGAAAAAATATGGAAACACTAATGAACCTGCAAGCTTTTGTTCGTTGATCCATCAATTTTGTTCCATTGAATCACTGCATCTAAATTATATTAATGTCATTTTTAAGCATTGGTATTCAGTAGGCATTCAGGATAGTGCATAAGATCAAAGTTGACCTCATATAAGGTCAATGTTGACCTTCTGCAGATGAATATTCATGCAAAGACTGATCAATGCTTTCAATTTCAACCTGACTGCAAGAGTCTGTGAAGAAATATATCCTCCCAGTGGGACAACAAGCTGTGAATTTAAAATTTCAATAAGGGTATTTGACATGTACTTAAATTTTGTAAGTTTTGACAACAGAAAATTAGAAAAGAAAAAAAGAAAACCAGAAAAAAACCTTGCCTTATCAGTATTAGTGAATACATGATCAAGAAAAGTTGGTTAGTGAGAGTATCGTGCGGTCAGATGTGTATAAAAATCGTTAAGAGCCTGCAAAAATACAAAGCGTGTTATTTTATAACTTGGTATAACGCTAGTAAGTTAAAGTTTAAAGACTCAAAGCCCACGCAAGGCGCAAATAATAAACCTTTCACCTAGGGCCAATTCCTGACAGTTTTTGTGTCTTAGCACCAATTCCCCTGCACTGCTCCTTACCCTACTTCCTAAATTACACCCACCTTTTTATAAATAACCCCAATCCATGAAAAAAGAATCAACTGGAAACCAATTTTGCATAAAGTAAATCAATTAAGAACAACTTGCTTCAAAAGTGCATTTGCAGACACACACAACTGGGCAGATTTAAAATTAGCCAGAAAAAGGAATTCAAACTAAAAGAGCAGAAGTTAAGAGTCCTAACCCTAATTGTAAAATAGTTTCGGATCAATTATCATAAATATAAGTAGTATTAATTCGGAAACAACGATCAACAACAACAACCTTAATCGAAACCAAATGGTGGAACCCTACTGACCTGAGATCGGAGCACCCACAATCCCTTCTCGGTTCAAGAATACCCGCAGAACAGCAGCACAGATTGAAGGTGTTTCTCTTTTGACTTCATAACATGTTATAGAGGAGATGTGTGTGGTGTTTCGGGTATGGAGATTGGTGGAACCCTAAACCCTAAATCGCCTGGCAGAGAGGATAAGAAAAGGCAGATATTCAGCAACGGCGATGAGTGGAAGGTGGAGAGAGTTGAGCGATTGAGTTGTAGGTAATTAAAGGAGGGGGTTGTCGATTAGGGTATTGAGGGCAGGGGAGGGTTTTTAGCGTGTGAGAATGACAAAATTATCCCTATAGTGTCTTAAAAGTTTGATGAAAATACAAGTTCAACCCCTCTAAAAAGGCTTTATTTTCTTGTACATATTGTTGTAATGTTTGTACGCATGTAAAATTACTTTTGTGTACATCACTTTTCCTTTTTAATATATAGTGGGGAACCCGCGCGTTGCAGCGGAGTCGGCAATATGGGTCGAGAACATAATTCAAACCTAAAAACATAAAAAAATTGTATACACGTAAAAGTCACGCCCACACCCAGCGGTCTAATATATGTCAAAATGTAGACTATAAAAGGAAAATAATATTTTATTTTATAATTTATGGGTAATTATTTTATATACAGTCGAACTTTTGGTTGTCAATTTATGATTTCAAAATATCAATAAAAAAACTATCTCTTATTTAGTAAAATAAATCTACTATACAATAAACAAAAAAAATAGTACCATTTTACAAGGCACAAGTAAAATAAAGAATACAATAGAATTAGAGAAAGTTTATAACTGATAACAATTCACAAAAAAATAAGCAAGATTTGTTGTTCATCATCAACCAAATGGTCATATCTATATGAAAAAAGTTGAAACAATCTAAATCATGTGTTGTTGCCTTGCCTGCGCCTTGTTTAAGGCGTGCACCTCAGTTGCACCTTTGAAGCTTCTCGCCTTGCTTGAGCATCTGACATGCACCTTGTGAGCTTTTAACTAAACAATATTTAGGGCATTTGTGATTGGACAACTCACCTTCTAAAACTTTAGTACACAGTTCAAATTTTCAAAAGAGATAATAGACAACATTTCAAGTTCAGGATTACATTCAAGTACATGCAAACAAATGTTACTTTTATAAATAAGATTTATATATTACCTACATTTACAAGCCAAAAAACCTATTGTACAACTCTTTGATGCATAAAAACACCCCAAAGTACTCAAAGCGCGCCTTAGACCCAAAAAAAATCCAAAAATTGCGTTTTTGCGCTTTGTTAGAAAGGCGCGCCTTGGGTGACATGAGGCGCTGAGGCATGCGGCTTAGTGCGCCTCGCGCCTAATCGCGCCTTAGGCGCACTTTATAAAAACCCAGTTTCAAGGCTGTGATCGAGCAGCCAATTCTCGGTTCTTAATCATCCGTATTTTAGGCAAAGACGAAAGCAGTTACAAAATTAGATTTTCAAGATCCAGTCAAGTAATTAAAACACATAATTCCCTGAATTTAACACAGTATATCAAGATATCAGAACTAACAGCAACCACCTACTTATCCAGTTATCCTTATCAAGAGCAACAAATTACATAAGCACAAATTACACCTTCCATTTCCAAACTGCGGCTTTTCCAGCCACTCTTTCCCTTACTTTAAACATTACCAAACCTTTTTACTACCCGTACCAAACACACATTCAACAACTACATCTTTCAACCAATATTACAATCACTTTTCTCAAACTACCAACCAACCTCAGTTCCTAATCTACACAAAATTTCCAACACAAAAAACCTTATTTAACACCTATAGGTAGCTTGTCACTATCGTCCGCTATTCGCTATTAATAACTATGCCGCTATCCCACCACTATTAACTGCACAGACCATAACAATGATAGGTTGTCTTGAACTTGCAAGCCAGGCCACTATATGTACGTTTTACCTTTTTCTTATCAACAAATCATATTTCTTAGCAACATGTAATGCTGACCTATCATGTGGAACTGCAGGCCCCACAAAATCTATATGCAGTTGGACTCCAGGAAGAAGGGCATGCAACTCCCCAAAGACAGCGGTTTGATAAAGTTCCCTCTCTGGCCCTTCAAAACGGAAATTAACTAAATAAAATGAAAAACCAGTAGCTCAAAAGGGATGTTTGGAAATTAACTAAATAAACCTTGCGGAAAATACCTAGGTAGTGTATGCAAAGTTTATCTGTAGTTTCAATGATCGGCTGTTTAGCAAAAGCAAGTTGAATGGCTTGATATATGGTCAACGGCTGAAACAAAAGTCAGAAGTATTAGCAATAGTTGTCACCAAAGACGGCTAAATACATAAATATAACCATATACGTCTAGCACCTACATCTCTACATTTTATAAAATATATTTTTATTCTTCACAAGAAGTAATAGTACCCAGTGAAGAAGAAGAGCAACGGGCGAATCTAAAGGGATGCCTCTCCATTCATAATAATCACTCCAACTGCATGATCGTTTCTTTAATATAGACAAACGCTCTGCATATTGGGTTTTTGTATTGCAGCTTAAGAATCCATTGTAACTGATTTTTTTTTTTTTTTGAACACCGGAGATTCTATGATTATAGAACAAGGGCCAGCAAAGCTGTAAAACCCAAAAAAAAAAAAACAAATTGTCAAAAGAAGAATTGAGAAATTAAAAATAATACCTTTACAAGGGCATAATCTACTTGAGAGTCTCCAACCCTTCTCAGACCTTCCAAGCAAAGAAATAAAACAGTTAGATGTAAAGCGTTTATTAATTTATTAATCACATCTGTAACTTCATATATTAATTTAGAGTAAAATTGCTTTTTGACCCTTATTTCATTATTACTTCCAAAAAAATCTTAAAAACTCAACACCATCAAAAGTGATTATTACAACTTTAAGCATTTAACCCACATCCATTTACTACACAATATCTTATCTTATTTGAATTAGACGGTGTGGATTACCTTAAGACTACCATTGTTGGAACATGGTATCTCTAAAGTATCAGTTGAACCTTCCTCTTGGCAAATACGCCATTCCGATGTGTTTAATAAAGGTGCTTGCTTCCTCATCTGTGGACCCGTTATCATCCAATATGATAATATCACTGTTTTCTTTCGCAACTTCAGTTCCTTGGATTTCCATAGCTAGACCAATGTCAGCCTACAATCTAGAAACACCAAATTATATATACGACATCTAATATAATAATAACAAGGGTATTACTTAACCCTTGTTTCTTACCTCCACACAAGCCTTTTTGCACAACTCAACTGCATCTCTCGGCCTACAAGGATCCTGCAAATGTCATATGTGTCAAAGCAACATATATTGTAAATTTTTAAAAAAGTTAAAAATGAAATATAATAATAACCTTATGCCAGGAAAATACCTTCATAGAGCCACGTTGTTAGATAGAGAGACCAGGTACCATAAAGCCTTGATTGATGAATTTCTTTCCAAAGGCCATCAATTGTGGGTAATCAAAATAGAAGATACATTGAATTTACGTCTTCAATTGATGAATTTCCAAAACAATTGAGGTGATGATGGGAATTTGAATGGACACAGCGGTTTCTGGTCGTTTCAATTGATGATTTTCAATGGCAGACTTCTTCTTCAGGAATTCCAAGCCACCCTACAATTTCAACAAAAGAAAATTTAAAATTGGGGATCTAAAGGTATAAGCAATCAACAAAGCAAACCGTCATGAGGCAGCAAATGCTAAAATAAAATCAGAATAGAACTACCGATTATCGTTCCTCGTCTGAATTTGGAAAGGATCGACAAACAAAAATAAAGAAATTAGATGAACTGAAACAAAGAAAACTCACCGAAAGTGAAGGCAATTGGAGAGTGAAGCTGGCGGCGGCTCCGGAAGGTGGTTGGTTCACAGCAGAGGAGGCCGGCGGTGGCTCGTTGGTTCGCACCCGGTCTCCTGCGTCGCAACAAGGAATAAAGCAGCAGTGGTTTGGTTGTTGTGTATTGAACGGAACCGGAAGGAATGAAGAATCCATGATTTATGAAAACTGATAGGATGATTGCAATCAATTTTGCATTAACTGGCTTCATAAAGGGTTGCGTTGATGGTTCCGTTTCAATCTCTGGATGACTATTAGGTTTCTTGGGGCAGTTCACGAGTGCTTTAGTTTCAGCATTCAATCACCTGCAATAATGTGGAAGAGAAGCGTATGTGTTGAAATACCAACATTAACCCCGTGGCGTCTTAAACTTGAGTGGAAATCCAAAATTTCATGGCTTTAATCACCTTGTACATGTTGCTTTAAAATTGATACGCGTGGTAAAATTACCATCTTGTACGTCACTTTTCCTTTTTAATATACTAGTAGGGAACCCGCGCGTTGCAGCGGAGTCGACACAAGGTAGGAACATAACTCACACCTTGAAACGATATAAAAGTCATATATAAGTTGTGCGTGTATATATATAAGCACCCGCACTTTGTGTCTGGGTAAGTTTTTAACGGTTACACAGGACAACTAAATGATAACATGTTGCGTTTTATATACACTTTGGTATTTAGAGGGGTCTTTAGTTATATTACGCTACAAGTAAGCTACCACAAAATCCGTACACTACGATAACTATGAAAACAATATTACGTTAAAAGAAGAGACCACAAAATCCGTAGAATACGGAAACAAAAAAATAATGAGGCTAAAAATAAGAGATCGTTGTATTTATGAGATAGCTCTATTAGTTCCTTTGAACAATTACGATGGCTTAAATTTCAACAATGGTTTGGATTTAAATCAAGCATATGATTTCATTTCAATAATATATAAATAAAAACTCAAGTATATAGTCCAGAAAAATGAAAATGAACTATTCATTAATGGCTGCCAATGAATATATATAAAGCATATCTACATTAGTCGTTTTTCGTTTATACAGTAAACAAAATGATGAAATCGCATACCTGCAAATGAACCAAGATTATTGTGTAAGTGAAGAAATCACACACCGGCCGGTACACAAGACCATTGGGTAAAGTTAACAAAAGATGTCTCCGTAAGTCTCGGAGTGATTTCGTTACCACTTTCGTTACCTAGTGGCGGAACATAAGGAGATGATGCAGCTGCTGCGGCTTTCCTACATAAAAAAGTTGAATAGCTTCCTCAAGCTTCCAGCTTGTAGCCTGAATTAACATGGAACCAGAATCAGTAATGAATGAGCATGACGTGAATTTTATTTTGCAAGAGATGAAATGTATAACTATCAAGCAATCACAATTTTGAACAAAATTATGGCTTATGTTCTAGAGGCCAACGTTAAAAAATAAAGCTCAATATAATATTCCTAATTCCTACATGTAGATTTTCCCAACAAGAATCTGAATCCTATTGAAACCACTAATCCCAATCTCTGTACTTATCTAATCAAATTTATGTTCGTGAACTTTATGTCCGTTTATACCGATTTTCTTAATGAACGAACATGAACAAAAAAAATCGCTCGATTATATGTTCGTGTTCGGTTAAAGTGAAATGAACGAACAAGAACATGACCATATTCGTGTTCGTTCGGTTCATTAACAAGCCTATCCATAGATTTAAAAGAATACATATCAAGTTTACTGAAAAAGTACCTTGCTACCAGGTCCACCTGCTTGAGAGGTATACATGAAGTTACTGCTCATTGAACATTCTACACTCTTTGGGATTCTACCATCAGACACATCTGATGTGGTATCCAGGTCATCTGAAGCATTTGCATCTTTTACAAAAGAATCAATGTCTGTCCATCTGTCATTTCCGAAACATGTCTGTCCATCTGTCATTTCCGAAACATGTAGCATTTGCATCTTTTACAAAAGAATCAATGTCTGTCCATCTGTCATTTCCGAAACATGTAGCATTTTAGCATGTATGCCAGTGATTAAAGAATCATGATCAAAATTATATGTTAAAAAACAAACCTCATATTTGCTCTTGGTGTTAGGCACCGAATTTCCATCTGCAAGGAGAAAATAACAAAATTTATATCTTGTTGCAAATATAATTTTTCAATATATTCATAGAAAGATCTTATCAAATATATTTTACTAATAAAAAGTTACAGAATGACAAATATACTTTTACGAAATCTGTCATCAAAAGACACATAAGTTTCTGCACGGGACGGTTTTAGGCCGACACGAGTTTCTGAACGGGACGGGTTTCAACCCGAATCAAAAGCAGATATCAGAAACAAATTATCAACAAATTTTTGAAAACTACTCGGTCGAGAACACATCGTATAGAAAACGTAGAGAGCTTGATGGTGGGTGGTGTTAACTTTTTCAGTTAACTGGGTTCATTATACCCTATGCTAAAAAAACAAAACCAATAAACGGAACGAAAGGTAAATCATCTGCCAAACCAGACAACAAAACTAAAGCCGTCATCAAATATATAAAGTCCTCTAGAATCTAAGCTCCCAGCAAAAGTGGCAGCCTTTTACAAACACTAAAAAATTCATCATCTGCAGCAGGCGTCTACAAGTAAACAAATTGTTCAATATTGAGGCACAAGTTGATATATAAGTATCAGTAAAGGTAGCAAATGGGCATGGGTTAGTAACGGTCAAAACATGTTATTTTGCAGTCATTGTCATATATGTTAAAAAAGCAAATCCTTAGGCCCATTTTACCCATTGCGTTTTAGGCTATACATTTTGACTCAGATGGCTTGTTATATAAAAAAAAAACATAACCCGCAGCCAACTGTTTATAAAATAGGTCTTCTCGTATTCGTAAGGTATGCTCTTTATCTGTTTCATAAACACGAATATCATCCCCATGCAACTTCAAAGACCATCGTATTTGCAATCACACTCTTCTTTGAATTTCACCTTCGAATTATAAGCTTCAACCGGATCTATATTACACCATCCAAGCATGCTTTTGTTTGTTGAGAAGATATTTTCATCGTCAACTTTTGACCAGTTAACGGCCTTTGGTGCACCAAGTTCAGAAGGTAAGCTGGTTAAGAGGGTTGATTTTATGAATCAGTAAAGGTGGCAATTCTGACTCACCTACTTATGAATGGGTCGATTTGAGTCGCATCATATCTCAGATGAATCAAATATATACTTAACATATTATTTTAATGGAAAAAGTGTTTGTGGGTCAACCCAAACCCAACCCGCCCAGAACGGAAAGCTATAATTCATAGGCTTACTATATTTGAAACCCGCATGACTCAGCAACAGGACGATTCGGGTATTTGGTTCCTTCACCACAGAAGCACATGGCTCGTGTCGTGTCGCAGTGTGCAGAGCAGATGGACACAACCCACATTGCTCAGGCAGCCTACATAACACCACATTTACACAAAATTCAGTCACTACACACAAGGTTTTTCGCTAATGAGCTATAGCTTAATTCGCATTGGTGAAGTGAAGATTTGGGTTTGAGGCCCTAGGTCTCAAGTTCAAAGAATCCGATCCCACCTGGTTTTACCGCAGTGGGCCTTTGGGCGGTGGTTTTCCCCGGAACTGGAGATGGTGGGCTTGGGCTACCCAGCACCGGCTACAATTCACGGGCGTATGGCGTCGTCTTTACAAAAGAGCTAAAAATACGATAACGAAATGAATCAAATTCTTAATATAGATGAGCTGCATATCATGAAAACCAATTGACTTACCTATATCAGGTCTTGTTTGATGCAGTAAGCCGTCTTTGCTGTCGAGATGAAACAAAAATTAGAAATGGTTTCGTAGGTGAATGTGTACATATGGCAGCATAGGTGGGCTTGTTCATGCTCAATGCAAACATCCCTGCCTCTGTGCACACCGCCTACAAAATAATAACGCATTTATAATAATCAAATATAACATAACTTTAAAAAGAAATGGATTATTATTAAGAATCAAGTCAATAACTAACCTTCAGTTCTGCACCTGAAGCACCGTTCATTTTCTCAACAATTTTTTTCAGATCAATGCCGCGCATTAAATTCATTTTTCTTGAATGAATTTTCAAGATATCAAACCTCGACTGTTAAGAAGATGAAATACAAATCAGAGCAAAAACAATAGAGGTTAGGATATGCGTCAACATTATTATAGCTATACAGAGATGATGAAATAACTAATAAAAATGGGCTTCAAAATTGTGCGATAATGCATTCTGATATTAAAAACTTTCTAATCAAACCTGAGAAGGATGAGCATACGCTTTGATGTTGTTTTCCGAATCAATCTATTTTCTCGAAGCCGAATTGCTTTTCATCAAATCAACTTTGTTCTTAGCAGCAAGATTGGGATCAGAACTGTTAGTGGCATCGTTCAATTCAAAACAATCAGCTTCTAATTGTGCAATCGAAATCAAAAACTTAAAATACAAACCTCAACTGACACCAATCACCACCGCCGCCAAAACCATCAACGCCAACCAGAACCTGCTGGCACACCGTCATTTCATCCACCACAGAATCCCCAAAACACCCCTGAAGCGTCGCTGAAGTCCTAGCTCGCTGGACCGTTTTCCAGTTTTAGCATGAAATTATTGAGATGCAATAAAAAGGTTATAATTAAAAAAACAATGACAAGGACAGAGAAGCCTAGCCCAGAATCAAGTTGCCTGTAAAATTCTTCAACCACTGCAACAAACTTTATACATCATCACCTATTCTTCACATAAGAATTTCATTAAACAACTGTAGGCATGAATACGAGACCTAATACATTCATTATTAGTAATTCATTGAAAACAAATAACCAGTCGAATTAAAAAATAAACCCAGTCGGGGAAAAAAACAAAACTAATAGCATATTTACAAGATTGAAATATCAAATTAAACAAAATCAAGAGGAGATAGCCGTGAGATTAGTACCGTAGAAGTCATCGATTTCGCCGTCGCCAGCCGGAGGGCCCTTGGGGGGGGGGGGGGGGGGGGGGGGGGGGATATTCCACGGTCCTCCCAACCGCCGAGGTGATCCCACCTCGCAGACCGCCACCCAGCAAGCCTGAGTCTGGGGGTAAATCCGCTACCGTAGGGGCATTGGGAACGAGCAAGACTCGAACCCGCCACCTCCGGGTTAGAATGCGGGCTGGTGGCCATTGGGCTGACACCCAATGGTTGGAGGGCCCTTGGCCTGCTCCCCTCTCTTTGTATTCTTCGTTACAAAATAATAGATACATAGCAAATATGAACGAACTCCGGCGGAAAAACCCCACAACCACCAACTGATAGTTACCAGAGAAGAACAATCGAACCCAAAAACTTACCCCAACCCTACCGATTCTGATGAAGAATACACCGCCGTCGCAACTGTTCAAATCCCAATGATGGGAAAAATCATCGGTTGCCAGAGGTCTATATGCTCTTTCCCTTCTCCAGTTCTCACTATTTCATGGCCTCCAAACGATTAGGAATTCCTAATTGAATGTTTTGATTTTGAGGATGTTGATCGGTCGACAGTCGATTAGGTTTCTTCTTGAGGGCAGAGGAGGATATTAATTGGGTCATTCTATTCCCACCCCCCTAATTACTAATTACACCCCCCTATTAAAAACATCACATCCATCAATCATCCATCAATCACTTGGTTTTTGTTTCTAGCCTATTTTGTCTTTTTGTTGTCTTTTTTATTCATTTATTTAATTAGTTAGTATTATTATTATTATTATTATTAATTAGTATTTGTTTATTATTTAATTAGTTAGTATTATTATTATTATTTTTATTATTATTATATTTATTATTATTAGTAGTAGTAATGATATAGTATTTATTATTAGTTTTTATTGTTATAATTTATCAAATTATATTTATAGCTGTAACAAAAGCTATATAAAAATAAGTACTTTTTTACAAAATTATTATCATTTAATAATTTACATACAGAGGTTTAATCGATACACCCCCCAAATGTAGCAGGTTGTGTTATCCAAGACTTATACATATTTTGACGTGATTCAAATATATTCTCCCAGCCAGCTGCATCATTTTCTCTCATTAATTTCCATAGGTTGTTTGTGCTGGCAATTGGATACTCTCCTTGCAATTCTACCATTATAAAATTGTTACCGTTCACGTGTGCAATTGAAATTATTTTTTTTTCTGGGAACTCGTGAGGGCCTCTCCAAAGCGGAAAACAAGTAGAACTGTTTCTTTTTTCTTGAGATAAAAAATGAACGATCACATTAAACTTGTTCGCAATCAAGAATCCTGCCTCTGGCATAATCATCCAGTGTTTTTCAGGTGCAAACCCCGATCCTGACCAAGCCAAGGACGTGAACACATCTTTGAATGAGCCTAAGAAAGCCTTAGTGTACTTATTTCTAAACTCGAGTAGCTCTTCCAACAGTGATCTCCGGATAAATAACCATTCATCTTCACCGTACCCGAGAGCAGAAGCTGTCGCCCGAAACCCACAATTTCCATCACCTAACACGTTATGTATGCGTGTAACATAGCGTAAAAGTGAACCAAGACTACGTCCGGTGTTTCTAACCCATTCCATCAACTCTTCACGAGAACCACGTGCCACGGGAACCACGTGCCACGGAGGTGTAAAAAACTACCCCCTCGGGAACCACGTGCCACGGAGGGCGTTGACCACGATTTTTTTTTTTACAACTAGATCCGTATATTTTAACAACATTCGTAAAAAAAAATTTCAAACGGCGCGCCCGAGGGGGTAGTTTTTTACACCCAAAGTTTGGTGTTTTTATTATTTTTTTGTTTTTTCTTTTTTTTTTTACAAACTTTGGGTGTAAAAAACTACCCCCTCGGGAACCACGTACCACGGAGGGGCGTTGACCACGATTTTTTTTTTACAACTAGATCCGTATATTATAACAACATTCGTAAAAAAAAATTTCAAATGGCACGCCCGAGGGGTAGTTTTTTACACCCAAAGTTTGTAAAAAAAAAACAAAAAAACACTAAAATATACTAAAAGGACAACAAAAAAGACAAAAAACACTAAAAACAAAAAACAAATGATTGATTGATGGATTGATGGATGTGATGTTTTTGTAGGGGGGGTGTAATCAGGAATTAGGGGGGGTGGGAATAGTATCACCCACCCCCCCCCCCCTAATTACTAATTACACCCCCCCTATTAATTATGTGAGTGCAATTTACTATTATACCCTTTTAGTGTCTTAAAATGTTGACTTCTTTACAATTTTACCCTCATAAAACAAGCTTTCATTACTTGTACATGCTGCTTTAGAATTGATACGCGTGGTAAAATTACCATCTTGTACGTCACTTTTCCTTTTTAATATATTATAGATTATAGATTATATAGATATGTCTACTCTTTGACCCAACCTAATCCAAACTAGACCGAAATTTTTTAATATATATCGATAGTGAACTGACCCAGAAAACTTTCAACTCCCATGAAAAAAATGTAATGGGTCCGCCAGTGTATGAATGTAAGTAGCCCTAGTGTATTAGACTCATACAACCATCACTTACAAAATTCAAAATCCATCATGTGTCTCAGAGGCGAAGCTTAGTTGGGGCTTGGGGGGCCTCACCCTTTTGTTATTTCGCTTCTAACTAAGTGTAATATAATATATATTACATGCTGCTTTAGAATTGATACGCGTGGTAAAATTACCATCTTGTACGTCACTTTTCCTTTTTAATATATTATAGATTATAGATTATATAGATATGTCTACTCTTTGACCCAACCTAATCCAAACTAGACCGAAATTTTTTAATATATATCGATAGTGAACTGACCCAGAAAACTTTCAACTCCCATGAAAAAAATGTAATGGGTCCGCCAGTGTATGAATGTAAGTAGTCCTAGTGTATTAGACTCATACAACCATCACTTACAAAATTCAAAATCCATCATGTGTCTCAGAGGCGAAGCTTAGTTGGGGCTTGGGGGGCCTCACCCTTTTGTTATTTCGCTTCTAACTAAGTGTAAATTTTACCAAAAATTTCTGCACATCCCCCCCCCCCCCCCCTTTCTATTTAAAGGTTCAAGATCTGCCACTTATTTATCTTAACACAACTACCAATAACTCATGTTTTATTTCTATCAACATAGTTGCATAAATGAATTAATACAACCATATGTCAACTCAACCATACAGTCTACAGGCGACGGTTACGATGCTCATTCCAGCACTTCCAACAACCATAACCACCCTTCTTCACTGCAGGTGATAGTCCTTTTGTGTCCCATATCGTAGTGGTAAGGTGTCTCCCCTCTGTTAATATTGCATAATGCATGCATAGATGGTTAATAGAGAGTATATTTATTAAGATCAATTAGGATTAGAAGCCCTTCTAAAAAAAACTTTGTGTATTATCCATGGGTTCTGCAGAGACTAAACATAAATGAAACTAATATTTTACATCCAAACACACATGAATGTAGAATTGTAGATGGTTGGTTTCAACTGAGGATACCACATTTTTATGACACTAAAACCACATGAAGTTGTGAACCACAAAACTTGTCTTAAATAAAAAAAAAAAAAAAAAAAAGCAGGGAATCAATTTTAAAAACATGATACTCCAACACTAATTTTCTCACCTTCAAAAGTATTCTTTGAAAAATATAGAATATGCAACGGTTCAGATTCGGACCGAACCGAACCGGGACCAAATCGGAACCGTTTAATGTTAAATATAAGAACCGGAACCAAACCGTATTTTAACGGTTCCGGTTCAGGTTCAGGTTCAGTTCGAAACCGTGTTAAACGGTTCTCGCCATAACCGGTTGTCAACTAAATCCTGAAGCTAACAACAAAATAAAAGCAATTAAAACAATCAAACCGTTTAAAACATATAAATAAGAGTTGCAATCTCCTAAATTAAAACAATCAAAGTAAAAGTAGCAACAATAAATGTTTCTAACCATGAAATGCAAGTATACAATGTCAAAAAACAAAAATCAACTAAATTTTTTTGGTTAACCATCACAAAAACATCATTTAAACATTATATAAAAACTATTTTTTTATATTCTTTAATCCTAGACATATTTTTCTAAATATAATATTTAAAGTTTAAATAAATTAATAGGGTTTTTAAATATATTATTTAAAGTTTAAATCTAAGCCGGTTCTAGCGGTTCTTTAAACGGACCCGTTGGTTATAACTAGAACCGAACCGGGAACCGTTTATTCTCAAATTTAAGAACCGGAACCGGACCCGAAATACAACAATACGGTTCGGATCTGACGGTTCCGGTTCGGTTCCCCGGTTCTAGTGGTTCGGAACCGTAATTGTTCAGCCCTAATCATATATACCTGGAGTTTGGTCATTAACCATGAAATGGTCAGATTTTTTAATTTGTTATAATAAAACGTTAAAAAACCATTTTGTCATTCATTAAAAAAGAGAAAAAATACAACAAAAAAAAAAACTGGATGTTAACTGAAAAATCTGACCAGATTTTGATTTAGGATGAAAATGACAACAAAATTGAAACCACAGGGACCCAGATTCAAAAGGTTTGAGTTTTGGAATAAAGTGGCAAAAGTGACCAAACGTCAGGGACCATGTTGGCAGTTTACTCATATATATATATATATATAGTAAGTGGTTAATAATCTTACCAGTTCGGCTATTAATTTGGGGTTGTAGAGAGGCTTGAAGATTTCTTGCTTGTGAAGAAATCAGGACAAGAGTTAAAAGCACAACTAAGAAGATAACACCACTTAACTTCATTTTGAAAACATGTTCTAATGCTAGTGTTTACTTTGATTTTATAGTGTCACAAACCGTGTTTTGATGGGGCGTGTTGCTTTAATTACAGTAGAGGATAATATTATTAAAACCTAAAAGTCACACGGTTTCTTTATCTCTTTTACTTCAAATTATCTATAATAACATTTTGCGTAGGTCTTATCTACAGTGTACAAATTGGACAAATTTTGATTGTTAATTACGGTTATGCCACCAACTTAATTATTTGAAAAAAAGAGCCATGGCAGACTTGAAAAAGAGGTTCACAGAAGTTAATATTTACCACCACCATAGCACCACTTCTTTTCTCTATGAAACCACCTTTCTTCTTCAAGGAAGAGAGACATAGAAAACGTCATAAATAGAAAAAGAGCTTTTGAGAGACAAAGAGTTAGAGGTGAGAGAGAGTAAAAAGGAGGTGCCGGCCACGGTTGTTCCATGGCGGTGCCACCGTTCAGAAGTGTGGATCGGTTCTTTTCCCTAATCTGAAGGCGGGGAAACGTTGATGGAAGTAGATTGTTGACGGTGTTTGAGCACCTAGCCGCCACCTCCGACTATGGCGGCTAGGTTTCTGGCAAGGTTTCGGCAATCTCTGGCGAGTCGTTTTCGCCTTGCATGTTCATATCAGAGACATCCGAGCACCTGGACGACATCTTAGTAGCGAGAAGAAATTATAATTTGTAAAAAAGTCTTGCTTATATAAAGTCTCTACATATTGTTTGTACCACTATATCACCGTATGTGTACATATTGTCTTTTGGGAAGAAGAGGATGAGTGCAGCTTGAAGTATTCACGTTATGGATTTATTGGTGACAAATATTTCAGGTTTGATGGTGTGAGAATGGAGAAAACTCAGAAAAGAAATGGAGGTAGGTGTTGATTGTGGTCAGTTAAAAGCAAAAGTAATTTACAGGTAGCTCTTGGGATAAACTTGTGGTCTATTTTTTCTTTTTTTTTTTTTTTTTTTTTTTTAACGGCTTTTTTTTTTCTTATTAATCACAATCACAACTACCCTCACAACTAACATATATCACGCCGTGAAAAAAATCACGGAAACGTGTTTTCATTATTGTACCACGCGTTGAACACATGGTGGCGGTGGAATAACGCGTTAATGTTTCACCCATCACGGAAAAATAACGGAGTGCCCCCTGTGGCCTTATGCAAAGATAGTTCCAAAAGGTGCAAATGAAGTTTTAAAGGCTACAATATTAACTTCAATTGCCTTTTTTTTTTTAATTTAGACAGAGATTCCCCAAATCATGGTTTCCGAAGTGTTTTCCCCCAGATTCCGATTCAATGACCCAAATGTCTTCGCTGACCTAATTTCCGATTTAGTGATTGATCACACAAAAGTGCTATTCATGAAAAAAGTTCATCATTCAAACAAAAACTGCAAGTTAAATTTTGATTTAACCCACCTGCCTATTGTTGTTTTGAATGTTTGTGATTCCAAAATAGTCTCTTACCCCGCCAATTGACAACCTAATATACGGATGACAAATTAACAAAAGTGAAACCTAATTTCACTGTCGATATCAAATATACCAAGTTTCTGGCGATGAAACTCATGTAATAACAAATTAACTAAAACCTTAACAACATCAAGATAACATATATACCGAAATCGGAGCCTAATTTCATTATTTTATAGCAACATCATATTATTCATGATTCCGAACAAAAACCAATTCTATGATGAAACGCAAACGACCAAAAATTTACGAAATTGGACCATAAGTTCAATATTAATCCTAACAATCTTTACAAACTCATAATCAGATTGTGTATGAATTATGATTCATGAATCACGTAAGTATCAAAATCAAACAATAAACCTAACAAATTTAGAACACTTACGTTTGAAGGATATATAATATAGATCGAAGAACACTATTAACCAAGAACATTATTTTCATAGTAGCAAACCATGGGTGGAAGAAATACATACCGGGATGGAACACTGACCGGGATTTCAGGGATTAAAGGATTTGGCGATTGGCTTTCGGTTGAGGCGGTTGGTATAATTTTTATTGATCGAATGGATAATAATTGCACACACAATTGTACATTATAATATCCTTTTATCAATTCAAACGGTGGTGGCTTTGTTCCATGACAGTGCGATTTTTTTGGTGATGCGCCAGTTCAAAATAATTGTAAATTACAATTTCATTCCGTCAATTGAAACAATGGTGGTGAAGATTTGTTATGGTTGGTCGTGTCGGTTAAGGCAACTCAAGTTGCTATAATACAATCAAGTAACCGTTTCTTTAAAAGTCACTTCTTTTCTTTTTTTGAAAGGGTACGTTCTTTTATGAAGGCGTGTAACCCAAAGTGGTATCCCAAGTTAGTAATTGTATAAGGGTATAATATAATTAAAAAAGTAAGGCAAATTGGCCTGTAAGGGGGGACGGGGTGGTTAACTAGTGATAAAATCTATCACTCACAAGTACCAATCAAGTTCCGCCATGTCATCAACCATTTTTTCCATCACTCACAACATTTTTTAGGCGGGGTGGTCATCACTCACCACCACACCCAACAATTTCCCCCCAACCAACAAATACCCTCACATTAAATAAATGTTTCGCCCCCTTTCTCTTTCATGAAACACACGTGTAGGTGTCACACACCACCACATGCAGGTGTCAATCAGATAACCCCCCATGCGCAGACCAAACATTGCAATTAAATTGCTAAAGGACAAAAAGGATGTCAGAATGGCAACAATCTTTAACGCGTAATGGGGGTAACGAGTTACAAAAATAACGCGTTTTTTTTTTTGCGGCGGCGGTGTTACGTGGAGGTTTAACGCGTGATGGGGTGGTATCACGGACCACCCCGTCCCCCCTAATAATCCCACCTACACCTTTTTGGCCAATAATAATCCCACCTCAGAATATTCCCCACACCAGTCCCATTTTTTCAGAAATTTGGCCCACACTGGTCCCCAGTTAAAAATCCCTAACTCAGTTAGTAAAATGGCTGATGTGGGATTATTATTGGCCAAAAAGGTGTAGGTGGGATTATTATTGGCCAAAAATATGTAGGTGGGATTATTACAGGTAATCAGTTTTTAACACATCATCTGCCACATATCTGCCACATAATCAGTTTTTAACACATCATCTGCCACATCAGCCATTTTACTAACTGAGTTAGGGATTTTTAACTGGGGACCAGTGTGGGCCAAATTTCTGAAAAATGGGACTGGTGTGGGGAATATTCTGAGGTGAGATTATTATTGGCCAAAAAGGTGTAGGTGGGATTATTACATGCCAATAAGCCAAAAAGTAAAGGTTTATTGACTTATATTAAAGTTTTAAAACATACATTTTCTTAATCATTAAAAAGTCATTTTTAAATGGACAAGTTTTACCTAAATAACTTAAGGTATAAGTCATGTAAAAAAATACATAAATAATTATTTACTTAAGGATGTGCCGTTAAAAAAAAATTACTTAAGGATGTTATACATTTAGACTAAAGGGAGTGGGGCAACCTTTTGAGTGGGCGTCTTGCGACACGTGGCGCCACGTCATATTAGAGGATTTTGAGCAAAAAAGGGGTAGTGGGGCAACTTTGCTGGGTAGGGCGTCTTGCGACACGTGGCACCCATTTAATTTTGATTTTTTTTATGTTAAAAATATAAAGTGTTATATTTTTTTATAAAATTATTGATACTCATTAAATAAAATAACCAACATACAACTTATTCATTAAAAAACATACAACAATACACATCTACTACTCATCGTCACTAACGTACTCGTTTATGTCGAGGTCGACTACATTGTTATTATCTTCATCCTCGTTATCTCCTTCATCCTCGTTAACGAGTTCCGCCTCGTATCTTGGTTGTTTGTTGTCCCATAGGTGATCGATCAAGTCATACATAAGCATGTTGTGTGTCTCTCTATTCTTTATATCCATTATGTTCTCAATTCGTGTCTCCGATGATACTTCTTGTGTCCAATACTCCGGGAACAATGAAGGGTCATTCTCATTGTAATCTTGGCAAATGGCTTTGTCTTCGTCTTCCAATATCATGTTATGCAAAATAATGCGTGTGTAAATGACGTCATGTATTTTTTTCCTTTGTCCAGTATCTTGTTGGATAATTGATGACGTGCCATCGCTTTCGAAGAACTCCAAACGCTCGCTCGATATCTTTTCTTGCTGATTCTTGTTTTCTCTTGAAATATTTTCTTTTAAGATCAATAGGATCGGTGAACGTCTTTACGAACGTTGCGTACTCCGGATAGATACCGTCAGTTAAATAATATCCGCGTTTGTAGTAATTATCGCTCGCATAAAACGCTGAACTTGGTGCCAACCCGTTTATAATCTCTTCGAGAACCGGCGAAGACTCAAACACGTTGATGTCGTTGTGAGAACCTTGTTGACCAAAATATGCATTCCATATCCAAAGATCATAAGATGCAACCGCCTGCAATATTAACGACGGTTTGCGAATGTCGCCTCTAGTATGTGTACCACGCCAAGCGGTAGGGCATTGTTCCCACTTCCAGTGCATGCAGTCGATGCTACCGATCATACCGGGGAAACCGTGAACGTGCTCATGCACTTCGTACATCCTTTGGAGATCACTCCAAGTCGGACGTCGTAAATAAGCCGGCCCATACAACTCAATCACACCTATATAAATTTAATTTAAATATGTATACGAACATTGACAGTAACATATAAAAAAAATTGACGCAAAAGTTAAATATATAAAAATTTTGAAAACAAAATTTACTAAATATACCTTTACAAAAGTGTGTGAGTGAGTCTCGCGCAGTCTTGGCAGACATTCTCAGGTACTCGTCAAATGAATCAACGCTTGTGCCATATGCAAGTTGTCGGATGGCCGCAATACACTTTTGTAATGAAGTAAAGCCAAGATACCCACGAGCGTCATACTTTTGTTTGAAATAATCATAATCTTCCTCCATGTCGTTTGTAATACGGGTAAATAGACGTTTACTCATGCGAAAGCGACGTCTAAATATCTTCGCGTCATATACCGGCTCCTCCCCGAAATAGTCTTGCATCAGCCGTTGTTGTCCTGCGGCACGATCCCGCATAATATAAGTTCTTTTTCTAATCAGTTGGTCATCCGTTTCATTGTCCTCGCTAGCAACGTGAACCATTAAATTGATCGTTGTCATTACCGCCTCGTTGATGGCTTCTTCAAATTCATAAGAACTAGATGAAGTAGTATCGTCGTCGGACGAGGATGACGAAGGGACGTTGAACTCCATTTGTGGTTCCAAAAAAACAAAATGGTTATGTTGAAAGAATGTATTTGGTGTTGTATATTTTTAGAGTGTGTTGTGTTTTATGGTGGATGTATATATATATATAGTAATTTGGTTAAAAAATAAAAATAAAAAAAATAAAAGTTAGTCAAGATATCCGTTGGAGAGTGCAAAATAACGGCTAGTTTTTTTGAATTGTGTGGAAAGTGGGCGACGAGAAGAGGATGGGCTGGAGGGGGTCGCCACCCAGGACGCCTAGGGGGGCGGTGTTCCAAGCGACTTCGGGCGACTCGGGTGGGGGAGTCGCCCCACTCCCTTCAGTCTTATAATAACGTTTAAAAGTAAATCTTTTATATTACATTTTTTTTTACATTTTAGACACTTGAATCTGACTTACGAATTATGATCTATCTATAATTGATTCATCGTGGATTAGTGGTGCACAAATCGGGTTTTTTTAAAAACCGGGTTTTGGGTAGGATCGGGTTCGGATAGGATCGGGTTTTTTTAAAAACCGGGTTGGGTCCGGGTCCGGGTTTTCTACCAAAAATGTATACCCTATATACCCGGGTTCGGCTAGGGTTCGGGTCGGGTTTTATAAAACCCGGGTATTATAATACCCTATTTCCGGGTTCGGGTCCAGTTCGGGTATTCATCGGGTAAGGTTCGGGTATGCATCGGGTTGGGAAAAAACCCGCACCGGGTATTAAAAAAACCCGACCGGAACTATGTTTATAAAATGTATCAAACATAACTCTCACACATAGACATCAAATCTATTGATAAACAGAGGCACAATTTATAAACAGAGGCACAATTCAGGCCCGGCTTTGTGGGCTAGGCAGCCCGGGCAGACGCCAAGGCCCAAAAGGTTTATGGGGCCCAACAAAAATTTAGGGTCAAGATTTTTAAATGAGCATTGTTATCTTAAATGTTTAATAAATGACTTGGTAACAAAAAATAAGCTAGTTCAGTGGTTAAGATGCTCAAATTTGAAAACCAAGGTCATGAGTTCTAAACCCTTCCTTTACATTTTTATTTTCTAAACAATTTTCAGTTAATCCCATGCATTTTTTATATCCTAAACTGTTTTGAGCTATCAATTCACTTAATTAATTGACTCTTCGATCTTGTTAACAAGATGATTATATGATTAATTGGTTAATGTTTTGGGTTATAATCTTGAGGTCATGAGTTCAAACCCCATGATTAGCATGTCGTATTGTGGTTTCTTGATATATATTGATGAGTTTATATTATACCAATTTTTTTGTTTCGCCCGGGGCCCAAATTTTTTTTATCATTCTCGGAGACGGCCCTGGCACAATTTATAGTTCTTCATGTGGTTATTCTTGAACTTTATAAACAGAGGCACAATTTATTAAATACAAAAACTAATAATGATATTAAACAAACAAAGAAAATAGAAGGGCCAACATATATTGGCATATTTGTTTCCACTTGTAATGAAATATACTAAATAATTAAGTAGCGGTGGCAAATATCATTAGAAACCTAATAATTAAACAAGATTACATCAAAGTGCATACATAATTTTGTTAAATCATAAGAACTAGAAGTCTTAATGCATACATAATTAAACAAGATTACATCAAAATCGGGTTTTTTTAAAAACCGGTTCTGGGTATTTATAAAACCCGGTTCCGGGTTCGGGTTCGGGTATTTATAAAACCGGGTTTCGGGTATAAAAAAACCGGTTCCGGGTTCGGGTTTTAGATCAAATATGCATACCTGGTCCCTACCCTACGGGTAGGGTCGGGTTCGGGTATAAAAACCCCGGGTTTTATAATACCCGGTTCCAGGTTTTTTTTTCGGGTCCGAGTCCGGGTTCAGGCTTTTTGTGCACCACTATCGTGGATGGTTGAATCTATAATTAACTGTGAGCCCAGTAACATCAATTAAAAGATTGAGCCTATTTGCTAATTAACGTTGGGCCCAGTTACAACAATTACAAGATTGAGCTTGTTTGCTATTTAATTGTTTGGGCCAAATTAAGATTACTGGATGCAATGGTTTTTCCAAAACCTTAAACCGATGAATAACACAGGTATTTTCAGTAGGAGTTTTAAATAAAGGGTTATCTATAATATAAGATATTAAACTAATAATATTTAGTAGAAGGGTTACCTATAATATAAGATTAAATTAAATAATATTTAGTAGGAGGGTTATCTATAATTAATTAAAAGAGATTAAATTAAAATAATAATTATCTATAAGAGATGGCCTAATAACACAAACCCAAGTTCATAGGGGTATGGTGGGCGTGGCTGGGGTGGCATGGCCAAACCACATCATATTTTTAATATATATATATAAACCATTAAAAACTACATAAACATACATAATAATTACAAAAAACATAGTATCGAAATAAAAACAATCATTCTTCGTCGTCTTCGTCGGTTTCAAACCCAGAAATCGTTGAAACATGATCCACCAAATCAGATCGAAGGTTGTGATGTATATCCCTTGACTTGATCAAAAATTCATTTGTTGATTTATCTTCGTCTGTAATTGTTGCGTTATCTGGTTGGGGGTTATCGTCATCATAGTAGGTAACGACTGCTCTACCTTCATCATCCAAAATCATGTTGTGAAGAATGATACATGCGTACATCACGTTTCCAATCTGATCCTTGTCCCATAGTCGACAAGGCATTGCCAATATTCGCCATCTTTTCTTCAAAACACTGAACGCTCGCTCGACGTCTTTACGTGCAGCCATTTGGACCCTGTTAAACTTTAATCTCTTTGGATCTATGGTACCGTGTCTTGTGAACTGTTTTACGAAAAACCCCCACTCCGGGTAAATTCCATCAACTAGGTAGTACCCATACACGTACTCAACCCCGTTTACAAAGAAACTTCCTTTGGGTCCTATACCATTTACCCGATCATTGAAAAGGGACAAGTGGTTTATGATGGTAATATCGTTATGTGAACCTGGCATACCGAAGAACGCATGCCATATCCAAAGATCTTGGGACGCAACTGCTTCAAGCATGATGGCTGGCATCCCGTTAAATCCACTTGTGTGAGCGCCTTGCCATGCTGTTGGACAAAGTTCCCAAGTCCATTTCATACAATCTAAACTACCTAGCATCCCGGGTAGCCCATGATAATCGGCGTGATGTTCCAATATTTGTTGCATGTCACTGAACGAGGGCTTTCTCAAATATCTTTTCTTATAAAGTTCTAAAATACACGAACAAAAGTTGTGAAGACTTTCTCTAGCTACACGTGCATACATTTTTAAATAGTCATCCATAATGTCCGAACTATTGTCATACGCTAACTGTCTAAGTGCGGCCGTGACCTTTTGCCACGTACTAAATACTAATTGCCCGGTTACATCCAGTTTTTGTTGGAAATAAACATACTTCTCCTCCAGATCCCTAGATATCCTTAAAAATAAGTTTCTACTCATACAAAAACGACGCCTAAACATTTTTTCATCATACTTGGGTTCGGCTGAGAAATAATCGCTTACCAACAAATTGTTAGCGGGTGCCGTTCACGAGCGGTGTGCCGTTCACGAGCGATGTACCTCCTCCGTTTAGGTTTCAAAGTCTCTTCCTCATCGTCTTCCACGATAGCTTTCACCACCGTCGCGATCGTTTGTATAAATATTTCCGCACCATCGTCAGATGATGATGACGATTCACTTGAACTTGAAGAACTCATGGCAAGATTGTGTTTTATGTGTTTGATATTGTGTGAGAAAAATGTTAAATATGGTAAGGTATTTATATAGGAAAAAAGTTTTTTTTTTATAAAATTAATGCCCAACGGCTAGCCCAAACGGCTAGTTTTGTTGGCCAATGAGATCCCGCCATGTCAGGTTCGTAGCCCCGCCCCACGCCCGGGCTGAAACGCCCGCCAATGGGGCCACGCCGAAACCCAAGCCCACCCGGGGTGGAGACTTGGGTGTATGTACCCAACCCACGCCCCACGCCCCAACCCCCGCCACATACCCCATAGTCTTATCTCAAGTCTATTTATAATCAATTATTAATGTAACTAGGTTTTAATGCCACGCGGCGCGACAAAACTAAGTCATTGTAAAACTATTTATTGCGACTAAATACTTGGTTGTTATTAAAGCTGTGCTATTTAGTGTCTTATTTTTAAGTTGACAAGTGGAGTTTTCATACAATAGAGCCGTTGGTAGCAAGCGAGTTAGTAACTCCTGGCGATGGAGACTATTGCGATGTCTAAGCATCCACTAAATATGAGAAAAAGGAAGATGACGTGAAGTTATGTAAGCATAAAACGGGAAAAAAAAAAGACCCCATGATTTGAACTTGAGTCTCTTTAAAACACATACAACCACAAAACCACTCCACCATGATGAATAATCTACCTAACTTTGAAGAAAATGGATATATATACACACTTAAAAAGGGTATAGGGGAAAAAAGTCAACAAAAGATGACTTGAAGTTATGTATATTTACTATTTATGAGAACCAATAAGGAAAGTTTACTATTTATTATAATGTGACAACTACTATTCATTAGCTTTGTTTTTTAATATATATGATAATTATTATAATGTGACAACTACTATTCATTAGCTTTGTTTTTTAATATATATGATAATTTATGCATTCTAACATATGTATATGTATAGCCGGTTGAATTAGTCAACCGACATAAGCCTTTGTATAATCGTCGTGACTGACCGGATGGGGGTATTTATACCCACGGATTAGTCACGATGATTATACAAGTGTGTTCTACATAATCAGCTGGAGGCTATCAATTGTTATTAGTGTGTTACGCTCTTGGGATTGGGATTGTGAAGAAGAAGAAGAAGATCGAGTGATTCGATCATAACCATCAAAAACAAATCAAGTGATTATGTTGTGAAGAGAGGAAGAAACCGACGAACCCCTTTTTTGTTGTGTTCCCGCGTAATCTCGGAAACAACCATATCAGTCAGGAAACACTCAAAAGAGTATTTGAATGATCTCTGACTCAAAATCAAGAAGAACGAAATCGGTTATTATTCAACCGAAACCGTCCCCGTCAAACGTTTAAGACCCCCTTGTTTCGTTTAATCATAGAAATTGAATCTGTTAATAAAAAAGACATAAATAAAAAGGTATCTAATTGTTGTAACAATCAAATGAGATATATGGTTGTGTTACTGGCGGGTTGGACTCAAGTGTGATCGACTTTGGTCATCCCCGTTTTTCACCGTGCGAAAAAAAAATTAAAAGGAATTTTCACATATCGTAATCACAATAATCGAAGGCATATTTGGTTATCATTAATAATAAGTTGGACGAAATTCGCATCAATTCGTTTATCTAAACCAATCTTGAAATATAATTTTTGAGTAAGCTTGTCATTTTCGTCAGACGAAAATTGCTACTTCAATCCAAAAGGTTTTTTCTTGCTATTTCTCTCTGGAACGTTTCTAAATCATTTTAAATTCATCAAAATTATTAACACCGTTAGAGAAGTCAATTAAATGGGGGATAAAATGGTCATTTTCTATTTTTATTTCACACAACCACCATCTCTAATATCATCTTCACACTTCACCACCAACGATTACCTACCTTAAAACCCCCCACCCCCTCTATCTCCACCACGCACCACCGCTTTCCACCACCATCTACCTCCACTTGCAAACCCTAACCTTTGCCACACCCTCACCACCCACTATCGCAGAACCCTCAAAAAAACCATTACCAGCGCCACCACACCTCATCTGTCTCCACCACCCTATCCCCCATTCAATAAAAATCCTACTAGCCTTTCAAAAAAAAAAAAAAAAAAAATCCTGCTGCCGCCATTCCCATCGCGTTTCAGATGACCCTAACTAGGGTCACAGTTAATAGCGACGGATTTACTTTGATGCTAGGGTGGGCACATGCCGTACAAGATTGAGTTAAAATTCTGCCAAAAATAAAACTTTACAAAGTAAATCAACTTTTGGAGAACTCGGCTCAAATGATTAATTGTTGGATGTTTGATCTTATAACTGTAATGTTACCGTTTGTCTTAGAAAGATTTGACATAAAGGGTTATAAAGTCGACTAATTATTTTATGGTTGTTTTGGTTTTGTATAAAACGTTATACCAGTACATAGGGCAGATGTAACAGCTACATCAAGCGGGAGAACCTTACGGTCAGGGACAAAGAAAGTTTCAGAGGAGAGTGTGAAAGTTCAAAAACGGAAGCAAAAAGAAGTTGTTAACGAACAAGCAAAAGTTCCCAAAGCCCGTAAGCGAGCGAAGAAGGATGAATTTCCGGGAATAAGGACGCGATCCGCACCACTACAATTTTATAAGTGTGTATGAGCATTGACAGACCAACAACGTGAGGCAGTCAGGGGAATGGGCTTTGGTCGTTTACTTACTTTCAGCGTTGATGGGTTACCAGCTAAGTTAGGTTATTTTGTTGTCGACAATTTTAATCCCGATAAGATGGTGATATGTACACCTGCTGGTAATATCAAGGTAAACAGGAAAGTGATACATCAGTTACTTGGGATCCCGACCGGTGGGAAAAAGTTTAGTTCGATTGATAAGCTGCCCATCTTGGTTGATGCCATTGCGGATTGGAGGGCGAGATACCCCGGTGTACATGTACCTCCAACAAAGATGATGAAAATGATAGATGAGTCCGACGGCGAAGACAGTTTTGATTTCCGCATGGATTTTGTAATGTGTTTTGTGGCAGTGCTCGTTGACTGTCATAAACAAAGTTGTTTACGGGAAGAAATCTTAGAGTATCTAGATGACGAAATGGATTTTGCAAAGTTAGACTGGTGTGACCTGGTGGTAGAGAAGTTGAAAACTTGCAAAGATACCTGGGATCGGCTTGACCCACAAAGCATCTTTGTTGGGCCTCTTTCGATTCTGATAGTAAGTGAAATTTATTTTGACGTCCTGAATTAACATGTGTTAAATATACTTGCTTGTTTTTCAGACTGAACTGATCGCTGTTACTTGTAGCTGTTGTACGTTGATAGCATTGAGTGCACAGGGATGAAGGTTGACAAGGCGGTGTGTCCTTTGGCTTTCTGGAACTTGAAGAGATTGCGAGAGAGAGAAAGGCTGGAAATACTTGCTGGTGGGTTTGGTCTGGGAGGGTTTAAAGGGTTAACACTTCCAAGTAACTATAACGTGGAACACTGGGCAAGTAAGGAGGTATAATTATATGCACTAACATGTGTTTTTTACAATTAGTATATAATTTTTGTATGAAACTGTTACTTTAACCTTTTGAAACAGGAGAGGTTGTTGATGGTACGACAGCTAATTAATGTGACAAACAAGAACAAAATCAAAATAGAGGGTATGTTGAAATCTATGTGTGTGGAGAGCCCTGATGACGAGGAAGTACAGACGTTGAAGGCAATGTATGAAAGTTTGTTTGAACAGAGAGCGTATGCAAGTACAGATCACGATAAAGCGGTAGATTTATCGTCGCACCGTATCAATGAGGTGTTGAAAGATTTGAAAAATGATGAAAGTATTCACGTTGACGAGGGACAGAACGCTGGTTAGTCACTGTTATTGTTTGTAAAAATTTGACTTGATTAATATGGCACGTATTTATTGATGTGCAACGTTTTCGTAGGGGATGGCGTGGTTGACGATTTCTCGGATGGTTCGCCAATAGCTAGTTTGTACAGGAAGTCACTTAATCGGCTTAACAAAAGGATCAGTAAAAGGAGATTGAAAGAAGTAGGATCTTCAGCCATAGACTTTGATGGCATAGAAGGTGTGATTACTATCTTTCTGACTTGTACACTGTAACACATGTTAATGTGTTACCGATCTTATTGATTAACATCTGTTTTGGTTGCAGGTGATGTTGCGGGGCAATCAAGCGTAGCTGTTGATGGAAAAGAGTTTGCTGAAACGATGGAAGATGGTGGGAAGTCGTTACAGGTGAGGCGATCTGCTCGACTGGAGATGTTAAAGGATGTTCCTAAGAAAGAAGAAAGCTGTGTGACCCCAAAAAGGCGTAAGACAAATATAAAGTGTGATGGGCCAAACACGGATGGTGGTAACGAAACAGGTAAAGTGTTACATATGTTACCATTTTTAGTGTACGTTTATAGTTAAGTGTATAGATGGCAGCCTAGGAAGAAAACATAAGTACACATTGATGGTGACGCGTTGATTAGTGCTCTAGAAAGTTTATGTCCCTGTAATGTTTATATGGGACTGAAATGTATGGTGTAACACATGTTAATGTATTGTTTAACATCTGTTGTGGTTGAAATGTGTTGTCTAACATATGTTATGTCCCTGTAATATGCGTAGGGGACTGAAATGTATTGTTTAACATCTGTTGTCGTTGCAGCTGATGTTGCGGGCCAAGCAAGCATACCACATGATGGCAAAGAGTGTGCTGAGACGCTGCAAGATGTTGGGAAGTCGTTGCGGGTGAGGAGATCTCCTCGACTGAAAAAGTTAAAGGATGCTCCTGAGCCAGAAGTAGGCTGTGTGACCCCAAGAAGGCGTAAGACAAATAGGATGTTTGATGGGCCAAGCACGGATGGGGGTAAAGAAACAGGTAAAGTGTTACATGTGTTACCAGATACATTGTACGTTTATCGCTAAGTGTATAGGTGGCAACCTAGGAAGAAAACATAAGTACACATTGATGGTGATGCGTTGTTTGTACAGGGACAAAGTTTATGTCCCTATAATATGCGTACGTGTCTGAACCCATTTAATATTAATGTGATGTTATAGGGTGCAACGAGACTGAGAAGCAAAACGGTGATAAGAGTGTTCATGAGGCTGGTATTTCAACTGGAGGTGACTGTAGTATGGGTGGGGCGGAACATATTGAAGGACAATGGAGCGGGGATAAAAGTGATGTTGAAGAAGTCCATAAGCCGTTTGGTTTAATGCGTGCGATACTGCGTTTAAAAGCAGCAGCGGCCCAGGGTGTACCTGGTAGTGCTTCGTACAATTTCAGATTGTTAGTTTTTTATAATGTGCTTTATTGTTTAATTCTGTTTTAACATGTGTGATCTTGCTTTGACAGTTGACCGTGGCTCAGGCATGCGGTTGGTTGGTCAAGATGCATATAGTGTGGACGCAGCAGGACATGAACCTCCACCTGAAAAAAATGTGGATGAGAAGGACGATGATCAGCAGATCCCCGATTTAGACGCGACTGCTGACAAAGAGGATAAGATTACTGATCAAGTAGACAAAAGTGATGAGATGGGTGTTAAGCTTACTGATGAGGTTGAAGGGAATGACAATGAAGGTAATCTTCAGAAAGCATCTTATTTGTAGGGGTCGACAAAACTCTAGACGCACCATGTTTAGCCATTTCTAATTTTTTCGAGAATGTTTATGCAGCATCAAATAGTAAGACTGAGCATGAAGTGGTGGATGCAACTGATGCAAGTACGTTAGAATGTGGTGGAGTCGTATTTGGACCCTTGGAAGGTGATGTTAGCGACAAGGATGAACAGGTGGTTTCGGACTGCAAAGGCAGGGCGGCTGTAGAGAAGAGTCACCGTGACTGTAAGGGTTAAATGTTTAGGCAGGTTCAAAATAGTAACCTATGCATGAGATGTGATAAGAATGTTTTATGCAGGTTCATATAGTAAGACTGAGCATGACGTAGTCCATTCAACTTTCGTACCTAATGAAGAGTGTGTTGGCGTGGTGGTTGGCTCTGTGAAAGGAGATACTTTCGGTGAATTTGAGGAGGTGGTTATGGATGGTAAAGGCAAAGCGGCGGTAGAGGAGGGGCAGCCGGATTTTAACGGTAAAAGCTTTTTATGCTATAACATGTGTTAGCTATTAGGTACATTTGGTGGGGTTAACGTGTGTTAATCGTAAGAACAGTGGACGGGGGCGATGCGTCGATTGATGAAGGTGGTTTCGATGGGCCTAATTGGAGTCTTGGAATGACACAAATTGGTGGTGAATTTGACGAGTCACATCAAACCGGTACACTCACAAAAAAAAATGATTAGGATTGCTGGTTTAGTTGAGTCATTTCAATATACTTATTTGCATCGAACATGTAGGTTGCAAAAGTTCAAAGGTGGATGACATGGCTGGGACAAAAACAGCGCCGGAACGTTCCGGTAAGCTTGACTATTTTTGTTTACTGTGAAAGTGTAAAAATTGGTTACAAAGTAACCTGAATTGTTTTTTTTAATACGTGTTTAGGCGATGTGGAGACCACCCCAAACTTGAGTATGGTTATAATGGTAGAACCGGTGAGCTCATATGACCCCGCAATTGCTATCCACAAGGAGCAAGCTGGGGTGGAATTATTGGGTGGTGATGCGAATGAGGTGGAGGATAATTTGCCGCTAGCAAACCGTGTACGTATGTTGGCTGAATTGGGGGCCAAAAAAGGAAGCTCCCTTTTAGAGAGAATGTGGCTGCGGAACCAAATAGATCACCTTACTATATAAGGTCTGTTGACATGGGACAGCCAATCACAAAGAAGGAGGCGAATCTATGGGATTACATATACGCTGATGAATCCCCGACGCACTTTCTAAATGGGAATTCTCGTAGGAAGCTGACAATGGAGGCAAACAAGTAAGTAGAACTACTACGGGGTTTTTAGTTGTATAATAGCATGTAAACAATTAACCCAATGGATTTAGTTAATTGTTTTCTTTTATGATTTTTGCCGCAGGAATGAACAGGGTACGTCGTCAGTTGATGATGTAGATAGCCCGATACACATGGCTGTGTAAGTAGTGGGGATATTGTTAAAAAAATAGTTAAATTACATTAACGTGTGTTAAGTTATGGAAGTTATTTTTTTATCTATCCATATGAAACCAGGGAGTTGCTGTTTCGAAGCCCCGCTCATGTAGAAGCGTCTCGGGCTATGTTCAAGAGTTTAAACGTTGGCAAGGAGGTGTCGGATGGTATTATCGAATGTTGGGCGGAGGTGCTAAACTTCCAAGAGAAACGCAAATCAAGGGAGACTTACAGTAGGCTATTCTTTGGTACTAAAGTTCAGGTGAGTGTTTTGTATATAGACATGATTCGGGTGAATTAATGTTTTTTATGTTAAAGTAGTTAGGGTGTGGCGAGTGGTTATACTTATAAATTTCTCTTCTGTGAAAGTTTCCGTGGATGTTAACAACTGAGGAAGGGGATTCGAGGCGCGAATGCACAAGTTTCGGGCTGGTATAAAAGGTGCCGTTAACAGCACTGAAAAGGTCCCTGATTTTAGAAAGCACGACATTGTTTTGTTCCCGATCTTGGAGTAAAAACATTTTTACTTGCTAGTGTTTGAGTTACGGGACCCCGGCATTTATGTTGTTGATAATGACAAAGCCAGACAAGCTCGGTCGATAGAAGATAGTGTATACTACCTCCACAAGGACACTCCGTATAAGTTTGTAAGTTATCGAAACCACCATGTTGTACCGAAAGTGTGATTGTATTGAAGATGTGTTTTTTAATTGAGCATGGCTTGTATCTGTATATGCAGAAAGCTGTGTTTTTTAATTGAGCATGACTTGTATCTGTTGGGCGACGACAGCAAACACAACTGATTATGGGGTCTTCTTAATGCGGCACATGGAGTGCTACATGGGGAAAAACAAAAGTTTTAATTGTGGGTTCAGCATGAGTGGGTCGAAGAAGATGGCCGAGGTGCGGAAGTTGAGAAAGAGGTATGTTGCACACATCTTATGTTCGGATGTGAATGTGTTGCTTCCTAAAATCCAGCAGGGTTGCCGGTTAGAGTAACGTGTGTTAGGGGGTGAATTGTATTTACTGTGGGGATAGTTTGTGGCGTTAAGTGTGGCTGCTCTTTTGGGGACACCTATTATATGTGTATGTAGACTTTGTTTTGGGTGTGGCATGTATTTTGTTTTGGGGATGTTGCTTTAAAGTTATTGTAGGATAGGTGTTGCATAAAGTGTACAAGCTATTTTTGGGGATAGACTGCCAGTGTGAAATATTTCTGTTTAAAACTGATGTTTATTAACTTGGTAATTTAAGGCTTTTGAAGAATATTGACAACATACAAATCTTGCATGTGTTTGAATGTTATTGATGTAGTTGATAATGTTTTAAATTATATATTGGCAGGTGTAACAATTTAAGAATTGAAAATGCTCCTTCCTGTTGTCAAGGGGCCCACTATTTTAAATGTAGTAGGATTCTTGGAAGTTGGGGAAGGTAGGTGGCAGAAGCCTAGTAACATAGGGTTTGGTGGGTAGGAAACCACTTTATTGGAAAGGAACCATTGCTTTTAGGGTCACATCAAAGTCAAGTCACAACAACTATATTAAATGTATCCATGACATACCACTATAAGTAGTGTAATGAAGAACCAAGTCATATTCTATAAAACTTCAGTTGGGCACCCTACTTCAGTAAACCAAAAACTTTAAGTGGTTCCAAAGTGTGTTAATATGATGGACGCTTATGAAAATACGGTCACGGATACACCACCAGGCATGGAGAAGCAGAAGGGAAAGAAGCAGTTGAGGGTCGGTACGGGGTGTGCTACGAAAGAAAAGTGATTCACAAGAAGGTCCATGACGTGAAAACTGGAGGCCTATGTGCTAACGACGATTCAGAAAGCGGAAGAAACAATGTAGCGGATGTTAGCAGACGCCGTACTGAACACGTTTTACCAGAAGCTGAAAAATTGAAGGGGCTACCAGAGGAGTTGGTTAGGTTGCTGACGGATCCAGACCATGAATTATGTGGTTGCCCGTTGTGTCCATACTCACCCGAAACAATCAGGTCATGGTGTTACCATGACCCATGGGAGAGTGAGCGTAGCCCCTTTCCTCTGTACTTTCATGATGAAGATGTTGAAACACCATGATGAAAAGCTTCGTAGGGATGGAGGATAAGAAGGGGTAGTTAGGATGTCGTAAGTGGTTATAGTTGTCTTAACCTGTTGAACCTATGTTTGTAGACGACATACTCACGTCATTTTTTTGTTCTTTTATTAGTATTTTTTTTTGTGGGGATGTGTTGATGTGACGGCTCGGTAGCCGATCCGTTGTTTTATATATGCGGGTGTAGCCTAGCAGTAGTATGTGGGGTTAAGTCGCCTAGCAGTAGTTTTATAACCGTGTCTTTATATAAAACCTATTGGTCTGGTTAACACCTTTTGTATTTTACTGGACATTAACGTGTGTTAAGCATCTGTTGCAATGCTGTTGTAATATATATACCAAAACCACAATTATCCATGCGTAAGATAATAAGAAAAGCAAGGTAATAGCTAATAGAGGTCCACAAAAAGGTGGCCTATAAAACACAAAGTGCCGAAGGCCATAAAGTTTTTACAAGGACCAGAAATGATAAATGGGATAAAAAGAGTTCCACCTTCTTACACACGTAACAGAACAAAAGCAGGAGGATGTTAAAAGACTGTTACATATGTGTAAGAAGGCCAAAATGAAGTGAGTCTCCCATTACATAGTACTAGTAAACGAAAGGAAATATTTTAATCAGATGGGGAGGCACCGGTGGCGGTCTGCCTTTGTTGTTCAGCAGCTGCCTTTGCTGCTTTCATTGCCGCCACCTAAACGCAGTTGCGTGAGTCGTGGTCGTCGACATACAGGCCACAACGCTTGCATAGACGAAGCTGCTTTGGAGGTTTTGGTGGTTTTGTCTTTGCCTTCTCACCAGGTCCGGAAATGCGAGTATGTGTACCACATCCCTTATTGCGTACAACATCTGGATTAGCAACTTCGACTGGAATGTTGATTGGTTGCCCAACTATTTCTTCCATTTCACACTCGTTTGTTTGATTTTCAGTTGTACCCAATGGTTGCTTGGAAAGCACATTGATCTTGAAATCCCGGAGTTGAGCCACCAATTTTGAAAATGAATCGTCATCGGTTCTGGCCACATCAACGCATTCAGTAACAAGGTCGAGGATTTCATTCCGCATAACGGACGATGCGTTAGCGTTGACCCCGTATCGGCTGGAAAGTGAAAAAACCTCTTTTGGGAGAGCATCTCGGCGCCACCTATCGTTTATGTATTGGGGTGGTATCTTTGCAACATTTTTCAATCGATATACACAAAAGACATGGCGACACAGATATCCGATACGTGTGAAATTCCTGCATGAGCAACTGGCGGGGTGGTCTACAGTGTTATATGTAACCTGTTGGTGACAGAAGGAGCAAAAAAAAATGTTTAAATCTAATGTATGTTAGTGGAGTGGTAATAAAGAAGTTGCCTAACATGTGTTACCTGATAGACGTTTGTGATGTTGTTCCTTTTGTCCAAATGAGTGACGTCTAGCAAAAGAGCAGTTTTGCTGGACTCGGTTTGGTTTGTGATGTAGCATAAAAACTTCCCTTTAATTATCTCCTTTTGAACTTGCATGAAAACAGCGTTTGTGTAAATGGCGAACGCGTGCTGTTCTATCGCTAAATCAATATTGCCCTTGAACACCGTGGATGAGGTTTTGTACTCCGATACGCGTTGCCGATAGCGTTGGCTGTCTACCCTATTTTCAAAGCATATCATAAATTGTACAAGGGTGTTTGCGCTTGTTGAGTTGACCTTGATGGCAGCGTTCGAGCTTTCGCAACGTGAAGTGGTCTTCATCAAGCAACACATTGGCAGTTCCCTGAAGTAGGCTGGAACCCAATGATGTTTGATGTTGTACATGTCCTTCAACCAAGTGTGGTCTTGGAGGCCAAATGTTTCTAGGAGGTCATGCCAGCAGGACTCAAACGTTTCTGGTTTGATATAAACATTCCAAACCAACCGGTGAATACAGGACCGAACATCAGTGTTATCAAGAAGGTCCGCAGAGATCTGGTAAATTTCAAGAGTTACTAACACTTGTTACATTAAACAGTTTAAAAAGACATGTAAGACTGTCATGTTGAATAACACATGTTAACAGGCTAACGATTTAACCTAACCTTTGAGGGTAGTTTTTTCATTATATGCCACATGCATAGCCGGTGGTGTGATTCGGTAAAGACCATATGAACAACTTGAAGCATAGATGGGTCTTGATCACTCAACACGAGAGTTGGTTGAGTACCGTGTGCCTTCAAGAAAGCCTTAAGCAACCACACATAAGATTCAATGGACTTGGTTGATATCAAACCCGCACCAAATGTAACACATTGGAAATGATGATCCACACCCGTGAATGGCACAAAAACCATCTTGTACCTATTAATAAAAATGGATTTGAAGTTAACAAAATGTAACACTTTTTTTGTTAGGTTTGTATAGTTTAATATTTCCCCTAACACATGTTAAGGGGAAACTCACCTGTTAGTGCTGTAAGTCGCGTCGAAAGCAAGGACATCACCAAAAGCTTTGTAGTTTAGCTTTGAAATCTCATCAGCCCAGAATACAGAAGACAGCTTTCCATTTGAAACCATGTAATCAAAATAGAAGTTCGGTAGGTTGTCAAAGCGCTCACGCAAGCGTTCAAGGAAAACTTGTGCGTCGCGTTCACCAATAAAAATTTGCAACTGGTGGCTAAAATTTTTAAAATCCACCGGAGTCCCGTTGACATTGTGATGCCCCCCTTTTAAAGCTACAAGACATCTATAAGCTCTCATGGGTCCGATACGGTTTAGACTCATATTGTGAATGAATTGTTTGGTGGAGAATGACAGCTTCCGTGATATCTTGCTAAGATCACGGTTGTGATTCTCAACAAGTTCATGATTATGAATATCATTGAAACTCAGAACTGTGTATGTATCATTATAGATTGAGACTAGAATGCCTGCCTTACAGTCACACCATGTGAAGCTGGTTCTCCTTGGCCTTACAGAAGATTCATCTAGTGTGTCAAAAGTCCTCTTGCGTTGTGGTTTCCCGTATTTTGAGCAGCGAAGATACTTGTGTGTCGGAATTCCATTCCAGACTTTAGTTTGGCCTTTTTTAACAGAAAACCCAGCTTCAAATGCATAAAGTTCATACATGGAAAGAACAGCCTCAAATGTCGGGTAAGATTTCCCACACACTGGTAAGAACTTATCAGCGATGGTAGGAATCCAGTAACGGGTTCCCTGAGGCGTTTCAAAAACGAAGTATGGATGCTCTGGCCCTGCATCAGAAAATGAAAAGGTTAGAAATCTGGTATATGAGAATAAAGTGTGCTCCCATGGAAAATAAACAACCATCTAACGGCCCGCGAGATGATTCAGCAAACACAGAAGGGCCCTGAGATGATCTAGAACCAGCACCCGGCATGTTAGCGAAGCCAGAATCTTCAGATGCTACATGTGAACATTATGCCATATGTTTGAATTATGCAATATATGGGGAAGAAAAAAAATAACACGAATGTAACATGTATATAGAAAAACAAACCTTGATCATTATCCAAAATCTCGTTAGTCAACTCAACGCTGCCTCTGAACTTTTTGGAGATCAGAAAATCCGGTGATCTAACATGGACTTCAGATGATCCAGCACCGTCAACAACCATGTTAGTGTATCCATAAGCTTCGAATGGTACAGGTGAACATTGCCATGCAGTATATTTGGATTATTCCATTAAAAAAATGTCAAATACAAAAAAAAAACATATATTCGAGGGAGTTAAGTTAGATAGAGATACAAACCTTGAGCATTTAATTCCTCATCAGTATGGAAGTCACTTGTAATGAACCTGTTGGGGAATAGATGAACCGGCGACATTAACTCGGAGGTTGGTGGATTTGCCTCCATGGACATTAATGGAGAAAAGGGTGATATGCAGGTGAAGGTTAAAGGAGATATGAGGGACGAGATGTATATAATTTGGATTTTAAAAATGAAATAATCTATAAATGGGGGCATGGTGACTTGTGAGGTGATAGGCATTAATGGTAATGTCAAATCAAATGGGGAAGAGTTCTTTAGGTGGGTGGATAGATGTAACAAATTACTAATATACCCTTAGAGGCAATAAGCTTAATCAATTGACTTGGATGACGTGGATAAATGTAGGCCACATATTGAGTTTGCAAAGTTTTCTAAAAATTAAGGGTTTCTTATAGAGCATTGCCCTATATATATATATATATATATATATATATAGTGGAGAGTTCAAATGAGAAGAAATTCTTTGTAAGAAGAAAAAAGAAGAAATTTCAACCAATAGTAATGCTTCATTAGACTTCATTTAATATTTGTACTTAATGTAACTATAAGGGTATATTGGTAAACTTACATACATCATTAATTGGTAGTTTCATCTTTAATAACTAACTATATTAAATTTGTAACTTATTTTTAAGATATATATTTTTCTCAAAAAATAAAAATAAATATTCATTTATAGTGTAGGATAAATACGAGGCGTGTAGGATAAATTACGAGTTGTGTAGGATAAATTTCAATATGTGTAGGATAAATTTCGAAATGTGTAGGATAACTTTTGATGTGTGTAGGCAAATTTTTTTAGTGTGGAGGATGATAGTCTTAATGACTAATTAATTAATCAAACATAATAATAAATGAGATGAGAAAAAAACTATTTAATGTTTTACAATTGTACCCTTTTGTTCTTTTTATTCTTAATAAAATTTTCTTCTCAAATGAACCTTCCCCTATATATATATTAGTTAAAATGTACAAAATCTAGCTAATCATTATAACTAGCTTTAATAATATCTTCCCAAATCAAAACCACCCAATTAACCTTACTTATAAAAAAATACCTTGATTCCATGACTGCATATCATCACTATGGTTAGTGGTGATGTATAATGTATTCATATAATTTTGATGAAGATGATAAAAGAACACTCAGTATTAAACTCTAGCTGTACATTAATATTTTAAAATGGGATGCCAGAGTTGCTGATAGGACTCTACCTTGTCAGCGGGTTGACCCATATGGGTCCAACGGATCCTGGTTCAATTACCTTGACCCAGTCAATGAAGAACAAAGATTTAGGGCTGAATTAATGGGGGGTTGACTGCTATTGGAGTGAAAGTCAAGAACAGAGTCAAAGGGCTGAATTTAGGGGCTAAACTTTAGGATTAGTAACCTCTCTATTTCTTATTTAAGTATTTCATTTTTGCCCAAGTTGGCATGTCTTGTTTAGTTTGATTATGTAAGTGTTTTTGTTGGAGATTAGCCATCTCGAATCAGGCCAACTATCTTATTATTTCAAATAATCAGTCCTTTATTTTCTGGTATCTATCATTTGGTTCCATTGCCGGGAAACCTGATGGTGCAGACCCAGAACAACCAGATTGGAGGCAGCGGAATTTTTTATGATTCAATCGCTGCACAATTGGAGATCATTTCAGAAAAACTCGATTCCTTGTTATCTCTGAAGAATGATATTGCAGCGATCAGGGAAGCTTGGCTAGCAAGACAAACACAGTTAACCAAGGAACCCGAGGATGAGCCTAACGGACCACTCCCAGGTCCGGTCAAAGAGGAAGATCCTGATAGTATCGACGAAGATCGATTTGAGCATGTCTTGGGGGGTCAATCGAAGATCAGCGACCATGTCTTGGGTGGTCAATTGAAGATCAGCTACCATGACTTGGGTGGTCAACTGAAGATTCGCGATGGTGTTTATGCAATCAGAGGCAGTGTTCGATTGAAGGTAAGAGATGGCGTAGAGAAGATTTGGTTAACTAATCAGCCTATGGCTGTCCATTCTTCTACTGATGGTGACTACAAGGTTTGGGTTAACGGTCATGAAAAGGTTGCAGTTCATAAATGGAAGCAGAAAAAGAAACAACTGTTGATGGCCAAGGAATTTGTTATTGACTGCAGTCCCAGTTTCACTTCTTTTCGACTTGAAGACAATTCGTTTTTCCGGGCGGGTAGTATTGATAGGACTCTACCTTGTCAGCGGGTTGACCCATATGGGTCCAACGGATCCTGGTTCAATTACCTTGACCCAGTCAATGAAGAACAAAGATTTAGGGCTGAATTAATGGGGGGTTGACTGCTATTGGAGTGAAAGTCAAGAACAGAGTCAAAGGGCTGAATTTAGGGGCTAAACTTTAGGATCAGTAACCTCTCTATTTCTTATTTAAGTATTTCATTTTTGCCCAAGTTGGCATGTCTTGTTTAGTTTGATTATGTAAGTGTTTTTGTTGGAGATTAGCCATCTCGAATCAGGCCAACTATCTTATTATTTCAAATAATCAGTCCTTTATTTTCTGGTATCTATCAGTTGCCAACTTGGATGGAATATATTGTGTTGTTTATTTGATGGTTGAAACAAATAAACACATTTCATTTACATGTACAGTAGAAAGCAGTTGTATAAATATTGTGTTTCTATTATACATATATTTAATGATGATTCATTACTTTTGTTATGTATTTGAAATTTATGTTAGTTTTATATGTTTACTCTTTGACCCAACCTAATCCAAACTAGACCGGATTTTTTTGATATCGATAGTGATTGGAATGAAACAATTATTTATAGTGAACTGTCTCAGCAAACTTTCAAACTCCCTTGAAAAAAACGTAATGGATCCGCCACAGTGTGAATGCAAGTAGTCCTAGTGTATTAGACTCATACAACCATCACTTACAAAATTCAAAATCCATCATGTATAGGTGAAGCTTAGTTGGGGCTTTGGGGACCTCACCCTTTTGTTATTTCGCTTCTAATTAAGTGTAAATTTTACCGAAAATTTCCGCAAATCCCCCCACCCTATTTAAAGGTTCAAGATTATTTATCTTGCCATGCAACACAAGTACCAATAACTCATGTTTTATTCGTATCAGCATAGTTGCATAAATGATTTAATACAACCATATGCATATGTCCTCCTATACAGTCTACAGGCGACGGTTACGATGCTCATTCCAGCACTTCCAACAACCATAACCACCCTTCTTCACTGCAAGTGATGGTACTTTTGTGTCCGTAGTGGTAAGGTGTCTCCCCTCTCTTAATACTGCATAGTGCATGCATAGATGGTTAATAGGGAGTATATTTATTAAGATCAATTAGGATTAGAAGCCCTTCTAAAAAAAACTTTGTGTATTATCCATGGGTTTTGCAGAGACTAAACATAAATGAAACTAATATTTTACATCCAAACACACATGAATGGTTGGATTCAACTAAGGATACCACATTTTTATGAGACTAAAACTACATCAAGTTGTGAACCACAAAACTTGTTTTAAATAAAAAAATAAAAATAAGCAGGGAATCAATTTTAAAAACATGACACTCCAACACTAAGTTTCTCACCTTCAAAAGTATTCTTTGAAAAATATAGAATATGCAACGGTTCAGAACCGGACTGAACCGAACGGGACCGAATCGGATCCGTTTAAAGTTAAATATAAGAACCGGAACCAACCCGTATTTTAACGGTTCCGGTTCAGTTTGAAACCGGGTTAAACGGTTCTCGCGTAAACGGTTCTCGCCATAACCGGTTGTCAACTAAATCCTAAAACTAACAACAAAATAAAAACTAGAGTTAATTGCCAAAATCGTCCCTGAGGTTTGTGCAGGTTTGTCATTTTCGTCCAAAATGACCCTTTTGTACCAAATTGCCCCAAACGTTTGTAACTTTTTGCCATTTTCATCCAAACCACTAACTTAATTTATTTTTTCTGTTAACTTAAGGATATTTGTATGAAACTGACAAATATAAAACTACAGGGACGATTTTGGCAATTTACTCAAACTCTTTTAAATTTCTTTTATTTAATTAATTTTGTTACATATATAATAAAAAAGAATATACATGCAATTTTTATATGAAAAAATAATAGCTTTGTCACATAATTTTTATAATTTTTCATCCAACCACTAAGTTAATTTTTCTATTAAGGAGAAGGATGTTTATAAACTAAGATATAAATTAATTTCTAATTTTTTATATAGATCAGTTTTATAAAAATAAAATCTACTTAAAACTCTAAATTTTATAAAGCTAAAATGCCGGTAACCTTATTTAAAAAGGTAAAATAAAAAAAAAATTATTATATGTACCAAGTTTGTAATTTATCTTCTACTCTTTTAAATTCGCTCCTAAGAAAAAACAGAAGCCAGTGCCCCCCCCCCCCCCCCCCCATCTATCAAACAACGTATCGTTGCCAAACCTTAAAATTACCCACCAAATTGTAATTATAACGCTATGAACCAAAAGTTTCTTTACTCAAGACACTCAGAATAAGTATTAGTTAGTTACCCTCATAATCTTAATTAAATAAATATTTTATTTCTACCAACATATTTTCTAGGTGCTCAACACATTTAAAAAATATGTAACGTTTTACAATTTTTTTCTATCTCTACAACTTATAATTACTAAAAGTTGTAATCTATTGTTATGTGTTGCACACCAATGACGTTTTCTCTTTATAAAACTGATTTATATAAAGAAGCTGTAAATTAATTTCTGTCTTAATTTATAAAATTTAAAACATCCTTCACCTTAACAGAAAAAATAAACTGAGTTAGTGATTTTGATGAAAATTTATAAAAATTATGTGACAAAACTATTAATTTTTTTTTTTCTAAAAACTCCATGTAAATTCTTTTTTATTATATATGTAACAAAAATAATTAAATAAAAGAAATTAAAAAGGGTTTGATTAAATTGCCAAAATCATCCATGTGGTTTTATATTTTCCAGTTTCATCCAAATATCCTCAACTTAACAGAAAAAATAAACTAAGTTAGTGGTTTGGATGAAAATTGCAAAAAGTTACAAACGTTGGGGGCAATTTGGTACAAAAGTATCATTTTGGACGAAAATGGCAAACATGCCCAAACCTTAGTGGCGATTTTGGCAATTAACTCTAAAAACTATTAAAACAATCAAACTGTTTAAAACATATAACTAAGAGTTACAACATTCAAAATTCAATCAATCAAAGTAAAAGTAGCATCAATAAAATGTTTCTAACCATGAAATGCAAGTATACAATGTAAAACAAAAATCAACTAAAATTTTTCGGTTAACCATCACAAAAACATCATTTAAACATTACATAAAACTATTTTTATATTCTTTAATCCTAGACATATTTTTCTAAATATAATATTTAAAGTTTATATAAATTAATAGGGTTTTTGAATATATTATTTAAAGTTTAAACCTAAGCCCATTCTAACAGTTCTTTAAACGGACCCGTTGGTTATAACCAGAACCGAACCGGGGACCGTTTATTCCCAAATTAAAGAACCGGAACCGGACCCGAAATACAACAATACGGTTCGGATCTGACGGTTCCGGTTCGATTCTCCGGTTCTGGCGATTCGAAACCGTAAATTGCTCGTCCCTAATCATATATACCTGGAGGTTGGTCATTAACTACTTGGGGTCTTTTGGAGGTTTGAATGTTTCTTCCTTGTGAAGAAATCAGGAAAAAAGTAAAAAGAACAGCTAAGAAGAACATAACACCAGTGCACTTCATTTTCAGAAAACATGTTTTGATGCTGGTGTGTTGCTTTGATTTATATAGAAGATGATAACATTGTCAACTTAAGTGAGGCGGTTTGTTTTTTCTTTTTTTAGAAAGTAAGGAAATAGTAGTAAACAAAGGTAAAAAGTCTACTTGCAACCTAATCATACATATCAGCGTGTTGACATTTTCAGTATCTTCAAGAAGGATCAAGAAATGCTTGGCTGACTAGTGGTGCAAACGAGTCGAGCCGAGCCTGAGCTCGACCAGGCTCGAGCTCGAGCTCGTTTCACATATCAAAGTTCGAGCTCGAGCTCGGCACGATTCGAGCTTTATTTCTAAAGCTCGAGCTTGGCTCGAAGGTAATTTTTCAAGCTCGAGGAGCTCGGCTATATTAATTATAATTATTATTAAACATATAATTTAGTTATTTTTTATATTTATATAAATGGTAATTATTATTATTATTATATAAATATATGTTTAATATATTAATTAAAAATATATAAACAGAAAGCTCGTTTAGGCTCGCGAGCCGGTTCGAGCTTGATAAGCGAAGCTCGGGCTCGTTTACTGAATGAGCTTGTTTTTAGGCTCAGGCTCAAGCTCGTTTAAGCTCGGCTTGTTCAAGCTTTTTTTCGAGCCGAGTTCGAGTAGCTCGGCTCGTTTGCACCCTTACTTGGCACTCACGTTTTTAAGGCCTCATGATATTATATAATACATACTAGCATAGATATGTATGTGATTTTGCTAGACTTGTTGGCCTTAATTATTGACCAAGTTTACATAGATGGAGAAACAAAATACGGATCAAAGATCTATTTACTAGATAGTCATAGGTTAAGTGTATTTTGTTTGCATTAAAAGACCTACATTCAAGTGTTGGGGGATGTACGGTTGTCCCGTAAATAAAATTATTGTATTTTTCAGACAACGTTGAGGAGGGTTGTTTAATTACATCCAGGGGCGGATCTTAGTGGAGCAGTGGCAGGGCCACGGCCCTGGCAAGTTTTTCGGCCGTAGTGCTAATTTTCCGCATTTCGATCGAAATTTTGTATATATACTATGTTGGGCCCTGGCAAGTTTTTCGGCCGTAGTGCTAATTTTAGTGCCCGTGTCTTTCGGCCCTGGCAGGTTCAACGGGCAAGATCCGCCACTGATTACATCAAAGGACCGAAGCCAAGAGACGGGGCGCTGATATTGTTGCTCCAATGTTTTCCACCAGCCTTGCGCCTTTCTCAACCTGAAAAAATACCCAATACGCATATAGATACCATGTACATGACTTACCAGCCAGCCAATCATTGGTTGTGATTGGCTCTTAAGTCATGTTTGTATCATCTTTATATGCATATTTGTATCATCTTTAGCATAGATACATTAGAAGATATTTATATAGCATGTATGCATGTATATATGACTAAATGAGTATGTATATATGTATATATTTCTTGATTATACCTATAGGTTTCTTGGATTGGGGCTGAACAGTCGGGTGGGTACTTCCCGCAGAAGAAAGGAGGACAAGGGAGAACAAAACAATCAAGAACAGTGTAAAACCACTATTGGATTTCATCTTGTTAGAGTATGTGGGGGGGGGATAGTGCACGGTCCTCCCAACCGTCGGAGTGATCCAACTCCGGGAGCCGCTACCCGACCAAGCTAGCTCCGCGGTGAATTCCCCTTGCCGAGTTCTTATCCTGGGCGACATATGCCACTCCCAAGACTCGAACCCGATACCTCTGGGAAGAGGTGGGTGTCGGTGACCAACTGGGCTACCCAGTTGGTTTTGTTAGAGTATGTGTTGAATGCATTATATGAATGCTTTATATAGATCCATATGCCATGTGCATGTGCTAAGTGTTCCTCTTCTATTTCTTATGTTTTTTTCTATTTTTCTTGTTGTTCTAAATTTCACTTTATAATAGCTCTAAACACTTGTATTCTTTTAGATTGGATAAGAATATTCGAGTGCTCATATTTAAAGGGAGCCACAAACTCAAGGGGGGAAGTACGATGAAGAGTATTGAAGTATCACAAATTAGACAGGACTTGTCTTTAGTAGCTAGTTTGGTAGCATAAGTTTAAAGGGAGATTCTTGGGACTCTTTATGTCTTATGTATGCAATAAAAGTTAAAGTTTCTATAGATGAATATTATGTCTATAGTGAGTCAAACAACGTTTAAGGAGACTATTGTAAATAATTTTTTTTCTTTTGTATCATACGCTATAAAATATACTGAGTACAGGTACCGTAACGAACTGAGTTGTGTTCAAAATAATGTACTTTTTTCATGGTCTAATGTATACCGATTGCTGGTATCATAACGATACGAAACAAACCAAAATGGTGTTGATTGAACGACGATATCTGTAACAACCCTCCTGAAATTTTTCCGACACCCTAATATATTTTAAAATATCTCAATATGTCTTAAAATACACCCCGTATGTGAAAACCGAGCCCAAAATACGATATACCATTAAAAATTAAATAAAAACAAGAAAATTGAGTTTGTCGCGGGCCGCGTAGCCCATGGCTACGTTTTACGCGGGGCGCGACAGCTCCAAGGCGGGGCGACACCCGGTGCTGCCACGTGTCGTGCAGCGTGTCGAAGCTAGGGCTGAGTCGGACGAGCTAGGGCCTACCCTAGGGGGACTCGCGGGCCGCGTAGCCCCTTGCTACGTCTTACGCGGGCCGCGTAAAACCAAAAATCTGGCCCTATAAAGTGGGAGCTCGGGCCTTCAGTTTTCGTCGCTCAATTCTTCGATCTTTGTCTCAATTTTCACATAGTAGACATAATACTCGGGTATAATACCCCCCCCCTAAATAACGAAGTTCTGCTCCGTTGCAAGTATCATAACCCCTAGATACGTATTAGATACTCTGCCCGATTGATCTAGGTTTCCATAACGGCTGTCGTGGTTCTGCCCAACGTAGTCGTTGGAATGCCGTCTCGGGGAGGGTATTACTAATGTTAAAATGGGGTTATTATACTAACGCGTGTGCATTTGTGCAATTTATAGATTGTCACCAGGAAACCCTAAAGAATAATCTAAGACAGCAATGTGAGTAATCTCCTTTTTGCAAACTGTTTTTTCAAAACCTCACACGATTAATTATATATATTAAACAATTATTGAGTATTTGTAAGGATACAATTACCGTCGGTATGTTGGGGTTTTGTATACAAAATTTGTTACTGCCTTGCGAGGGGTAACATGCCCACAAGTCGGGTTGACAGTACCGTGGGTGGTAATTGATATGACTTGGAAACAAATGTAATTGCGTGAACGCCCTCAATACTGTACAATGGTTTTTATTTAAACTTGATTAAACTGGGATTCACTCACCAGTATTTCCCACTGACAAAATGTTTTTAAACGCGTTTCAGGTAACAAATTGTGAAAGCCAAATAGAATCCAGCTCGACAGCACTGAAGGCTTGAAAAAGTGGCAATAAAGTTACCTAAAAGAAATAGATGTTTTTATTAAATAAATAGGGTTTATCCATATGAAAAATGTGTGTACTTGAAACTTGGAATTTTTCCCATGTGTTTAATATATTAAAAAGCGTGGTATTTTACTCTGATAAAATATTTCCTAACTACAGTCCTGATGTAAATTCCGCTGCCAAAATTGACAAACACCAGATACCACCGAAACTGGCCGCCGACCGCCCGTTCCTGGGACAAATAGGGGACGGGGGTTGCGATAGAAGGTGGTATCAGAGCTAAGCCACTGATTCAGCCACAGAAGTGTTCTGCTGACACCAAAATTCAATCTGTTAGGAAATAAATTACGGAACTACATGCATAATTGTATATTATTGTTATGTGTTATTTGACTATTTGTTAGTTTACAGTATGAGCGACCAAGGACCATCCGACGCGTATCGTAAGTTGTCTGGTTCGCCTAGAAGCGAAGGCGCCTCTTCTCAGCCTGCCCTCTCAGGGTACTCTGCTGATAATGAAGAAGGAATATTCGTGTTTAAGGCTCAGTCTGAAGAGCCATTCCCTCAGAAAAAGAGAGGATGGTTCAGTAGGGGAGCACATGAGCGTAGGAAACGTATGAAAAAGTTACAAGACCAGAGAGCACTAGCAGCAGCCAAAAGAGAGACGGATGCCCATACCCAAGACATGCTTAATAGGGGTATAGCCAACATCCATATCTTAGCAACCACAGCAGCCGACCCTAACCTGGAGCAACTAATGGCACCCCAACCATTACAGCCCATGGAAATAGAAAATAACCCTGAAAATCAAGTAGAAATGCATGATTTTAACCCGGAGGATATACCTAGGGTACCCACACCAAATCTCTTAGACCCAAATTACGACCCATGGTGGGACGACAATAGGGACTATGTGCAACGTTACCCGATACACGAAGACATGCCCATGCCAAATCTAGGAGCCTACCCAGGTTTGGACCCTCTAGATCCCTATTACGATAACGATGTATTCATTAGGGAGATTTTAGAGAATCCTTACCCATACCAGGCACCTACACCTCCATACCAGGAACCCGCACCCCAGATTCCAAACCCAGTCCTAGAACCTGCACCCCCAATGAGTGCAGAAAATGTACAAGAACTCAGGACATTTGGTGAGGAAATCTTAGAGAGTAGTGAAAGGAAGAGACAGGTGGGAGAGCGACTCGTCTGGAAGTACGACGAGCGCAATATGGATTTCTGGATGAATCCATATCCGTGAATGTGAGGGTAGAAATGGTGATAATAATAATATAATATAATAATATATAATATGCGTGTATAAAAAAAACTACGGATGCCTACTATTAATATTGTAATTTTTATTTTCGATTGTATTGTAATTTTAATTTTCAGTTATGGCATGTACTAGATGCATATTATATAAAAATATAGTAAGTCGCAATGATCGACGTTTTTGACCAAAATGCATGTCATATGATTGGCTATATTAATTATTATTTTGTGATATTAATATGTGGTAAATGTCTAAAATTCAGATGGACAACGAAGTGATTCAGGAAAACCAGAATGATAACATCCAAAATGACGATAATCTGAATAATGAGAATCCAAACAACAATAACAATGGAAACCAAGTGGATAATAGTGCCATCCAACACATAGTAGCACAAGGAATTATAGATGCAATGCCATTTATTATTCAAACTGTTAAGGAAGCTGATAATAAAAGTAAGCATAGTAGTAAGCGACCAACTGAACCTGAACACAGCGTAAACAATGGACCAGTACTTCCAGTGCCCATTCCCAAAAGAAGAAGAACCACGCCTTATGGTTGTTCTTACAAAGAATTCTGGTCCTGCAAACCGATAGAATTCTCGGGCAATGAAGGACCCATTGCAGCTCTACGCTGGATAGAAAAGACTGAGGCAGTCTTGAAAATAAGCAAATGTGCAGAAGGGGACAAGATAATGTTTGCTTCCAATCTGTTTAAGAATTCAGCCTTAGAATGGTGGAACATTATCCTCTAGTCTAGGGGAAATGAAAGGGTTTATAATATGGAATGGGAAGAATTTAAAAATATGGTAGAAAGGAAATTCTGCCCTCCTAATGAAAAGGAACAGATAGCCAATAAATTCCTAAACCTTAGGATGACTGGAGTAGATAGTAAGGGTTATACTACTACATTCTTTAAATATGCCAGAATAGTGTCAACCCTTGCATCACCCGAACCGGTATTGATCTCCCGTTACATCTGGGGATTAATTGGAGAGATTAGACATGTAGTCAAGGAAGCTAGACCCCAAACTATAGAAGAAGCTGTAGAACTAGCCAATACCTTGACAGATGAATTAATCCGTACTAGAGAAGAAGACCAGAGGAGAAACCTAGCTCAAAGGCTTACCCAAGAATTCCATTCTGGAAATTACAACCATAGAAATGTAGGTTCTACCTCTGCGCCTTACTGTAAGGCTTGCAAGAAGAAGCATTCGGGAAAATGCTCCACTCACTGCAATTTCTGTAAGTTACCAGGACACAAGGAAGAAGATTGCAGGAGGAAATCTAGTAATGGACTGTGCTTCAACTGTGGAGAAAAAGGTCATATCAAGCCAAACTATCCAAAATTGGCTCCAGCTACGAACAACAAGAACGCTAAAAATGCTAGAGCATTTGTTTTGACTGCTGATGAAGCCAAGATGATTCCAGACGTAATAGCCGGTACGTTTTTAGTTAATGATGTTTTTGCTAAAGTATTATTTGACTCTGGTACGAACCAAAGTTTTATTAATACTTCATTTTGCAAACTTCTTAATCAATCATTAACTAAACTCCCACAAGAATGTCTAGTAGAGACAGCAAACGGGGAAACCGTTAGGATTTCTGAAATCTTGCAGGGAGCAAGAGTAGAGTTTTTAAATCAAAAGATTATTGCAAACCTTTACCCAATGAATATGGAAGGATTCGATGTCGTTTTAGGAATGGATTGGTTAATAGCCAATAATGCTAGTATTTTATGTGATCAAAAGTCAATTCAAGTAAATTCGCCAAGGGGTAAAAAGATCACAATTAAAAGAGATAAACTATCTAGGTCCACAAAATTCATTTCTGTGATGAAAACAGCAAGTTATATAAGAAAAGGGTCTTTAGTGTATTTGATTTCTATAATCACTAACACTAAAGGAAAAGAACTAAAAGACATTCCAGTAGTGTCTCAGTTTTCAGATGTGTTTCCAGAAGAATTACCAGGACTACCGCCAAACAGGGAAGTTGAATTCAGAATCCACCTACTACCAGGGACAGCACCAATTGCCAAAGCACCTTACCGTGTGGCACCCACAGAAATGCAGGAACTAAAGAAACAATTAGACGAATTGTTGGAGAAAGGATTCAAACAACCAAGTTCATCGCCATGGGGAGCGCCGATTTTATTCGTTAAAAAGAAAGACGGATCAATGCGAATGTGCATTGACTACCGCGAATTGAATAAGGCCACGATTAAGAATCGGTATCCATTAGCAAGGATCGATGATCTGTTCAATCAATTGCAAGGAGCTCGATTTTTCTCAAAAATCGATTTAAGGTCAGGATATCATCAATTAAAGCTACAGGAAGAGGACATTCCTAAGACCACGTTTAGAACAAGGTATGGTCATTATGAATTTACCGTCATGCCATTTGGTTTAACCAATGCCCCAGCCGCATTTATGAACATGATGAACCGAATATGTAAGCCATATTTGGATAAATTCATAATTGTCTTTATAGATGATATTCTTATTTACTCTAAGAGTAAAGAGGAACATGCAAAGCATTTGCACACACTTCTAAGTTTATTAAGGAAAGAAAAGCTTTATGCTAAGTTTTCAAAGTGCGAGTTTTGGTTAGAACAGGTACAGTTTCTTGGACATTTAGTCGATCATGAAGGAATTCATGTGGATCCAATCAAGATTGAAGCAATTACTAAATGGAAAACCCCTGAGTCACCAACCGAGGTTAGAAGTTTCTTAGGATTGGCCGGTTACTATAGAAGATTTATCCAAGATTTTTCTAGAATAGCTATTCCCTTAACGAAGTTAACCTGTAAATCCATTAAGTTTGAATGGGGACCAAAACAGGAAGAAGCCTTTAGAATTCTTAAGTAAAGATTAACTAATAGACCCATACTAGCATTACCAGAAGGAACTGAAGACTTTGTAGTCTATTGTGATGCTTCTAAGTTAGGTTATGGATGTGTGTTAATGCAATGTCAAAAGGTTATAGCTTACGCCTCTAGACAACTTAAGAATCATGAAGAGAATTATTCAACCCATGATCTCGAATTAGGAGCTATAATTTGCCCTTAAAATTTGGAGACATTACCTCTATGGTAGTAAGTTTACTATTTTTACTGATCATAAGAGTTAAGGTATGTTTTCGGGCAAAAGGAATTGAATATGAGGCAAAGACGCTGGATGGAAATTCTTAGTGATTATGACTGTGATATCCAGTATCATGCAGGAAAGGCAAATGTAGTGGCTGATGCTTTAAGCCGAAAGTATCATGAAAAGCCAAAAAGGATACGTTCGCTTAAATTAAATCTACAAGTAGATTTAAATAAACAGATTAGAAAAGCACAAGAATCAGTAATCAAGGAAGATACTGAAAAGTTAAAAGGAATGATCAAGGAATTAGAACAAGGAACAGATGAAATTTGGAGATTCCATAAGAAAAGAATGTGGATACCTAAATTAGGAAACCTACGCCACCGTATATTAGAGGAAGCCCATAAATCTAAGTATACGATGCATCCTGGAAACGATAAGATGTATCAGGATTTAAGAAGGAATTTTTGGTGGATAGGAATGAAAAAGGACATAGCAGCCTATGTTTCTAAGTGTTTAACCTGCTCTTAAGTCAAAGCTGAACATCATAAACCCTCAGGTTTGCTGCAGCAGTTAGAAATGCCAGTGTGGAAATGGGAATTGATAACAATGGATTTTGTTACTAAATTACCCAAAACAAGAAAAGGTAATGACACAATCTGGGTGATTGTAGACAGGCTAACTAAGTCAGCTCATTTCCTACCAATGAAGGAAACTTTCAGTATGGAACAATTAGCTAAGCTTTATGTAAATGAAATAGTTTCATTACATGGAATTCCTTTATCAATTGTTTCTGATAGGGACAATCGTTGTACCTCTCATTTTTGGACAATTTTCCAAAAAGCCATGGGAACCAAGCTGAATCTAAGCACAACTTATCATCCTCAAATGGACGGACAAAGCGAAAGAACAATTCAGACGATGGAAGACATGCTTAGAGCTTGTGTAATTGATTTCGGAGGTAATTGGGACGGTCACTTACCATTAATAGAGTTTTCTTATAATAACAGTTATCACACAAGTATTAATGATGCATCATTCGAAGCACTTTATGGACGAAAGTGTCGAACCCCAGTCTGTTGGGCAGAAATTGAGGAAAAGCAACTATCTGGACCTGAGATAGTGCAGGAGACAACCGACAAGATCATTCAAGTCAAGGAACGACTAAAAGCAGCACGTGATCGGCAAAAGAGTTACGCTAATAACAGGCGAAAACCGTTGGAATTTCAGGTAAGAGACAAAGTGTTATTGAAAGTCTCTCCTTGGAAAGGAGTAGTAAGATTCATCAAAAGGGGAAAACTAAGTCCCAGGTATGTTGGACCTTTTGAGATTATTAGAAGAATAGGACCTGTAGCCTATCAGCTACAACTACCAGAGGAAATGGCAGGAATATATGATATATTTCATATATCTAATCTCAAGAAATGTTTAGCTGATGAATCACTTGTAATGCCTCTAAAGGACATAGAGGTAAATGAACAACTTAAATTTGTAGAGAAGCCTCTACAGATTGAAGACAGGAAAGTCAAGAACCTCAAGCACAAGAGATTAGTTCTGGTTAAAGTGAAGTGGGACTCCAAAAGAGGACCAGAATATACATGGGAGCTTGAATCTGAAATGAAAAGAAAATATCCACACTTATTCCAGTAGATCTCGAGGACAAGCTCTAAAACAAGGTGGGGAGGATGTAACAACCCTCCTGAAATTTTTCTGACACCCTAATATATTTTAAAATATCTCAATATGTCTTAAAATACACCCCGTATGTGAAAACCGAGCCCAAAATGCGATATAACATTAAAAATCAAATAAAAACAAGAAAATTGAGTTTGTCGCGGGCCGCGTAGCCCATGGCTACGTTTTACTCGGGGCGCGACAACTCCAAGGCGGGGCGACACCCGGTGCTGCCACGTGTCGTGCAGCGTGTCAAAGCTAGGGCTGAGTCGGACGAGCTAGGACCTACCCTAGGGGGACTCACGGGCCGCGTAGCCCCTTGCTACGTCTTACGCGGGCCGCGTAAAACCAAAAATCTGGCCCTATAAAGTGGGAGCTCGGGGCTTCAGTTTTCGTCACTCAATTCTTCGATCTTTCTCTCAATTTTCACATAGTAGACATAATACTCGGGTATAATACCCCCCTAAATAACGAAGTTCTGGTCCGTTGTAAGTATCATAACCCCTGGATACGTATTAGATACTCTGCCCGATTGATCTAGGGTTTCGTAACGGCTGTCATGGTTCTGCCCAACGTAGTCGTTGGAATACCGTCTCGGGGAGGGTATTACTAATGTTAAAATGGGTTATTATACTAACGCGTGTGCATTTGTGTAATTTATAGATTGTCACCAGGAAACCCTAAAGGATAATCTAAGACAACAATGTGAGTAATCTCCTTTTTGTAAACTGTTTTTACAAAACCTCACACGATTAATTATATATATTAAACAGTTATTCAGTATTTGTAAGGATACAATTATCGTCGGTATGTTGGGGTTTTGTATACAAAATTTGTTACTGCCTTGCGAGGGGTAACATGACCACAAGTCGGGTTGACAGTACCGTGGGTGGTAATTGATATGACTTGGAAACAAATGTAATTGCGTGAACGCCCTCAATACTGTACAATGGTTTTTATTTAAACTTGATTAAACTGGGATTCACTCACCAGTATTTCCCACTGACAAAATGTTTTTAAACGCGTTTCAGGTAACAAATTGTGAAAGCCAAATAGAAGCCAGCTAGACAGCACTGAAAGCTTGAAAAAGTGGCAATAAAGTTACCTAAAAGAAATAGATGTTTTTATTAAATAAATAGGGTTTATCCCTATGAAAAATGTGTGTACTTGAAACTTGGAATTTTTCCCATGTGTTTAATATATTAAAAAACGTGGTATTTTACTCTGATAAAATATTTCCTAACTACGGTCCTGATGTAAATTCCGCTGCCAAAATTGACAAACACCAGATACCACCGAAACTGACCGCGGCCGCCCGTTCCTGGGACAAATAGGGGACGGGGGTTGCGACAATATCAATATCTATATTAGCAAAACCGATGTCGGAATTGTTTTATAGTTTCCAATCGATATAACATAGCTTGTTTCTTTTTAAATTTAATTTTTTATAATATTTCGAATATACTATTTCAACACAATTAGTTTTATATGTATTCTAATATAAATTTTATTCAAAATCAAACCGTATCAACGCACACACATAACTCACTCGTTAGTTAGATACATTAAACAAAGATGAACATTAAGACTTCTAATCAATGTCAAAGTGTCCAACCACATGCACACATATTATATAATTTATTTCTGTTTGCATGTAGACTTCCCCTCCATTAACAAAAATTATCACCTAAAGTTTATGACAAAAGAGGCATACAACACGCATAAAAAATCTTTAACCTTTTATTCATATTAGCATATATGTTTACTTGTACATAATACATATCTTTTACCTTTTATTCATATTAGCATATATTTTTACTTGTACGTAATAGATATGAATCAATCAACCATATGTTCTCATAAAAATATCCACATTCAACCCAACCATATGGTCAATAGGCGACGATTACGACCAGGCGCATCCCAACATTTCCAACAACCATAACTTCCTGCTAGTTCCCTACGGGTTTCTCCTTTTATTAATTTAGTCATCGATCCTGTAGAGAGAGATTAAACATAAGCGAAACTAATATGATCAAAAAACTCCAAACACATATATGTATGTATAGAATTTAATTAAGATGAAAACACTCCATTTCTATGAGTATAAATGTTTTATGATAAAGTGTTTTCACATGATTTCAAACATGTACGTATACACAATAATCATTAGCGACCATACCAGATGGGTCATTAATCTCGGATTGTGGAGAGCTTTGAAGGTGTCTTCCTTCAGATGAAATCAGAACAAGTGTAAAAAGAACTAGCAAGAACAAAGTAACACCCCCGAACTTCATTTTCAGAATTAGAATCCGCGTTGTGGTGTGGTGTGATGCCGTGCTTTGATTTATATAATATATATAGAGGGTTTATTGTCAATCTTGAGGACAAGATTTCTTGTAGCAAATTAGGAAAAGTAAACCAAGGTTGAAATGTTCAAATTCAATAACATTAATTATTAATTATATACATATATATAGTTATACATATATTTCAGTAGCAGTAGTACTAGTAGGTAGACAATTTCAACATCTTGACTTGATATTTATACTCTTGACTTGAAACAGATATTTCCATGTAATTGTAACTACGGATAATTTCTTGAGCAAGCCCAAACAGTTTTATGGGCCGAGCCTAAACTTTCAAGTTGAGCCTAAGACATTGTAACTTTTTGACAAATCAAGTATTCAGCCTATCAACTTTGTAGTTCAGCCCAAACAGATAATTTTAGTATATTAATTAAAACTTTAGTAAAATTTATGTGGGGGCGTGTGCATAGAGGTGTATATGGAAGAGTGAAGAAGTTTTAATATGTTCCCTAAAAATCTACTATGTAAACTTATGTAGGGCTGTAAACGAACCGAACGAATATGAACGAGGCTTTGTTCGTGTTCGTTCGTTAAGAGGCCTTGTTCGTGTTCGTTCGTTAAGGAAATAAATGTGTTTACGAACGGTTCATGAACACTTACCGAATGAGATTTTTTGTTCGTGTTCGTTCATTAAGGAAATGAGTGTGTTCACGAATGGTTCACGAACACAAGCGAACACAAATAAATTTGGCGAACGCGATGAAGGATAAAGGTGGATGGCCAGAGAGTAGCACTAGAACTTGAATCTCTTATTGTAGAACGGAGGTAGATCATATTCGTCAATGTAAATAATGAGAAAAGAAAGGGAAATGATTCATAAACAAGGTAAAAGAAGGTTTCCTAGTTTAATTGTTAAGGTAATGATATAAATAAAAGTTTAATAGTATAAAAAGTATAGATAAAATATATGAAAGTAGAAAAATCTTTAATTAAAACACGAACATACGAACATAAACGAACGCAAATGAATGAATGTTCACGAACACCTTACCGAACGTTCACGAACACAAATGAACGAACGAGACCTTTGTTCATGTTCGTTCATTTAACTAATCGAACGGAATTTCTTGTTCATGTTCGTTCGTGTATTAAACGAACGTACATAAACGAACTTCCCGCCGAACGGTTTACGAACTGTTCACTGAACGTTCGGTTTGTTTACAGCCCTAAACTTATGTAATATGGTTTGGTATTTTTGCTGAAAATGGGTTGGTGTAGCAATTGGCGTCCCAATTTGAGTAATAAAATGCGTATTGTTTCGCCGTTAAAAAGCATAAAGTCCACCAACCAAATGACCAATTATGAATGAATAATCTAAGTAAACGAGACCGGGTTTAGAAATTGCAATACAGGTTTATAACACCTTTATAAGTAAATGAGACTGGGTTTAGAAAAAGCAATACATGTTTATAACACCTTTATAGATGTAAAAGTGATCAAATTGTTAATATTATAAAAAAACGTCCTTTATGTTGACATCATATTGCAATCTGCATCCTTTACTTTCAAAAAGTATAAAAACGTACTCGATGTTTGGAAACCCTTGCACGTTACGTCCTTTGACCCTAACTCAGTTAGTTTTTATGGTTAAATCTGACCAAATGGATCCCACATAATTGTTTTTTATTATTTTTTATGATTATTTATTTTAGTATTTAGGGTTAGCGATGAGCTCGGTACCAACCGGTACCGAAAATCCCCAAAAGTGGGTACCAATACCGAATATACCCGATACTGTACGGTTCGGTACCAGTACGGGTATTTGAGGGTAAAAACCGATAAATACCAATACCGAACTGGTACTGTACCGGAGCGGTATCGAAAATGTCAAAAGTCGGTATCGGATCGGTACAGAAAATGTACTCGGTTCGGTAAATTCGGTACTGGTACCATTTGCTCATCCCTATTTAGGGTAAAATGACCAAAACACCCTCATATGGGGTCCACTTAGTCAGATTTAATAATGAAAACTAACTGAATTATGACTAAAGGACATAATGTGTAAGGATTTGTAAACATTGAGTACGTTTGTTGTACTTTTTAAAGATAAGGACATAGTTTGTAATCTGGTATCAACGTAAACAATGATTTTTGTAATTTACTCAATTGTTAAAAGTTGTTAAAAGAAAAACTCAAAGAAAGGGACCATAAATACAAGACATCAAAATATCAAAACAAAACTTATTGATAGTTGAATACATAAGGGACCATTCATGCATCTTTCTACTTTCTTACTTTCTAAACATATAAAAAAATCATGACAAAAATGCATACAAGACGTATAAAAAATCTTCAACCTTTTATTCACATTAGCATATTACATATATGTTTACTTGTAGTAGATGAATCAATACACCACATGTTTTCATTAGAATATCGACATTCAACCCAACAATATGGTCAATAGACGACGATGTGGACCATGATCATCCCAACACTTCCAACAACCACCTCTACGTTCTTCTCCTTTATTTAATTTAGTCATCAATCCTGTCGAGAGTAAATATAAATGAAACTAATATGATCAAAATACCCCAAACACATGTATGTATGTATAGAATTTAACTCATATGAAAATACTCCGTATCTATGAGAATAAATGTTTTATAATATAGTGTTTTCACATGATCTCAAACCTGTACGTATACACATTAATCATTAGCGATCATACCAGATGGGTCGTTAATCTTCGATTGTGGAGAACTTTGAAGGTTTCTTCCTTCCGATGAAATCAGGACAAGTGTAAACAGAACCAGTAAGAACAAAGTAACACCGCCAAACTTCATTTTCAGAAATAGAATCCGAGTTGTGGTGTGGTGTGATGCCATGCTTTGATTTATATATAGAGAGTATACTGTCAACCTTGAGGACATTGTAGCACATTAGGAAAAGTAAACGAAGGGCAATGGTTGAAATGTTCAAACTCAATTCACTAACATTAATTATTAATGAACTTATATATACGTATATATTCTATATCCTAACAATTTCAAAGGACTTGTACAGTAGTCTTTTTTTTTTTTTTTCTTTTTTTTTTATTATTTTTCTTTAAACTTTTACCCCTTTAACTTTCAGTGTTAATAATTTCAACCTCTTAACTTTTTAAAAATTTTGTAATCAAGCTTTACGTGTTTATTTTTATGTACACGTTTCTATAAATTTAAATTGATTTACGTTTAGACGTAAATTTTTCCCGTTAATAAGTTGAGTCAAATATAATATATTCCTTATGCTTATTATTATGTATATTTTCTGTTGGTTTACGTTTTGATGTAATTTTTTTCTATAAATGAGCCGGTTAAAATATAATATGTTTTCATGTTTATTTTTATGTACGTATTCAAATGGTCTACGTTTTGACGTAAATTTTTTTGTTCGGAAACACGTTGAGTAAAATATAATACGTTTTCATTAAACGCTCTAAATTCGAGCCACTTTACGTTTCGACACACCACAACATGCCGTAGCTATTTTCTTACGTGTTTTTTTTATGCACGCGTCGGTATAAATTTAAGTTGGTTTATGATTCGATGTAAATTTTCTTCGAAAATATGTGTCAAATATAATTCGTTTTCATCCTTATTTTTATGTATGTTTTCAATTGGTCTACGCTTTAATGCAAATTACAATTAGTAAGTTATGTTGATAGTGTTTTTATCTTATTAACTTTTTTTGTTTCTTTCTTGATTTTTTTTTTTCTGGACTATATTATTTTTATTTTTTAGTTTTCTTTATGTTTAGTGTTTTAGTTTTAGGTTTCTTTTCATTAAAGCTATATTTAAGATAACATTTACGTTTCCATTTACAATTAATTTAAAATCAATTCGTCCCGCTGTCCAATTTAAATTTATTTTTATGGTTTTCGGTCGATGTAAAACATGTGTGGATATTCTTTTGAGCATATTTCTTTCGGTTGGTATACTAAACCAAAACAGATATCGACCGAAACCCCGCAGCGTAGCGCGGGTATTCCTACTAGTTATATACATTTCAGTAGCAGTAGGTAGACAATTTCAACATCTTGAAAAAGAGATTTCCATGTAAATATGTAATGCAACTAGGTGTTGCCCCGCCTGCGTTGCGGGGCGATGTTCGAATAATTCTTAACCAATTAAAAAAACAGTACCATAGTTTTGCTAAAAAAAAAAGTAAAAAGAGTGTTAGGCAGCTCCTTGACACGATTTTTAGCTGGGGGCAAAGTCATATTTTTATTTTTACTTGGGGGAAAAATCAAAATTTTTTTCCCGAGGGTAAAATCCTAATTTTTAGCTAGGGGAAAAACATATTTTTATTTTGCACTGGGGGCAAAAAAAACATAATTTTGAATTGAGGGTGATATCGTAATTTTGAACCGAGCGAAAAATCGTAAATTTTAGCTGGGGGCAAAAACATAATTTTATTTTGAACTGGGGGCAAAGACGTAATTTTAAACTTGGGGAAAAACTGTAATTTTAAAGTGGGTATAAAATAATAAACTGGTGTAAAATCGTAATTTTGAGCCGGGGGAAAAACAAAATTTTATTTTGAACTGGGGCGAAAACGTGATTTTGGCTGACGGTAAAAGCGTAATTTTTTTATCGAGGCCGAAATCATATTTTCGGTTTAGGTGGGTGTAAAGTCATATTTTTATTTTGAACTGGGTGAAAATCATAATTTTGAACCGAGGGTAAAATCGTAATTTTAAGGTATGGGAAAACCATAATTTTATTTTTAGCTGGGGCAAAAAAGTAATTTTAAAATGAGGGTGAAATCGTAATTTTGAACCGATGGGAAAATCTTAATTTTGAGCTGGGTATTTTGAACTGGGGGCGAAGACGTAATTTTAAACTGGAGGCAAAACCGTAATTTTAAAGCGGGTATAAAATAAAAAGCTAAGGGTAAAATCGTAATTTTTGAACCGATGGCAAAATCGTAATTTTGAGCTGCTGGCATAAGGATTATTATATTTTTTAGTTGGGAGAAAAGCGTAATTTTAAAGTGGGGGCAAAACCGTAATTTTAAAGTGGATATAAAATAATAAAATGGTTGGTCCAATAGAAGAGGGGCGGCCGCCCATTTCGACCAATGGCAGGGAAACACTATTCCCTGCCATGGTCTTTGTATGTGTATCAAATACGGAAAATTTCTTAAGCAAGCCCAAACAGTTTTATGGGCCTAGCCTTAACTTTCAAGTTGAGCCCAAGACATTGCAACTTTTTGACAAATCAAGTATTCAGCCTATCAACCTTGTGGTTCGGCCCAAACAGCTTAATTTTAATATATTAAAACTTTCGTAAAATGTGTGCGTGTGTGTGTGTGGGGGGGGGGGGGGGGGGTCGTGTGCATAGAGGTGCATATGAAAAGAGTGAAGAAGTTTTAATATGTTCCCTAAAAATCTAGCATGTAAACTTATGTAATATCGTTGGGACCATGATTTAGTGGTCTAGTGGTATGGTGATTTTTCTTACAAGAGTAAGTCTATGGGTTCAAATCCTTGTAAGTGCAAGGTAAAGGTGAAATTGCAATTTGTTGTTAAAAAATGTAACATTGTTGGGTGTTTTTGCTAAAATTGGGTTGATGTAGCACCTCGCGTCCCAATTTTGAGCAATAAAACACATTATGTTTCGCCATTAAATAACATAAAACCCGCCAAACAAATTACTAACTATAAATGAATAACCTAAGTAAATGAGACCCGGTTTAGAAATTGCAATACAAGTTTATAACAACTTTATAGATGTAAAAGCGATCAAATTGTTAAAAGAAAAACTTAAAGAAAGGACCATAAATAAAATATATTAAGGCAAATTGTATTTAGATAATCTAATCTAGCTAATTTTAGCCAATAATAATCCCAACTGGGTTTATTCCCGCCTGTAGTCTAACTTTTTTCATTTTGTTTGTATAATGGTCCGTCGTTAAAAAGCAAAAAGATTAAAACAAAACTTGTTGGAATTATTTTTACCCAAAAATAGCTAAATTGGATTTTTTTTTGAACGGCAAGGAACGACGTGCCAACCACCGTGACACCGGGCGGTGTGGCCAAGGTCGACTACTCGACCGCCGCCAGCCCCTTGGCTCTCCCAGATACGCGAAAACCCGACCTACACCCGCCCTAAGGCACGAAAGTGGGATAATCGGTAAAACCTAGTTTCCCATCGGGAAACCAAAACGAACCGACACCACCTTTGGATTATTTAAATCCAATTTGCAAAAACAAAACTTGTTGATAGTTGAATACATAAGGGACCATTTATGCATCTTTCTACTTTATTACTTTCTAACATATAAACCCTAATTCTTCACCGTCGTAGTGTGTGAGGGTTTTAAGCCAAAAACACACACAATTTTCCGGCAAACCGCCGCCGCTCGCCGCCGCATCGCTACTCGACCTTCAAATCAACGGCCACCGTAGAAGAGTAAACAAATGGGTAAAACATCGTATATGAAGCTTAAAGGCAGCCAAAACCTAAGGCAAAGGTTACTTCTCGCAACTCTATCTTCAACTCCGATCTTAATCGAGGATATTCGAGCCGATGCCACGTGGCCGGGGCTTCTTCCTCATGAGGTTTCGTTTCTCCGTCTTCTCGAGACTGTTTCTGATGACTGTCATGTTGAAATCAACGAAACTGGTAATTCTAGGGTTTTTTTTTTTTTGTGTGTTTTTTATTTGAATTGTTGTGATTATGTTGAAATTAAACTGCAATTTGAGAGAAATTAATCTACTTTTGTCAATTTTGATACGGATTTATTTAGTTTCTGATTATGTTTAATATGTTTTTTTTTTATATTTTTTCATAGGTTTTTATTTTAGCATTCCTGACCAAATTTAGCTATAAATAAGCTTTATGTATTGTTTAAGATATGAATTATACATATACAACTTAAAAAGCCGTTTTTTTAATATATTTTTCATAGGTTTTTAGCCTTCTTCACCAAATTTAGCTATAAATAAGCTTTACAGTTAAATGCCATTTTAGTCCATGTGGTTTGGGCCATTTTACCAGTTTAGTCCAAAGGTTTCATTTTTCGCCTAAGGGTCCAAAAAGGTTTCACTGTTGCTATTTTAGTCCACTGGGTTAACTTCATCCATTATTTCTATTAACGAGAAGGGCGATTCGGTCATTTTATATGGCGGAATTGCCTTTCCAGTTAACAGAATTACATATAAAATGACCGAATTGCCCTTCTGGTTAACTGTAAAAATGGATGAAGTTAACCCAGTGGACTAAAATGGCAACGGTGAAACCTTTTTGGATCCACAGGAGAAAAATGAAACCTTTGGACTAAACTGGCAAAATGGCCCAAACCACAGGGCCTAAAATGGCATTTAACTCTAAGCTTTATGTATTATCTAAGATATGAATCATACATATACAACCTAAAAAGCCCATTTTTTGTGAGCTTTTTGCACCTCAACTGCCCTGTTTTTTGTTGGCCTTTTGCGCCTCAACTGCCCCGTTGGTTTTTTGTGAGCCTCAACTGCGCTTTTTGTACATTTGGCATCTTACCTACACAAAAAACGGAGGGGCCTGCGCGCCTGAGGTTGTCTTACGCTTAGGCGTGTCTCAGGCACGCTTTTTAAATTGCGATTGTAGCGATCGCTATAGCATGCTATGGTATAATGACACTATTAGGGTTGTAGCGATGGATAGCGAGAATAGCAACACTTTATTTTTTTAATATAAATAGCAATTAAATATAGCTGGAACTAGGTTTTTGTTAAATATACATGTAAAATAGCATATACACAAGTAATATTTATGACAATATCTGGCTTATCTAGGAAATTAGCTTACAAAGCATGTTTCAGTTTGAATTAACAGGAATGCAGTGATTATTACAACATGACTTGAATGTTGTTTTGCTGCTTTTGTAATGTCAAATATGCATGACAGGAAAGCTAAATTTTGTGGTGTTGTATAAATTCAAAAGATGTGCTTGTCGTATTTAGCTTTAACAATTGGATAGTTGTTTGTTGAGATGGTTTCTCATGACTATCATGTTGAAATTAACAAGACTGTTAATCCTAGGGCCCCGTTCTGTGTTATTCAGAATTCACTATCTGAAAATAAGCTACTTTTATCGTCAAATTTCGAACAGATAAAATCTTTCCTTAAAGACATACTGGTCTAAAAATTGCAGCTAGATAGTACCTTGTGTAAAATGCTGTTATTTTTGCTGCTTTTGCAATGATAGGAAGTGAATTTTGGTGTTGTTTATAAGTTTATACGACGTGCTTGTAGTATTTACCTTCAAATTGTTGTATTTTTTGTGGAATTGATAGGGACGAAGTTGAAGTACAAGCCCGGGATAGTGATGGGTGGGAGATATCTAGAGCACGATTGCGGATTGAGTAGGTCAATCGGCTATTTTCTTGAACCGTTGATTGTGCTTGGTTTGTTCGGGAAGAAGCCTCTTTCCATTAAGCTCAAAGGTACCTTGCTCCCTTCACTCTTTCGAATTTGTAGTCCGTTTTGTCGATATAGCTCCAAATGTTTTCAATTAGGGAATGTAGTGGTGGGTTACTCTTGTTTTGTTTTAATCATTCGAGTAATACTAATTTACTATTTTGGCCCATGTGGTCTAGTCAGTTTAACCCTTTCTGTTTAAAAAGGAATCTTTATACATATCAGAACCTGATGTTGCATTTTTGTAACGGTTTTGGTCCCTAACACTAACTCTGTTACTTTTTTCTAGTTAAGTGTAAGGGTATTTTGGTCTTTTTACACTAGGGATTGTTTATGTAAATTGTACATTACGAAGTTATTTTAATATTTAAGGGGTTATTTATGTAATTGCTCAATTTTTTAATTATCTCATGTTTTTCATGATTATAATTTAATAAAATACATTTAAAATATACAAATAAATACGTATTTTCAAAACCATCACAAAATACAACCTTAGGGTCTGATATGTCAAGATTCTTTTTTTGGCTGAAATGGTTAAACCGACTAAACCATAGGGACCAAAATAGTATTTTACTCTAATCAAGGTTTAAAAGAACGGAAACGAGTTTCGAGGCGTTTTCCCTTCGCCTCACGAGGCGTAAGCCTCGAGGCGAAACGAGGCGTAAGGCCGAGGCGGTATTAATAAATAAATATAAAAATTATATATATTATAAAAATAATAATACTAACTAATTTAATCATCAGATTCATCAAAATCATCAAAAACATACATAAAAAAGACATCAAATGCTTGAAATTGACACAAAAAGTCAAAAATATCAAAAACAACTATGAAAATCCCATGAGGCGCAGCCTTTCTTAGCGCCTCAGCCCCTCTGAGGCGCAAATGCAGTAAAAACCCCATGAGGCGCGCCTCAGACTTGTTTTTTGGCCGTTTCGCCTCGAGACGCGCCTTGAGGCGCACGCCTCAAGCGTTTTTTAAAACCATGACTCTAATGATTATTATGTTGATCTTCCTTTTATTGCGTATACTAGTGAATTTTAAACAATGTTAATAGTAATTGAATAAGTTGATAAATATAGATGCTGATGATCAAATATTTGCTTTTCAGGTATCACAAATGATCCAAAAGACCCATCTGTCGATACATTCAGATCAACCACTTTACCATTATTGAAGCGATTCGGAGTTCCATCAGAAGGGTTGGAGTTAAAGATAGAAAGCCGAGGAGTTGCCCCTAAAGGCGGTGGAGAAGTTACACTTTCAGTTCCTATTATTCACAATAGTTTAAAGGTTAATTTCATCATATATATAATATATGAATATGTAATTTTTTTAGAGTAAAATGCCATTTTAGTCCTTAAGGTTTGGCCAGTTTTGCCACTTTCGTTCAAAGGTTTGTTTTTCCGTACTTGGATCCAAAAGGTTTGAAATCTTGCCATTTTCATCCAGCTCGTTAACTCCATCCATTTTTCTTTGTTAAGTCAGGGGTATTTCTGTCTTTTTTGATAACTTAAAGGGCAATTCGGTTTATTTTTCACTGTATGCACAAGCATAAAGTGATGAAGTTCACGAGCTGGATAAAAATGGCAAGATTTCAAACCTTTTGGATCCAGGTGCGAAAAAACAAACCTTTGGATGAAAGTCGCAAAACTGGCCAAACCTCAGGGACGAAAATGACATTTTACTCTTTTTTTAATCTCGCTATATTAATCAATGTTTGGGACTTGGGTTTGCAGGCAGTCACATGGACCGATGAAGGTATGGTTAAACGGATCAGGGGTATCAGTTTCTCCGCAAGAGTATCAGTTCAGTTTGAAAATACAATGATTCATGCCGCTAGAGGAATCTTTAACCGATTGCTTCCAGATGTTCACATTTTTACTGATCATAAAGCCGGTGCACAAGCTGGAAAGTACGTTTATTTTCATGTTAAGTGTTTTTAAGAGGTGGTCATTTCGACCCATTTACTTACAAACGGGTCAATTCTTCAGGGTGTCTTGAACGTTGAATCTTTGATTAATATAGTTACATTTTTTTGTTGAGACATTATATGATTTGTTTGGTTATTGTTTTTAGTGATTTACGTTTTTTGTTTTCGTTTTGCAGCTCACCTGGTTATGGAATATCGTTGGTTGCTGAAACGACATCGGGGTGTTTCATATCGGTGGATACCACAATTTCTTATCCCCGGGGGAATGATGACATGGATATTGATGAAAAGAAAGAACTTATGCCTCCGGAGGAAGTTGGTGAGGAAATTGCATCTCTTCTACTTGGCGAGATTGAACAGGGTGGTGTTATAGATTCTACGCACCAGGTTTGTATCTGAATAATAATATATATTTTTATATGAATCAATCTACTATTTTTTATAAGGATTTCATATACCAACACCTTGAAACTTGCAAGATGTCAGAATACATGATATTCTGCAGGAGTTTTGAGGGGTATGAATGAAATTTCCTCTTTATAAAATGTTTAAAAAATACATTACGGTGACTTTTTTTACCACGTTTGACGTGTTTCGTGTTGAACTTCTTCGTCTTATAATCTTATTTGTCCAACCCTGTTAAGAGAAAATATAGTCCGAGTCAACCCGCTCAAAAGTAATTTTTAAAATTGCCAACTCTACTTATGCAACTCTATGCAGTTAATATCGCCGGTATGTCGGTTATCGGTCCCTGGTAAGATATCGGTGCAAAATATAAGTCAGAATATCGGCACCGATTTTCCCGATATCAGTACCTTTCTTCTTAGTTCTACCATTCGCCTTTCTTCTTATTGCTGCCAATATTGTATTCAAGTCTTAGTTGCTACAACTGTTAGTGTTTTGCAAGTTGCAAAAGGTTAATTTGTTTATGGTAGGAGAGTATACTGAATTGTTAGTGTTAAATTGCTATATATAAATTCAGCATGATATCAAAATTAGCGATATCCTACCGGGATAACAAATACCTCAAATATCGGTCCTTGATCGATATCCGATTCTTTACCGCATTAACTGCATAGATGTAACTATAGATAATGTCCGGCCCGTTAGAGCTAAAATACAACCCCTAAGATAATTTCTTTTTTCTTTAAAAGATTTTGTTATTCTTCTGAGTTTGTTAATAATTATATTATATTATATTTGAATTTCAGGGCTTGTTATTTCTTTTATGTGCATTATGCCCACAAGATATATCAAAGGTTCGTGTAGGAAAGCTTGTGCCTTATGGGATTCAAACACTCAGAAATATTAGAGATTTTTTGGGTGTTAAATTTGTAATCAAGCCAGAGCCAGCAACAGGTACCGTCATGCTTAAATGCATTGGATGCGGGTTGAAAAATTTATCGCGAAAATTATCTTAGATGTTCTATATGCTTAGTAAAAGTTGAGTTTTGTTTAACTTCTTTATTTATTCAAACTTTGTAAGGTTTTCTTGACTTATGAGTAATTGTGGAATCAATTTTGTTCTTTTCATTCAATTACATTTATTCAGCTTGAATCCTAGAATAAAAGTTTTGTAGATGTAGGAACATTTACTTGTACAAACTTAGGGGTGGCAATTCCTTGAGTTGAGTAACCTTGGTTTCAAAAAGCGAGAGGTGGTTCGTTACGCTTATGTTCTGTGAACCATAATTAACTTACGAGTAAAGTACACGTATGGAACTTGTGGTTTACTAAAATTTTGGATTTGGTCCCTAGCTTTCTAAAAGTGCACGGATGGTCCATGTGGTTTACACTTTGTAACACATTTAGTCTTTATCTAACAGATCTAAACTTTAGTTTCTAAAGGTTTAAGCAGGTCCAAGTTAGGGACTAAATGCGTTACAAAGTGCAAAACACAGGGACTCTCTATGTGACTTTTGGCCAAATTGGGGACTAAACGTGTTACTAAGTACAAGGACCATCCCTGTACTTTTGAATAGTTAAGGATCAAATTTTGAATTTTGATAAATCACATGGACCATCGGTGTATTTTACTCTTGATTTACCCTTGCTCTTTAAAACTAAGCACATAACTAAACAAGTCATATTCATGATGGTCGACTTGTAAACCGTTTAACTAGACTACAAAGTTATGACGACCCAACCCGTTTATCACATGTAAACCCATAGTTATTAATAGCGTTCATAGCGGACGCTATTGCGAATAGCATGGCGTGGCGCCTATATGCCGCTACAAGGTTCCTAGCGACCACATATCGACCAGATAGCGACCTCCGGCGATGAATTCAGGCGCCGGGCTGCTTTTTGGCCGGAAACCTGTGAGAAGAAGATGCGACCAGGAAGAAGATGCAGTAGCGACATGTTTTACACTTCTAGGGTTAAATAACTTTAGGTATTTTAACATTTCACCCCTCTATCTTTCTGCACTGCAGTTTATATTTAGCTCCTAAAACTTTATAATTTTTACATAAAAAGTGTACAATTAGTTTGTGTATTTAAACATTTAACCCCCTCTATTTTCACTAGATTACATTTGGTCCTTAAACTTCTGAATTTATACATAAAAATTATAGAATTAACATTATATACATATATAAATTATAAATATCTATTTTTTTTATTTTTAAAAATTTTTACTACCTTATCGCTACACACAAAATAGCGAGCGCTATTTCATCGCTATCGCTACTTAACATATAGTGGATTAGTGTTGGAGCTTAAACATCATAGAATATTGATGGTTAAATATAGAAAATGAACAGATCAAGTAAAGTTATTAGTGTTTCTGACAAATGATATGGAGATGAAACTAAGGGGGCGTTTGGTTCGCAGGAATTCAATGGAATTTAAGGGAATTGGAATTTGAATTCCATCTCTTAAGATGTTTGGTTCACAGAATTTGATGGAATTGGAATCCCAATTCCAATCTTCATGTGTTTGGTTGACAATGAAATTGGAATTAGGCATGAATTCCTTCAAATTCCTTTAACTAAAGGAATTCAAAATCCTACCTATATGTGAAGGAATTCAAGTAAATTCGTTGGAATCTTCGACCGTTTCAACCCATCCCGTTCGATCTGAACCGAACGGTTTCGACCCGTACTGTTTCGACGCGAACAGTTTCGACTCGTACCGTTTCGACGCGAACGGTTTCGACCCGCAACGTTTTGACAGAACGGTTTCGAATCGAACCGTTTCGACGCGTACCGTTTCGACCCGTAACGTGAATCGAAACCGTTTCGACTCAAACCGTTTCGAATCGAACCATTTCGACCCGAACCGGTGGTTGTGGGTGCCGGGGTGATGGATTCCAATTCATTTGACATTGAAACACAACGAAAATGGAATTGAGATTCCAATTCCAACAATTTCCAATTCCAATTGGAATGTTTAAATTCCAAATCCAATTCCTTCAAATTTTAATTCCTATACAAATTCCAATTCCAATTCCAAATCATTCCACGAACCAAACGGCCCCTAAAGAGCATTCAGCGTTCTACTAATTAATATGTAAACCTCACCCTATAGTTTTTACAAGTAACAAAAGTATTTAGTTATACAAAATATGATATAAATATACATTATGTCAAGACCAAAAAAACCGCAGATTCAAGCCAAGTTAGTACTTGAGATCGGTGGTTAATCAAATTTGTACAAAACTGTTCTGTTATTGGACAAGATTTAGCACCCGAGTAGGATCAAGCTCAAATTGGTAAAAAAATGCCGAGACGGATCAAGCTCAAATTGGTAAAAATGGCAGTTAGTCTGCTTGTGGCAACAAAAAGCTAAAGCCCGAGTTCTCACGGATTAAAGGTGGTGGTTCGATATCCGAGATTTCAATTTGATCCATTGACTTCGCTATATCGTCAACTGAAAACGGAATGCTGTAAAAAGAAAATAATGAAAAAAATTAACCAAAAAAAAATCACAACCTCAATATTACTGCAATTACCGCATTCCAAAATCTATAGCTTGACTGGGCCAAAAGTCAACCTAGTGTTTGCTTAAAACCTCCAAAATCACTTTACATTATTTTAACATAAAAAATGAAGGAAAATTGATGGGGTCAGCCCGACTCGGCCCGACCCATTATCCAACATGTCTGGCCCTGTGCCCATTTTGCTACCTCTAGTGGGCCAAACCATCATATAAACAACCCGATGAAAAAAACATAGCTATAAAAACAGATCAAGATGCAATAAATAAGAGAAAATAACCTGGAATCGTCATCCAAAAGGAAAGAATTGCTTATTGCATTATTTTCTTCTGTCATCATAATCCTCATGCTGGATATAACCTAAAAGGCGATATCAAATATTACGTAATACTATTACAAAAATAATATTATTATAACAAGAATTTAGCTCATTATCCGTGTTCACCGTTATAGATAAATTTTTTATTTGTTTATTTTGTTATTTTATTTTTTTATTTTTTATCTCACCTATCTGAGATAAAACATAATCCACATCGGCCCGTACCTAAGTGATCGGGTCAAAACTGCTAGGGTTGACCCGAAGACACCATCTTATCCACTTTTTATGAATAACATGATAACAAAAAAGATATTATTACAGTAACGATCTAACTCTTTAAAACAATTTTGGAGGCTATTTGCATAAAAAAAAAAAAAAAACTTTGGGTGTATTTCGGACGTTTAGAGATAAAAATGCAACCAAAATTGACCCGTTTGTAACATCTATACAAACTTACATCCGGGGACACACTATGAGTTCCATATTTGTCATCCCAATACATTGTACTGATCCGGTACAACTGTTGTACACTAAGAACCTGTAAAACAAAACAAAATACGACAGTTGAGACACATGTTAAAATGTAAATGTAAACGAAATTACATGTTTTGTAGCATGTCACTCACGGGACACAGGCCATGACTTATTTCATCAAGGGTTTTCTTCGGTTTTTGATGAATAACCTGAATTGAATGAACATGTATTAATGTTTTTTTGCAGACAATGTATCAAAATCATCTACGTTATATAAGAAGTAAAGTGCAACGCAAAAGTTAATTATTTACCAGAAATCCGATAGCCTGCCGGATATGTTTAAGTTCTTCCCATGCAGAACCTGCATACTGCAGTACTTTTTGTTTAGCAAATAGTACGTTGTTTAATTTTCAGTTAAATACATGTGAAATATCTTATTTACCCTTGAAGATAAAAACAAAAGAATATTAAAAAAATCATAAATAAAAAAATACCTCATCTGTTGCGTTGTAACACCAGTCTTTTAATTCACCAAGTCCGGCTTTCACATATTCACCATTGCTGAATGAACAGCATTCTCGTCTCAAAAGAAGGCTGCAGCCAGAAGTATAAAATGATCGAAATCATATTCATGTGTGCGCATGGATATACAAGAATATATGCAGTCTAGGAAGATGAAGTATACCTGTTAAACAATTGAACATTAATGAATGAAAATATTTGTGTGAAAATTTTTCGGACCAAAAATGGTGGTACCTGAAATAATCAACAAAATCAGACATGTATAATAGCTACCAGTGGATAAACAAAGTCTTAAGGTACATGCAACAATTTCTTTTTGGTTCTTTTTCTGGTAAAGTTTTGAGTTTGACCCGTTTTTTAAAAGTTCTATAAACTATTATGAATTGATCACGACTACAAAACAATATTGTTAAGGTAAAAATACAAATATTCAAATGACACGATTTGGAAGGTTGTATGCGTAGACCATTTGGCCAATTTCTCTTCTACCTAAACTTTTGATTTGACCTGTTTGACCAATTTGAAACAAAAACAAAACCAAAATTGACCATTCATAAGTAAAAGGTCACAATTTCCAACTCTCCTTTTTTGCTTTTTTGTTGCAAAAATGTTTACTTTTAGTTTATTTCTAAGTTAGTAAGAGAAACACAAATAAACAAACTAGGGGTGTAAACGAGCCGAGCCGAGCTTGAGCATGACTAGGCTCGAGCTCGGCTCTGTTCGAGCCTACTATTTTGAGATCAAGCTCGGCTCACAGTAAAACCCAAGTGCTTGAGTTCAGTTCGGCTCGAGGTAATTTGAGAACAATTTTAAACAATCTAAAAGCTCGGCTTGAGCTCGCTTTGATAGCTTAAACAACCCAAAAAACGGCTCGTCAATGTTAAATAGTAGGTATATTATATATAAAAAATAATATAATTTTGTTAGGACTCGTTTAGGCTCAAGCCTAAATGAGTTTTGTATGTAAAGCTTGAGCTTGGGCTCGATAACTAAACGAGTCATATTTCAGGCTCGAGCTCGGGCTCATTAAGGCTCAGCTCGTACAAGCTTTTTACTGATCCGATCCCGAGTAGCTCTCAAGCCGTTCCGCCTTGTTTACACCCCTAAAACAAACAAAAGAAAGTAAGAAGAAGTTTCACTAACATGATTTGTTTTTAAAGTGTTCAAGAAATCTCCAAGGTTCTTCACAATTCCTTGCCAGTGAGCAATCAACGCTTGTTGAGCCGCATTATTAACCGGATGTGATGTTCCCTTTACTAGGCTTGCCCTGGAAGTTCTTGGTGCCTTTGATTAAAATATCAATTAGCACAATAAAAATACTTCACAAAATTTAACTAAAATAAAAATAAGATGAGATTACCTGAATACACAACCCGAGTAACGGAGATATTTCCTTTTTTAAATTATCTCGGATCATTCCGTATATTTTTTCAACGTATGCTGTAAGTTGTTGCTTGAAAAGCAAAGCGGGATATTTGGCTTCTACTTGGCTTACAGCATCTAATGCACTCAAACTTCCATTATGAAAAGAAATATTCACTCCTTGAGGAGTTCCACGAAAACTCTAACAAGAAATATGCAAACACCTTTAACTAAATGATATTGTCTTAAAATTAACCAACAAGTCAATCTGGGTTATGTTTTATCTCTAACGGGTCAAACCAGTAAAATTACAAAAAAATGTTCAACTAAAAATGAAACAAATCAAACGGGTCAAACCCAAAAGTTGTCCAACACTTCATTATAAAACTCATGGTATTATTAAAGTAACTTTTGTAATCATCAATGACACATGAGAAAATTTATGAAAGGTTGAAAAAAATGGAAAAGTGTTTTGGGTCAACCTGATGCATTTTGACCCACACAAAAAACTACTCGTCCCACCCATGGTTGTTAATAGCGAATAGCGACAACGGACCTATATGCTACATAGCGAATAGCGACAAATAGCGACCGCTATTTTATATATAGCGATACACTAGAAAAAGAATGTTCAAAATTTTTATATTTATATTATATCAAAATACCTTGGTATATATGCTATTTACATTAAAAAAAACTAACTGTCGCTATTCACACTATTGGTCGCTATGACCTAAATAGCGACACTTGGTCGCTTCGCTACATAGCACGCTATAGCGGTCGCTATAGCCGCTATTGACAACTATGGTCCCACCCGTTGTCCAATTCACCCTTTGTGTCCTTACAGAAAACACAAATTATAAGAAGCTTATGAAATTACGTTATTCACTCTTCCAAAAAGAGTGGCTGATGATCGACGACGTTGTGGGCCCAGTCCAGCTGTCACACCACTTGCTTTCAGAGTGCGTTGAAGTAGAAGCAAAAGAGTTGATGCATTCGACAACCAATAGGCCAATATCTCATTATTATCCTGGGATTTCTTTTAATATACAAAAGACAAAAAGAAAATTTTAGCATAACAGAGGGAAACAGAAGTACAAAAGGTATCTGTAACGAAATAAAACCTCCTAAATCATTATTTTATTTTCGTTAAACTACAAAAGGAGCCTATGTACTGTGGTAAAAGTTATGGATTTTTTCCCTAAACTTAGTTTATTACGCTGGACATCCGTAATTTAGAACTAGCAACACTTTCCGTCCCACATCCATGTAAAATGACAAAAATACCCTCATCTTCTTCACTCTCTTGACTTTTTAATATTTGAGTAAAGTATGCGGATGGTCCTTGTGGTTGACCAAAAATTTGGAATTGGTCTCTAGTTTTCCAAAAGTACATGGATAGTCCCTGTTGTTTGCACTTTGTTACGCATTTAGTCCCCAACTTTTGCCAAAAGTACATGGATGGTCCTGTACTCCTGTGCACATTTAGTCCCTAACTTGGACCTGATGAAACCTTTAGATTTGTTAGCTGGGGACTAAATGCGTTACAAAGTGCAAATCACATGGACCATCTGTGTACTTTTGAAAAGCTAGGGACCAAATCTAAAATTTTGGTTAACACGGGGACTATCCATGTACTTTTGAAAAGCTAGGGACCAAATCCAAAATTTTGGTTAACCATAGGGACCATCTATGAACTTTACTCTTTATATTTTTAAACCCATATTCAAAAGGTTGAAGAAGATGAGGGTGTTTGGGTCCTTTACAAGTGGGAAGCGTGAGAAACAATTAATATATTTTGGATATAGTTTGAACCTCAATTGCATGACCTATGGTCTGGATGATGCGGTCAAAAACAGACGTTCGTTCAACTTCAAAAGATCTCCATTGTAGAAGGCATTTGTAAATTATACAAGCAGCAAGTGGTTTGTCTCCTGCAAATCCTATACGTTGTGCAATGCATTTGATTAGCAATTCTTGATTCTCTATCTGTTTTTCATTGAGTGACTTTTGTGGTTTGTCATCAAGTTCTGAAAGATCCCGTTGGTTCATCGACATGCTATGCAGTTCCTAAAAATCAAATAAGACGAGAATTAAATATAAACAGTTGGAAAAAAATATAGTTAAAAAGCATCTTTGTGTTAAAGAGAATTAATACAAGAGGTGGCTTTGTGTCTCCAAATAAGTGACTGCTCTCCGATCTCTGCAAAAAGATTGTAAGTTTATAAACATCATATTATTAATGTACTGAAATATGTTTTTTATAATGCAACCCATTTGAATTGTTGCTAGATTAAACTATTTGCCCTGTTTGACCATTTATCATTAAATTTTACACAAGTAACTCGTTTTCATATGAGCGGGCTGAGAACACGTTAACTGGTCAGAACGGGTAACTTCTAAGTTCGGGTCAAATAGATTGGGTTGACCGCCCAACGTTTTTCGGGTCCAGTGTCTTTTGAACATATAATTAAAGTAATAGCATGACTGAATTTGAATAAAACGATTTTGATGATTGTAAGCATATAAAATACACTTAATGAAATTTTTAGTCCCGTTTGACCTGTTCGACCTGTGTGAGTTTTGACCCATTTCCTTTATTGCAATTTTAAACTAATTTATCTGTTTGACCCGTTGCCAGTAAAATTTAACCCAAACTAACTGTTTTCATATGAATGGGATGAACTTTCCACAATTAGCATTGTTATGTCACATCTGATGAGTAAACTTCTTAAAAAAAATTTAATAAATAAAAAATTACCTGAAGGATAGATTTGGAACGTATGAGAAACTTATTAGGTGCCATTGACACAGCTTGTTGACGGAAAACTTTATTTTCTGAATCAATATTCTGTAGTTTCTCTTCCAGCCTATGTAGAATAAGAAAATAAAACAAATGTGACGGTAGGTTACTGCTTACGCTGAAATTTTGAATTTGAAAAGAAAATGAAAAACTCGAGAATGAGTCTACTGACCTGCTCAGAGAATCTTGTAACTGTTGGACTTTATCTTCTGAATCTTCTAACTTCTTGAGTGCATCTTCACTACGCTCTTGAGATTGAGCATATTTCTTTTCTAAGTCAGCAGAATGTCGCTTTTCAGATTCCAATAACGTCTGCATGGGAAAATGAGGCACAAAAATTTATAAAAACGACTCATTTCAGGATAACATTTAGTTTTAAAACATTTAAGCAATACAATAAGTGGATAACTAATTTATGTAAATTACCTTTAAATGATTGATTTCTGCAGTGAGGGATTCAATTCTTTTAGTATCTTCAATGATTACTTCTTTTTCTTGAATAACAGGAGGTGCTTCTTCAATAGCTTTCCTTGCTGCCTCTTTTTCCTTGATTATTGTTGCATTTGCTTCATCGAGTTTTTTTTGCAAAGATTCTAAAGAATTTCTAAATTTGTTAGCCTCACTGGCTTTTGCTTCTTCTAAATCAGTCTGGAGATACGAGCTCAGCATTAGCCATTAGAACATGTTAATCATAAGTTATGTTTTTATTAACTAAATATCAATACTTACCCTTAAGCGCTTTTCCAACTGCAAACGCCATGTTAGTTCCTCCAATTGTTTTTGAAGTTTATCTTTTGCTTCTTTAAGGGCACCTGTATCCCGTGCTTTCTGCAGAAAAAGTAAGATAAAGTTCATATCTAATTTTATATCTCAAAAAAATGGCTCATGAAACAAAATACTTTTAATTTAGAAATTAAATACACGTTGAAACCAACCCTTTTAAGTTCTCGTAACTCTTTCCTTGCCATTTTGCCCCTCCATCTGCATTGTGTAACTATGGCTCCCTTCTTTAGCCTTTTATGGTATGAATGACTCCTATGACAACGCCATCGAGCCTAATAATATTCAAAAGCGTTAATTGTTTGTATCAATTAAAAGAAGTACAAGACAAAATGTGATTGTGGGTCACCAGATCTGATTTAAAATTTATATATACACACACACACATTTTCACATGAGATTATTTCTAGATGTTACCGATCCATCTACTAAATTTTAGACGGTCGGTAACAAATTAGAGGTGGCAATATCGGCCTATTAATGGGTAAGCATGTCGATCTACAGATACTTTGCCTCTAATGGGTCAATTTGGTAAATTTAAACAATTGGTAAGATGGTAATCAACTGAAAGTCACACAAAATGTAATCTAAATGCATAAAACCCTTAAACCATTTGTTTCACAACTTGGATTACTATTGCAATAATAACGTTTTCCTAATAATATTTAAAACATTACTTATTTGGATCATTTATTAAAATAATAGATAAAATTGTGCTTGCAGGTCGGTCTGAACTGATATAAAAAAAAAAACTTATCCTTTTTCCCGCCCATTTTGGTACCGCTATACAAAATAAATAGTTATATACATGCCAGCATTATGAAATTAACCTGCATCTTGATTACGGCTTTGGTTTGTTTCTTTAGTTTGAATTCCTTACGAGCCTTCAATGCACGTATGGCTGCTTGCACCTTAAGTGCTGACGCACGGAGCTTACGGTAGAGATTCAAAGCGTGGTATTTACGGAAGTGTTTCTGTATTTTTATTGCAGCTGCTATCCTTCTCAGTTCTTCAAAACGTTTGCCAGCCAATCTACCTAAAAGTCATTGGAGTTACATGCATACAGTTTGAATGATAGATCAAGTAGAGTAGGCAATTTGGCCCAGTTACGCATGTGTCGATATCTCTTGTAAAGTGGATGGATATATTTACTAGATTTAACTGAATAATTACAATGTAGGGGAATTTGGCCCATTTACGAATGGGCCGATCCGTTATGATCCATACCCAACCCGTCTGACCTGACCCATTTTCCACCTCTAAGATCAAGTAGTAAGAGTTTTACCTCGGCAAAAAGATTGCAAGACAACTGAACTCTTCCGAGTGTCAATGAACTGTTTATGAGCACATCAACTCGTGTTACACATAAAAATGCATTACGGTACAACTATGTTACACACAAATCCCTTCGGCGCTTTTTTTGATTTTTTTTTGTTTCTAGTAACGTATTTACATAAAAAGTTACCCTAAAAATTTGGAATTACATAGGGTTTCCTAATTATCCTTATCATATTATTGCATACATGCAATATATACTGCACATATGTAATATTATAGAGTTCTAGTTTTCTCACGACCAATGAGTTTTCGCATGATCCTGTCCATATATATACATATATATATATATATGTGTGTGTGTGTGTGTGTGTGTGCATACATACCTGAAAGCCTTTGATTCCCTTCTTTTCTAGAATCTTTCCACATGCAACCTTTTCATCAAAGCTGATTGAGACGGTAAGAAAATGTTTTAAGAATGTAAAATTTCTCAAATTTACATGAAAAAAATGGATATAAATTAGTGTTACATTTGAGGGTGAAGGAAAGATCTACCATCCGATTAACACTTCAGGGGCAAGAAGTCCAAATCTGTTTATAAACTCATAGAAAGGACGACGAGTAGGATAACCAGCACAACTGATTCTGATCGCCTCTAAAACGCCCTATAAAATAGATTAAGTGGTCACATACACTTAGTTATACATGAAAACGATTAAATGGGTTGGACGGGTTAAACGGGTAAAATTCTACAATAGGGAAAAAGAACTAATCATTGTTGCTAACCCTTTGAATAAAACAATTATGAGGAAAAACAGCACATTGGCAATTTTGAACCTTCAAAAATGCCATCTGTAGCAATATAGTGTTTGGATAATACATTTACTATTTGCAATACAAATACCCGTTTTGAATAAACGTGTTTTGGCTTGTAATCCAACCCGTCTAGCCCACCCAATCTGCAACCTTTAATAAACAGTAAAAGACAAAAGGAATAAAAAAATGTGTACTCACCCCACAGCGTAATTGTTGCAAGATGTTGACATTCTCAAATATGGCAGGTTTCAGTTGATTATTTGGTTTTACACATCTAATGTAATGAGGTTCTGTTGCATTTAGTGTCTCCATCAGTTGTTGCAATTGCAACTGCATCAATTAATTGCATGTTAGTGTACAAAAAGGCTTGTCTGCTTTAAAAAAACGTAAAAAAGCAGATAAGTGTTTATGTAAGCAATCCTAAACACCTCATATAAGCTATGCAGTTAATGCGGTAAATAATCGGCTTTCAGTCAAGGACCGATATTTGAGATATAGGTTATATTGGTGGGATATCGGTAATTTTAATATCATGCATAATTTGTATATATAGCAATTTAACACTAACAATTCAGTATACTCTTCTACCATTAACAAATTAACCTTTTGCAACTTGCAAAACACTAACAATTGTAGCAAGTAGGAACCGATTAAAACTTAAAACACTAACATTTAACAAAAATGACTTAAAACACTAAGAGCAGCAAGAAGAAAGACGAATGGTAGAACTAAGAAGAAAGGTACTGATATCAGGAAAATCGGTGATATATCGGACAAATATCGGTCAATATCACCGATAATTATCAATACCAATATTTTACATGGGGACTAATAACCGATATATCACCGATATTAACTGCATAGCATATAAGTAAAGGATACCTTAAAACGAGACCCAATTGAAGAGAACTTAGAAGATTTAGGAGATTCTTCAGCAATTGGAGGGAAAAGGCCAGCTACAAATGCACATCGGGAATCACCCAACAAGTCTTGGTGTTCGGGGACGACATAGTCTTTATTTTTGTCAAGAAATTGATTGGATTGATACTGGACCTGAAATTACAATTAGAAAAGGTACAATTAAAGATGTGTACAGTGTACTTACATTATAAGGCATTAGCATGATTCGACGAAAACACATACCTCTCCAGCATAATGCGCGATTGTGAAATCTGTACGTGACAGCTTGGGCTTCACAAAACGTTTGTGATTTCTGAAGGTCTGATAAAGCTTGTTTGAAAACGTTTCGTGTGTAGACTTTGGGAACATACTAAAAATATAAGATTAAGTAGTGAGTTTAACTGTTTAAGATAGAAGTATTATAAACCACGGTAATAAATGGAGGTAGAAAGATGGGCGGGTCGAGAAATGGGTCAAGATGGGTTTGGTTTGAACAAGTGGTATTTTAATACGGCTCAAACAGGTCAGATTGGGTTGACAAACAAACACTTATTTGTTCCTTTGCTATAATTTTTATAAAACTGAAGCATGAATTATGATTGAAAAAGCACTACTATTACAGACTTATAGTATTAATCTAAATTTTTTAACAAACACTTGAAGAGGTTATATGCATTACAAAAACAGACTTTGAGCAACTTTTAACCCGTTCAAACATTATATAAAGATACAACCCAATTTGATCCATTATTAAGTAAATGGGTCGAAATTGCCACCTTGTGATCTGTTAAAGACCAATGTATTTATATATATACATATAGGGTGGGGTTCTAGAGTGAACACCGGTGTATTTGTGAACTGAGTGAACAAATCCTGACTATTGATTTACATCATCAAATCGTAAAATACACTAGTGTATTTTCATCATCAAATCCTGGCCATTGATTTACACTTGTGTATTGATAATCAAGGGCTAGGATTAGTTCACTAGTGTTCACAATCAAGAGGGTTGTTCACTAATGAACCTAACCCTACATATATATATATATATATATAGAGAGAGAGAGAGAGAGAGAGAGAGAGCAAGGAATATCTTACCAGGCTTCATCAAGGAGAGCAATGATTCCACCAGGTTTCTGCGATACAAATACATCTTCAGGAGAATTATGTAGTTAACAAAACATTATTAAATTCGTTTCATATCTGGTAGATACATTTTTGTAAATGTTTGTATTATTAACTGTAGGAAGAAAAGTACAATTCTATATACCTATTGTGTTGCATATATCAAAACTAGACCATTTAGTCCCACACATATAGATACATGTATGTGCATACGTGCATACTATTTGCAGCTACGAAGGGGTAAATGCAACTGATATTGATAATACCTTTTCAATGAGATCTAAAACATCTTGGTTATCGACAAATTCAATGTAGCTCCAATTTATAGCCTCTTTTGTATATTCCTCTTGCTCCATCTTAAACACATGTTGATTAAAGTGTTGCTGCAGTTTCTCATTCGTGAAGTTGATGCAAAACTGCTCAAAGCTGCACTTTAATTTTGTTAAAAAGTATATGTAAAACTGAATTTACTTCAACTTTCCACATATATAGCATATGGTTTTTCAAAGTCAATAGTAGCTATATTTGTAGAACACGTGAAATGCGAAAATATATACTCAGTTGTCACCTGTTGTTCTTGAAGCTTTCAAAACCGTATATATCAAGGACCCCAATCAGACATTTTGAGGTACGATCTTGTCCAATTGAGACATTTATTTTATCCACCAGCCTGAAAATATCCACGAAAAACGCCATTTGCATTAGAAGTTTATCAAAGATATTTCTGATGGATACGGCATATTCTATTGTCTAAATTATATTTTAATAGAGGTGTATCTTAATAGGAAACTGTTCAATGTGTTGAACGCGTCAAAAGTCACCCAAAACATACTCTAATGCGAAAACCTCATAAATCATTATATTCAATAAATCAGATTATTACTGAAATAAGGGTTTTGATAAAAACAGCCTGCAGGGCTAACATTAAAAACCCTTGGAATAACATAAATTTTATAATTTTATTAGACACAATATTTGTTAAAAAAACCAAAAAAATAGACAAAAATAATTCAGGGTCAACAAAACCGACCCGCCATGTAGCAAAAAATACCCATGTTGACCACAACATGTTTTGACCCGTTAACTGGTCAACCCACCCATTTTGTCAACCTCTTTTATAGAACAACTTCATACCAATCAAATAATCTGGAATATATTGTTTTAGCTAATCCATCCCTGCTGACTGCTGCACTAAGGGGATCAAGACTTCTTTTTATAATTTCTTCAGGAGTAATCATCACTCGTTTACACAATGCATCTTCCAAACCCGCAGAACCACACCTAAGAACTCATAGATTCACTACCACTCTATAAAAATTTATAAAACTCAAAAATTTTCAAAGCGTTTGAGAAAAAAGATATACCTAAGAAGTTCTGCAGTCACTTTTAAGTGAAATTTAGCTTTATCGTCTTTTAAAACTGAAGAATCAACCTCTTTCCCTTTGGTAAATTCAATATTGCCAAGATGAAGAATAGCAGCAGTAACTCTAAATATCGCTTCCTGTGAGAGTAAGAGAAAGGTAATAATTCTAAAATCCTGTAAATAGTCTTTTCTTTTTGGAATTTTACAGTTGATTAATGTATTACATATGATTAAGAAAATTATATTATTAGAATGCAATTCGTATTAAAAAGATTTAGAAGGTTTTATGCATTTTAAATACACTTTGGGTGCTTTTCAACATTTCCATTTTAGCTCATTTTCTTAAATTAACCCATTTGACCCGTTTCCATTTTAGCTATTTAAAATTTTTTACCCATTTAACCGAAACCAACCAACCAGTTTACTCATAAATGGGTTAAAATTGCTACCTCTTATTAAAAAAAAAGAAAAAAGAAACTTCTTAGGGAAATACAAAATACCTGCTCTTCTTTGCTTATTCCAACAACATCCATAGCTCTCCTTGTGGCAAGATATTCATGGGCGTCATTTACACCAACAAGCTCGTAGCATTTTGACTGGTTAAGATAATGAAAAGATTTTGGGTTCCCCAAGTGATATTTCTCAATTTCCTGATTATAGAAGAGTATATAACATCAGGTAAAGAAAACATTTTGTATACAATTTAGTTACGATTTACGAAACACGATACCTCTTGTGGTGCTGCACATAATAGGTAAAAACAGTGATAGTTGCGCTCGGGGTCATTTATTTGGCAAACACGAGACCTTTCTAGAAGATAGGTCCTTATGGCTGCTCCTGATATTCTCCCGTGCTTATCAAATTGGATTTCGACAAATTTTCCAAAACGACTGGAACATTATCAAAACATCAGAATTTTAGGAAACTTTTAACATGTTTGACCCATTTGAACCATTTCCATTTTAGCTAAGTAAATTGCAGAACGTGTTGCCTCTAATTGAAATCTATAGAGCACAAAAAGAATCCAATTTGTCTGTGTATAATACCTACTATATCTACTAATGGATAGCTGCTTAACAATAAATATTAGAAAACGCTAAATGTAAAATTCGAAGCCAAATGAAACAAACAAAAAAAAGTTATGAGATGAAATCGGAAATAGGAACATCACTTCATTTTCTTACTTAATAACAAGAAAATCACCTGGAATTGTTATTTCTAACAGTTTTAGCGTTGCCAAATGCTTCAAGAACTGGATTTGACTGCACTCACAATGGTGGCAAAAGCTTAATCAGGATGATATACTGATATGTATATATTATGCATACACACACAAACAGAAATTTAATTTTACAAACACACACACACACATATGCAGGGGAAGGGTCCAGTAATTAAGTATGTGTGTGTGTTATGTGTGTGTACTTCTATACATGTACAGGTATATATTTATGTGAGTATATTTATGGCAAGCTCCAAACTACAGAATAATTAAGTAGTTTTAATATAGAACTATACGTCATGTATCATACTTCTAGAACTTGTTGTTCAACTGTGCGTCCTTCAGTAGCTTTCCGACCACCCAAATATGCTAAATACTGCATAAGCATTTTGGTTGTCTCCGTTTTACCTGCTCCACTTTCACCACTGACCAGAATGGAATTACTCTTACCCTCCTTAATCATAGCCCTAGGTTCATTAAAGACATAATTATATGTTGAAGAAATGCGAAATAATTGTTAAGTCACTCAATAAATGACAGAGACCTGTAAGACGCATCAGCTACTGCAAATACATGCGGACTCAGTTCTCCAAACGGTGCTCCCTTATATTCTTCCATCATATGACCATCGTACAAATGAGGTAACTTTTGGAACGGGTTTATTGCAATTAGAATGTTTCCGGTGTAAGTCTGCAATGGTTTTGAAACATGTGAGGATTAAACAAAATAATTACTTATATTTCAATATAAGAAGGTAGGTAGGTAGCCTACGTAAATTTCATTGAGTTCGTATCTAATTCTTAAGTTCTGCAGGACTCCTGGCTCATGCAAATATGATAGTTTTGTCATGTCATCAACACCACCAGCTGGAGCTTCCGTGTCCTTTGGATATACATTTGATAACTTAGCAACTACCTGAAAGTAAACCATAACAAAAATGTATACAATCAGTTGTTGGTTGTTGATATAAACATGAAAATAATATAATTAAAATAAAATATAAACTACCAACCTTTTTGAGGTCAGGAGTCTCGATCTCAGCTTCTTGGCCAGTAATCTTTGTTACCTGCCCATCAATCCATGCTTTGTTTGGATCGTCAACCCAGACGTGAGTTCCTACTATAATATTCACCGCAGTACTCTGTTGTACAAACAAATTGGTCACAAATACAGTATAACTAATATCTAGTTACACATTTATGTACATAAGGATGTATCCATAGATGGATGATCATATGGATGTAAGCATGTTTGTATAAAACCCTGGGTAGTGAGCTCCAATGCTCCATAACAGCAAACATACAGACCGTTTTGTGACAAGTCCCATACCTTGCAATGGCTTCGGTTCGTAACACACGCATACTAAAGTTTGACAGTTACACTTCTTCAACATACATAGCTTCTAAAGAATACTATAGTAAATCAACAGATACATAAGATATCATAATTTTCCACTCTTAACATATCAATTTCGCATTCAAAACACACCCATCTACAAGATCTAACATCCATAATCATAATCACAACCCTAATTTAGCAAGCAGTAACACAATAAACATATAATTATACCTACTAACACAATTCATGCACCTACCATACCTAAAACTTATATGAAACCCTTACAAATTTACAATTCATCCGGATCAATCTATGTGCATCATAACCCTAATTTAGCAAGCAGTAACACAATAAACATATAATTACACCTACTAACACAAACATAATGCCCCTACCGTATCGAAAACTTATACGAAACCCTAACAATTCATCCGGATCAATCTATGTACCTCATAACCCTAATTTAGCAAGCAGTAACACAATAAACATATAAAAAAACATATAATTATACCTACTAACACAAACAGAATGCACCTACCATATCCAAAACTTATACGAAACCCTAACAATTCATCCGGATCAATCTATGTACATCATAACCCTAATTTAGCGAGCAGTAACACAATAAACATATAAAAAACATATAATTATACCTACTAACACAAACAGAATGCACCTACCATATCGAAAACTGTAACGAAACCCTAGCAATTCATTCGGATCAAACGATTAATCTATGTACGATTCTTCTTCTTCTTCTTCTGGCATATAAATCTGCATTGCAGCTTAACGTAAACAATTCGTCACCAATTCACAACAAATTCGTCAAATTCATCGTCAATTTCTTCTTCGTGTTGGTGAAATTTTCTCCCTCTGGTTCCAGATTCGTCTCTTCGGTGTCTTCAAATGACATTGTTCCCTGTGAATTCGGATCTCTTGTCTCTCATACACGAAATTCTCGGAGAAATGCGTCTCAATTTCTCGATTTTTTCTCCACTCATGTAAGGTTTTGATCGATCACAGCGTTTTGGTGCATGCAAATTTGAACAGTCGTGTTGTACATTCTGCATTGATAATTGTACAATTAGTTTCATGAGTAACGAGCCCAAATACCCAAACAAGCCCATCAGAATTGTTTATTTGTATTTATGTCTTTTTGGGCTTGGGCTGTCCAAGTTGATTATCATTCCAAATCGTCATTTTGTAATCGTAGAGTAGAGGTGCACAAACCGGTTAATTTTAATAACCGGATCGGTTAACCGGTTATACCGGTTAATTTGACTTTTTGACTTTAACCGGTTAATGCTTTAACCGGTTATTACTTTAACCGGTTATTTTTTTAACTGGTCCGGTTAATTACTTTAACCGGTTCGGTTATTTAACCGGTTATTTTCGGTTAAAAACCGGTTTTTTTTGCCTTTTTTTTGAATTTTTCGGTTAACCAGTCTATCGGTTAAAAAACCGGTTTAAAAAAACCGGTTAATAACCGGTTATTATACTAAAAACTTGTAACCGGTTACTAACCTACGGTTAAATAACCGGCTGGACCGGTTATTCCTAAATCGGTTATTAACCGGTTACGGTTTCGGTTAATAACCGGTTACGGTTAATTAACCGGTTATTTTGTGCACCTCTATCGTAGAGGTGCACAAAAAACCTAAGAGTGTGGGGTATGGTGGGGCGGGGGTTTGGGGCATGGGTTGACACGTGGGGTTCGAGCCCACCCGCTGGTGAGTGACGTGTCCGTGGGGTATGGAGGGGCGTGTCTAGCCCGCGTGGCTTGGCCAGCTTTATTTAAAAAATTAAAAAATACACACAACATTTAAAAAAAGAAGCCTAAAATTTTATTAAAATTTCCTAAAAATTACAAAATTCTACAAAAAAAAAAGATTACAAAAAAAAAACCTAGAGCGTTAGGTATATTTCGAAAAGGGCGAGCTTGTCAAACGGCTTCCGCTCCTTGCCCCGGAACTCGATGTTGGCCACCGCCATCCGGTCTTCGTGACTTATCTCACCGCCCGTGACGCTGTCGTAATAGGCTTTAAAACGATCGAGCTTCGGTCGTAGCTCGTGCCATTTGTGTTGGCACACGTTTAAATTGTGCCGGTTGTTTCCCACGTTATGCCGGTAGCTAGCAAAAGCTTCTGGCCAGTAACGGGTCTCACCGGGTTGACGACCCTTCACCGCGTCCATGACGCTCGTGACGAGGGCTAGCTCTTCCTCATGCGTCCAAGAGTGTTTGTGGGTAGCGGTTCGGGTAGGTGACTTGGGTTGGGGTAGCGATGTGGACAGCCGGTGGGGTTGGGGGTTATATAGCGAGGGGGTGGGTGAACCGTTTGGCTGATTGTATTTTAAAATTTAAACATGGCCCGCTATGACCTAGCCAACAAGCGAATAGGAGCCGGCCACGTAGGACCGCTAGGCATGCCCAACGCCCGGTCTTAAACTTCCGCCCAAAGGGCCACGCCCAAACCCAAGCCCACCCGGGGTGGTGGCTTGGGCGTTTTCAGCCAACCCACGCCCCAACCCCCGCCCCATACCCCATAGTCTAAAGCTGGAACAAAAAACCTGAACCCGGAAAAAAAAAAAAAAACAAGCCCGGGTGTTAGAAAAAACGGGTTTTTTAAACCCGGTCCCTACCCTATGCATATTTTGTTCAATACCCGGACCTGAACCCGGGTTTTTTCGTACCCTGTTTGTACCCGAGTTTTCAGCGTACCTAGTTTAACTAAAACTCGTACCCGGGTTTTCGTAATACCAGGACACATTGTGTACAACAACTTTTTTTGAATGTTTAAAGCTTGTGTGAGGCGTTTTTGGGCAGATTTCAAGGCCATACAATATGTATAGATAAAGGTTTCTATTATATTTCTATGTTTTATGCCAAAAAGATGAATTGAAAAACCCGATCTATACTCGAACCCGAACCATACCCCACCAATACCCGAACCCTACCCGGACCCGGAAATAGGGTATTCTAATACCCGGGTATAGATTTTCTGGCCAATACCCGGACCCGAACCCGACCCGGGTATGGCCAATACCCGAAAAGTCAAAACCCGGTCATACTTGTACCCGGGTTTATACCCGAACCCGGGTATTAAAAAAAACCCGAATTGTGCACCTCTAGGTTTGAGAACTGATGTATTGAAATCGATTCAAATCAAATTGAAAACCAATTTTAAAATGATCCAGTCATTTCCCCCTTATAAACTGTCTCTGAGCCAAACCTATTTAAATGAAACTGGTTTTGCCTTTTTTTGACTTAAATTGAATTGGTTTGATCCAAAAGGTCTTTTAGCCAAACAATTTAAATGAAACGGGTTTTGACTTTCTTTGACTTAAATTGAACTGGTTAAGAAAAACAAAACCGTTTATAAAACCGAACAGATTTTAAAAAAAAAGCCGATTTGTACACCTCTACTCCCATTAGTATGACAAATGAATCCTAATTTGATGGTAAATCCAGATTAACAAGTATTTGGGTATGATATTAGTTTTAATTTTTTCTTAACGGTATGGACATGTACGATATTAGGTTATACCCTAACAAATTACCCAAAGCATACATATACCCATTTACATAAAGCATAACCGTATATTGTATTTTTTTCTTTTGTCATTGGGTAATAGAGTAATCTACTAATTTTTATGTTATAATTTCTTTGGTAATAAAGTTATATAAAAATTAAAATGGTACGAATATATTTGGAAGGGTGTACCTATTTGCACACTTCTTTCACTATTTGCACACTAAAAAGTTGATTTTTGTCTTATATGCACACTCTGCAGTGTCGAGCTATGGCCAAAGCGCGGCGTTTTGGTCCGGTCAACCAGACAAAAACTGACGGGTGTCTGACAGGTATGTTGACCGGACCAAAACGCCGAGCTTTGGCCGCGTTAACCAGACAAAAGACTGACACCCGGTCAGTCTTTTGTCTGGTTGACAGGACCAAAACGCGACCAAAGCTCGGCGTTTTGGTCCGGTCAACAGACCCGTCAGACACCCGTCAGTCTTTGTCTGGTTGACCGGACCAAAACGCCGCGTTTTAGCCACAACTCGACACTGCAGGGGTGTGCATATAAAACAAAAAACACATTTTTAGGTGACTATCTACACACTTGGTGTGTAGATAGTTTGACCCATTTGGAATCTCAAACGGGTAACTATTAACAAACTAACGCACATATACAAAATTATATGACACGTTTTTTATAATCAGATATGAAATTGTGATTACAAATACCGGGTCAGGATTTAGAGAGAACGGTGAAAAGTGTGAGAACGGTGAGAATGATTTTGGTGGTGACATGTGACATTGATGCTAAATTACATTAAGGGGTAATATTGTCAAAAACCCACTCACATAAACTGGATGTTCAAATAAAACGCCATAAAAATACCCAATTCAGAAAAACGCCATGAAAATGCCGAGTTAAAAACGCCATAAAACACCTAGTTCAAAAAAACGTCATGAAAAAACTCAGTTGAAAACGCCATAAAACACTCGGTTCTAGAAAAACGACATGAAAATACCTAGTTAAAACGTCATAAAAACACCTAGTTCAGAAAAACGCCATTAAAATACATAGTCTAAAACGCCATAGAACACCCAGTTCAGAAAAACTCCACAAACCCAGTTAATTTTTTTTGGAAAAGTATATCAATAGTATACTCGTTGGAAAGATAAAAAAACGCTGAGTTTTATGGTGTAATTTTTTTCGAAAAATAATTACGTATAAAAAAGTTATTGTCGTTTAAATATGATGGGGGAAAATGGCATGTGATTAGCATGTGCACATTTGTTTGGATCTTCCTATTTTACCCTCCTGGTTGTTCCAAGGCCCCTATTATTTACAAAAATGTCACCGCATCAATCTCAGCCACAAACAACTAAGATCTTGTGGCTGAGAATCGTTCTCACCGTTCTCACACTTTGAGGCGTTCTCTCCTGGTCCTGTTTCACAAATACCATTCTATCTCATTCTCCGAACACCAGGAAAGTAAGGCCGTGGGGTATGGTGGGGCTTGGGTTGGGGCATTTGCTGACACGTGGAATGGGAGCCCCCCCACCGCCTGGTTACGTGTCTGCGGGGTATGGCGTGGCGTGGGTTGGGCTTGGGTTGGGTGTACCGCGTGGCAGAATATTAAAAAAAGAAATTTACAAAAAAATTATAAAAATCACACAACATTTATAAAAAAAAACCTACAACTTCATTAAAAATTTTAAAATTACATAATCCTAAAAATTACATAATCCTAAAAATTACAAAATAACAAACATAGAGCACTAAATAAATTTCAAAAAGGTCGATCTTATCGAACGCATTTTTTTCCTTGCCTCGAAACTCTATGTTCGCCACCGCCACCCGGTCCTCGTGGCTTAACTCGCCCCCGGGAACGGCTTCGTAGTAAGCCTTGAAACGCTCGAGCTTGGGCCGTAGCTTGCGCCATTTATGTTGGCACGCGTTGACGTTGTGGTGGTCGTTAAACGTCGGTAGGCTGCGAAAGCTTCCGGCCAATATTTTGTTTGGCCCGGTGGCCGCCCCTTCATAGCGTCAACGACGCTTGTGACGAGGGCAAGTTCTTCCTCGTGTGTCCAGGATGCCATAACGGGTTTGTGGGATGTTGGGGTTGGGGTAACCGGTGGGGTAGCGGGGGATAGCGACGGTTTGGGGTGGACCACAGTGGGGTTTGGGATGGACCACACGGTTGGGGTTTGGGGTTATTTATAGGGGATGTTGGGGTTGGGGTGACCGCTTGGCCAAGCCAACGGTTTGAATTTAAAATTCAAACTTTTCATATGGACCGCAATGACATGGCGGGGTGAGCAAATGGGAGTCCGCCAGCTAGGATGTCAAGACCGCCCCACGCCCGGCTTGAAACCCAAGCCCCAAGAGCCACGCCCCAACCCAAGCCCACCCGGGGTGATAGCTTGGGCGTTTTCCCCCAACCCACGCCCAAACCCCCGCCCCATACCCCACGGTCTACGGCCGGACGAATTTGTTGATATTAATTAAATATGGTTTTCAACGTATTCACCCTTTTACTCATGAATGTCAACTTTTACTCCATAAATGTCAACTGATATAAAATATATAGGGAGTGGTGCGGTAAACTTCAAGTTTACCGCCAAATGCCGATCGGTAACCCAATGCCAACAACAATGTTTACCGAATTTGGGGGTGAAATCGGTGACCCAATGCCGATTCGGTGAAGGTGAAGGAAAGGGAGAGTGTGTGTGGGGGAGTGGGGTCCATGCCATTTTTAACCAATCACACATTTTTTCTTTTTTTTTTTATAAAAAGTTTACCACTTTACCAAGTGTCTAACCAATGCCAACACTTTTCACCAAAGTTTAAACTTTTTCTCCTCTCTGACGTGGCACTCTCTGATTGGTCCATTTTAAAGTTTACCACTTTCACATGTTTAACCACTCCCTTCACCCTAAACTAAAGAAAATAATATTAAAATAAGAAATGACAAAGTTGGTACATATAATAAAAATTATAATCAGCAATTACAGTTATTCAAGAATCAAATACAATTTGTTCATAAAAATGTGACAAATCCATCATAAGAACACACATGACAATACTTTCGCCACACTAATTTTCAAAATATATACGGGATCATGCACTTAACACCATTGGGAAAATCTTCAAACTTGTTTACATACCATTTTCTGGTCATGTAACTCCTTGCAATTAGGTACATGGAGACTCCAAAAGTGCACCCGAAAGCCAACGACATCTGGCTAATAAACGATATCCCAGCAAACGTAATGAATTCAAATAGATAATGAGGGCAAATAACGAGATCAAACATTCCGCCCCGAGGAATCTTGTACTCTTTTTTGCTGTTTTTTCTTAGTTTTGAGAGAAGATTATGGTGATAAAAGTTCCCGGAGATTCCTAGTATAAAAAGGATCAAACCGATGTATTTAGTGTCGATTGATGGGTCTGGGAGCCCTAGGCTCAAATATTGAACAAAGATCAAGCTCGCAACTGTAGAGAAATACGACATTGTGATGAGGATGGTTGAACCTAGAGTCATATCACCACTATACTTGTGAACAAAGAGTACCTGCACATATGTTGCTAGCTAGAAACAATAAGTTACATCTAACAAAGAAAAACCATATATATTAAAACCTTATCTAGCTATTAAATCCAACATCTAACAAAGGATTCCAACTAATGTCACATGACATTCTATTTTTCAACCTCATAATTTTATTTATATGTTATTTAAAAGTTCTTTTTTATCCATATTCTTTTACCCTAAAAAATTGGTCAAACTTTCTAATATTATAAAATAATTATTATAAGAAAGACGTTATATAATAATACAAAAATATTATAATTTTAATCTAGATCATATATCACCTACGCACAAATCTTATAAACATAAAACGATTGAATTTATCACACGAAAATTCAAGTAATGCTATAATTTATGAAACAACTGATACACCCATCAGTAATACACATATTCAACCGTGTGATAAAATTATAATACTGTTACATTTATTCATGGTATTACACATTTTTATAAGATTAGAGTTTATATTTTCTTAACCCATGAAATAAAATTCATGAATTATGAATGTTTAAGATTATAATATTACCGTGTGATAAAATTATAATATTATTATATTTATTAACTGTATTACATATTTTGTAAGATTATAGTTTATATTTCCTTAACCCGCGTGATAAAATTCATCAAATATAAATGTTTAAGATTATCATATTATTACATTCATAATGATTATTTACAAGTTTAGGATTTACATTTTTTCGATATTCAACCTGTGTAATACACTTGTTTATAAAACCTATAAATTAAAATATAATAATGGTCAATCAAATTATTTTGACATTTAACCCGTATAATATACGGGGTTTGTCAACTAGTATTTAAATATATCATATACATCTCGAACAGTTTTGTGAGTGTTTATGTTTTTTTATTTGCGACCATAGTTATTATTACTATTAATAATTAATATTAGCATCAATGTTGTCTTTTTGTACAGTTTTTTAACGGCATAAATCATATCAAATCGGCGTTTAACAGGGCTCGAACCTTTAATTTCAAAGGAAGCAACATCTGAAATCTAATTATTGTCAAAGTTTGTATTATCTGGTTTAGTACATATACATGTTAAGAAATAAGGTTTTAGGGTGGATGTCTTACTAACACTATATCTCTAAATTTCTCTATCCTCTGTTATAGATAAAAGGAAAAATTACAAGTTTTGTCCTTTATCTTTATAGTACTTTACAGGCGGTGTCCTTTTTTTCAAATGTTGACAGGCGGTGTCCTTTAGTAGGTATTTTGTTACACGTCTTGTCCTTTAGCCCTAACCCAGTTAGGTTTTTTTGTTAAATCTGATCATGTGCAAGGCACATGAGGGCATTCTTGTAATTTCACCTTTCTAGGGTATATTATGTAAATACCTTATATTCAATGACTATTTTGTAAAAGAAAAAAATATATATATAAATAAAATATATCTCAGATCAGATCTGCATCTACACTTCCTCATTTGTTGTTCATCCACCACCGTGCAACCACCGCCCAACCACCACCACCGTCGTGAAAATCCAGCTTCAGTTGTTCATCCATCGCTCAGATCTGCAACTCCACCACCATGCTTCTCTCTCTCTCGCTCTCCGACTCCGGCACAACGCAACTCCACCACCATGCTTCTATCTCTCTCTCCGACTCCGGCACAACGACAACCTCCACCACCGCTGCCGGAGCTTCCGGTGCCTCTGTCGGTGCCGGCGCCGTGGTCTTCAACGTCTCCTCCGCCATGAATTACAAGAATTGTTTGATTGAAAAAGCTAGGGTTTGAAGAAATTTGATGGTGGTTATGTTATGAGAGTGGGGTGAAAGGATATGACAAGTTCAGGTGATCTTCAACAAAAGCCCCACCTCTGCAGCGTTAGCCCCCCTCTCTCTTTTTAACTTTGATGTCACAAAATTAGAGTAGATGTGATGGATAAGCGAAGAGGCCATACTTGTCCTGAATAAACAATTCAATGATTCGTGTTCTGCCATTATCATGGTTGATGTGATGGATAAGCGAAGAGGCATCATATCTCTAACCGATCTATGGTTCCGTCACGAAACCCTCGACGACTCCGGTATTATTTCCCCTTTTGGTTTCATGTTCCAGATCTGCATATTGATCGATCGTTTTGTATAGATTTGGTTTTTGTAGGCTTTGGATTGAGTTTGGTATGCTATAGATGTTGGATAGTTGTTTGTATGACTTTGGAAAGTCAACTATCATGTCTTTGTTTCAGGAATCCGATTATGTAATTTCATTATTTAGCTTTAAATTGGTTTATCTTTGTTTAAATCCATTCATTATATAGCTTTAAATTGGTTCTTCTGTGTATAAAATCCATAGTTTATCTCATCAGTTGATGGTTGTAAGGTTGTTAATGGTGGTTTGGTGGAGGCTTGTGGTGACAGTGTTTGATCGGCAGTGGTGGTGGCCTGAGAGAGAACATAGTAGAGTGTGTGTTTATTCATTATTATATTTTTAATTTTAGATCTGATTGTTAGGGTAATTTGATTTCAGATATATAATTTTTTTTGAAATATTTTTTAAAGAATAAATTACAAGTTTTGTCCTTTAAATAAGTAAAAAGACTAAAATACCCTTGGGTAATCAGATTTAACAAAAAAATCTAACTGAGTTAGGCTCAAAGGACAAAACTTACAACAAAATTCCCTATAAAGGACACCGGCTGTCAACATTTGAAAAAAAGGACACCGCCTGTAAAGTACTATAAAGATAAAGGACAAAACTTGTAATTTTTCCTAGATAAAATGTCTGCATTAAAGCATTCACAACATCTCCATCATATCTCCTCTATATTTAAAATTTAAGATAATGTTTAAAAATCATCTCTTTTCCCTCTACACATCAGACGATTAAATTTACACCTTATTTTTATAATTAGAAAATTGTTACAGTAGCTTTTTATATATAAAAAAGTTACTATTGCAACTTTTAAAATTTAGGTTAATGAGAGAGAAAGAAGAGATAAGATGTAATTTTTTTTTTGTTTTTATTTTCAACCATGGTTATATATTCGACAAAATGCACTTTACATCAATATCGCAGGTAAGCGAGCAAAAAGCTGCGCCGCTACCCCTTTCTGGATAGCAAACCCTAGCCTATTAAAAACAAACCCCTGCCCCCTGTTGATGAGCCACTGCTGTGGACAACCTGTTGGACCCTAGTCAGCAAACGGATAGCTTCTGGAGCCAGGGATCCAAATGTGTCGAAGATGTAATGTTTTTTTAGAATAAATTTTCAAGCTCTAAGAAGATTTGGTTTTTTAAACTTAAAGATGGCGATGGTTTGATAGATAAGATATGAATGCCCTTAGTCCCGATTGTTTAAATTCCAACGTTAATTATTGCCATAAGTAGAATTTTACTAAAACTAATAATTATCAAACAAAAAATAAAATAATAACCACCAAACAAAATAAAATAAAAAATCTAAAAGTAATAACTATCAAACAAAATTTAAAATGTGGACCAAATAACTATCAAACAAAATCAACAAGTTTCAAACAAAAATATAAAATGTGGACCAAAAACAATCACTTACGTACCTCTAAATCCCTTTTGAAGAAATGAAACGTAACAGCAAATCTAAGGAGGAAAAATCTGAGATCACCGCCAGGAAAGACTACGAACGAAACAGCTCCAGCAAGGAATGCAGGCGTATAAAGTATCAACATACCGGTTTTGCTCGATAGCTTAATCGCTTGTTTGGCTGAAGGTTTGTAGTTTGTAAATTTGGAATACTGAAGATGATTTCCAGTGATCTCAGCAAAACATAAGTAAACTGTAGATATGAACGTTGCGGCCGTTGTGGTCGTAACCCAAATCGATGGTTCATTGAACATCATATTCTCCAACACCTGTATCTTCATTATTTTGGATCTCTAAGGCAGGATTTCGGTGAAAATGACTAGAAAATTAAATTTGTGTATGTAGAGGGAGAAAGGGATATATGGTATTGGTGCCAACTTTTATTCCTCTATGGAAAAGAACAAGAAGTATTTTATTAAAAATATTTTGCTTATATGCTCCTCTATGGAAAAGAACAAGAAGTATTTTATTAAAAATATTTTGCTTATATGCTATTTTATTAGAAAAAATGTTTTGCTTATATGTATGGGGGGGGGGGGGGGGGGGGGGGTATAAAGGAATTAAATGAGTATAATTAATTTAATGATTTAACTGTTATAAAAAACTAGACGATTATACCCCTGAACAAAAAGACAAAACTACCAGCTTTTAATACTGAAATAGGAGGTAATTTGAATTTTGGACTAAAATGGCAAAAAAAGTAAAACCACAGGCACCCATATTTAAAAAGTTTGAGATTTGGACTAAAATGGAAAAAGTGTCCAAACCACAGGGGCCAAAATGGCAGAGTACTTAAAAAAATTAAAGAATTGCAATTTGATTAGATTAATTGGTATGGGGAGAAGAAAAGAAAAAGAAAATTAAAGAATTGCAATTTGATTAGATTAATTGTTTTAATAGTTTAGACTAAGAACTATTGAACTAAAATAATCTATGGTTAAAACTTGACTAATAACATTTCTAACCTTTACTTCTTTACTTTCATTGCTAATCGCAAATTCATAAGCACAATATATAGATTTTTAGTCAATTTATGATTGATTCGAATTCGATTTTCACTCACACATAAGGTAGGTTTCCCCATTTTACTCGTGATCATTCTTGTAAGCACAATCATATGGGAAAATGTATGACGATTATAACGGGATTGCCCTTGACTAAGCAAAATTTATGACGGATCATATCTTTAACATTGTTTTATAAAGATATGTAACTAAACACAAAGAATTTAAATAATATATTATAATATGTTTTTTAGTATTTGATTTCGATCGTTATTAAACAAACCCCGTGTATTCACATGGGTGTACAACTAGTAAATTATAATTGGTCATTTATGGTCAGTAGGTCATTATTTGAATTATTAAAATCCAATTTGCTTTTTTTATTAAATATATTATCACATTATAAGAAAAAAGTTATCAATTTGAAGCAAACCTATGAAGCACGGGGACGCCATCTGACCCCGAATACCCGTCCCGGACAGCGTGGGGACGGAAACGCGTCGGAAACGCCATGGGGACGTCCCCCAGACGTTTCCGGGAATAAGGATACGACAATGAAACGATTCGGGTAATATGGGGACGGCAGTTCCGAGTATCGGGGACGTTTCCATATTAAAAGTAGGGTTTTAATTATAATTTATAAATATGGGCCGGCCTTTTCTTCTTATTCACGTTTGATATTGGATGTCATCAATTTGTTCAATATATTTGTTCACTGCATTTTGCTTGATTTCTTTTCTTACTGGGAAAGAGTATGGTTGGGAAGATGAAGTTTGAAGAGGATAAGATGTGTAATATTATGAATTTACAGTTTTACCCATAAAAATGTATGTGATATACTATGTCTGATACATTGCTCCATAGGAATAGTTAAATATTGCTTCATGGTCATACTTTTCACATTTAATAATTATTAAAGTCTAATCTACAAGTTATATTTTCTAGTATATATTTCTTTTAAGTTTTTATTTTAGTTAATAATCCATATGAATTTTGTTTTTAGTAGATTTCATATTAGTGATCACTTATTATGTTTTTATATATACATTGTCTAAATTATTTAAAATCAGTTTTAATTACCTATGGTTGATGTAGTGTTTTTGGAGTTTAGTATATTTTTGGACTTTGTTTAATATTTTTTTATTTTTTGGACTTTGTTTAATATATTTTTATTTTTTAATATTATTTTTCGCCGTACCCGTATCTTGTATTTTTGAGTTTTGCCGTTTCCCGTACCCGTATCGTCCCCGTACGTACCCCAGTCCTGTACCCGTATCCGTGCTACATAGAAGCAAACTCAAAAGCCCCACAAACGTATTTGGTTATTTGACTTATCGACAACACCAACAAACATTTATCTAAGAAATGCATTTCATCCGACAAACCTTCTTACTTGCACATATTCATGTAAACGATTTGAACGACCCTTGTGTGTGTTCGTTCATCTAAGTTTAACCGAATAAAGAAACAAACACAACAATTAATTAAAATGTTTTTCTTATTCATGTTCGTTTTTTAAGGAAAAAAAATCCTCAAGGTTGTTATTTCATCTAAATGAACGAACGTGAAAAAAACATAAATAAGTATAAATGAACAAATATAGATGAAAACGAGCCAAACACGAGCAAAGGTCCGCTCGGTTCGACTCGGCTCGGCTCGTGAACAGCCCTAACCACGTCCAAGGGAAATAAACAAATCGATCAGATTGAGTTTCGTCTGCATTCTCCGATGTTTTACGTTTTTATATATATTTTTTTGTTTGTATTTAATAAAGGAACCATGAATTAATAGAACAGTTTTCCATATTTCTTCAAAACATGTCATAAATGTCCAAAACCTTAGTAGTTCACTACTACCATAATGGACATTGTAGATAATAGAACCTAGTACACGAAGATTGACCAACGTTAGTTAAATCTGACAAAAAATAATATAATAAAAAATATAGTTTACAACTAACAAAAATCAAGTATAAAAAGCGCAGAGCCTCGCCTATTTTGTAAACAAACCAGTAGCAAAACTCAAAGCCTCTCGTTGAGGTATCTCTTTGGTCCTTTACATCCAAACTATCTTATGTTAAGATAAGCTAGCTTATGCTTACAAACTGATTACCTCTTTTCTTTTGCAGCTTGTTTGTACGTAGACAGCAAGATGGGAGCATGTGGTAATATGAATGTCACCAACGGAGGCAAAAACGTCCTTGATCGTGTTCCGGTTAAGAAAACTCCTTTCGAGATTAGTGATCTCAAGAAGGCGATACCACAGCACTGTTTTAAACGAGATCTTCAACGTTCTCTATACTATCTTTTCGGTGACATAGCCATATGCTTTACCTGGTACCAACTTGCATCAAATTGCATACCTCTTCAACCTACACCCTTCACTTACCTAGCATGGCCGATTTATTGGTTCGTCCAAGGTAGTAGTTCACTACTAGAAAAGTGGTCATTTTACTACGGAGATTTGCTACGGAAATAAATGCGTCACAAATTTTGGCAAAACTGTGAAGCATTTATGACGACAAAAAAAATCCTAATTTTTGAAACAAATTTGCTACACAATAGTGACAAAAACAAAAAGACATCTAACTTTATCACAGTTTCGTCATAAATTTGTCGGATATTTTTTTTAAATTATTGACTAATTAGTTAATTTACAATTATTAGATACATATTACTACTTTGTAACGCATTTCCTACAACCTATTAACTTATTTTATGATTTGACTCTAGTTGTATGTGGTTGACTATTAGACTAATCATAAAAATATATCCGACATTAATAAATAAAAACTCTATATCCTTCAAATATTATTTTTCTAAAAAAATGTATTCTGTTTATTGTTGGAAAGAACTGTGCGAACAAAAAGAGTATCTGTATCCATCTCACCAGAAAAGCCCTAAACATAAGTACTGGCGCTTTTATACAAAACCCTATCAACAACTCACGAGTCACCAACATGGATGAAGACGGTGTCGCTTTGGTACTCGCTCGAGTCTCAGAGCTCCGTTCGAAGATCACCAATTGCATTCAGAATGCTTCATCAACACCAGACGATGATGTAGAAGAAGCCGATAGCCTTTTGAACATTCGCGAATCTCTCGAGGCTCAATTGTCTTCTTTGCAGGCCTGTTTCTGTTCTTTCACTTAATTTCTAAGTTGCGAACCCTAATTTTGTGAAGGATTTATGTTGTGAGTGTGTGTTGTGGAATTTGTTGCGAATTCTAGGTTGATTTGTTACTCTTCGTGGTTTATATTATAGAGTTCGTTGAAAACACAAGTGATTGTAAGTGAACACGTGAAATTTGTTGAATATAGTGTGGAATTTGAGATTGTAGCATGAAGGTTAATATATGATTGAAGTTAAGTGGAATTCAGTGACCTTAGGGTTTGGTTGTGGATTGTAGTTAGGCATAGGCTACTGATTTGGAGATATAGTTGAACTGTTGAAGGCACATGAGGTGAATATATGATTGAAGTTAAGTGGAATTCAGTGACCTTAGGGTTTGGTTGTGGATTGTAGTTAGGCATACGCTAGTGATTTGGAGATATAGTTGAACTGTTGAAGGCATATGAACCGATGTAATTCGAATTTCAAAGAATTCGACGATCAATCGTTCGGTTTCTCCGTATATCAGCCACCGAAAATCCGTCAACAATCCAGTTGCAGTTACTCAATGGCCGTACAACAAACCTCGCTCAGTCACAACGTATCGGATAGAAGAGTCTACAGTTCACCACAGATAGTGGTTACTACCGGCGGTTGTATCGGTAGTAGTTCATCAAACTCGAAGAAACCGACTTTTGTTAGGTTTCCGTCTATTTCAAATCTGTTCAGATCTAGCAGTCGTAACGGAAACCGTAACGGAGATCGTAACGAAAATTGTAACCGTAACGGAGATGCCGATTTGAGACCTAGGGTTTCGGTTTCGAGTTGTAACGGACCAAGCGGTGGTGGCGTGGTCGTCAGTCGTCTGTAACTGCCTCTAACGGCGGAGTACGGAAGCAACGGTGTGTTTCGGATCGAGGAATGTCACCGGTGCGAACCGATGATGACGTCAGCGACGGTTCGAGCGCGAACGAGTCGACGGAGACGTGTAAACAGACGCCGATGAAGACTCAGGTCCGCCTCGGCGGTGGACAGAAGAGGGTGACGACTCGTCTGTTTACACGACTCTGCCGACTCGTTCGCGCTCGAACCGTCGCTGACGTCATCATCGGTTTCCACCGGTGACATTCCTCGATCCGAAACACACCGTTGCTTCCGTACTCCGTCGTTAGAGGCAGTAACAGACGACTGACGACCACGCCACCACGCCGGCGACGGCCTATCGCCACCACCGCTCGATCCGTTACAACTCGAAACCGAAACCCTAGGTCTCAAATCGGCATCTCCGTTACGGTTACAATTTTCGTTACGATCTCCGTTACGGTTTCCGTTACGACTGCTAGACCTGAACAGATTTGAAATAGACGGAAACCTAACCAAAGTCGGTTTCTTCGATTTGATGAACTACTACCGATACAACCACCGGTAGTAACCACTATCTGTGGTGAACTGTAGACTCTTCTATCCGATACGCTGTGACTGAGCGAGGTTTGTTGTACGGCCATTGAGTAACTGCAACTGGATTGTTGACGGATTTTCGGTGGCTGATATACGGAGAAACCGAACGATTGACCGTCGAATCCTTTGAAATTCGAATTACATCGGTTCATGTGCCTTCAACAGTTCAACTATATCTCCAAATCACTAGCGTATGCCTAACTACAATCCACAACCAAACCCTAAGGTCACTGAATTCCACTTAACTTCAATCATATATTCACCTTCATGCTACAATCTCAAATTCCACACTATATTCAACAAATTTCACGTGTTCACTTACAATCAATTGTGTTTTCAACGAACTCTATAATATAAACCATGAAGAGTAACAAATCAAGTTAGAATTCGCAACAAATTCCACAACACACACTCACAACATAAATCCTTCACAAAATTAGGGTTCGCAACTTAGAAATGAAGTGAAAGAATAGAAACAGACCTGCAAAGAAGACAATTGAGCCTCGAAAGCCTCGAGAGATTCGCGAATGTTCAAAAGGCAATCGGCTTCTTCTACATCATCGTCTGGAGTTGATGAAGCATTCTGAATGCAATTGGTGATCTTCGAACGGAGCTCTGAGGCTCGAGCGAGTACCAAAGCGACACCGTCTTCATCCATGTTGGTGACTCGTGAGTTGTTGATAGGGTTTTGAATAAAAGCGCCAGTACTTATGTTTAGGGCTTTTCTGGTGAGATGGATACATATACTCTTTTTGTTTGCACAGTTCTTTCCAACAATAAACAAAATACATTTTTTAGAAAAATAATATTTGAAGGATATAGAGTTTTTATTTATTAATGTCGGATATATTTTATTGATTAGTCTAATAGTCAACCACATACAGCTAGAGTCAAATCATAAAATAAGTTAATAGGTTGTAGGAAATGCGTTACAAAGTAGTAATATGTATCTAATAATTGTAAATTAACTAATTAGTCAATAATTTCAACAACCAACGTTTGGGTAATTCAATTTGGTGAACAAAATTCTCCAGCAACGACCCATTTTCTCCGGCAACTGTCCAGGCTTCGTTTAACAACCTGTGCTTGATCTTGCGGATCTTCTTTCTACTGATCATAACGAGATTGTTAGCAGGGCTTTGCACTCGGCCGGATCGGTGGTGTCGGTTCGCCTCCTCCTTATCCGGTGTCTCTTTCAAACTTACTCGTTGGCCTCTCTCCTCTCCTCGTTGCTTGGTTGGCTCGACGATGGTGACTACTGTTTAATTAGCGTGCAAGGTTCTGCGTTTCACTCTGTCTTGTGATTCTTGCTCAACCTCTCATTCTAATTGAATCCTAATCTCGTCCATTCGCCGCCTAGAACGTTGTGGCCGGAATACTGAGGTAGATTATCATGGAAGAAGAAGGGCTGTGGAACCATGTAATCGGGAAGCGGAAGCAGAAGAGATACCAAAAATACAACAAAAAACTACACTTTGAATTCAACAATGCAACCACCTTCTTCGTCTCAAACCTCCCTGGGTTCTGCACCAGGGGTGAGCTTTGGAATGAATTCCAGGTTTTCGGCAATCTCAAAGATGTTTTCATTCCTAAGAAGATTGATAAAGGGGGAAGTCGTTTCGCGTTTGTAAGATACGAGAACGTTAAAGATTCAAGCAAACTGCTTGAAGTGCTGAACAAGATCAAAATGAAGGGTGCAAAACTATTGGTGGACATGGCTAGGTTCAGGAGGGATGGGTTACCTTTCTCGACCTACAAGCAGATGGAAAACAATCCATTTTCTAATCGTCCACCACTACAACAGGAGACCCACGTTAAGGCCAACCATTGCTTCTCGGGGCATGGCGGCGCCAGATCCTACTCGGAGGTTCTAACCGGCAGTGGTTCTGGCAAGCAGAAAACGGTTGTGTTCCAAAACAATATCTCGAAGACGATACATGCATGGGGTGGGACGGCTCTAATGGTGGAGACTAAGAACTTTGAGATTCTTTGCAACCTGTCTGACATCATTGGCAACATGCACCAATTCATAACAGGGCTTAGATACTTAGGGGATCTAAGGGTTCTCATGACCTTCACCCTCAAAAGTCATTGTGAAGCTTTCCTTAACCATTATCAGGAAAGGCAATCCAAATGGTTCTCCTCGATAAGTCCATGGTTGGGCAATGAAGGCTTTGTCGGTCGTATTGCATGGCTACGTATTGAGGGGGTTCCAGTGCATGCATGGGATAAAGATACCTTTGATATGATTGCAAGAACTTTTGGTGCAGTAATCTCTCCTTCTGGAGCTACGGTCAAAGATTGCAACCTTTCGTATGAAATGGTCGGCATCCTAGTAACTCAGGAAGAGAAGTAAAAGAGGAAATGGCTATCACGTGGGATTGGAGAACAAAGTATGGATTTCCGAGGTATTAAGGGAATGGATTCCAGACTTTCTCATTGGAAGTCCCGGTACCCCGAAACGCTCACTTGAAAAGGACGGTGTGATACCCACCGGTGACATGCCAGATACGGTGGTGATCGGTGCTCCGGTTGAAGGAAGGGCAAACTCCAGGGCAAACAAAGAGACGGAAGACGGAGAGTTCTATCGGGAATACGAAAAATCGAGCATGGGTGGAGGCACGTGCAAAATTAGTACAATAAATGTCTCGGAGCCTGTTCTTTCCACCACTCCCCAGGAAAACATTCCCAACAATATGGCTGACAACGAGAGAGAGAAACATGTGGAGTTTAATGTTGGTGGGGTCCCGCTTGCCAAGACTTCAAACAACAGTTCTCGAAAATATGGGCCTGGACCCTGTCCTACCAAGCCCAATAGCTCATCTTCTGGGCCTTCCCTCAGCCCCAGTCAACCAGCTAGTAAAAGGCAAGGAATCTTGATCCTGAGCCCAATTCTCTACCTTTCTTCTTTCCCCTTCCTCCCTACCTCGATAATCTCCGCCCCACTGGTGCTCCCCCTCCCCCTCCTTTTTCTCGGGAGTCTGACTCCTCGGACTACATCCCGGTCGATAACACATATATAGATACAGTAAATCATGCTAATGCCATCAATGGTGTTCGGGAAAATGACAGACAAATTCCAGATAACTCCGCTGTTGACCTCAATGGAGAAATTATCGCTACAATCAAAATCGGTAGCATTACAGGTATGGATGTTGAGAATAACTCTGCTCACATTGGGCAACTGATCAGGGGAGATGGTGAAAACAAAGGTAATCAATGAATTATATGACCATTAACATCAGGGGGGTCGGCAATGCTGACAAGGCAACTTGGATCAAAAGACTTAAAATTGAGAATGGAATAAACTTTATTGCCATTCAAGAAACGATGTATGCAGAGGGCTCAAGGATTAACTATGCTAGTTTCTGGGGTAATTCACCAATGGAAGCAGATTGGGTCAATTCGGAAGGGAGATCAGGAGGGATTGCTTACATCTGGGATCCGGCAATCTTCACAAGGAGCGAAACTATAAAAAACAGGAACTCTAGGCCCTCTAGAATCAGCGACGACAATTAGATCATTCGAAGAATTTCCCCTGTTCGCTATAGTGCACTCTCTACAATCGTGTGGTTAGTATGATCTTACTTGTTTTAGCTTTATTTTATTTCTTGTCTATATGCGAACCTATGTGATGTATGCTCAGAATCATAGGATGTCTTTATGTTTTAGAAACTAGGATTGCATAGGACAGTGGGTTATCCGAATCGTGATCTGGCCATTCTCGGCCATGTGTGATAGTGAATGGCAGCCACTTATGTTTTGTTTAATAAATAGAATTGCATGTGTTAATAAATGGAATGGCAGCCACTTGTGTTAATAAATAGAATTGCATGTGCTATATTATGTGATTGCATGTGAACTGTCAGGGAAGATGAAATTGTTTATATGTGTGCTTGTTGATATCGATGTGCACATGTGATTAATATGGGATTCTCTTGGTTTGATGTATGCCTCTAGAATTGGCCAATGATGACAAACAAGAATTGATCCACTTTGTAATTGTTGAACCCACTAATTGTGTCTGGTCCTATCAAGGTAGTCCACTAAATTCACCAAAATTTAAATAACCAATGTTGATATATTAGTGTTCTTAGTGGTCCAATGAATGTGAAGCTAAGTGATCTGATATATTGGATAGCTTTGAATAAGAGATGGCGGCCACATGCTTGTAATATTGGTCCAATCGAGCAAAGTGATAGCAATGATGTATTTGTAATATTTAATGGTTATTTTGAATATCATGTTGATCATGTTATAAAATTTGCTAATAATCAGTAACCGAAGGAAAGAAAGGGGGGCTGGTAAATGATTGATGGGCCACGGATAATTTATATATTGGTTGGGCCCTGCACTTGTGTGGATTCGCACACCCATCAAAGCTTTACATGCTACCCTGGGCTCTACTTATGTGATTGGGCCGCACAAATAAAAAGAAAACATTCAATAACCATGAGCCACCCTTGGGCCGCGCAGTAAACGTCGTACGTATTCGGGGCCCTACTATGCACTAGAGTTGGGCCGTTAATGTTGGGCTTCACATTATGAGTTGTGCACTTTGGTTTGGATCTTGGGTCTAGTATAAGTGTTTGTTTACATGCTGAGTGTTTAGTGTTGTCAACTTGTATTAAGGTAGAAACCGGCGGATTATCAATATCGGGGGATTCAAGATACTTAGTACATGAAATCATTGCGTCTGTTACCAATTGTTAAATTGTATAATCTGATAACTTGCATGATATTATACGGTGCTACTTGTGTAATGTGTATGAATGATATGTGATTTATGTGTATGTGTAACTGACTGGCATTGGAACCATACTAGGATTTGAGTGCTCAACTATAAACAAGTAATTAATCTTACCGAGCAAATCAAAGGTGAGTTCACACTCCTAAGGCATGGGATTCCTGGTGGGTTGGGAATGGGATTGAATAACTACTCGTACTATCATTACTATTAAACTACTTTTCACTGTCCTCGAGTTGGGAAGGGCACGTACGTAAAACCTACGTACACTTATACTTACTACTGTCCTCGGATTGAAGGGCACGTACGTAAAACCTACGTACACTCATACTTACTACTGTCCTCGGATTGAAGGGCACGTACGTAAAACCTACGTACACTCATACTTGCTACGGTCCTTGGATCAAGAAGGGCACGTACGGATACGACTAGTCAAATAATACACATGGGAAGCCCCCACAAATCATCGCACACATGTTTGGGAAACCGCGATACGGATTAATACGATACACATGGGAAGCCCCCACTAATCATCGCAAACACGTTTGGGAAACCGCGATACAGATTAATACAGTACATGGTTTACGAAATAAACATATGATTTACGAACACTTTAACTAAACAACCAACTGTGAACTCGCTCAACTTTGTTGTTGACTCGTTGTTACATGCCTTGCAGGTCGTTAGGTACTCATGGAGCTTGCACAGGGAGGCGCGGTCGTTGTGGGACATGGCAGTGTGTGCCATGCTAAAAACATTACTTTATTTCGTACTTAATACTTACATTGGGTTTTACAATTATGCTTCCGCTAAACACTTAACTACGTTTTTGATTTGAAACACCTTTCATATTGTATGGTTGAATTTTACTTATTACTTGTCATGTTCAATATGATTGGTGGCTTGATCCTAGTCAGTCACGCCTCCAAGCGGTGATACTCCGCATGTGGATTTTGGGGGTGTGATAGGTGGAGGCACGTGCAAAATTAGTACAATAAATGTCTCGGAGCCTGTTCTTTCCACCACTCCCCAGGAAAACATTCCCAACAATTTGGCTGACAAGGGGAGAGAGAAACATGTGGAGTTTAATGTTGGTGGGGTCCCGCTTGCCAAGACTTCAAACAACAGATCTCGAAAATATGGGCCTGGACCCCGTCCTACCAAGCCCAATAGCTCATCTTCTGGGCCTTCCCTCAGCCCCAGACAACCAGCTAGCAAAAGGCCAAGGAATCTTGATCCTGAGCCCAATTCTCTATCTTTCTTCTTTCCCCTTCCTCCCTACCCTGATAATCTCCGCCCCACTGGTGCTCCCCCCTCCCCCTCCTTTTTCTCGAGAGTCTGACTCCTCGGACTACATTCCGGTCGATAACACATATATAGATACAGTAAATCATGCTAATGCCATCAATGGTGTTCGGAAAAATGACAGACAAATTCCAGATAACTCCGCTGTTGACCTCAATGGAGAAATTATCGCTACAATCAAAATCGGTAGCATTACAGGTATGGATGTTGAGAATAACTCTGCTCACATTGGGCAACTGATCAGGGGAGATGGTGAAAACAAAGGTAATCAATGAATTATATGACCATTAACATCAGGGGGGTCGGCAATGCTGACAAGGCAACTTGGATCAAAAGACTTAAAATTGAGAATGGAATAAACTTTATTGCCATTCAAGAAACGATGTATGCAGAGGGCTCAAGGATTAACTATGCTAGTTTCTGGGGTAATTCACCAATGGAAGTAGATTGGGTCAATTCGGAAGGGAGATCAGGAGGGATTGCTTACATCTGGGATCCGACAATCTTCACAAGGAGCGAAACTATCAAAAACAGGAACTTTCTTCTCCTTTGTGGAGCAATTAGGGGTTTCGAAGAAAGAATGAACATACTGAATGTGTATGCTCCCCAATCGGCCCAAGCAAAAAGATCTCTGTGGGATAACATCAAAGAATTAAAATCCAGTAAGGAAGGCATTTGGATCATTCTTGGCGATTTCAACCAGGTAAGATCCCCTGAGGAGAAAAGAAACTGTCACTTCGATTCGTGTTCGGCTTCGGATTTCAACTCTTTCATCTATGAAGCTGAATTATCTGAATATGCTATGAATGGGTCGAAATTTACTCGACGGCTGGATGGGGGAAACAAACTCAGCAAGCTGGATCGAATGCTGGTTTGTAGCAAATTTTGGAATCTATGGCTGTCAGCTTCTCTCCGGGCCTTGCCGAGAAACTTTTCAGACCATTGTCCGGTTATCCTGAACACCACTCCCTTTGACTATGGGCACATTCCTTTCAAATTCTTCAATACATGGCTCTCCAAACCTGGGTTTGAAGGTGTGGTTCGATCGGCTGTTACCAATCTCACCATTGCTGGACCTCCTGATGTTGTTCTAGCCGGGAAACTCAAAAGCATAAAGCAAGCTATCAAAGACTGGCACAAAACCAATAAATCAGACGAAGAAGTTGCTCTACAGGCCTCTCTAGACGCATTAAAAGAATTGGACGCCATCTGTGAACATCGTGACCTTTCGGATTCTGAAGTGGCTGAATATGCACATCATAAACACATTGTTACTGAAATCAGAGATGCCAAAAAGTGAACTCAAGCAGAAATCTCGGGTCAAATGGGCCATTGACGGTGATGAAAATTCGGCTTTTTTTTCATGGTTTCATAAATTGCAGGTTTTTGAAAAGCCGTATAAACGGGCTGATGGTTAATGAAGAGTGGTGTACCGATCCCACACAAGTAAAAGAGGAAGTTCGATCCTTTTTCGAGAACAAATTCTTGGAGCCGATCAACCAGAGACCAAGCTTCACATGCCATCACTTAAAAAGACTTTCGAATGAACAAGGTACCTCTCTCATTTCTCCCTTCACTTTTGAGGAGGTAAAGCAAGTTGTTTGGGACTGTGGTGGTGACAAAGCACCGGGTCCCGATGGTTTTAACTTCACCTTCATCAAGCACTACTGGGATTTATTCGGCGAAGACTTTTTTAGAATCATGACAAGATTTCACTCTTCGGGTACCATTTCTAAAGGATGTAGTTCATCCTTCATTACTCTCATCCCCAAGGTTGACGATCCAACAAACTTAAATGATTTCCGGCCTATTAGCTTGATTGGTTGCATTAGCAAGGTCATTTCAAAGGTTCTTGCCAACCGGCTGAAATGGGTTATTAGCTTGGTCATCTCGGAAGAGCAATCAGCCTATCTCTCGGATAGGAACATTTTGGACGGGCCTCTAATCACAAGCGAGATTATTTCATGGGTCAAAAAACGGAAATTAAAAGCCTTCTTCTTCAAAATAGACTTTGAAAAGGCTTTTGACACTATTAGCTGGAGCTTTATCGATACGGTCTTTCAACAAATTAACTTCCCCAACATTTGGCGGCTTTGGATCAAAGGTATCTTCGCCTCATCTCGAGCCTCGGTTCTTGTCAATGGATCTCCGACAAGAGAATTTCAATGCTTTAGGGGTGTTAGACAAGGAGATCCTCTTTCCCCTTTCATTTTTATTCTTGCCATGGAAGCTTTATCTAGCTTTATGACAAGTGCATCCGCGGCGGGTCTTATAAAAGGTATCCAACTTCCGAACGAAGGCCCCAAAGTATCACATCTCGTTTTTGCGGACGACGTAATGTTACTTGGTACCTGGGAGGATGAAAGCGTCATCAACATCAATCGGCTTATGAGATGCTTCTTTTTAGTTTCGGGTTTAAAGATTAATCTTCACAAATCATGTCTCTACGGTATTGGCACGACATCGGCTGAAAACAATTATATGTCAAGTCTCCTCGGGTGCAACATTGGATCCTTACCTTTCTCGTATCTTGGTCTCAAGGTGGGCGGGTGTAACACCTCGAAAATTCACGTCCTATAATGTGTAGACACGTGTCATATGTTTAAACGTGTGAAAGAATATTATGAAAGGACTAAAGTTGACAAACATGGAAGGTATGTGAATATACGTATTCTAAGTGTCAACAGTGAGTAAATATATTGTACAATAACCCTACATGATGTTTGTAGCATCAAACGAATAAATCATGGATCATGCGAAGCTAAAAGTGAGAGATTACAAACTACAGGGGTTAAATGTGTCAACATGTTTAAGTTATACCTCTGAGTGACCTTTTGACAAACCCGAAGCTTTGTAACTGATAATTATACTCACTAGAATGCGCGAGATAAATTTCATAAAGTTTCGTAATCGTATGAGAAAGTTATGATCAAATTCGTATGCGAGGGGTTAAAGCGTTAACATTGAAAGTTATGACTTTTCGAGTTAACCGGAAATGTCCAGGGACTTGGCAAAGTGGGTACAAGCCTTAAGGCCCTTGTATATAAATATAAGGGGGTCAAATTGCAAGAAAATACTGAGTTGCCCTTTCGAAAGGCCAAGAGACATGCGTGCGAAAAACAGAAAATGCTTAATCTGATTTCAGGGTCAAGGCGGGCCGCGTAAGACCTTAAGGTCTTTTACGCGGGCCGCGTTAACCGCCCAGAAGCAGAATCAGCGAACAGCAGCTTGGAAATGCGCAGAACCGACCTTTAATCGACATTAATGCAACATGGGCGACCCCTAAACAGTCCTACACACTTAGGGACACATGTTGATGATTTGTGGTCAGTGTTAGACCTTGGTGTCAACAATTTGTGGTAAGAATTTCACTATAAAAGGCCTCATGCTTTACCACTTTGATCACACCTTCATTCCTGAACTTCTGATCAATTCTGGAGCTCAAGCCTTCTCTCAACTGATCACATTTCGTGCATAGGACTTCAGTAAGTCTCCTAATCCTTTCTTAATTAAGTTTTAGCTTAGTTTTAGCTTAAAAGTCAAACCGTCGTAATTGACGGTTGACTTTAAGATTAATCACTAATGGTCCAGTGATTAGTCGAATCAAAAGTAGTTATAAGTTGGTAATTATGTGGGTAATAAACCCTTAAAAGGGTTCCCCCTGATTCCCACTCTAACTAGGTCAAATGTCGGGTCAAACTTACTAATAAAAAGTCAACAGAATGTTTAAAATGCAATTTATGCATGATTAGCAATGTAGAACACATACAACCTGTTTAATCATTAATATAACTTGGTAATTAGTGTAAGAACATGTCTAAACATGTTCAACCCGACAATTTACTGTTTAGACGCGGTTCGGAACCGAAAGTCGCATAGTTTGACTTATACTTTGACTTTCAGTTCTGACCCGTTTTGGTATGATTTAGAAATACCTAAGAGCGTCATTTGGACCAGGTTACATGCTAGTATAACCCTCTGTGATTATACACTATGGTTCATTAGTTAACCGATCATTACGCATGATTCCGTTAATTGCTCATATGTTGACCATTATGCCCTTTTCACCTTAAAACGTGATTTTTAAAAATATAAAAGAGTAGAAACCTTAATTACTGATATATAAACTTTCATACACAATTTGACATCAGTTTGAGGTGTAGGTTAAGAGTTATGCTCGTTAGCGTAAAATTAAAGCTTTGTGTTAATTAAACGGCGTATTTAGCGTATAGCCTACTTAAACATACTTTTTGATATCAAACTCTTTACCCACTGATGTAATATATTATTTTGGGATTTTTAAAGATTTTTAACTAATTTTAGGCTGAGCATAACTCATAGTCGTAGACTTAATCCGGTACTTGTCGGTTTTGCCCTTACGGGCTATAAAATGAGTTTTACATATCCAAACGACTCCAAACCTTTTGCTACTGATCTTAAATGATAAATAAATTATTTTAAGCCTTCTGGAATAGTAAAAATATAAGCCTTATGTATCGAACCCGTAAACGGCTTATAATCGCCTTTTTAAGCGTTTTTAACGCATAGTACGTACTAAGATTATGTTAAACATAACAAGGGTGATACCTACTGATATTTGAGGCAAATTATAATATTTTAACAGTAAGCAAAGGTTGATAAACTCAGACTTCAATTTTGAGCTTTTCGGCTTATGTGAAATTACCAAAATATCCCTACGGGGCATAGTTTGGTTATAATTGATAAATTTCACTTATATGCTTTAACCTACTGATATAACTTAGAAAATCGAGTATATTTGCTGATTACATCAGGCCTGTAACTCAGGTTGACACTTAAACTCTTTTACAACCTTTAAAATGACCAAACTACCCCTACGGGGCATAGTTTGCGATTAAATTCATTTCGGGCATAATAAAAGACATCTTACTGATGTCACAACATATATGAAGCATATTAACTTAGGAAACCTGTAAATAGCTCTCATGAATACCCGTTACGCTTATTACGCGTTCGGTTCGGTTTATGTAACTAGTTTACATAAATTAGCCTAAACGGGTCAAACCTTATCGGTTTTATCTCAAAATCCAGAATGTGTATGAAATACCCATATTAAACAACTCTCTGAACTTGCTGGGTCTAAATCACATTCTATCCGGTCTTCGCTTAATCGTGCGTACGAACCGTGTCTTTGAAACTAGCCGGTCTAAGCTTAAGCTTAATTAAAGACCCGTTAGGATTCTAATAGGTTATTATAAACCTTCGTTCCGGATTAGGAGAACCAGTAAAAGCTACGTGCATTTTGCTTATTGTGATTTATACATTGCTCAGGTAAATACTTTTAACTTATTTTCCCTATACGGGCTTGGGTTACGGTATATAGAATACCGCTTGATCGGGCATCAAATCCTCCACCGTTGAGTGGGTAATTGAATAAATTTGATCGGCTCGTTTAAACAGTCTTGTTACTTAAAGCCTTTGGGGGGTTAATGACCATGTCCCGGATATCCTTGGCATCATTTTACGAAATGCCCACGACTTAAGCGCGGGGTGTAGGCGTACACCCGTCAGTGCTCAAAAGAATATTATGGTGTGTCTATTGATCTTTAACCCGGACAAGATCCGGGCTACTGAACGCACAAGGAACATGTAATTCTTTCACAAGATTATATATTTAAATAATTCTCCCAAGTTAAATAAAATGTTTATGCCACGTGCATCCAAACAAATTTTCAATCATTTTCCAAAATGAGTCAGTTGATTGTATTTACCAGTGTAAACTGACGTATTTTCCCAAAAAGATTAAATGCAGGTACTAAGCGTAATTGGCTGGGATTTCTCCTTAGCATCATTAGAAGTCTCGCAAGCTTAAGATGCCTAAAGTCTGTTGAACCATTGTTTCCATTTTGTTTCCGATCCATCTGTGGATAAACTTTCGAATATTGTGACAATTGATATTACAATATTAAATTCGGTTGTATTAAATCTTTTAAATTTGCTTCCGCTGTGCATATTAAATATTGTGTTGTTTGACTATTATGTTGCCAACCACGTCACGATACTCCCCACCGGGCCCACCGGTGACACGTGGAAATCGGGGTGTGACAGCGGGAACATGAATCGGTACCACAACTGGCTACCCGTCATAGAAACCTTTCAAAAACGGCTTTCCCTTTGGAAAGCAAATACCCTATCTATTGGTGGCAGACTAACCCTCATTAAATATGTCCTTGATTCTTTGCCATTATACTATTTTTCTCTATATCAAGCTCCAGGGAATGTGATTGACAAGCTCGAGAAACTTATAAGGAAATTCTTATGGGGAGACACTGATGTTCGCAGCAAAATGCACTGGGTAAAGTGGGAGATTGTCACGAAACCAATCTCAATGGGGGGTCTCGGCCTTAATTCACTTTAAGATGCAAACCATAGCCTTTTGACAAAATGGGCCTGGCGTTTCAAATCAAAACAATGCTTCAAACCAACAACTCACCAGAAAATCTCGATAGATTCGAATGGAACCGGTGGGTTCCTCGCAAGGTCAACATCTTCGGGTGGAGAATGAACCTTGATCGCTTACCTACCAAGACAGCCTTAGCACGAAGGAACATCACTTTGGCATCGGTTACCTGTCCGTTATGCAGTGAAAGGGATGAAACGGCTGAGCACATTTTTGGATCATGTTATGTCAGTTCTGTGATATGGCATTTGGTGTCCAGATGGCTCTCTATCTCGCCAATTTATGCTTTCACTATCTCGGATCTCCTTCAGGTTCACAAGCACACAACCAAGACGTCTACTACGAAGAAAATGATACACGCTATCATCTTAACAACCTGCTGGAATCTATGGAATTTACGCAACGAAGTAATTTTCTCGGGTAGAAGAGTTGATATCTCAAGATTATTGGCGGATATAAAAGCAAAAAAGCTCTTTGGATCAAACATAGAGCAAAAATGCATGAACTAGTGTGGGCAAATTGGTGCAATTTCAATTTCTTGTAATGTAATGTCTGTATTTTTTCTTTTTGGCTAGCTTCTTGCTAGTTGGTTTCTAATAAAATCCGCTGTTCAAAAAAAATTAGTCAATAATTTAAAAAAAATATCCGACAAATTTGTGACGAAACTGTGACAAAGTTAGATGTCTTATTGGTTTTGTCACTATTGTGTAGCAAATTTGTTTCAAAAATTATGATTTTTTTTGTCGTCATAAATGCGTCACAGTTTTGTCAAAATTTGTGACGCATTTATTTCCGTAGCAAATCTCCGTAGTAAAATGACTACTTTTCTAGTAGTGGATGGAAGCAACCAAGGCAGTGAAGCCCATTCTAGGTGACTACTATAAGTACGATGATACCCCCATCCTAGAGGCTTTTTGGAGAGAAACAAAGAACTGCATCTACGTTGAACCAGATGAAGGTGCTGAAGATAGTGGTGTTTATTGGTTCCGCAAGTAAACTTTGTAACTTATATTCTACATACCACCCATGTTGTCACAAATCACAATAATTGGATATATAAATTTGCTTTTTCATTATTTTAAAAAATCAAATCATATTTACTTTTACATTTATATCTGAACTCTAGTTATTTTTAGGACTAATATGCTCTTTAATCTTTATCTTTAATATTGAATAAATAAGGATAGAGTTAAACAAAAAAAATAGAGTTAATTGCCCGGATGGTCCCTGTGGTTTCACGTTTAGTCCCCACTTTTTGAAAATAGCAGGTATGATCCCTATGGTTTGTTATTTTGTTACTCGGATAGTCCCCTGAGTAGATGTTAATTAGTTTGGAAATAACAGGTACGCTCCCTATGGTTTGTCATTTTGTTAATCGGATAGTCCCCTGAGTAAATGTCAGGGGACTATCCGAATAACAAAATGACAAACCATAGGGAGCGTACCTGCTATTTCCAAAAGGTGGGGACTAAACGTGAAAAAACGTGAAACCACAGGGACCATCTGAGCAATTAACTCAAAAAAAATATTATATAACACACTGAAATATTATATACTAGGTTATAACCCCGTGTATTACACGGGTCGAATAAATGAATTTTATATACTAAATACTAAAACAATATAACTTTAAAAACCTCTTTTATTGCACGGGTTGAATAAATATAATTTTATATATTAAATAATAAAAAGTTATATCTTTAAGAACCATATTGTACGGGTTAAATAAATATAAAATTTTATACCAAATAAAAAAGTTATATCTTTAAAACCGCTTGTTTTACACGAGTTGAATAAGTGTAATATTGTTTACCAAATAATAAAATAATACATCTTTAAGAAACCTCATTTATTACACGGGTTGAATAAATGTAATTTTATATACCAAATAATAAAAAAGTTACATCTTTAAAAATATGTGTATTACACGGGTTGAATAAATGTAATTTCTTTTACTAAATAATAAAAAAATATATATATCCTTAAAAAGACCCCGTTTATTGTATGAATTGAATAAATCTAATTTTATATATCAAATAATAAAAAAATTATATCTTAAAAAACCTCATCTATTACACGGGTCGAATAAATGTAATTTTGTATAGTAAAAAGACGTTGGGGTCCAAAAGGGTTAGAAAAAAAGACGTTGAGGGCTCAGATGTTAAAAAATTCATTTTTGGGCTAAAAGGGTAAAAGTGATATAACCACAGGGGTCAAAATCGTAATTTACTCTAATATCAAATTAGATAACTAAGTTCAGTGGCGAAGTTAGACTTTAACACCAGGGGTATCCCAAAAAAAAAAATTACGGTGTATTCATATAAAATCCTTTATAGGGTATCCTCGTATTTTTTTAGGGGTATCATTTATATAAAATTGAAAAAAACAAAAAATTAACACTACGAAACACGACTTTGAGCCGTAGCCCGTGCTACGGCTGGTTCTATGCTGTCTCCGCCCCTGACTAAGTTTGAATTTGAAGTAAATAGATAAATATAAAAGTAATAATTAAACTAAATAAATATTTAGTAGGAGGATTATCTATAATTAATTAGAAGAGATTAAACTAAAATTATAATTATCTATAAGACATGGTCTAATATGATGACAAGTGTCCTCAAAGTGGTTTCTTTTATTATATGTATAGATACGATAAAAAATATAGAAAGAGAAAAAATAAATTTTTTTTGATATGATTAAACTACTAACGTAACATCTCATTAATTGGACATTCTATTGAGTAAGTAGCGTCTTACACAAAAAAAAAAAAATGTTAGGAGTTTAAATCTTGCATAGTGCATGTTGTGATTTTTTTTTTTTAGAAAATCTAAGAATTACTATTAAAAACATTCACTAATATTATATTGCCTAACATAAATTAATTGAATAACTTTATTTATAAAAGTTAAATATTCTAAAAAATATAAAAGTTAATTTTTTATTTATAGAAAAGATTTTTTTTTTAAATTTTATAGAGTAAAAAAACACATGAGTAGGAATTTTTGATTAAATATATTACCAAAATTTTAAAAAGTTTTTTTTTGTTTTTTTTCGTGTGTAAAGTCACAATCCCTGTTAACATGTCATCTAACACATCGGTAATACATGCAAACTTTTCTAACCAATGCATTTTATCGATCATATCTTCTAACATATCTATATACGCTTGTAAATGAACCGAACGGACAAGGCTGATCACCTAGCTCATGTTCGTTTGTTTACTTTTTAGCCGAACAACTAAATACAGACAATTAATCCAACATATTTTTATTATTAATGCTCGCTAGTTAAGAAAATGAAATGTTTTTGTTCGTTTATGTTCATTTGTTAATATTCTAAGATAACGTAAACGAACAAAATAAAGAAATGTAAATGAACCAATATAAATGAGCAGAAGTGATAATTTGGATGGTTTAGAGCCAATGTTGGTAATGCTTGTGGGCCTAAAAACATGGTTCTACACATGTGGATTAAGATATTATGGCCTGTGGGCTGGATGTTGAATTGTTGATACTTCTAATGGCCTCAATTAGTCGGTGGATCTGGGTTCTTGATTTTAGTCCTGATCCTATTATGGTGCACCAAAGCTTTTGTAAAATTATCTTGGTTAGTCTTATTCATATTTAACAAGGTTTAATGATCTATGAGAAAGATCAAAGCTTTGATAACCTATGATCGACATAAAAAAAAACTTAAACGTTAAGACATTTTTTTAAGACATTACCTAGAAGTAACTTAATAACTAGGTTATAGGCTTCTAAACTATTTGATGGTGTTTGATCAGCATCTCTACACCGTATCTAACGTTGGGGTCTTGTTAACATAGCTTTTACACCTTGCTTTGAGATGAAGACACATTTGTAACGTGGGTGCTGGTATGTGAGAAATCGAGAGAGAGATCGAGAGAGATCGAGAGAGAGAGAGAGAGAGAGAGAGAGAGAGATTCAAATGAAAGCTCTACCCCCTGTTTATAATTTGTCTTCGGGTCCGTAATGGACCGTTATGGTTTCGTGAGGGTCCACGACCACTTTGTTGGGGTTACTTCGTTGATTTTGCGGCGTAATGGACCGTTACGATTTGGTGACGATCCATCACCTAACTTAGCCCATGAAAGAGCGTTATGAGAAGGTAAAGGCCCGTTACCCAAAACTTTTCAAATCCGGATTTTGAGACACCCCATTTCCATATATCAGTTGCGGAACTAGCCCAAAAAGTTAGGGGTATCCTAATTTTTTTTTTAGGATCAGGGGTATCCTTTATATAACGAAAACGGAGTTCAGGGACATTTTTACACTACGAAAATGGAGTTAAGGGGTATTTTTACACTACGGAGACGGGGTTGAGGGGTAGCCTACTAACACTCTAAGTCCGCCTCTTCCATATATTATGGCTCCCACAACTCATTTCCGAGATATACCTATTTGAAGTTTGGGGTCTGTCTCGTTTGAATTATCACCTTACATCACATTTTTTAATACCGTGGTTTAAGATGATGTGTTATATCTTTTCGTATTCTCACTTTTGACCGATGTTATAAAGCTTTGGCTCTTTAGGTGGCTCATCATCGCCCACATTATTATATTTTACATATTAATTCAAAGTGCTCATGAACAGTGTTTTGTTTTTAGTTAGTATTATTTTATTAATTATTCATTTAATTGTTTAGTAATAAGATAATTATTAGGTATTTGTTTTTTTTTATTAGTAGCATTTTGTTTAGCATTCAATTTGATTTTTTTATAATAATTTAAGTTCGTATCACTACGATAGCGACACGATATATGTTATCAAACAAAAAACCATAAAAATTAATACATACTGATACCGATGTTGTTCAGTTCGGTACGGTGTGATAGCAATACGATCTTAGTTTATCGAAAGGAAAAAAATAAAAATAAATCCCGGTAATGATACAAATGTTGTTCAGTCGGTTTGGGTTTGGGTTTGGGTTGGGTACGATAGTGGCACAATAGCCGTTTTCCATAATGTTTATATGACAACGCTGAAAAAAATAAACATAGAATGCAAACCAACCAAACTGATATCAACTGAACAACATAGAAATCAAATGATGTGTTGTGAGGGTTGATGTGTTGTATTGCAAGCAGCTGACACAAGTTCGATTGTTGTTGTGTCCGATTCTATGTTTTGTCAATGTGGGGCTAGCCCACTTTGTGGAGACATATGCCTCTTAAGGGAGATGTTTCACGTTCAATCCTGGGCAAGGGTGATAAATATTAGAATTATTGGTGAATAAAGCACACCAGGCGTTGTCATTAAAAAAAAATGAACAACATCAGTACTTACTGGTATGGATATTCGTTTTTATTGTTTTCGATCGATGTAAGGTTTTCCCTTTCGATTACTATAGCGAGTGTAGGTACCATAACGAACCAAACAGATCCCAACTGAATTTTCGCAGCGAAGCGCGAGGGGAAAATCACTAGTTATTGTCAACTTATCATCAAGTTCAAAAAAAAAGTAAAGTAAGAGGGTTCGCATTAACTTACTTTGTAAATAATTCTCCCTGTTACCCAAAATATCAAATAATTATCACATTATTTATTAAACAAAGAAAGTAGCATCAAGAAACGAAAAAAGTTGACACATATACTAACAATTATAACCAACAATTACAGTTATTCCAAGATCAAATGCAATTTGCTCATAAATATTGTCTCAGATCCATCATAAGAAGAAAAATACACGAAACATCTATCACACACCAATTTTCAGAATATATACGGTATAACGCACTTAACATCTTTAGGAAAATCTTCAAACTTGTTCACGTACCATTTTCTAGTCGCGTGACTCCTTACAATTAGGTACATGGAGTCTCCAAAAGTGCACGCGAAAGCGAATGACGTTTGGCTAATAAATGATATCCCGATAAAAATAATAATTTCAAATAGATAATGAGGGCAAATAACGAGATCAAACACTCCACCTCGAGGAATCTTATACTCTTTTTCATTGTTGTTCCTTAGTTTCGAGAGGAGATTGTGGTGATAAAAGTTTCCAGAGATTCCTAGTATGAAAAGGATCAAACCAATGTATTTTGTGTCGATTGATGGGTCGGGAAGCCCTAGACTCAGATATTGAACGGTGATCAAGCCCGCAACCGCAGAGATATAGAACAATGTGATGAAAATGATTGAACCTAGAATCATACCACCACTATACTTGTGAACAAACAGAACCTGCATATATGTTGTGATAAACAATAAGTTATTGTCACCAAAGGAAAACCATATATTCATAATTTGTAGGAGTTCACACAGACAGTAAAAAAACTTATATTTGTAATAACACATGAATCATACTTTGAATCTTATGTGTCATCCTAGCACTAAAACAATGTAGCACCTTATGAAAATAAGTATATGACTCTTTAAACTTTTTTTTGAACGGCCAACAGAATCAATCCCGAGTACTCTCGGGGCACCCACTGGACAAACGGAGTACTCCGAGAGTAACCCAAGTCCACCACCAATTCTGGGGAAAACCCAGTAACCCACCCACCCGTAGGCACGACGGTGAAATTACCAGTAAAACCCGTTTGGCTAAAGGATCCAACTCAGGTTTCCCTGAGTCTCCTATCATTGCCCATCAGTGCCTCACTCTGCACCAAGTGGGAGTCGAACCTGCATCTCTTAAAAGAAATGCAAGCCTTCCACCACTTGATCTAGAGATCATTGGCTATGACTCTTTAAACTTTGTTATCATAAATTCAAATAAGAAGCTAGCTAATGAATACAAACGTATCCAAATATGTAGACAACTCGCATAAGCCATGTACCACAACCGTTTCACTTGTGGTGGTGATGTTACTATACATAACGTTTAGTTTAAATTTTTATGGCCAACTCACAAACCCTATAGACCTCCTAAATCTACACTATTATCTACCACATGGGCGGACCTAGAGTGATAGAAGGGGTAACATCCGTCCGTTGCCCCTTGACGCTCCGGTGACTAGCTAGGACTGTCCAAAAAGCTCGTGGCTCGAAGCTCGCTCGGATTTAGCTCAGAAAAAGCTCGCTCGATATGGCTCGGTCTGAAAGTGAGCCGAGCCGGCTCGGCTCGGTTAGAAAGTGAGCCTAGCTCGGCTCGGCTCGTGACGAGCCAAATTGGCTCGGTTTAGCTCGCTTGGTAGCTCGGCTCGGCTTAGCTCAAATTATTGTACTTATAATATATTTTATTTTTATATATATAATATATTACAAAAAAGTGATTCTCATTCACATGTATTTAGACTTATAGTTTGATATCTATGACATATTTAAAAGTTGATTGTCGTGCTAATGAATAAATATTGTATTTACTTGAAATATAAAACTGACATTTGAGTTGTTGAACGTGATTTTGGCTTGTAATGTATTAGGTTGAACTTGTTTTGAATATGTTCTTTTGAAGTATTGAATAATATTTTAGAATACTGAATTTTGAGAGCTACATATTAACTTTTATTTTTAAAATCGAGTCAAACTAAGCCGAGCCGAGCCAGCTCGGTTTAAAACCAAGCCGAGCCGAGCCAGCTCGGTTTAAAACCAAGCCGAGCCCGAGCTTAGATTTTCAGCTCGGTTTCAAATCGAGCCGAGCCCGAGCTTGCCCTAGCTCGGCTCGGCTCATGAACAGCCCTACCTATGACGCTCCGATGGTAGTGTAAATTTTGAAAGAATTGACGGTTTTTCAATTTCGGTACCACTTTTTATTGAAACATTACCCCTATGCGGATCTTCTAGATCCGCCACTGATCTACCATATGACTAAAATCCTCAACTATTAGTGGATGAACAACTTTACTATATACATTATACCACTATGCTAAAAGCCCTTTGGTATCAGTTTGGTTCAATACGTAATCATTTTTAACTTTTACCTAGAATTGTAAAAAATACATGCAAAATTATAAACATTGCTTAATGTGATTCATAAGTCGGTTATGTAACCATTTAATCATTTACAATCTCTCTAACACTACATATGATCAGCAACTGATTATGATAGCTCCGAGATGTTAACTAGTTAAAACTGATACGGTAAACTATACATGGGTGAAGATGAACTTTTGGCAAACTTTAACTAAAACAATTTAAAAACGTAATTCAATAGGATATCTTGTTGCCCGTTTACCAACTATTCCGATGTAAATTCTTTTTTTAATTTCAAAGTTTACCTTACAAAAAAAAAAAAAAAAGGATAGCTTAAATGACATTTTTACATATAAATAAATCTTAGAGTTAATTACTGTTTCGTCTCTTTGGTTTGTCAAAATCACTATTTCAGTCCATTAGTTTAAAAATTGCGATTTCATTCCATGTGGTTTCACTTTCGTAACCATTTAAGTCCACCTCGTAACCATTTCAGTCCGTATACTTACAAAATAAATGGATTGAAATGTTTATGAAAGTGAAACCACAAGGACTGAAATGGTTACGAAAGTGAAACCACAGGGATTGAAATCGCAATTTTTAAACTAATAGAATGAAATAGTGATTTTTGACAAACCACAAAACAGTAATTATTTTAATCTATACGAATATTAAAACCTTAATCCAATATTTTATTCAACATATACAAAGACAATGGCAGGGAATAGTGTTTCCCTGCCATTGGTCGAAATGGGCTGCCGCCCCTTCTCTATTGGACCAACCATTTTATTATTTTATATCCACTTTAAAATTACGGTTTTGCCCGCACTTTAAAATTACGCTTTTCTCCCAACTAAAAAAATATAATAACCCTTCTGCCAGCAACTACAATTACGCTTTTGCCATCGGTTCTAAAATTACTATTTTACCCTCAGCTAAAATATAATAACCCTTCACCCTCAGTTTAAAATTATTTTTCTGCCCCCAGCTAAAAATAAATTTATGGTTTTCCCCTACCTCAAAATTACGATTTTACCCTTAGTTCAAAATTATGATTTTCCCCAGTTCAAAATAAAAATATGACTTTACACCCAGCTAAACCAATACGATTTCGCCATCGGTAAAAAAATTACGCTTTTACCCTCAGCCAAAATTACGTTTTCGACCCAGTTAAAAATAAAATTTTGTTTTTCCCCCACCTCAAAATTACGATTTTACACCAGTTTATTATTTTATACCCACTTTAAAATTACGGTTTTTCGCCTAGTTTAAAATTAAGTATTTGCCCCCAGTTCAAAATAAAATTATGCTTTTGTCCCCAGCTAAAATTTACAATTTTCCACTCGGTTCAAAATTACGATATCACCCTCAATTTAAAGTTACGTTTTTTTGCCCCCAGTGCAAAAGAAAAATATGGTTTTCCCCTAGCTAAAAATTAGGATTTTACCCTCGGAGAAAAATTTGGTTTTTCCCCCAAGTAAAAATAAAAATATGAGTTTGCCCCCAACTAAAAATCGTGTTAAAGAGCTGCCCAACACTCTTTTTACTTTTTCTTTCTAGCAAAACTATGGTACTGGTTTTTTAATTGTTTAAGAATTATTTGGACATCGCCCCGCAACGCGGACGGGGCAACACCTAGTTAAAATACATTCACAAGCTGTCACGGTATCTTATAAATATCATATACTATTTGTGACGGTTCCGTTGGCGTGTATACCAAAGACGGGTCGTTATTAGCGACCAATATTTTAAAAGATACGATAGTGATCGACTAAATCTGATAATTGATCATCAAACAAACTCAACAAAAAATAATAAAAATGTGAAAGTATAACAACTTAAACAAACAATCTAGATCAAGAACAATCAATAATTACCTCTAAATCCCTTTTGAAGAAATGAAACGTGACAGCAAATTTGAGAAGAGAGAATCTGAGATCACCGCTTGGGAACACGATGAACGAAACAGCTCCAGCGATGAACGCCGGCGTGTAAAGTATCAACATACCGGTTTTGCTCGATAGTTTAATCCCTTGTTTGGCTGAAGGTTTATTGTTGATTGTGAATTTGGAATACTGAAGATGATTACCGATTAGCTCTGCGAAACATAAGCAAGCCATTGATATTAAGGTCACCACCGTCGTCGCTGTAACCCAAATCGATGGTTCGCTGAACATCATCTTCTCTAACACCGGTATCTTCATTTTGTTTCAGTTGATGTGTGTGAAGGGAAAAATGGGAGGTAGGCGGGGTGATAGATATAACACACACGCGTATGGACGCGTGCATGGGCTCTTTTCAAAGGGTGTACATATTTGCACACCAAAATGTCTATTTGCTCACCACACCCCCTAGCTTTATATACGCCGCGTATAGGTCTATACACGACGTATAGCCACCTTTTTCAATTTTCAAGAGAATCCCTGATATGATGTGAGAATTTGTCCCTTTATATATGCGACGTATAGAAACCATTTTTTTAAGGAACATTGTTATACATTATTTATCGTTGTAGCAAACTTTTATTAAAAAATATATATAAGTTTTCTATTTTAAATAAATAAAAAAGTAAGTATTTCTTACAAACTTTTTTATACAACATTAATAATTTTTTATACGATAAATACCGTATAAGCCTCATAAAAAAGCAGTATTTTTTAATATTATTTTAATTAGATAATGCATTTATACATAACGTAGAGATGCACACAACATAGAAACCAATTTTGAACTGGCACAACTTGTATCTCCTTTAAAACCGGTCTGACTAAAATGTTAAAAAAAAGAAGAGAAAGCTGCTCAAAATCGGTTTTGATACCGACAAAATCCAAACCAGTTGAAACTCAATCCAGTTTTTACTTTACTATGGTTGGAACATGATTCATGCATCTCTAACATATCACATAATAGATAACTAAAAGGTTGTTAGAGAGAGAAAAATTAACGATTAAGAGTTGCATTGAGAAGTACGAGAACCAAAAAACGTAAAATATTATTTAAAATGCTTAAGTATTTTTTATGCTTGGCAATATTTAATGATTTAGATAGATAAAAAAGAAACTAAAATTTGATATGATTAAGCTTTATAATACTTTTTCTAATAAAATTATTAAAGTTGTTTATGAAATAGATAAAAGATTAATTAAATAAAAAATGATAAAACTTATGAGCAAATTGTTCAAATAACACCCTAGTAAACCCAATGGAAAAAGGTCATCGACGCCCGCGAACGCATGTGACAATAGTGACCCGACCCGTCATCATTCTAGAGGAAAAGTCCAGTACCCGAAGCTCATTGTGATAAAACCCTTAACTCAACATAGATCATTTTTGCTCTAGGCGAACCTCGAACCCAAAACCTCCATTTTGATAGGTCATGACGCTTCCAATGCACCAGAAAGTCATTGGCTCAACAACAATAAATATAAGATAAAAAAAGGTTATTGGATTTTAATAATCCTAAGTTTCACCTGTTGGCCCATAATAATCTTAACTTTAAAAATTCCCTCTAATAATCCCAACTTGTAAAAGTTTGGCCGCCATTGATCATTTTCTAACATAGGTGCACTTAAATAAATTAATGAGTCTCTATGTGTAATTGAATCTATTGAGGAGACCAAATTCTTATATGTTTGAAAAGGATCAATGGCGGCCAAACTTTTACAAGTTGAGATTATTGAAAGGAATTTTTAAAGTTGGAATTATTATCGGCCAACATGTGAAACTTAGGATTATTAAAATCCAATAACCCTAAAAAAAATAATGGTTCACAATATTTTTTACTATTGCCTTTTTACTTTATGTCATTTATTTGTATTATATGAAATATAGTATGTGGTCATAACTAATGCTGGTGAATAAATTACAAAACTCGTCCTTTATGTTGATACAAGATTGTAAAGTGTTTCCTTTGTCTTCAAAAAGTATAAAAAACATACTCGATCTTTGCAAACCCTTGCACATTATGTCCTTTAGCCCTAGTTCTGTTATTTTTCATGATAAAATCAGACCAAGTGTACCGCACATGAGAGTATTTTGGTCATTTTACGGTTTATTTATAGAAACGAGATCAGGTGAAAATGCCCAAAAGTGTGAGAACGGTGAGAACGGATCCTGGTTGAACACGTGGCGCGCGATATAATTAGGGCGGGGGGCTTTTTTGTCATTTTATCTTCCGTTTTTCCTATTCGTTGTCACAATACTGCTTCATTTTTGGCGTTTAAGATTTTTTGGCGTTAACCAAATTCAATAATTACCTGGCGTTTTACTGGTTTTTTTAGATATGTCTCGTTTTATTAATCGTTTTTGTTTCACATAGATAGTATTTTGGCGTTTATAGCGTTTTCCAAATCATTTGCCCTTGGTTGGAACCCCAAGGGCCAGAAGATCTCTCTGAATGGCTTCATCCATACTAAGTATGGCCAGAACTTTAGGATGAAACGTCTCCTCGACCTCTCAAACCTCCATGCAATAACCTTAGCCAATTTTTTTTAAGTTGTATGCCATTTTGGACAATTTGTAGCGTTTTAGATAATGTGTGGAGTGTTAAGTTTGTTTTACCTGTTCTACTAATATAATGACTTTTTTCCCCGCCATGTAGGATGCAGTCATATAACGTGACAGTTAATTATGATGTTTTTGAAAAGATAAATAAATTAAAGTACCCATGGAGTGGCTTTTTAATATAATAAATGTTAGTAATAAAGTTTCAGTCGTTTCAGTTTTACTATTTTGTAGTTATTGTTTGTTTAGCTTCATCTATTTTAAGGCTGTAACACGTCCCATCTTTTTAGATTTTCGTGTTTTGTATTTTCAAAGGCGTTTAGACAAGATGGCCAATTGTTCTATTATTGTTTATAGAGTTTTGGTGTTTTGGTATCTTGGCGTTTTACAAGCATTTTTTCAGAAAAATAATGTATTTTTTCATAGCGGAAAATTATATTACAACCACAGGGGAAAAAAATAGAAGCGAAAAAAATAAATTAAAAATCTTAATCGGATCTCTCTTCCCAATCTTCACTGTCATCAGTCTATTTCTTCTTTAAAACTACAAGAACTGTCACAAATATATGACGTTTTTGGTTTTGGTGTGATTTATTTTGTTTGTACGTTTGTTGAAGTGGCTTTTGTGGATGTTGGGGGACATAGATCGATGCCGTGTGGGTGGGTTTTTCGCTTTGCTCTTCATCTTTATAATCATCCCACTCTTCAGTGTTATCGATCTCTTCTCCTCATCCAAGCCTTCTTCAAGAACAAAGAACACAAAATGACATATGACTGTCATCGGTCTCTTTTTCTTGAAGATCTGTCAATCTCATGCAGCAAAATCTTACTGAGTTACTCCCCTCATCTAACAATCCATTCAGTAAAACTTCACGCAGAACAATACTGAATATCCAATAAAGCATGTTAGCCATCTTTGAATTTTTTGTTAACTTTTTTGGCGTTTTTAGAGTGAGTGGTATTTAGGAACATTTGGCGTTTGTTTTTTTGGTGTGATCAAATGGAAGTTGCTGAGAGGTTTCGTTTTATAGGATGTCTTTGGCGCAATTTAGGCGGGATATTATTATAATAAAGTATTCGTCGTTTCAGTTTACTGTTTTGCTAAGCTTTATCTCTTAAGTCTATAACACGTCCCATCTTTCAAGTTTGGCGTTTTATATTTTAATGGCGTTTTTGTAGGCCAAGATGATAAAAGATTATGTAAAACACAGAAAAAACTACACGGGAAAAATATTTTTTATTATTTGGCGATTAGTATTTAGATGACGTTTTATATTTAATGGCTTTTTTTTGTAAGAAACGATGTTTTACCCTTTTTACCCTTAATGAAGCACGTCCCAAGCAATAAAGTTGATGTTATTTACGAAAATGCCACCACGCCAATCTAGTCCATAGATTGCTTTGATCTGACGATACATAAGCGTTCTCACTGTTCTCACACTTTTCACCGTTTTCCCTAAACCCTGACCCTTTATTTATATAAAACAATTTACCTCCACCAGACACACACACACACACACACACACACACACACACACACACACACACACACACACTCTTTCTGCCGTCACCTCCTTCAACTACTAGCCACCACCATTTCCTCCACCAGACACCCCACCGGCCGCTACCACCACGACCACCGCCATTACTACTCCCACGTGCCACCCCACCCACCAGCCTCTGCACCACCACGACTACCGCACCACCGCCATTACCACTCCCACGAGACATTCATCTCTCAGATCTGGAAGGAGTCGGCGGCTGGTTGTTGATTTTGGGTGTTCGGTGTGGGTTCAGGTGAGGGTGAGGGTGTGGTGGGAGCATGACAAAGATGGGTCATGGCCGGAGTTATAAAGTCTCCGGCCACCACCTATCCCCACTGATTACCACAACCACCGTCTGCCCACCCACCGGCCACCACCACCAAGATAGAGAAACACAGTTTTCCCAATGACGTATTAATAGAAGTGTTGCAAGGGTTGGACATAAGGCGGCGGTGGGTTCTGCCCACCCACCTGCCACCACCTCTAATCAATGTGTTGCAACGTCGTGTGTATGTCGGCGATGGTGTTCCATTGTGTGGTGGCGATGGGTTCTGAAACATTAGGCCTCACGCCTCTGTTCCCTTAACCCTATCTCCTCTTCCAAATCATCCCTAAATGAACCATGGGCTTAATCAAGACATATGGTGATGATATTCAAGAAACCTAAGAGCATCAAGAAACATCGATCTGGCAGTGAATTGGTTGTTTGAAAGAACCCTTCTAGGGTTTTGTTTTCAACTACTATCTGCTATGGAGAGATTATATCTATATGCAGTAACTTGGGTTTTATATATTTTCTTCTTTATTATTTACCAAAGCTGCTAATTTGGTTTGGGCTCTTATTTATATAAAGAAAGGGATAAATACGAAGAGGAATATAATTTTGGCAGAGGTTGATTGATCAATGTTGGTGGGTTTTGGCAGGGCATGGGTCATGGGTGGTGGTCGGGTGGCAGTGGCTGGGTGGTGGTTGTGGAGAACAAGCGAGAAAGAAGTTAGAAAAGGGTGGGTTGTTTATGGTGGTGGTGGTGGTGGAAACTGGAAGTTAAGAGAGAGAAAGAGAATGAGAGGTGAGAGAGAAGGGATCTGATTTATTATTTTCTTTTATATATTTTTTATTTTTTAAAATTTATTTTCGTTTTATTTATTATATAAATAGTAAAAAGTCTAATTTGCCCTTAAATGAGGTCTATTTGGTCAGATTTAACAATGAAAACTAACTGAGTTAGGGTCAAAGGACATAATGTGCAAGAGTTTGCAAACATCGAGTACGTTTTTTTGTACTTTTTTAAGACAAATGATACACGTTGCAATCTGGCAACATAAAGAACGATTTTTGTAATTTACTCAAAAGATTGTTATTGTTTCAAAGGTATCATAACACGTATTATGACCAATCCATTATCTCTTTGGAAAATTCCCTTACACTATAGATGCCAAATCAAAAATATTGCGGAGTTCAAGGGAAAAATTTAAATATATGTGGATTTCTGAAAAATGCAGTAAGGCATTTGCAAACATCAAAGAGGTAGATGTTTTCTAAAAGAATAACCACTCAAATCTTAAACTGACTTAATAACCACAAATGCTCTCAAGAAAGAAAAACTTAAAGAGAAAGATCATATAATTTGAAACTAAGACATGAAGTTTCAATCTAAACTATTAGTTGGAAACAATACTAAGAAAGTACCAAAGTTGTCAAGAAAAACTTGAGTCAACTCAAGTGAATTGCCATAAATGGATTGATTGTTATACTAGTTTCTAGATGTTTTTGAATAAGAAAATTAACCAAAAGTAATGTGAAATTTGATGTTGGATATAATCATGTTGAGGGACCAAGTGATTATTCTTCTAAAAGCACTATTATAGAAGAAATTGAGGAAATACCCTCAAATCTAAAAGAGAAGGGTACTAAATCATTCAATCAAACAATACAAAGGTGATTTTGGAAACATTTAAGCCCTTACATTTAAGAATTTTCTTCCAACTCCAAGAATCACCAATTTTCTCATCAATTTACCCCATAGAATTGTTTTTGATAGAAAATTATCAATTTTTATAAAATTTAACCAACTTTACCATGTAGAATTTTTATTGGACACAATATTAATGCTTAGACTTAAGAGCATAGTTTCTAACCTTTTTAAAGAAGGAACTCCAAGGCCCCCTTGACTGTCAAATTATTGGACACAATATTATCAATGTGCTTTGATTAAGAGCATAGTTTCTAACCTTTAAGGAAGGAACTCTGAGGCCCCCTTGACTTTCATATTAGCATATTTCCTCCCATTTAACACGAGCAGTGCAATCTTTAGGCTGCCCATGTCTCCACATAAAACCGTTAAGAATTCTTTAAGACAATCATGAATGTTACATAGGAGAATGAAAACAGATGCCCAATAGACATATATAGAAGAAAGAACCGCCTTCACCAATTGATTACTTTGTTCTTCCAATCATAAACTCTTTTCTTTAAGATACATTCTTTTACCCTAAACCTCTCTAGTTATCTCCTTAAATACACCAAATAGGAAACCTAATTAGTTAATAAGGGTACATTGGTCCATCAACAATTATCAACTAATTATATTATAGGTATAATATATCTTGATCTATATTATATAAATAATTATAATGGTTACATGATTAAATGTAGGTCCCTAAAGGAGGATCTAGAGAACCTATTCCTTGTTGGTGAACACACAAACAAGTGCATAATCCTTGTTTATGTGCAAATCGAAACAAAGAACACAACAAACACAAGATGGATATCACTTTTAAGCTCAACGGTTGGAATTCAACAGAGTAACATTACACAAAATGCTCACAACTCTCTGAAGTGTTCTCTCTTTTTAACAGAGCGTGTATCTGCTGCTATTTATATCACAAAGCAGCAGACTCCACATCGAAATACAAGTTCTCAATGAAATACAACGAAACATGAAGAGTATCATCGAAATAGGGCTTGCTGACACCTTATGATACCAGCAGTTAAAAAAAAAGAGTAAATTACAAGTTTTGTCCTTTATCTATACATCAAATTTCACGCGGTGTACATTGCCTTTAAAATTGATGACTTTGTACTTAATGTTTCCAAATCTTGCATGTTACGTCCATTAGCCCTAACCCAGTTAATTTTTTTTTGTTAAATCAGGTAACTTAGGGGTATTTTAGTCTTTTACCTGTATATATGTATGTATATATATATATATATATATAGGAAGTGTATGATACAAATGCCCTTATCCTACATTACATACGCGACTTCCATGGCCGTACACGTGTCCTGATTCGTTTTTCTTTCCTAAGGTTAAATCAGACAATGCATTCACTCAGCTGAGGGCAAATTAGTCTATTCATTCAATCAGTGAGAAGTAAGTTCGTTACACCACTATCCCGGTAATTATGATTCGTATCAGTTTCAAATTTTTCATAATTCTCAAACAAATTTTTCTTTCCCGATAATGATTTTGTATTATTATAACTGATTTGAAGGTTTTGAATGTTCATTAGAGGATAACTGATACGAAAGAAAATTGTATAAGTTCACATGTTTTGAGCCTGGCAATTCGCATGTGATGTTTATTCAAAATGCTGATTTCGCATGTTATGATATAATAAATCGCATGCGTAAAACATATTATCAAAATGGTCAATTTCGCATGTTATGAGTCTAATAATTCGCACGCTTCGATGTACTTATGATGAAATTTTGGAGCTTTCAATATATCGCATGTTATGAGTCCGATAAATCGCATGTGTTGTCTCTTTTTTTGTTTTGATAACGTAGATGAAAGGCTTTATATTCCGGAGGTTCTACACCTGTGGTTGGAATGAAATTTAGTTCTATGGAACAAGCATACGTGTTTTACCAAACGTATGCTAAGTTAGCTGGTTTTTCTACTCGCAAAGGTGGTGAAGTACACAGTGGTGGTATAACCAAAACTAAGTATTTTGTTTGTTCTAAAGAGGGACATAAGCCATTGTTTATTGATGATGTTTATTCGAAGTCAAAAAGCCATTCAAATCAAGGAACAGAGGGACCATTAGAACTGGGTGCAAAGCTCAACTTATGATTTGTTCGGTGGATGGTAGATCATATACGGTCAAGAAATTCGTTGATGGCCATAATCATAAGTTTGTATGTCCACACGATATTCATATGCTGCCAGCTTACATGCAATTTTCAGAAAACCAGGAGGAAATGATATGGGAACTAGGTTCTCTAAACCTTGGCCCTGTCAAAGCTTTCATATAATGAGGAAATGATACAGTGGTTTCGAGAATGTTGGCGCCACGGTCGATGATTGCAAAAACTTTAAAACTCAAATTAACAGCTATATAGGAGAATATGACGCTCACATGGTGATCACTAGGATGGCCAAAAAAAAAAAAACAATATTTAGTTGATTTTTCGTTTGAATATTCTGTTGATGAGGACAAACGGTTAACTGGTTTGCTCTGGGCCGATGGGTTATGCAAGTGTAACTTTATGGAGTTCGGGGATGTGATATCGTTTGATGCAACTTTCAAAACAAACAAGTAAGTGTTATATAAATGTTTTTTAATATTTTCGCATGTTATATGATTTTGTAAACTGGCAATATCGCATGTTAATATACATTGAAATTTAGGTGTTGAATATATCGCATGTTTAAATGCCTATTTCGCATGTCATATTTTGTCTATTTCGCATGTTATACTGTCTATTTCGCACGTTTTACTAAATCATAAATTTTATTGAATTTCAGGTATAAGATGGTGTTTGTTCCGCTCACTGGGATTGACAACCACTGTCGAAATGTAACCCTTGGAGCTGGGTTGTTGGCATCGGAGAGCATTGACTCTTATAAATGGCTTCTCAATTCATTTGTAAAGTCATTTGAATGGCAGCCAAAGGTTGTAGTTACGGACAAAGACCCTACGATGAGACAGGCTATCGATGGTGTTTTTACTACCAGCAGACACAGATTGTGCATGTGGCACATAATGAAAAAAATGGTAGATAAGGTATACTATGCTATAATGTCTTTCATTAGCATTTTTTTATACTATAGATTCGTTACATGCTGATATGAAAACCATTTATTGGTGTAGGTTGGACACGAGTTGTGCAACAATGATGACTTTAAAAGGAAGATGTGTGATATTGTATGGACTGATTCCATTGAGCAAGAAGAATTTGAGAGACAGTGGAAGTTGGTAATGATTGAGTATGGTCTTACACAAAATAAATGGATTGATGATATGTTTGTGATGAGATCCATGTGGATTCCGGATTTTTACCGGCACGAGCCAATGTCTGGACTTATGAGAACAACTTCGAGATCAGAGAGTGAGAACCATTTTTTTGCCAGGTTGCTAATTCATAACTCACTCCTGTAGAGTTTATGAATCATTTTGATGGTTCAATGGATGTCCAAAGATTCAATCACAGAAAGAATGATCATATTTCAAGATATACTAAGCCTGATGATTGGAGCAAAACTACTTTGGAAAAAGATGCTGCTAAGATATACACCAGGTCTATATTCTTCGATCAGCAAACAGAGATATATGGAACTATTACCGAATGTTTGCCAATGGACACCAAAATCGAGGGTCCCCAGATAAGGATATCGTTGAAAGACTTTAAAGCTCATGGAGATGGGTTTTTAGAGGTAATATATTTTAAAACATGCGATTATTGAAAACCCCCATGCGAATTTAATAAAGAACATGATTTACAATATGCGATTTTGATGAACGCATGCGATTTTAAATTACTTCAAGAAAATGATTTTTGTTAGACATGCGAAATTTCACATACATATGCGATTTTAATTTTTTTTTGTTTTTTTTTTGTTTTTGTTTCTGTAGGTGTGTTTCAAGAATCTTCAAGAAGATGTAACTGCACAATGTAACTGTCTGCGGTTTGAACAGTATGGGCTGCTATGTAAACACATCTTTTTTCTTTTCAAGATGTTTGGTGTTAAAGAAATACCAAACAAATATGTTATGAAGAGATGGACAAAAGATGTGGTTCTGAATGAATTAAATGCCACGTATGATGTAAAGGTGGATGCTAAGGATAAGCAATACAAGGCTAAACAGATTGCTCATGAAATCATGTACACAGGGGAGTATTTGGTTAGCAATTTGATTAGCGACCTTGATCAACTCGTTTTAGTCAGGGATCAAATGAAGCAGATTAAAGAAAAAGTTGATCAGAGTCGTATAACCAAGCAGCTTGATCCAAAGTTTGACCGGTTTTCAAAGTTGATTGGTTATCAACAAGCAGTAACTAATGCACCTCCTACTGTCCGTGTGCTAGCTGGTATAAGAAACAAAGGCCGTGGGTCGCATAAAAGGATTAAATCGAAGAAGGAACATGTCACACCCCGACCACGTATAACATACAAAACGTGGCGGAAAACGTCGGGGAGTGTTGTAACAGAATTAATTGTTTCATAACCATGGCATTCAAAGTTGTATTTTATTTATCAACAAGCGTGTTACGTTGTCAATACAGGAAATAAAGAGTTTATAACATAATTAAACAAGTCTATCTCCATTTTTAGTCTCTAAGGCACAGGTCCGCCCTAGTGTCCTGATCAACATCCTACGGAAAAGCTCCTGAAAACACATGTGAAAATAGGTACGTCAGCATAAAATGCCTGTGAGATACATAGGTTTTGTGAAAATAGGATTCATGACTTGAGTTTAAGAAAATGTTTACTCATGAACCTTGTAATTTGCTTTGTCTTGTAAATCATTTGAAAAACGATAAGATCAGTTGATATGTATAAATAAATGTAAGGTTAAATGAATAACCATTTAAAATGAGTTGTATAAAATAAACTGTTTTGTAAAACAATGTCTTGAGAAAAGTATGTTATTTGTATAAAATGTAATATGTCTATACTGAAATGATTTAAATAACGTTACGATATGTAATATTATACAAACACTTATATATAGGAAGTACCAGCGGCGTATCCACCATGCTTGTATCATATTACACACGCATCGTTACTCAAATCACTTACCCAAACAACCACCAATGTAACTTGTTCATGTACAAATCAAATTTCAAGTGTTATTGTGTAAACCATATCAAAATGTCTATGTCCAATGTAAACCACCAAATGTGTATATCAATGTCAATATGTTTATGTTTAATGTAGATCATGTAATGTGTAACCAAAATGTCATGTATGGTAAGTGGAATGTATCAACTAAACCATATGTAAAATGCACAAAAACAAGGTGTTGAAGTAAAACACAGTTTAAATCAAAGTTATGTTTTGTGTAACAAATGCATGCTATAATGATACAAACATTTATGCAGTATTGTTATAATGCATACATCCAAGCCTTGAGACTGTGGCGATAAACCCTTAAACAAATTAAAGGTTTATCTAAGTTATGTATATCGAATTCGGTCATTCCTTCCAATCCAAATAAACCCAGGATTTCAGGAACGGGAGTTGTCAATTCCTATGGTACCACTACCTACTAACGAACGGCGTGATCAATGTTAATGAATGTATTGTTCCATGTTAAACAAACCAAATGTTATACCAAAAATGTAAGCATGTGATGAAAATGTACTAAGTATGCAACAATGAACATACATAGCATAAAATGTAATGTAAAACGATGTACTAAGTAATGCACACAATGGGCATACCTAGCATGAAATGTAATGTAAAACGATGTACTAAGTAATGCACACAATGGGCACACCTAGCATGAAATGTAATGTAAAACGATGTACTAAGTAATGCACACAATGGGCACACCTAGCATGAACACAATGAAATCATGTACTATAATGTACTAACGAACATAGCAGGTATATGATGTCAAAGCAGGAAAGCATGAAAGTAACAAGTAGGCACATGTGTTCCACCCCAAAATGTTTGGAAAACAGTAAAAGAGGGGTCTATGTACTCACTTGAGATTACTCAGTAGTCCTGGAGTGACAATCAAATAATGATAGAGATCTCGGAATCAAACGACACCTAATATAGGTAAACTATGTTAATAAACCGGACCTAAATCGGAAGATCGAATAGAATGAGGGTTCGTAAACCAAACGAGTATGAAAACTCGTGTTATATGGTTTAACAAAGCCTACATACTAATTGAAACCTATCATAAGTGCTTCCGACCCATTACGACCCGTTTAGGTAGCTTATGCTACTTTAACGCGTAGTTCGCGTGAAACGCGTTCGGACCGCCTAACTAGCCCTATGACAAGTGTTATATGCCTAAACATGTTACATAATCAGTTATGTGACAAAAGTTTAGGTTACATATGCTTATATACCAATTATACATGAAAAGGGTATTATGGTAATTTACCTAAGGCATATAAACTACCTATCATACAACTACTTAAACGCCCTGACCATAAGGTATAACCTCGGAAGGTTATTCCCTACCTACTATGGTCACCTAATGTATTTGGTCGGATCCTAATGATCGACCAAAAGGGTCGGGTTCGAAGGTATAGGCGATTTATCAGATCGCCTACCCTACGACCCTAGACAACGTGGTAATCAGTGGGCATAGTCCCAAGGGACTATAACCAACGTGATTACACTCACGTTGCGAAGTTCTAACGAACTTCGCATTGACCATAAACTGGTCAATGCAGAAAGTCAAACAAAGTTTGACTTCCAGACTCTAAAAGAGTCGAAAAGCAATAAAAGAACGAAAGAATACTTACGAAGGGTCCCCGAATGCTAATTTCGATTCAAAAATCTCAGGTATGAAACAATTGTTTCAACTTAGAGTTTCTCAAATCAAAATTCTTGTAAGTTTTGCAATGGGGTGATGGGGTATTTATAGTTTTCGGGTAACCGTTAAGATCGTTTGTCGAATATTGTGCCTTAATCGCATCCGTACAAGTGTCGGGACCTTATGGTAACTAGAAATTGATCCTTATCAGCTGACTAGACAATTGAGAATGTGTGGATGAGAATCAAACAACTGCAATCTGCTGTTAAATGCACTTAATCTGGTCAGGAAGTCGGACGCGGCCCGCGTGGATATGTACAAAAACTGAGGCGGGCCGCCTGGCCATGTCAGATCAGAACAAAGTTTCAGAAATTACAGTTTCAGTCCCTGCACGTGTTTAAGGCCATTTCCGACACTTCTAAGGCCCGTAAAGCCAACTTTAAGGCCCTAAAATGATGCCTAAACATTGTGGACATGAAACATGCTCAAAAATATGTCAGATGTTGGTTCGTTTGGTCGTACGAACGCGATGTTCGCTTAATTACGACGGAATGCGCATAAGCGCGAAAAACGATCCAAATGACGCAACGAATGGATTTTTCTTATGCCAAACACTAAAATAAAATATTTTAGTGCTTACATAAATTTTTGGATGTCCGGATGTATTCAGAACGTAAGTTATGCGCGAAAATGCAAACTTGTGCACTTTTTGACACTTTTAGTCCCTGAATGACCCAAAAGTTTATTTTAGCACACCGAACCCCTCAAAGCCTATTTCTAAGCTATATAAAGGATATTTAAGGTGTGTTTAACTTATGGTCATGTTCCGGAATGTTCGTTACAGTTCAAATTGACATACTTTCGCAGTTTGTCAAGTTTAGTCCCTGTAAGCGAATTAACTTATTTTTGCCATACCAAAGCCTTCAAAACTTATTTCTAAGTTATGTAAAGGTTATTTAAGGTATGTTAAGTATATGTTGATGTTCCGGAGTATTTGTCGCATTAAACTGATTACGTTTACGCATCAGCTTGCGTATAACTCTCCAGAAAGTGATATAGAGTTTGAAATTACACAAAAGTCAAAACATGAAAAATGTAAAACACAACCAAAAAAACATTGGGATCAAATAAAATTGTATTATTGATAACTGAACTGTTCACAATGATTACAAGCGTAGATGTTACAGAACAAATGATCAGCCGCAAAGGAAAAAGGTCAAGGACATGTAGTGTATGCAATGAAAAAGGTCATGATATTCGGACTTGCGAGATACTGAAAGGCAAACAACAAAAAGAAGATGAAGGGAGTTGATGTGTGCAAAATGCAACATATAAATTACATCAATTGTGGCATAAAACTAACCCTTTTTAGTACTAATGTTGGAAAAAGTGTGCTTTTGTCTTCCTTTTGTATTTTCAGGATTAAATGAGCTCAAATTAACAAAAGAAGCAAAAAGACAGCAAAATCTAACATAAATACAAGAAAAGGAACAAACGTGACATGCCCGACCCCACGACAGCATCTTCCCAAGCAAAACAAGAAGACAGAAGACTGAACACGCCCCGTGCTCAACCAGCACGGGGGCGTGCCCAAGTGTCAGCAGAAAAGACAAAGTGGTAGAAGCTTTTATTGCCCACCACGGGGCCGTGCTCAGCGGGCACGGGGACGTGGTCAACTATAAGATTCGCAGAATCTAGGCAAATCTTCATAGTACAGATATGCTTCAGCACACGGTGTCGTGCTCAGCGGACACGGGGGCGTGGTCAACTAATAAAGACAAGAGCAATTAATGAAGAAAGAGAAGGATGTGGACACGGGGCCGTGCCCACTGGACATGGGGCCGTGCCGAAGCTTCTGTTCAGCCTATAAATAGGAGTGCTTGGCTCAAGCTCAAACCATCCCTTGGCACACCACCTCTCTGAAAGACCGAGTCGTCCCGATCAGTCAAAAACCCAATTAAACCTAGGTAGCTAGGGTAAGTCGGGTATCGAATCCACGAAGAGCATGTGGTCAGTATCGCATGACCTGTTCGACTAGTTAGACTATTTACAAAAATGTACAAATTGATTATGAAGCTTGCTTATTTTTATTTGTTTGTTAGGTTTTGAAAAGGAGTCGGACTAAGCCGACAAATTGATATTATTTAAAACTACTGTTGATTAACTAAGATAGCAAACTAAATTACTAAATGATTGAAACAAGAAACAAGAAACTAGAAACAAGTTCCACACCCGGTTTCGGTAATTGCCAACCTAGGGTTTCTACAAGTTTTAGATTCAACTCAATTGCATACGATTAGCGGATTTAGTGTACCGTGACTTAGGTGCCAATAACTATCAACGTTTCAAAAAACGGACAAGAATGCACTTTGTAATCAACACAAGTAAAACCTAACCACGACAATGCATAACTACACATAATCATTTCGTAAAGTCATAACTTTTAACATCGTTCGACAATTTACGAATACGAAACAAATGTAAACTCTTGTCAATGGTTTCAAAAATCAAACACAATTTGTCACAAAGTTGAAGCAAGAAACAATTTGAAACCCTAAATTAAACAACTACCTATACCGGGGTGAAACCGAGGAGACTAGCCGTTCATAGTCGAAGAAGCACGATCACCGGAGGATGAACACGAACCCCGAACCATAATCTTCAAGTCTTGAGGAGAGGTGGAAGTTAGGGTTTGAAGATGAAGGTGGAAGAGGATGATGGTGATGATGGAATGATGGAGATGGTGATTTGATTAGGGTTAGGATGAAGATGGTGTTAGTGGTTGTGTTAGGATTGATTAGGGATGAATTGGATCATCAAGAATGGTTCCCAGGAGGTGTTTTTACCTCCCAAGGTTCGTAACCCCCGAAAAATGGTCAAACAAAACGTTATAACTCGTCAAAAATCAACAACAGCAAACGGAGGCCCGTCGCCGACGGCCATAGGGGCGTCCCCGACGGCCTCTGGTTTTACCGGTTTTGTCCGAAACTGTTTTCTTCATAACTTTTTCGTTATAGCTCCGTTTTACTCACCGTTTTCGACCACGTTCTCGTAATTCAGCCTTCTATCATGCCATCTTCCAATATATTCATTTTAAATCCATTAACATTCCACAAAACACATCCAATCTTCGTGATTAACCCGGTTTTGTTCATTTCACATCCCCGGTGCTCCGTTTAGCTCCCGATTAGCTCCTTAAACTCTTTTAGACCTGTAAAACACAAATCCCATTAAAAGTAGGCTATTCAAGATTAAAAACTATGTGAAAACATCAACTTAAGCACAAACGATCACCGGTTTTCGACCACGTATCACATCCCCACACTTGTCTTTTGCTTGCCCTCAAGCATATCTGTTTTTCACTTTCACGTGGGTCGAACGAGAAACACACATCCCATCCCCGTGACTAAAGTTAAGGTCTAAAGTCATACCCGGTTCAAACTTTTTACAATTTACGAAATATCTAACGGTAAAGTGAATAATCACATATAAAATGGTTGTCGAAGATTAACCCGCCTTTGAAACTAATAAATCATGCACATCCCTCACAATGTTCTCTCCACTCGGTTTAAAATTTGGCTAATAGATAATGAATTAGCACTTTTCAAGTAATCACTCAAAACCGATTAGAACACGTACCCGCATAGGCTTGCAACTCAATCGTTCTCCACCACTGAACACGAATACTAAGTACAAGTCATAAGGTCTTTGGAGGGTTGTAATGGGGTTAGGCGAAGGGTAGGAAATAAGATATTTAAAGTGGCTAAGGTGATGAAAATTTGATTTTTATTACAAAACAACTATTCTAAACATAACTAACTAAAAACATCAAACTACAAGGCAACAACTTTAGCCTTTTATTCAACAACTACTAACTCATATTTTTGTACTTTTTTTCAATGATTTTCTATTCTTTTTCGCAACATTTTCTGAATTTTTGTTTTTTTTTCAAATATAAATCACAACTATACAAACACATAATCCTATAATCGAATTTTCATCACACGGGTTTAAAAGAAAAAAAAAAGGTTTAACGGTTGTGGGTTAAATGGGTTGTCAAACGAAAGGTTTAGGCTCAAAGTGGGCGACTAGGGGATTTATTTGGGTAAGGATAGATAAATGATTTTAAAAGAAAAGGTTCACCTAATGCCTTAATCATTCTCGTGCTTGTATTCGGTCTATGGTCTCAAACGTATCAAAAGTCGCAAGTTCTACAATACGTGACTAATGGTCCACTCAAACAAAGAAACATAAATATGTAATTCTATGATGTAAAGATCTGTTGAAGACATGGAACCACGGTGGAAGAAGAAGAAGAAAAGTTTGTTCAATGGCCAAAGCCCTGTTGACTCTACAAACTCCCCGTTAGCTTGACCACATGCAACTCTATTCATACAAAAGAAAAGATGATATGTGTGATGAATAGATCTTTAACAGGTAAGATCTATATATACTAAGTACAAAAGGTCTGTTTGTGATTGGCTTAAATCACCCTAATAGTGACATCAAACATTCCTAACCAAAAAGATTCCACATATGTTGCAAACATGTGTGGGAATCAAACCTCTTGTCTAAGCATACTAAATTTTGTTTAATAAGCTAATACTGTCACATTGGAAACATCTATTTCTTTAATCCTCCGTTGCTTTGTTCCAAACATCTGTTTTTTTAACGAAGATCCGTTGAGAAAAAAATTTTAAAAGGTAAGGTTGCCCGTACCAATATTTGGTGAAGTTATTATTGTGCAACCATCTCTAGTGGATTTATTAAAATCCAATTTTCAAAAAAAAAAATAATAAATAAATTTGTAACTACCGTCATAATTGAGTTGACTATACATTATTTTGACTGTACATTATTTTCGACGAAATCACCACACAAGTTCGACATATTCTAATCCTTTCCAGGGACCACATTGGACTAGTTCAAAATAAATTTGTAACTACAGTCCTAAATGAGTTGACTATACATTATGTTCGACGAAATCACCACACAAGTTCGACATATTCTAATCCTTTAATTTCCAGGGACCACATTGGACTAGTTCAAAATAAATTTGTTATAAATAAGAACATCGATCTAAACATGTCTACTCCATATTGGTGCAGCTTCTTTTTAATTGTTCGAGAAATCAAAGATCAGATCACATCTTCAGTTGTTCTTGATGGGTAAGCTATTTGTTTTATGTAATGATTTTAAACTCTAGGATATTGTCGTTCAAGTTTTAACACTACTAGATAGATAGTTCAATGCTGACGATTGCTCTCTTTTAATTGTTTAGTTATTTATTCTCACTCATGTTTTACTAAAGTTGATCCTAACCCAAGTGTTGCATCTGGTACGGGAGAAGCATAAACATGTCGAAATTTTGCTATCTTGGTGAAAATCATGGTTGACCAAAAGTTGTGCCACGGTTGGATCCAGATAAAAATTCTATGGAAAGCCTAGTAACACATGAGTCTCTTTTTTTTTTTTTTTTATAATTTGTACAAACTTTGTATTTATTATTCATAATTTATAAACCTTTTACAGAGTTTGTAAAATTTTCAAAGTTCTAATCCTGTGTTAAAAGTTTATTAAAGACTCTATAGTCTATTATTAAAGTTGTAAACTTTTTTATACATATTTACTAAACTTCATTAAATTAAAAAGTAGATAAATAAGTAACATGGTTATGAAAAATAAGTAGTTCAAAAAGATGGTGATGATGTGAAAATGTAAAGATATTTGTGAGGATGATAGATCCGAGAGTCCAAATGCTAAATTTTGGATTACAAAACAGTTTAAAAGTTGATCTGTTGATTTAAAATGTCCTGCTTCATATTTAGATGTTCCATTTCATGTGACCATGTTGTACTCGTTAATAATCTTGCAAGTGGTCTCTTATTTCAGATAAAATAGCCGAGTGTTGCACCACCCACCTCATACAAGGGGATGGTACTTTTAATGAAGAGGGACTTGATAACTTTCTTAAACAAGTAAAACTTGTAGAACGTTCATATGTGGTTGTTGCTGTCATGGGCCCACAGAGTAGTGGTACGTCTTAATAACGACGACATCCATGCAAGAGTGAACTTTTTCCATGATCTGCTCAACTTTAGTTTATGCGCTTTTACAATTATACGCAAGTTGTGACATCAATGCGTCTTTTACAGGGAAGAGCACACTTTTAAATCATCTTTTTCATACCAACTTCGTGCAAATGAACGCTGAGAATGGAAGGCATGTTCTGATATGCCCTTTTATTTTGTTTCCATTCCTTCACTTTGCTCATTTCCTAGATATTCTTATCAGGAGTCAAACCACCCAAGGTATTTGGATAGCAAGATGTACTGGCATTGAACCTTGCACTATTGTAATGGATGTTGAAGGAACAGATGGACAAGAGCGAGGAGAGGTTATTCTAAACATTCAATTATTTCCATATCTATCACTATATTTTAAGGGTGTACATATTTGCACACCAAAATGCCTATCTGCATACCAAACACTAGCTTTATATACGCCGCGTATAGGTCTATACGCGGCCTATAGCTACCTTTTTCAATTTCCAAGAGAATCTCTGATATGATGTGGGAATTTGTCCTTTTATATACGCCGCGTATAGGCCTATACGCAGCGTATATAAATGGTAGTTTTTTTTTTAAGAAACATTGTTATATATTATTTATCGTTTTAGCAAAATTTTATAATAAGTAATTTTTAAAAATAGATAAATAAAATAACATTGTTAAGTATTCTATGGTATAGTATAATATATGTCTCGTATAGGCCTATGGATGTAGTTTCGTATCATATAGTGTAGTATAAATCCCGTATAGACCTATACGTGTAATATAATATTGTATCCTACCGTGTAGTGTAGTAAAAAACATTGTTATGTATTCTATAGTATAGTATAATATAGGTCTCGTATAGGTCTATGGATGTAGTATCGTATCATATAGTGTAGTATAAATCTCGTATAGGCCCATAAGTGTAATATAATAGTGTATCATATCGTATCGTATAGTGTAGCATAAATCATGTATAGGCATATATGTGTAGTATCGTCTCGTATAGGCCTATAGATGTAGTATCGTATCATATGGTGCAGTATAAGTCTTGTATAGGTCCCGTATAGGCTTATAGGTCTGCTATAGGCCTATGGATGTTGTATAGTTCCCACGTAGGCATATAGGTGTAGTATAAGTCTCGTATAGGTCTTGTGTATGCCTATAGGCCTATACGGGACCTATACTACACTTGTAGGCTTATACGGGTGTTGTATAGTATCATATAATATCGTACCGTATCGTATTGCATCGTATCGTATCGTATAGTGTATAGTATAAGTCTTGTATAGGTTTCCTATAGGTCTTGTATATGCCTACGATACTACATCTATAGTTCTATACGAGACTTATACGGGACTTATATATACAATACTACATCTATACGGGACATATACTACACTATATGATACGATATCACACATATAGGCTTATACGAGGTCAATACTTGACCTATACTACACCTATACATTACGATACGATATTTATCGTACAAAAATGATTAATGTTGTATAAAAAAGTTTGTAAGAAATACCTACTTTTTTATTTATTTAAAATAGAAAACTTTTTTTTATAAAACTTTACTAAAACAATTAATAATGCATAAATGTTTCTTCAAAAAAACATTTATATACGTTGCGTATAGATCTATACGCAGCGTATATAAATGGTCAAAAAGACAATTTTATCCTTGGTGTGGGCTGCGTATAGACCCCACCAACCCAGGGGTAAAATGGTCTTTTTTTACCAAACTTGCCCCTATATACGCCACATACAGCGCTATACGCAGCGTATAGTAAAAAAAACATTTTACCCCTGGATTGGGGGCTATATGCAGTCCAAAACAGGGGTAAAATTGTCTTTTTGACCCTTTATATACGTTGCGTATAGACCTATACACAACATATATAAAGGGTTTTTTTTTCTTTTAACCCCAAACCTTTATAAATATTGTCTTTTTGACTCTTTATATACGCTGCGTATAGGTCTCCTATACGCAGCGTATAGGAGCAACCAGACCAGAACTGAACTCAGTCAGACACTGATTTTTATGCAACCCTATACATTGCATATAGGTCTATACGCAGTGTATATAAAGCCTAAAGTGTGCAAATAGTCACCTTTGATGTGCCAATAGTTTCAGCCTATTTTAAACACATTTTTGTTTGGCATTCATGTTGTGTTTCAGTGTTTGCATCTTCCTCTTGTTTTATCTCATTTATAAAGACTTAATAACTTTTCTAGGACAAAGCATTCGAGAAAAAAACTTCGCTTTTTGCGATTGCTGTATCGGATATAGTGATTATAAACATGTAAGTTTGGTAGCTACATATAATCTTGTTCTATTCTGAACTTGTTGTGCACTTATACCTGGTTTCTGGATAAAATTGGGTTACACAGGTGGTGTCATGATATTGGGCGTCAGGACGCTGGAAATAAACCCCTTTTAAAAACTGTTTTCGGGGTACGTACGTTGTGTTTAATCTATATATGATTTATTCTTTTCTCATGGTACATTTCTTAAATTTTACGCATCGTTAATGTTTTTCAGGTTATGTTGCGGCTATTTAGTCCGCGTAAAAGAACTTTACTGTTTGTTATACGTGATAAAACAAAGGTAAATTTTGTCTCTTGCACAATATGATAGACTAATAGTCTGATGTGGATTTGATTTAATTTTTTTATGCCTTGCAGACACCACTTGAACGTCTAGATATTGATTTGAGGAATGATATCCAAGAGGTAACTTTTTCCAATATGGAGATATTGTAACAACCGTCACAATGTTGGTGTCATCCATGGTGGAACTACGAGCTTTAATACAGATTTGTAATTGGATATGGTGTTGGCACAACCAGTGGCGACCCAGGATTCTTTTCTAATAGGGTCCAATTTTTCGGTGTTCAAAATTTTCATAACAAAACGCTAAATTTTCAAGGGTGTACAAAATTTTCATAACAAAACGTTAAAATTTTCGGGTAGGTCCTCGTTCGGGTCAGGTCAAAGCGAGGTTTGAATTAGATTTAAAAAAAAACAAAAAAAAAACAAACTATACAAGGATTGAACACATGACCTCTTGTTTGTAAAGAAATGAGTTTACCCCTACACCAACTTTCCTTTTCTTTCTATGGTGTACAATTAATTATAATTATGGGGTCCTTATATAATTTAATATACCAGATCTACTATATTTTTAGAAAAAAATTGGGGTCCCGGAACTCCGACACACGCTCTATGTGGGTCCACCCTTAGGCACAACATGTTTAGTCAAGTAAGGCCAAAACAAACTTATAACTAGAGATGACACTACGTGACGATCCGAAATAAGTCACAGACACAACATTAAAATTATCACGTTTTAGGTAGCTAGTATAACCGGTTTAAATACACACATCATCCAGAACATCACCCATATCACCCATTTATTAAGCAGGTTAGCCCTAACATAACCCTTTAATGCTACCCTTTTAGGATTTTTTTTCACTTGTAAGTTAAACCAAACTTTCTCTTTAAGTCTTCATTTCTTGCAACTATTATATATTACTCTAAACTTCATACCCATTCTCACTTCTGGTTCTCGTATCATTCTTCTACAATCTCAAGTAAATATATAAACTCTTGTTGGGATCCATAGACGACTAATTTAAATTTTAGGCAGCGGTAACGCTGCATGGAGGTGGTATGGGGTGTAGCGGTGGCGCGACGTCAACCCGTAGTTGTTGCGGAAGGTGTGGCGGACAGTCGATGGTCGCGAGTAGTGTGGGCGGTAGTGCTACGCAGGGCAGCAGTGGCGCACAACCTGTGCAGCTGGGAGAATGTGAGTGAGTGGGGCGGCGTCGCGACAGTGTGCCAACGGTAGTGGAATCAGTGGAGGGACGAAGGAGAAAAACCAGGGTTTCAGGGTTTTACTATGTTTTTCTGTAACATATAAAACTGAATCCTGGACCCTTTAATTATTGTCTCCATGAATCCTTTACGAGGTTTATGTGTAATAGGTTAATATTCTAGTTCCATGGTTGACCTTCCATGAACTTTACATCTCTACTGACAGATATCTTGTTCTTTGTCGGATCATATAATCTGTATGCCTTTGATCCTTCTTCTATTCTAAGATATATCATAGGTGCACTACTATCATCTAACTTCTTTTGTTGAAGAGGTAATACCTTAGCGTATGTTGTGCACCCAAAAACCTTTAGGTGTTCCTGATTCGGCTTTCTTCCTTTTTATGCTTCATACGGGGTCTTATTTACCAAAGCCTTCGTTGGAATCCGGTTTAACACATATATCATATGTCTTAATGCTTCGCACCAAAAATTATGTGGAATGTTCATTGCCTTGAGCATACTAAGAGTAGTTGACAACATCGTCCTGTTCCTTCTTTCCACTACTCCTTTTGTTGTGGGGAATACGTCGCTGTAAGCTGTCTTGCTATGTCGTTGTCTTTGCAATACTTGTTGAATTCAGCTGACATGAATTCTCCTCCTCTGTTTCTCCTTAGCATCTTTAACTTGGTTGGAGTTTATGTTTCCACCTTTTCCTTTAACTGCTTGAAAGTTTCGAATGCTTGATTCCTGGAAGTTAGTAGATATGCCCACATGTAGCTAGTGCAATCGTCTACAAGTAAAAATATGTACTTCTTCCCAGCATATGTTGGTGGGGATATAGGACCACACAAATCTCCATTGACTAAATCCAGAGGTTTTAAAGATCTGAATTTCGCCTGATTTGGAAATTGTGTTCTACTATGTTTTCCTAATAAGCATGCGTCACACACTTAACTGGCATGACTTATTTGAGGAACTCCATGTACCAAGTTCTTCCAAGTCATTTCTTTAATAGCTTCCAAATGTAAATGGCCTACCCTTGCGTGCCATAACCATGCTAAATATTATGTGTTTGAGAGCAGGCAGATTTGCCTTCCAACCTTAAACTTTACTTTATATAGCATGTTCTTCATTTTCTTGACTCGCATTAGTAACTTTCTAATTCTGTCACGGAGTGTTAGTAAGTCTCCATCCATAACTACTTTGCAACCAATTTCTGTGAGTTATCCGAGGCTCAATATGTTGCTTTTTAGACTTGGAATGTAGTATACTTGAGAAACAATCTTCTGATCTTGGTTCAGGCATTCCAGCAGTATTGAACCTATGCCTTTAATCTCTACGTGCGACCCGTCACTGAAACGTACTTGCGCCATCACCTTTTCATGTAATTTTCTGAAGTGACTTTGCACTCCTGTCATGTGGTTGCTTGCCTTGTGGTCTAAGTACCATAGACTTTCATCTTCTGTGGCATACCTTGCCGGTTCTATATGTTCTTCGTTTAGTAGAACCCTTTCTTGAACAACATTTTCTTCTTGTATTGCCATTAGTAATACGGGTGCTTCGTCTTCCTCAACGAGATTTGAGTGTTCTTGTACAACATCTTTCTCGGGACAGTCTTTCTTAAAGTGCCCGAACTTTGACACTTGAAGCACTGGATCTTACTTGGGTCTGTTTGATTCCTTCTAAACTTCCTCCAATTCCTAGGATTTCCACCTCTAGGTCTGTATGAAGATCCTTCGTTCTTAGTACTTTGCTTATCTTTATTATCTCGCCAATTTCTTTGCGATTGGTTGAACATGCTACGCCCACGGTTTTCGAACTGTCTTCCTATACCTGAGTTGTTGTCATGATGTGTAAACATCAATCTATCTTGGCTATTTCTTGGGCTTCCTTTCTTTAACATTAGCCTTTCATCGTAAGTCTTTAACCTTCCGACTACTTCTTCTAGCGTCATTGTGTCTAGATCGGAGTACTATTCTATCGGGCGAAATCTGAGTGAACTTGCCTGGCATGACATTTAGGAGTTTACGTACTAGAGTTGATTGACTCAGTGTTGTCCCTAATTGACTTGCCCCGAGTAACAACGTTGTTTATCTTTGCGGAGAAAGAGTCCACAGTGTCATCTTCTTTCATTTACATTAACTCGAATTCTGACATTAGTGTATGCCAACGAGCCTTTTGTACCCGATCAACACCAACGTGTCTTGTTTTTAAATTTTCCCAAATTTCCTTTGCAGTCTTGCAATACAACATTTTTTGGTATTGCTTGGAACAGATAAGCAATTGCCGACTTATCTTTCTTAACATCCGACTGTGTATTCTCTGCCGGTTCAATCGTTTTCCCAAAGTCCGTTCGCTTCCAAAATCGTTTTGATGAGAATTTCCCAAACCGTATAGTTTGTCGGTTTCAAGATTGGACATTGAAATTGACCGAACAATCTTCACCTTTCAATAAACTTTATTTTCCTTGGTTTCAATAACCTTTAATCCTTAACCCATGATTTCCCGAAACACGTAATAACCAAACAATCTATTCGCACTAAACCCCGAAATCAAAACCTAGATTTCTAACCCCTGGTTCGATCCCCTTGAACAGAAAATAAAACTGAACATGCGAATTGAAAAGAATAATAAAACTGAACATGCGAATTGAAAAGAATAATAAAACCTGATTGTGAAAACCCTGTGATTCGATGCGCCTAGAGCCTGATTCTCTGATACCAATTGTTGCCCTGAATGATCTTTGATCTCAAGAACATGAATGATAAACTAAACTTTCATATAACTTGAATTTGAATACATGGAATTATATACAAATGAAATCTAAGGACCTATGTATACTAATCTAAAAGGTGCGATTGTAGAGACGTGTCTCTTCACGAACGGGTGTGTCCTTGATCTTGTGAATGTGATTAAACATGAAGAGATGCGTCCCCTTGAAGCCTCCTTGAAGCCATCGATCCAAAGGGTGTGTCGAAGGGACACATCGATTCCCTTAGGGGTGTCGGTTACAATCTTCTAATTTGACACCTTTGGTCCCCGAACTTCATAACTACCTTCTAAACTATTTTATACTAATACATAATCAACCCTTGTACTTTAGGATGTGTAGAGATTAGTGATTTCAAGATCATCATATAATCAGGCCCAGATTCGTTATGCATTCCCCGGTTATTCATATCACACAAACAACAATAACACACCCACTATCAATTGAATAAACAACACAATAACAAGAACGGTTTTCAGATGATTGAATTAAAAGTGAATGGTACAAATCGTTTCCTGATACCCTACTTATACAGACGGATACGACACAAAGTTTAGACGCGACGTATGGGTACCCGTATAGGTATAACCGTCGCATCCCTATCCCATAAATCATATGACACATCTTAATATACCTACGACCCATACACACATTATATAATATAGTTTATGACCCATTAAGAATAAATAAAACATAACATATATCCCAGCAGCCCATATTGACCAAGTTTATAATTAAATAGGCTTTCAATTCAAGTCAGTTAATCCAAAATTAATTTATTTTAAATTTCATTTATAATTTATCTTTATCTTCATTTTATAAATTGAACTGGTTAAGGTTTTATGCTACAAAGAACAAAACCATAAGCAAGAGGATAATATCGCAATGTTAGGCAAGGCGTTACATATGTAGTTTAATTTGCAATAATCTTGTCATAAAGGTAGTAAAACTACATGGGATATGATGATAACATGTTATTTGATGTAGATATGGGATTCTGTTCCAAAGCCAAAAGCCTTAGAAGCCACCGATCTGAGTAATTTCTTTAATGTAAGAAGCTGAATATAACACGTGTAATGTAATTTTCTTTTAAGCTATACTATGACTTTATATTATGCCTACTCACCTTATTATAACTTCTTATTGATAAAATGGCCAGGTTGAAGTGGTTGCGCTGTCTAATTATGAAGAAAAGAAAGAACAATTTAAAGAGCAAGTATGCTAAAGTGTCATTGTATTTATTAAAATCATATTTTTTTGTGACATATAATTTCTCATTAATCTATGGGGTGTTGGAAGGTGGCTTGCTTGAGGCAGAAGTTTTACCATTCTATTGCACCAGGCGGTCTAGCATGCGATAGGCAAGGGGTTATCCCTGCTTCAGGTTTTTCTTTTAGTACAAAAAGAATCTGGGAAGAAATTAAAGAGAACAAAGACCTTAACTTACCTAATCATGCGGTAACAGTTGCTTACATATTTGGCAAGATATGACGTGCTGCCTAGGTCATCGCTGACTATCTATATATATACACACACTTTTTTTTGCAGGTTATGGTGGCTACTGTACGTTGTGAAGAAATTGTTTGCAAAAAGTTTGAATCATTTGTTACAAACGAGGTATATTTATGTGTTAAACACAAGATAAAAATATAGAGATTGCGAAGAACATATGTTACTTATTTTGTGACTACTTACCTAGACACGATAAATTTTTTGGCATTTAAAATATGTGTTGCATTTTAGAGAGAAAAGCATTTGAAAGGGTTTATCGTATTAATCTTTACCATAATAAGTATATATGATTGAAGTAGGATTCCAATGTAATTATTCTCATTGTACTCAAATAAATAGTTGTTCATTAATAAACAATCTTTACTGCATTTTCATTATTCTATATTGCAGGATTGGCTTCAATTAGAAGAAGATGTAAAATCTCATCTTGTCCCAGGTTTTGGAAAGAGGCTTAGTTCATTGGTTGAAAATTGTTTATCCGGGTAATAAGAGCATGTTGATTCTACCAGTTTTTTATAATTATATATTCTCCTCTTATCTTTGTTACAAACTTTTCATGTATTTGAATAATTTGTTTTTAGTTATGATGAGGAGGTTATTCATTATGATGGTAATGTTGGATCTACAAAAAGAGAGCAACTGAATGAGAAACTGATGCATGTAATGTTTGGTGTTGCTTGCTAAATGCGATTAGGTTTTATTTATGTATAGTATTTCTTCAATATTGTTTTTGATATCTTCTATTTCTTTTAGCTTGTTCAACTAGCCTACACGCGGATGTTTGAACACATACAATCTGAGACTCTGGTTAACTTCAAAACTGCATTTAACAATGCCTTGAATGAAGGACGCGGATTTGCAATGGCGGCTCATAACTGCACTAAAACTGCGATGAGACTATTTGATGAACTGTCTAATGGTATAGCTTTTAATTAAGTATCATTTCATTTTCTGAAACGGTTTCTTTTCCTTCTAGATACTGGCTAGAAGTATTTGATTTTGACTTTGAATCTGCAGATGCCACCATTAACCAAGCTAATTGGGACACTACTAAAATAAGGGATAAACTTTCCCACAAGATGCATTCACATATCAGTGAAGTTCAAACTGCCAAATTACATGAACTCACCAAACTACACGAGGTAAACTAATTCTGTTTGAACAACTATATTGTGTAATATTAGCTTTAATTTATGATATTTTTGTTACCAAAACATTTATGGAAATAGGTCAAAACTTATATGATTTCATATGTACTTTATTTTATAAACTTTTATTAGACCTTCATGCGTCACCAATTAATTGTTCAAGCATTTAACTGGTGCCTGTGTTAGTCTGTTGTATTCCCCGCCGCATCGCGCATGGGCACTCTGTTGGTTATAGAGCTTTGATCACATATTCAAACGCCACAGAAACTGCAGCGAATTGTTCAACCAATTGTTAGACTAATCTTGCATATTATGTGTAAGTCTGGGTTAAAAGTGACCGACTTACAAAGTTCAGGTAAAAAGTGACCGGGTTATAAACTACCAACCTAGAACCTGATGTCCACTATTGATCGTGATCAGTGGTCTATACCCATTAGCTCTACAAATCTGAAAACGTGACCCATAATTCAAAAGCCCACAACTTTACTAAACAAAGCGTAAATAAACATGTTAAAAACATCTTAACTGTTGTCCCAGTTAACCCATTAAGCTGCTGCCCAGTTGACCCATTAAGTTGCTGACCCAATTGACCCATTAAGCTGCTAAACAACTGATTAAACCCATCATTCTTCAGATTAAGATAGATTGTACGATCTGAACAATAGCTATTCCTCATAATGTAGTAAGTAAGACTATACCAACTTATAGTTCGTAAGTCTTCAACATCTAAACATTACAATTAAAGACATCGAATCATTCTTTCAGTTGATCAGTGTAGCATTAAAATCTGTGATGTAATGAATAATCATATTTCGTATTATGTAGTCGAACATTTCTGAGGCAATATGTAGTCCCGTGCAAGCTCTTCTGGAAGAAGGCACAGCTAATACTTGGCCTGCAATAAGAAGGCATCTTCATCGAGAAACTGAAACTGCTGTTTCCAGTTTTTATTTAGCACTTTCTGCTTTTGAAATGGATGAAAAAGAAATGAAAGTTATAACTTCAGAATTGAAGAGTTGTGCCAGACGACTAGTTAAAGGGAAGGCAGAAGATGTAGCAGGAAAAGTATTGTTGCTCATGATAGACAGGTGCATCTGTTGCCTTCATATGTTGTCCAATTTCTTTGGTACTACTAAGACCCATTAGGAATCTAATATAATCATGCAGATTCGCATATATTTTCAACCATGATGATGATTCATTGCCACGAGGCTCATGGACCGGAAATGAAGATATTCAGGAAATAGTTAAAACTACAAGGACTTCTGTATGAATAACTTATCAATCATAGTATATTCATTTTATATCTAAAATGGGGCTTATAATAATATAATCTATTTATGTATATTTATTTTTCAGTGTTTAATGTTGCTCTCTGTAATGGCTGCAATTCGTTTGGATGAAGATGTTACTGATTCAATTTGGCATACGCTGTTTCACCGGTTAGTTGAGGCAAGTCCAAACACTCACACAGGAGGAGACCCCTTGGCCTCAACTACATGGGAAAAGGTGCTTTACGTCCCTGTGAATATTATATCTTACATCCATTATTATGTTAAGTAACAGCATTGCACGACAATTTTTATATTGTGCATTTTGTACATTTCCATTCAGGTTACGGCTGCAAATACACTCATTCCTCCTTTTAAGTGTTTGTCCTTGTGGAAAGAGTTCCAAACCCAAACTGAGTTTTTCATCAATCAAGCTATTGCTTCCAAGGTATATATGGGTCTTTCATTTTGATTACAGCAATTGGTTTATTGGTTTACATTGATTGACTTGGGAGGTTGCCTAATGACTAGTTAGGAATCTTATTTTTTTTTTCTACTATGGTTTTCAGGAAGCCAATACTCGCAGCAACAGCGACAACCACACTGAGTCATCTGGAGTGGACCATTCTTCCTATGGGTTGGACCCTGTTTCCCATCACATTGGGATGGCGATAGGACATGGCATTGGAGCAATCATTTATCCATTCCGTACCGGAGTGGTTTCACTCAAGCAGGGAGTGGAACTTGTGGGAGCAATCATTAGCCAACTTTGAACTATTTTTACATGCTTAGAAATGAGATGTTACCTTCATTTCTTACAAATATGTTTCTAAAGATTTTACATGTGTGCTGTAATAATGATATTGTCTAAAGACGGCTATTTGGAGTACTCCAAAAATACTCTTAACTATTATTGTATCTATAAAGTAACACGTGGCATATTCATGTTGACATAATAACTAGCACAACCGTAATTTTATTTGGCCTATTTATTAGATCATAAACTAAACTTATGTTTGTTATTTGTATTTCTATATACTACACGTAGAATTTATATTATACTAACTAATATTGTTGTAATTATGGCCAGATATGCGGCTAACTGTAGGTCCTGAAACGGATATCAAACACAGTGATTTCTTGTTTCGAATGGCGTAATGAGTGCGGACTCCAAGTTTCAGCACAACCGAGTGAGAGAACGTAATGAATAACAAAGGTATAACTTTTAACGGTTTCGTGTATTCAATCGAGTAGAGTTTGGTTACAAATTACACACATATAAGCACTTCGATACGCTCTCACTCTACACTCTCTCTCTAGCTCGTTCAAGTTGTCTATTACAAATGACGGGAACATGTATTTATACTAATAAAGACATGAGACCTATCCACTGTCAGGTGTGCCAACGACAGTGTTTTCGTGGCTTTACATTGAATCGATTGTCCATGTGTAAGAAGTTTGATAACTGGCAGTCCTTTGTATCATGTGACAATGGACAATCATGACTTTAAGGCGACAGTCCATGTGCATGGATTCCCAATTGACAGTCATGTTAGGATGACAATCGACAGTTGTCATCATGTCAACTTCCTGGTCTTGTGTTTGAATCTTCTATATAATGAACCATGCATCATGCCGTTCTCGTATTCTTGTCACTTGCATCCTGATCTCCGAGTCGTACGACGGAGGAACGTCATCGACGTTGGACGCGAACCGAACCTCACTAGCGACAACCACAAAAACTGCATCAAGAAACTCCCCCTGGATGTTGATCGTGATGGTTCGTTCTTCACACTGTCGCCGTCGGATCTTCAAAAGTTGTCACTGGTTACAATCAAAAGGTGCATCAACAAACTCCCTCTTAAATGTAGCTTGTGAATCTTCGATATTCAATGCTTCGGACTCTTGAGATGTTGACGAGTGGTCAACTGCTAGTTGATCCCCTTGATCGACTAATTGCATGCATGTCGTGTCGTCACTCCCATAGTGTAACACCTTAGAAATTCATGGCGAATAATATGGCAACACGTGTCCAATCAACTCTCAAATATGCCAAATTATTTGGACGAGAAGGACCAAATATGTAAAAAATGTGGAAGTTTGGATGTGGAGGGATCATTTATGACAAAATGCCAAACTTTGGCTTCTGAAGGTTCCTTACGGACCGTAAGGCATATACCTTACAGACCGTAAGGCATTTATAATTATTTTGGTCTCTGATGACTACTTACGGACCGCAAGGCTTATGCCTTACGGACCGTAAGGTATTTAATTTTGTGGGCGGGCTAAGGTCCTTGCGGACCATAAGCCACCACCCCATACGGTCCGTAAGAGGTGCAACTGGCAGAATACAGCTGGCAGCAGCAGCCTACTGCTCTTCCCACTTAGCTCGCGAATTGCCACCCTGATTCTGCTTCTTCCACCTCTGTGGACACTAATCAATATCAGAGAAGCCTTGTTAACAGTTGGCATCATCTCATACTCCTTGTGCAAGTATAAATAGCCATGATCTTTGGCCTTTGTAAAACCCTTAATTTATTTATACGATTTACATATGTATTTTGACTATAATTGTGTTTTCACGATTACACATACAATAAAGATACGGGTTTCTCAAAACATTTAAGAATTTAAAACATTTTGTCTTAATGTAAATATGTCGTCGTTCAAATTGTGACGACGAAGCGTATTGCAGAAGCTTAAATTTCTGATCGTGTTATGTCTTCAATGAGCTTGATCTTCATCCGTAAGCTTACTATCGTTCACCTATATTCAAAACCACCATAACCATTAGATATGATAGTTTTGAAACATAACATATCAAGTTTTCTAAGCCAAATATAAAATAAACAACAATCTACAGCTTTTACACCCGTCGCGCGCCGCGACGGGTTTGCTTATTCTGGTCGCGTGTCGCGACGGTGTTTACCTTTGGCCGTCGCGTGACGCCAAGCCCCCATTTTGACAGAATGTTTCTTGTTTTGAGCTGCATCTTGCCCAGCTATCCCATTTTCTATTGTGTTATCTTAAAACTTACATAACTTTTAAAATACACATCTGATTTGTGCAAAACTTTTTTGTTATCGACCGTAATGCAGTCATCTATGTAATTAACACTCGGATTTGTAACGATACTGATTTATAAGCTAACGGTTTATAAATCCTTATGCAATTATTCAACCCGTTTCGCTTCAACACCATTTCCCAAATCTTATGACAAGGATTTAATCCGTTGCCATTTTTACCCATTCCGGGTTTATAAAACTAGTGTGTTTCGTTCCCATTACACGGTTTGCATACGCGTTTATGTCATGCTTGATATCTTCGATTCAAGCATACATTCTTCAATCAAATTCAATAAAATCTAGTTTTCTAAGTTTTGACCCGTTTCATGATTTATTAGACGGCTTGTTTCTAAATCATATTACTTGTTAACTCAAAAATATTTAACTTGTGAACATAACTTTTATGAATTATGCGACCAAAACCCAAACTATGTGCATCATTCATTTTGACCCGTTTAGGGGATTTTGTCACAACCCCCGATCCCTTATCTGTCCCGGGAACGGGCGGCCGCGAACATTCCTTTCTGGTGGTATCATTTATTAATTTGGCAGTGGAAATTACATCAGGACCGTAGTTAGGAAATGTTTATCAGAGAAAAACCACCATATTTTATATAATTAACCACATGGGTAAAACCCAAGTTTCTTTATTACAACATATTTATAGGGATAAACCCTATTTTATTGAATTTAAAACATCGTCTTTTAGATAACTTTTATAGCCACATTTTTCCAAGCCGTCAGTGTTCTCGAGCTGGCTTTTTCCCTAATTGGCTTTCACATTGTGTTACCTGAAACGCGTTTTAAAAACATTTGTCAGTGGGAAATACTGGTGAGTGAATCCCAATTTAATCAAGAACAGTTTTATCAATTAACACAGTATTGAGAGCGTTCAGAATGTTTATTTCTACACAATTACTCATTCAGTAACTCGTTGTCCAATGGTAACGTGTTAGTGTCGTCCTAACTTACTACACACAGTGTAGTACAAATTTTGTATACAAAACCCCAACATACCGGCAGTAATTGAAGAACTACAAAGACTCAATCACCGCTTAATCACATTATAAAACTTTTAAGGTTTTGTAAAATAGTTACTAAAAGATTTACAAAAAGAGGATAAACTCACATTGCTATCTTAGACTTCGTTTAAGGGTTTCCTGGTGATAATCTATAATTTACACAAATGTACATATGTTAGTATAATAACCCTTTAATTATATTAACGATACCCTCCCCGAGACGGTATTCCAACAACTACGTCGGGCAGAACCACGATAGTCGTTACGGAATCCTAAATAAATCGGGCAGCGTATCTAATATGAAACTGGGGTTATAATACTTACAACGGGGCAGAACCTCGCTAATTAGGAGGTATTATACTTGGAAACTATGCCTACTATGAGAGATTTTCGAGATTGAGAAAAGAAAATGAACGAGGAATACTGAAGGCCCGATGCCCTCTTATATAGGGCTGAAATCTGGTTCTCTCGCAGCCCGCGTAAAGGTAGCCTTCGGGCTACGCGGCCCACATACTAGGGGGTCTAGGCATAGCTGATCCGGGTCATGGGGTAGGTTCAACACGCAGGTGACACGTCGCGACTCAGGGTGTGCCCTGATCTCTTACCTATCGCGGCCCGCGTAAAGGGTAGCCAAGGGCTACGCGCCCCGCGACAGCCTAAAATTTCTTGTTTTTATTTAATTTTTAATGATATAATGTATTTTGGGCTCGGTTTTTACGTATGGGGTGTATTTTAAGATATATAGGGGTATTTAAAATATATTAAGTTGTCAGAAAAATAATTTGGAGGGTTGTTATAGATTTAAACATTTAAGTTTAAATCTCGCTCTTCTTTTTTCACACATCACATTTCCACATTAAAACTGTTGGTGCACTTGTGTCTGTACTTTGTCTGTATTTTGTCATGATACCGAACGATGTCTTTGTTAGTCTTGTAAGTTTGACCAAGTCAACCATCCTCCGGTTTGACTTGGCCCAACAGTTCGAACAATGGTTGTAATATGGCTGTGTCGAAGGATGTGTCATCGAAGGATTGTTTAGATCCTTCGATGAGCTCGAAAGATAAGCCTTCGATGGATGGACCTCGAAAGATCTCATCCTTCGAGGTACATGTTGATCCTTCGATGAGTTTCTAGTCGATAGATGATCCTTCGATCAGTCTATCTATCCTTCGAACAGACCTGCTGTGTTCGGGTATAAATACCCATGCTAGTGTTCATTTCAGTAGAGAGCCTCATTTCAGACACATAGAGAGCTTTCTGTTCAGAACACACACACACACGAAAGTTAGAGAGAGTTTATAGAATACATCTGTAAACATTGTGCTTGTAACCGAACCTTTCATGCGTATTAATACAAGTGGTGTTAATCGTTGAAAACTTGTGTGTTGTGTTTGTGCTTGTTCTATCTCGGTTTGCATGCTAGCTTGGATTCCGCACTCGCTAGTGTGTTAGACATAACAAGGAATAGGTTAAACCTCAACCTCCGAGGGACCTACAAGTGGTATCAGAGCCGTGCCTCTTTTCCTTGTTAAAAACCGGGTTTATACAAGTCTTTGGAGTGTTTGGATAAAACTCATTGTTTTAGCATCCGTTTTTAACTGATTTTCTCGCTTTTCTTGACGTTAAAACGGTTCTAAACTTACCGGGTGTGCTAATAGACGGGTTGGGTAACTTGAAAACTTGCTTTTAAGTTGTTTTGGTCATTTCCGGCCAAATTCCGGCTTACTCCGGTAACCGGTTTCTGGGTTGAACCTTCTGTTTTTAGCAATATTTTATTGGTTCAAAATCTGATTTTGGCAGAAAATCATGGTCTGACCATACCTCTGCCGAAAGTTTTCACCAACCCATCACCTTTTTCACCAACCTGTCACTCTTTGTCAACTGTGTCAGAGCCGTTCGAAAGATATCCTTCGAAGTCGAAAGATCATCTTTCGATCAGTGGAGGTTCGATAGATCATCATCCTTCGAACCAAGGAATCATTTCGAAGCATACATCTTTCGATCAGTGGAGGTTCGATAGATCATCATCCTTCGAACCAAGGAATATTTTCGAAGGATACATCTTTCGTTTTACTGCTCTTATTCGAAAGACCAGGATCCTTCGATTGGGGAGTCTTTCGAAAACAATTGTTCGAAACTCAACAGTAATCTTTCGAACACTGTTGATCCTTCGAACAAGTGTTGATCTTTCGAACTTAGTCTGTTTTTGTTTAACAAGTTTGTGATTTTCAGGTTTTATTATTTTTGATCAAAAATGAATCCAAGATGGAATACTCCGGTAAATACAGACATGTATTTTGGTACTCCGTCTCCCGCACCGGTATCTTCTAATGCAACTTCTACCGGTCAATGGGCATTCGTATCAAATCAAACTCCTAGTATTCAAAGCATTCTCTTAAGCGAGAGCGAAACTGGAAGTTTGACTCGGCCTCCAAAGTTGATGCACTTATACGAATATCCAGGATGGATTGATAGATTCCATACATACGTTCTTGGTCAAAATACAGAATTGTGGTTGCGGTTCATTACAGATTTCGATCAAACAATAGAGGTTGCCGCATCATCTGCTGCTACGTTTGCAGATCTTACAGAAGATCAGAAGAAGGTCTATGATTTGGAAAAGAAGGCATATGCCATTCTTACTCAGGGTTTGAGTAAAGATATTTATCATCAATTTGTCAGTTACAAGACGACAAAGAGGTTGTGGGACGCGTTGAAGACAAGGGGCGTAGGAAATGAAGCGACACGTCAATTGAGAAAAGAACTGCTAAAGAAAGAGTTTGATGGTTTTACTTGTATGGAGAATGAATCTTTAGGAGATTTGACAAGTCGATTTAATCATCTGCTGACTGAATTGTCAAATTTTGAGGTTGTTACAACTCCAGCAGAGATTGTGAAAAAGTTTGCAGATGCGTTGCCACCTCAATGGAATACTTTCTTGGAAATCATGAAGTACAATGGCACTTTAGCTACGACAAGCTTCAATGACTTTGTTCAAATCCTGGAAAACAAGAATCAGGAAGAAACTCTCAAGGCAAAAAGAGTTCCAGTGCAACAAAATCCTGAAATGTATTATGGAACTTCTAGCACTTCTACAAAACCTTCTTCACACGCTCCAATTCAAACAGCGTTTGTGTCTAGCACTGACATGTATGGCAATACTATCCAAGTTCCGGTCCCTCCAAAAACAGACATGTATGGAAATCTGCTTGAACCAGTCCCTCAATCAGCACCACAACGACCTCTCAGACCAACTGATATGTTCGGAAATCCATTGCCTGTTCGATCTCCCGGAACAACAGACATGTATGGGAATCCACTTCCTCCTCAATCTACCGTACCAACAGACATGTATGGGAATCCACTTCCTCCTCAACAGCAAGCTTGTTATGGAAGCACATCATCTGCTGGTCAACAATCAAAGCCAAATACAGTACGGCTCGACACCTCAAGCTTTTCTAAAGTCAGTGTGGAAGTAGCAAAGGAACACATGGAGCTGCTAAACACTTTGGTGAGCGCATACTGTGGATTAGTGGAAGGTCAGATTGGTAACATTAATCTGACACAAGAAGACTATCAGCAGATCGATAAAGAGGAGATGGAGATGATGGACATCAAGTGGGCCTTTGCCAGTGCTGTTAGGCGAGCAAAGGATTTCATGGAGAGAACTGGTAGAACCAGCTTGGAGAGCAAGAAAGACACCAAGTATGGGTTTGATAAGCAGGCTGTTAAGTGTTTCAATTGTGGCGAACGTGGTCATTTCAAGCGTGAATGTACAAGGCCATCTCAGCATGGAAACCAGAATCCCTTCAGAAATCAAGGCAACCAGCAAAACCAGAACAGGAACAATGTTCGTACGTTGGTACCTGTCAACAACCAGAGTCAAGCAGGACCATCTAATGCCAACCAGGCACTCGTGGTTCAAGTAGATGAAGGCTGTGATTGGTCAATCCAGTTGGGGAATGATGCTCCAGATGGAACAGCGTGTTTTGCTGAAGTCGTTAAGGATTTAAATCACGCCAGTGGTGGAGAATCTTCCACCAATGGTGATGAATCTTCTGAGGATGAAGACTCTTCTGGTTATAGTAGAAGTTCGGATGAAGAATTCTCGAGTTCAGGCGATGATCACTTGGATGAAACATCAAGTGCGTCAGTCGATGCAGATATTGATGAGCTATTGGAAGAAGCTGCAGCAGGAATTCAAAGAAGATCTATTTTGGTGGATCAAGCTGCTTATTCTTCGTCTTCTCTCCATTCAGCCTTTATGGCTAATGTCGACAGCTCATCAAGTCAGGTATGTGTCGATAAACCCACTTCTGCTAGTTGTGATAACTGTGATAGTATGCGTATTAAATGTGCTGATTTAGAGACAAGCATGTATGAGTTGCAAGGCAAACATGATGCTTTACAAGCTAGTTTGTTTGACTTGCAAGACAAACATGCTTCATTGAATGATAAGTGGTGTGAATTGCAAAGCAAACACGAGGCTTTGCAAGAGAAATATGATGTGACATTCATTCACAACCAGAAGTTGACCGTTGATCTTCCCAAGTGCACAGAAGCCAACATGTTTTATGAAAACCATGAAAAGGGATTTAAGTCAATGATTGAAACGTTAAAGAAAGATAAAACAGAGCTGATAAAAATGGTTTCCAGAAAACAAACTGACATCAATTTGTATATAACTCGTCTTGAGGTCATGCAAAAGGAAATGGCTTGTGTTAAAACTGAAAGTGAGGCGATCCGACTCAAGTTAGACAGTTATTTGAGCTCTAGCTATGTGTTGGATCACATCATTGACGTTCAGAAAGAGAAACGGGATGTCACATGCCTAGGATACAAGAAATGTCCACCACCCGTGAGAAACAATTATGATGCTATGCCTAATGAGGAGTACAGAACTCACTTTGAACCATCGGTTCCTTTGGATGTTAATGAATTTGCAGCAGGACTCGGATACAAGAAAGAAGTATCGTCAGATTCAGATGTGTCAGCAGATACATTTGTAACTGCTGAACAGAATCAGGATCCTCCAGTTGTGATTGAGGATGCTGATTCTTCTGATGATGAATCTGATGATACTGATTCAGCAAAGTCTGATGCGGTAATCAAAGAAGAGGACATACCTCTTGAGAATCATATTCTGTGTGATCCTCCTGCAAAACCCGCTAAGACTGTTGCAATCGAGTCCTCGTCTGAAAAGGGGTCGGAGAGTGTGGATTTACTGTACACTCTTGCTGGTGATGATAAAATTTATTCTGACAAAGATTTTCCTATTAAGAATGTTAATCAATCATTAATCAGTAAAGTCTTTGAGAATTCAACAAGTACGTTTTTGGGTAAGAAAGGATCACACATTGTGGTAACACAGTGCCCTCCTATCCCAAAGGCCGAAGTCCGAAAACAATATGGCAATCAGAAATTACCAACAGTGCAAAAACAGCAAAATCATACCAAACCAAAAGGTAAAACACCGGCTCAAGGTCAAAGGAAGCCGAATCAGAAGAAGAAGAAGAATGTGAACTTTGTGAAATCTAAGGGAACAGACAAAATTGCAACATTTGAAAACCAATCTAACTTAGATTTTGTCAAGAAAGCAACTGTGATGAAAAGGAATGAACCAAGTAGTTCAAAACCTAGTACCTCGGGATCACAAAGTTCATCATCGGCAAGACGATCACATGATACTTCGGGGTTTGTTGAACGAAGATCATGTTTTGAATGTGGTACAATTGGGCATATCATTCGAAATTGCCCGTATCTTCATAAGTTGAAAGCCAAAGAAGATGATCCCCGTGAATGCAATCACCAAAAGCGATCTGTTTCTGTAAAACAAGATCCCCGACTTGTAAGAGAAAGGGAAAAGAAACAGAAACGCCAACAAGTCAAGGTGGTTGAAAAGGCACTTAAAACTGAAGTGGTTCAAAAACAAACGGTCCCAGTTAAACCAGAAAGTTCAAAATTTTCAAAAACTTCAAACAATCACGAAGTTAAATTTGCAAACAATCAAACTGGTAAATCACAACAGACATGGAAACCTAAAATAACCACAAATTCAGGGGGACCATCACAATTTTCGAATCATCAAAGAATAGAGGTTATCGTTGTTGATGAAAATGGAAGACCCAAGACCACAATGGCTTGGGTCCCCATCTCCAACTAATTATGTGAGTTCATGTGCAGGGTGTTCCAGGAGGAACTATCAGTAGTCATTGGATTGTTGATAGTGGGGCATCCAGGCACATGACAGGCGACATGAAGCTTCTCTACGACGTCAAATCTATTAGAGGAGGTTATGTTGCTTTTGCTGGAGATAAAGGTGGATATATTACGGGTGAAGGAATGATTTCCAACGGGGTTGTTAGCTTTGATAAAATCAACTTCGTACAACAACTTGATCACAATCTTCTTAGTGTTTCTCAAATTTGCGATAAGCAGTTCTCAGTACACTTTGATGCAAATGGATGTTATGTGCTGAAACCCGGCTTCAAAATTCCAAAAGAATGGATTCTCTTGTCGGCTCCAAGGATAAATGATTTGTACGTCCTTGATATGAGCCAAGCTATCACAACGTCTGCACAAGCAACTTGTTTCGTTTCCAAAGCCACAGAAAAAGACACAATCTCTTGGCACAGACGAATGGGTCACATTCACTTACGCAAAATGAATCATTTGGTGTCAAATGAATTGGTGAATGGTGTTCCTCTTAAAAACTTTCATCTTCAAGACATCTGTGTCTCGTGCCAGAAAGGAAAACAAACGAAGAAGCGACACCCTACAAAGAAAATCAACACGGTGGCTGTTCCTCTTAAACGTTTGCACATGGATTTGTTCGGTCCTGTCAAGCACAAAAGTATTAGGAATGATCAATATTGCCTCGTGATAACTGATGATTATTCAAGATTTTCTTGGGTGGCGTTCATGGCACACAAGAGCGAAACCTTCGGTATTATCAAAAACTTGATTATTCAGATTGAGAATCTATATAAGTTGAAGGTTAGGCGGATACGTAGCGACAATGGTACTGAATTCAAAAATCATGCCATGGCGGAGTTTTGCACTTCTAAAGGTATTCTTCACGAATTTAGTGCGGCTTTTACTCCTCAACAGAATGGCGTCGCTGAACGTAAGAACCGCACATTGATCGAGACTGCTAGGACTATGTTGGTAGAGTCACAATTGCCGATTCCATTTTGGACTGAAGCTGTGGCATCTGCATGTTATACGTTGAACCGAGTCCTTACAGTCAAGAGGCACAACAAGACCTGCTTTGAGCTTATTAACAAACGGAAACCAGATTTGTCATATCTTGAACCGTTTGGAGCTCCGTGCACAATAATCGATCCTAATGGAAAGTTTGGGGCAAGAGCAATTGATGGATACTTTCTTGGGTATTCCACCCCAAACTTAAGAGTCTGGAATCTAGAGACTAAAAGGGTCGAGGAATGGTCTGAAGTCAGAGTGCAAAGGCACACTTTGCCAGTCAAATGTCCTGGTCAGCCTTGGATGTTTGAGTACGATGACTTTTTCAATTCGATCAATGTTGAAGCCGTTGAAGAAAATGCTGCAGCAAGGATGTTTTTCGAGAGTGACAATGCAACAGATTCACCGTTGGTTCGTCCCATTATTGTCAATCAAGAACCATCTTCGGTGAACAATAAAGCTCTCGACAATGAGGATTTTCACGATGCTACCGAATTGAACGAATCTTCAGAGGATGATGAATTTCTCGATGCAGATCAAGAAGCTCCAATAACAGCAGTACATGGTACTTCAGAGGGTACTCCTCCAGTGGATGTCCCTAGAACAGCTGAAGCTACTGCATCATCCTCTTCGTCAATTCCGGGCCTTGATTTGATTGTTGATCTCAATCTCAACAATCTGGGTAAAAACATTCCAGTTCAAGATAATCCAAAAACAAGGATTCACAATACCCATCCTCAACAAAACATTATCGGAAATGTACAGAGTGGCGTTCAAACAAGAAACATGTTGCGAAACAACAACAATGCAGGCTTGTATGCAGATATCCGAGAATCTGGTCAACAAAATGATTGGTCTTTCGCGTGTTATGTCTCACAGGAAGAGCCAAGAACTTGGAAAGAAGCTTTGAAAGATAACTCTTGGGTTGAAGCTATGCAGGAAGAACTGCAACAATTCCAGAAGCTTGGTGTCTGGAAACTCGTAGAGAAACCTGCTGGTTACAAGAAGATTGGTACCCGTTGGGTGTTTAAATGCAAAAAGGATGACCGTGGAGTCGTTATTCGAAACAAAGCAAGATTAGTCGTTCAAGGTTTTCGTCAGATAGAAGGGATCGACTACAACGAAGTGTATGCACCTGTTGCACGTCTAGAAGCAATTCGAATTTTTCTGGCTTATGCCTCATTCAAAGGTTTCAAGGTATACCAGATGGACGTGAAAAGTGCATTCTTACATGGTGTGGTAGAAGAAGAGGTGTACGTCGAACAACCTCCAGGTTTTGCAGATCCTATCCATCCCGATCGGGTTTGGTTGCTCAAAAAAGCTCTTTATGGTCTACATCAAGCACCGCGAGCTTGGTACGCAACCTTATCTAATTATCTGCTGGAGAATGGATTTCGCAGAGGTCTTATCGATTGTACTCTTTTCATCAAAGAACAAGATGGAGATCTTCTTCTGGTACAGGTATACGTTGATGATATTATTTTTGGTTCTACTAATGATGTTTTGTGTAGGGATTTCGAGTGTGTAATGCAGGATAAATTCGAGATGAGTGCTATGGGGGAAATGACTTTCTTTTTGGGCCTACAAGTACAACAAACCGAGTCTGGGATATTCATCCATCAGACTAAATATGTTGGTGACATCTTGAGCCGGTTCCAGATGTCTGATGCAACGCCCATCGGTACCCCATTGCCACAAAATCACGGAATTACTCCAGACTTGAAGGGTGAAGCTACTAGCCCCTCATACTACCGCGCGATGATCGGATCTCTTATGTACCTCACAGCATCAAGACCAGATATAATGTACCCAACGTGCCTGCTTGCCAGATATCAAGTCAACCCGAAGGCCTCACATCTTGCAGCTGTAAAAAGGATTTTTCGTTATTTGAAGGGTTACCCTGACACCGGTCTATGGTACCCTAGGGATAATAACTTTGACTTGATCGCATTCAGTGATTCTGATTTTGGCGGATGCAAAATCGACGGCAAATCCACAACGGCTGGATGTCAGTTTTTGGGAAATCGCCTAGTCACATGGCAGTGCAAGAAGCAGACGTGCGTCGCTACATCAACATGCGAAGCTGAATACATTGCTGCCTCAAGTTGTTGCTCCCAAGTCCTATGGATCCAACAACAAATGCGTGATTACGGTTTTGAATTCCTAACTACTCCTATTTACGTTGATAATTATGCTGCCTTACAGATCACTAAAAATCCTGTGCAGCATTCAAAGACTAAGCACATCGAAATTAAGTATCACTTCATACGTGATTGCTTTGAGAAAAGGCTAATCGATGTTGCTTACGTCCACACCGATGACCAACGTGCCGACCTTTTTACCAAAGCATTTGACAAATCAAGATTTGACTATTTATTACTGGTAAACGGCATTAAGGTCAAGCAAGAGTAAAACCAACATCGGAAAATCATTTTTGTAAATACCTTTGTGTTTTAAATTTATCTTAGTTTGTTGATTTTAGGGGAAGTAAATCCAAAATTTGAAAATCCAAAAACATCGAAAAATTTCAAAAACACAAAAACAATAGAAAAACAAAAATGAGTTTCCTGGCGAGCAAAAGAGAAAATGATAGTACATCAGTGGTCTGTCTAAACCTCTTTAAACCTTAAATGAAAAACGATAAGCAGCTCTATATACGATGTATCGGTAGGCTCACAATCATCTTAAAGTGTGCAGGGTGATATAAACTTAAATCGACTGAAGACCAGGTGGGAACCATTCATTGGCATATGGTCTTAGTACCGAAATTTCGTTTGAGAGATTGCCGAGGTTCTGAGATATTCGGTCTTTATGCTGCTTATCATCTGAGTATCATGGTTGTATCTTTTACCGAAAAATAACGGGGACGCAAGTCTAGATCTTCCATGATACTATACATACGTGTACATATTGCATACGACCTCAATAAGTGATAAACAATCACATGTCCAAACAAAATAAGTGATAATATATCACATTTATCCGGGAGTCAAGTTCGTCTCTCTGCTGTACGAAAGTACTGACCTGTTCACGGACTTGCTCCTGTGCCCTCATGTATGAAAATCAAGTTCCTCATCAATAAGTGATTCTATCACATAGGACTTGTTTTCAAATCAAAATAAGTGAGTTTCTCACATCATATACGGTCAAACAGATGATAATCGGTATACTCACCGGTAAGATGAACCCTCGTGCATACCTTGATACGGGAATGTGTCGTGATGTGGATGAACACCGGTCGGTAAGTATAAATTATACCTTAACGTATCCCCTCGCCATGATTACATCTGATAAGTTGAGCTTATGTGGACAACAATACCGATAATTGTTATAGGATGCTTATCTTAATGTTAACTAATTGAACAACAAGAGCGTTTTGGCATGACCGTACACTGATATGATTCTCTTACCCTCGAAACTCGCAAAAAGAATGTCTGTAAATATTTATTTAATGCTTTCAGTTTCAGCATCTTCGTATATATTTATTTACCGCTTTCAGTCTTTACATTTGAAATATTCAAAAATACCAAAAAGATTTTAGGTGTGTTTTAATATAAACTTTATAAAAGTCAAAAAGATTTTATTTCTATTTTATTTTCGATCGTACGATGTTGGAGCTCGAGTCTTCGTTACCTGAAACCTGATTGAAAACCGAAACGACTAAATCTTCATAAACGGTCGAAATTTGCAAGTTTTGAAAGTTAAAAACTGAAATTGATAAATTTTATTAAACTTTCAAACCGTCGGACGGTGTTTGATTGAACAATGGTCACATGTGTGTCATTTGCTTATGATATTCCAGGCAGTTGTTCTCATTACGCGTTTAGATTTCTTGCATGTGTAGATTCTAAAGGCAAGGAGAACATGGTCGATAACAAGCTTTGGAATGAAGACACGACGTGAAGGCACTCAAATGATGAAGATGATCGAGTTGCCGCTGACCATCATCAACACTACAAGGATCTCAATTCATAAAGATCAAGACTTTCACGAGCATAACTCAAGGGGGAGCTTATGTTAAGGGGGAGTTTGTCAACACACTTCCTACATGAAACGGGGAGTTTGTTGATACACTTTCTGCTTTCAAGACGTGAAGACTTTTTAGATCCTCCGACATTGAAGACTTGAAAGGACGTCAAAGACTTGAAGTCACAAAGATCGAGACAAAGCTACAGCCAGACAAAGCTACAGCCAAGGGGGAGTTTGTTGGTGCACTTGTGTCTGTACTTTGTCTGTATTTTGTCATGATACCGAACGATGTCTTTGTTAGTCTTGTAAGTTTGACCAAGTCAACCATCCTCCGGTTTGACTTGGCCAAACAGTTCGAACAATGGTTGTAATATGGCTGTGTCGAAGGATATGTCATCGAAGGATTGTTTAGATCCTTCGATGAGCTCGAAAGATAAGCCTTCGATGGATGGACCTCGAAAGATCTCATCCTTCGAGGTACATGTTGATCCTTCGATGAGTTTCTAGTCGATAGATGATCCTTTGATCAGTCTATCTATCCTTCGAACAGACCTGCTGTGTTCGGGTATAAATACCCATGCTAGTGTTCATTTCAGTAGAGAGCCTCATTTCAGACACATAGAGAGCTTTCTGTTCAGAACACACACACACACGAAAGTTAGAGAGAGTTTATAGAATACATCTGTAAACATTGTGCTTGTAACCGAACCTTTCATGCGTATTAATACAAGTGGTGTTAATCGTTGAAAACTTGTGTGTTGTGTTTGTGCTTGTTCTATCTCGGTTTGCATGCTAGCTTGGATTCCGCACTCGCTAGTGTGTTAGACATAACAAGGAATAGGTTAAACCTCAACCTCCGAGGGACCTACAAAAACATCTACTTATATTCCACCACAACTATTTTTGTGGGGGATTTAATATAATAAACCAATTACCCCGAATTCTATGCTTCTGTTAGTCATTTTACGGAAAAGGCTCATTTTTAGGCGTTTGACCCGAGATGACTTATGCCTATAACTTTATGCCTATCTAAGGCTTGCATAATCATAATACATGTTCCTAAACAACCCTTAAGGATCTTTTGCCCGGTTTATCGATCGAGGGCGTTTTGGTCAACTTTATTTATAACAACCCTTAAAAACACCCTATAACGCTTCGTAATCGAAAAACCGAACCCGTATAACCTTAATTTAATAAAAAAACAAATAAAACTCTGATTTTTGCTTGGTCGTGGGCCGCGACAGGTTTGAGGTTGGTCTGTCGCGGGGCACGACAGGCACTTTTCTTGCGGGACACTTTATGTGACACGTGTCACCCACGTGTCACACCTAAATGATGACTAGGCAACCCTAGCCGTAGCTAGGGTGCCCTCATGGGGCACGACAGGCAGGGGTGGAGGCGGTCACGGGGCGCGATAAGCCTAGAAAATTTGTATAAATAGGGCAGACGTTCAGCATTTCAATTTGTTCATGTCTCTTTCTCTCTCAACTTCTTAAATACGAAAATAGTGACGGGTGGTCCATAGGACAACCCTTAATGATGTTAAAAGACGAAATTATCCTTCACTTAATCATGTAATTATCTTGAATTAGATAACTACGGTTGCTTATGTTTCAGGTGCGGTTCGGGAGATAAAAAGGGATAAAACGCAGCCTTGGACGGTTTGGAGATGAACGGGTCATTTGTGAAACGAAAGAGGAAACAAAGCACAACATTCAGGGTGCCACCGTAATTTACGGTGGCACCGTAATTTACGGTGGCCTTGAAAAACAACCAAATCCCACCGTAACTCAGGAAAGATCTACCGTAACAACATGATGTCCATAACTTAAGGTGGCACCGTAAGTTACGGTGGAGGCTGCGACAGAAACCGTAACTGCCTCATTTAATCAGTTTTTGGGGTGTCTTTTCATTTATCTCATCATTGGACGTTTCTCTGGAGTGCTAGGGGCGATTTTGGCTGATTGTACTTGGTTTCAAACAATTTTCTAACATTCGGTTTATGTTTTTGATTGGTATGAACACTAAACTTGTTGTTATGATGATTCACCAAGCTATGTCCGGCTAAACTTATGGTGATCATCCTGAATTGAGGGTTTGTCTATGAGTTTTGTGTTTGGATTCGTATTTCTAGAATAATAGACTTGCAATGCGTTTGTTTATTATGGTGTGTGAATGTTTGTTTGTAAATTGTTGATTGATGTTATGATCATATTCTAAACCGTACGTTCTTGGTGTCGTTGACAATCGAGATATCACGGGAGGGATTAGGGTTGGATATTAATCAATTGGTTATCGGGTAACAACCTCGCGTTTTCATAATCCGAGTACTTAGTTCCCTTTTATCACGAACAAATAATCATACATGAATCATGTCTATGTGGTTCTTTCTAGTGAATTCAACACAATTGTCAAAAGCAAACCGGAAGTTTAGGATGGTCGCTTTTCCCTTAATCTGCTTTACAACTTACCTTTGATTTGAAGTTAATTAGATAATTTTAATTAATTTTAGTTTTAAAACCAAACAATCCAAATTATTGATATTTACTTTTTGCAAATTAGGTTAATTTTAGTTAAAGTGCAAAGCTATAAAATCGACACAAATTCCACATACTCCCTGAGTTCGATACCCATTTACCACTACCTATAGTTGTTATTGGGATTAAATTTGCGTGACCACGACATCACGTCAAATTTTGGCGCCATTGCCGGGGAGTAGTGCGCCACGTGTGTCAATTTGTCAGTTTTGCTTTGTTATTTTCGGGTTTACACTGGTGTGTTTAGTGTGCAGGTTCTACAGGTGCATGCATACTAGAGGCTCTCACAAGACGTCACCATTGTCATTTGATCCGGAGATCGAAAGAACGCTAAGGCAAAACAGAGTTTTACTACGAGAAAACAAAATCATTGGTTCACCCACTTCACCCATTACACCAAGAAACATCATGGAAGAAACGCAAGTACCACCCACAACGGGTCAAACGACCTCATCATTCATACCTACATCCACACAACCATCACCAAACACAACCATACCAAACTCCACTACAATTCCTACTCCACCTCATGATACTACACCATCCAACACTACACAACCGATTACTACTCAAGTCGAACCCAGTCTTACTTTTAGCCCATCTACTACGATTCCACCACTCACTCATTTCTTCCTAGTTTCAGGGCAATCATCCTCAACTTATACAGTACCACAAGGTTCAACTGTTGTACATACTACCTCTACATTTAGACCATCAAACCAGTCTGGTTTTCAATATTCGACCCTTCCATTTGGGCAATCTTCGGGTATAGGGGGAGATAGATATGAGGAAGGATACGAAGATTTTGAGGGTTATGATGAAGATGGGTATGCTTATGGGGGTTATGGTGATCAAGGAGAGTTCGGTTATGTGCAAGGTCAATCTCAAGGGATGGCAAGTGTAGGTGGAGTGCCACAACAACACCAACTCATACCACAACATATTAGGCCAAGACCACAAGGGCTACAAGTGCAACGGCCTACACCATTGCAACAAGTTCGTCCGCAAAATGTGCAACCGCAATTCCAAAGGCCGATACAACAACAACCGATGCCACAACAGCAATTTCAACAACCATTTGTACCACAAGGGCATATACCAAGGCCAAGGGGGTCTTCGGGTGGAAATGAGATGATGGAAATGCTTAAAAGCATGCAAGTGGAGATGCAAAAACGGAACCAACTCGATGAAGTTCGAATGCAAAAGGATGAGGTTCGTGACAAAAGCATTCAATCACTAACAACCCAAATGGGTCAATTGGCAACCGATGTGGCGGAGTTGAAGAAAAACAAGGGTCAACTTCCTAGCGACACCAAGGTAAATCCATCACACGGTTCGTCACGAGGTAATGTTAATGTTCACCATATTAGTTTGATATGTAATTAGTATTTAGTTAAAGAGTTGCCTTTACTATTCAAATGCAACCTTTTTATATTGCAACCTTTTTTACATGCTAATGCAACTTTTTTTACTTTTATATGCAACTTTTCTAACATTTAAATGCAACCTTTGCTACCTTAAATGCAACCATTGTTTCACTAAAATGAAACCTTTTTTACTTCAAATGCAACACTTTTTTAAGATTTTAGTTAGAACAAATGCAACCTTTTTTTACATTCAAATGCAACTTCCCTATAGCCTCATTATTTGAATCATTAAAAATTCTATTAATATGCAATAGTATTTCAACTACACCAACACAATAATAACATATATATAATAGAGAATCTTATATCAAAATTTGATATATGTCCAAACTCCAAATTAATAACAATGTCATCAAAACAAATCTGTCAATTACAATAATAAAAAGTAACGGAAACCACCTACTCATATCTAAGATCCTAAAGCACCCCAATAGGTAGCTTTTTCATAATTCCTCGCATCATAGCTTCAAAGTTTGCTATCAAAACCTTCCTGCATAGCTTCTACCTAAACTTTTCTTCCATTGATGGTCCTCTTCAATTTTGTTTCAAATTTTGAGTAACTGTGTTTTTTCAACTTCAAAGCTCACTTTGAAGTTCATACAACTGCACAATAATAGACCAAAGCACTTCCATCTTCTAGAGGTTTATAGTTCTTCATTTGTTCCTTCAAAAGAGAATTAGAAAATATTTTAAAGAAACAACCAATAAACTAGCAATACAAGTTGCCAGTTAAAAAGAGAACAAAAAACAAGAACAAGCAGCTAACTTTCAAAATTTAACACATATGGGATACATTATACAAAACTCTCAAAAAAACTAGAAGGTACTTACAATTTCCGTTGTAGTGTCAGCAAAATATGCATGTTCTTGAACAATAAAAACCACAAGTCACAAGCAAAATAAAGACATTAACATCTCTTCACAAATTCTAGCAAAACTATTTCTGGATTGTGTGCATATTTTTTTGAGACATGTGGATTTCCTTAGCCCGCAAACAACGCCTCTGAATACACATTAATAAAAACGAATCAGCTAATAGAATAGAAAACTCTACACAACAAATAATAGTAATATATAAATTGTGTAGAAAATTACTACCACGTCTTTATTACTCCAAAACATCAATAATTATGAGAAAATACCGTCTTGGATGTTTTAGGTCGGTTCTCCCATCATGTTTCGTTTTCTTTATGTTAATCGAAGTGTTTCTTCTTAAACCAACATTTCTATACCTTATACGACTGTCCAATACTCTGTAAAACCCGAGTTTTAGAAGCATATGGCACATCGTTTTTTCCTTTAAAAAATTAGAGTTAGCAAATAAAAGAAACAATACTTAAAACCTTAATACCAAGACGTACTCCCATCTTTTATCTTTATGTGGCACTTTCTTCCATGAACCATGGATCAATGGCGCATAACTCTGATTACAAGCTATTGTACCCAAAAATCATTGATTTCTCTTTGTACACTTTGATTTTGTTTGGTTTTGTTTGCCACAAGACCTGCTAAAAGTTAAATTTCACACCAGTTATACATTCATATTACGCTACTGTTAACACTGTCTATATGAACTGCTGGAAATCAGTTATGATTTTGCTAGCAACAAACAACCGATGTGTGTTGATGCCGTGAGGCTGTTTTCAGCCCAGCACATTAAAACATTCTGTAATAATTTACAACAACTTAGTTCTTATTATTTCAACTGCCACAAAATAGTTTACACACTAATAAGTTGAGAATGTACCTTAACTGTGATTTATACCGAGTGATAATTTCTTCTGCACACAATAAATAACATTAATACATTGAATAACATAAACGCATTGTGCACCAGACTCAATGAAATGTATAGAAGCAATGTGTTCTATAATACAAATTAAAATTAAATATATGAAAAAGGTTCCAAACTTCAAATTAATAGCTAAGTATATGAAGCAACTCGTTGAGCACCAGACTTAATTATGAAGTTTTAGTCGGTGTAAATAAGCAAGGAGAGCCAGTACACTACCCAACCCATAACAAACATAGCAGTTAGAAACCTTTTACCAAAAGAACTAAAGAAACAATATTTAAAACATAGAGAAACTTCCAACTTTATAAACGTTTTTTTCACGAGTTCAATAACAAGCTAGCCAACAAGTAGATTTCACCCAACATCAATTTTGAAGTTATCATTTCTTGTTAATTTCTTCTTTTCATTCATCATAATTCATAAGAACACAATGAAGGACAAGTGACAACAACTGGAATTGGTATATGGTCTATTAGAACAAATAATCAAAGTATTAGACACTAAGTTGCTACACTTTTACTTTGGATACAGACCACATCAAAAGATTGCACATAGACAAACTGATGGTATTACCGAACCCAATAAAAACGCAGATTCGATTATGACTCCATAGAAATTTCATCAAGTATTACGACTACTATAATGAATAGGTCCATTACCATCCACACCTTTTTACCAGCTTTTGAACTCAGTCTACCACTAGCTCCACGCTACCTAATGAAATTGAATAACGAAATAAATGTCAAACATAAAGCAAAGCAAAAAATAAAAATTGCATAGTATCAGCAGGTATGCCTCAAGCATGTATAAAAGCGGTTGAATAAGGGTGTTATACCTGATTTTTTTTTTTTTTTTGAATGGTTGATTTAGATAGAAGAAAACTTACATGCAAGTTCATTTGGGCTAACTCAAATTGTGTAATGGGTCAAAATGTCACTATAGAGATGCTTGAACAAATCAAATAACCACATCATATAATGGGACGTCTGTTTTTAATCTGAGATGATACTCGACCATGTTATTATAAGATTTAATTCAATTACTATTAACACAACTGAAAGCACATAACAAAAAGATGATGTCAAAAATCTGAACCAACTGAATGATCTTTTCCACAACATTACATATTCATGCTTCTAGGAATTAGGGGTGAACATATAACCAAATAACCAACTTAAACAAATCAAACAATTATCCGATGGTTCAGTTAAACCATAAATTGCATCAGAGACTAATTAAAAGTCATGATCATAAAGCAGCCATCTAAATTACATCAAGGACTAATACAAATCATCATACAGTAGCTATCTAAATTACATTAAAGTCTAATTCAAATGTAATTAATTTTGACTTCTTCTTCGTAAACATTGGGCTACAAATATCATTTAACTAAATACTAATTACATATCAAACTAATAAAATGGAACAATAAATGAATTCCATAAGAAACACCCACAAAAATATCTGAAAAACTCAGCATCAATTTTGATGCATAATTCAATAATCACATGGTTGGTCTTTTTTTTAAAATAAGAATACCTAATACCGATTTCTTGATTCAAATAGATAATGAAGGCAAAATATCGATTAACGATTTCTGGAATCAGATAGTGCAGAATGCAGACCACTGAATACGAAGATGCTCAATTGCTTGAATCTGAGAAGGAGGGGGCCACAATAATTGAAGATCGATTGTGATAACTGATTAGGATTGGGGGGAATACAAACTAGGAGGGGATTTCTATTTTTTTTTTTTTTGAAGTGAAAAAAGAATTGAGGGGAATACAAACTACGAGGGAATTTCAAATTTTTTTTTTTTTCAAGTGAGAAATTAAGAGGAACAGCCTACTGAAATTAGGAGGGAACAGGTGATTGGGGGGAAATACCAATTAGGTTGAAATTTCTAATTTTTTAGGTAAGAAATTAGGAGGGAACAGGTAATTAAAGGTAAATACTTAAATTAAGAGAAATTCAACATAAACTAAATTCAAGATTCAAGATAATTTCTATATAAGACCGCAGGGTATGGTGGGACGGGGGTTTGGGGCATGGGTTAACACGTGGACTTCGAGCTCCCCTGCTGGTGAGTGACGTGTTGGGTCGGTATGGCGGGGCGTGGCTAGCCCGCGTGGGTTGGCTAGTGTTATTAAAATTTAAAAAAAAGCCTAAAATTAAAAAATACATACAAAATTAAAAAAAAAAGCCTAAAATTATTATTAAAATTTCCTAAAAATTACAAAATCCTATTAAAAAGGATTACAAAATTAAAAAAAAAAAGCCTAAAGCGTTCGGTAGATTTCGAATAGGGTGAGCTTGTCAAACGACTTCCGCTCCTTGCCCCGGAACTCGATGTTGGCCACCGCCACCCGGTCGCCGTGACTTATATCACCGCCTGGGACGCTGTCGTAGTAGGCTTTAAAACGGTCGAACTTAGGTCGTAGTTCGCGCCACTTGTATTGGCACGCGTTTAGATTGTGCCGGTCGTTCCCCACGTTGTGCCGGTAGCTAGCGAAAGCTTCCAGCCAGTAACGGGTCTCACCGGGTTGGCGGCCCTTCATCGCGTCCACGACGCTCGTGACAAGTGCTAGCTCTTCCTCGTGCGTCCAAGTGGCCATTTATCAAGTCTGGGTAGCGGGTTCTGGTAGGTGGAGTGAAGGGTTGGGGTAGCGATGTGGACAAGCGGTGGGGGGTTTTATAGTACTTGGGTGAACCGTTTGGCTTGGCCAAACAGTTATTTTTTTAATTTTAAACCTAGCCGCTATAGCATAGCCAACCCAGCCAATGAGAGCCGGCCACGGAAGACCGCTAGGCACGCCCAACGCCCGGGCTGAAACCCCCGCCCAAGGGGCCACGCCGAAACCCAAGCCCACGCCCACCTGGGGTGGTGACTTGGGCGTTTGTACCCAACCCACACCCCAACCACCGCCCCATACCCCATAGTCTAAACTAGATTTCTGCCCCAGGCCGCGCGTTGCGGCGGCGACACCTTAGTTGTTTATGGTTGCCGACACGTTACGTGATCGTTAGTTATATGAAAACGCGTGTTTCGACGTATCCGGTCTAACTCAATGTAACCTATATAACATTGTGGTTACAAAAGAAACGGAATCGAACCCAAGGTGGTTCATTTAGTGAGGGTTCCACTTAACCACTACATCACCCTTACATTTGTATCAAGACCTAGCGCCTTCAAAATGTATACTAACTCGAATTTATACCGTCGAATGAAAACTATTTTATTTGACCTCGCTCGTTTTCGAGAACAATTTAAGTAAAAAACGTAGACCAACCAAAAGGTACACAAAAATAAGTACGGAAACGCATTATATTTGACCATACTCGTTTCAAAAAAAAAAATATGTCGAAACTTGAATTTATGTTGTTTGCGTTGAAACGTGAATTTACACCTACACATAATAATAATAAACATGAGAACATATTATATTTGACTCGACTTGTTTGCGTAAAAAAATAATGTCGAAACGTGAAATTATAACGACATGTACGTAATAATAACTGAGTTAGAGGCGAGGAGTAAATTGGGAAAAACATAGTAAACTATTGAAGGAAAATGACTATTTTTTAAGGATTTGGGCAAAACCGTTAAAACGACCAAACCACAGAGAGCAAAACGGAAGTTTACTCTAATTCTTATGAGCTATATAACATATTTAGCTTATTTGATTTTAACGTTGAAAGTTAAAACTCTCTAGTGTTGGTTCTGTGCACATGTTTAAAACATAAATCCTTTTTATGTCTGGAAACACACATGTGTGTACGAAACTTGCATTTAAATTTTCACAAATGCAACCTTTTAAGAAAAAAAGTTGCAGTTTTTAGAATAATTTGCGACCTTTAAATAAAAAAGTTACAAATTCAAAATAATTTTGCAACCTTTAATTAAAAAGGTTGCAAATCAACTATAACTTTGCAACCTTTTATTAGAAAGGTTGCATTAGATCTTCTAATGCAACCTTTATGTTCCACAAAGTTGCATTAGAGTCAAATGCAACTTATTTGAAAATGGTTGCTTCTAAAAGGTTGCATTAGGCCTATTTTCTAGTAGTGAATGTTAACAAACCGGGGTTGGGTGAAAACGAAAAGAATGAAAAAGTTGAGGGTGAACCGAGTCAAGTCCCGTTTCCATCGGCCTTACTTGACCCGGGTAGAAAAAATTTTATTGCACCAAGAGGTCCCCAAAAAAAAAGAGTTGTGGGACATGTTTAAACATGTTAAAATTAACCTTCCACTCCTTGATGCAATAAAACAAGTACCCGCTTACGCAAAATTTCTAAAAGAATTATGTACACAAAAGAGGCAACAAAAGAAGAAAATGCCTAAGCGGGTGGACTTAACAGGGCAAGTAAGTGCAGTTTTAAATGGGGAGCTTCCTCCTAAGCTCCAAGATCCGGGCACGCCATTGATTAACATACAAGTTGGTAATTTTAAAATGGCTAAGGCGTTGCTAGATCTTGGAGCCGGAGTTAGTATTTTACCGGGGGGCTTATATGACCAATATGATTTTGGTCCGTTAGCTAGGGTGGAGACAACGGTTGTTTTGGCCGATTTGTCTCATAAGCTACCTCGAGGGATGGTTCAAAATGTAATTGTTAAAATTGATGAATTTTATTATCCGGTTGACTTTCTAGTCTTGGACTACTCATCGGCGGACACAAAGCAACAACAAAATGTAATTTTGGGTCGGCCATTTTTTAGCACCATGCATGCGGTAATCGATTGTAGATTTGGTACAGTCGATATGACTTTTGGGAACCGAAAAATGCGTTTGAATGTTTTTACTAATAATTCTAATGCTAATGGTGTTAATGAGTGTTTCATGGCAGATATAGTTGATGGATGCAACCCGCATGAGTATGAGGAGGATGGTTTGGATGTTTGCTTGTGTGATTGTTCTGAACAGGTACATGCTTATGCACTCCGGGTTGAAGAGGAAAAACAGGATGCCATGGCTTTGAAGGAAGGTCGACCACCATGGACTCATCAATTTGAAGGTTTACCGGCGGAGATAAATTCGGGTACTAAACCATCGTTAGAGGAACCGCCAAAGTTGGAACTTAAAGACTTGCCGAGCCACTTGAAGTATGCGTTTTTAGGGGATAATGACACTTTACCGGTCATTATTGCTTCTAATTTAGAGTTGGCACAAGAGCAAGCGTTGTTGGAAGTCTTGAAAGAAAACAAGGGAGCTATCGGATGGACGATTGCCGATCTCAAAGGAATTAGTCCATCCATTGTCATGCACAAAATTATTACCACCGAAGATGCCAAACCGACACGAGAAGCGCAAAGGCGACTGAATCCGAACCTAAGGGAGGTAGTAAAAAAAGAGGTAATCAAATGGTTGGATGCGGGAATCATCTATCCGATTTCGGATAGTGCTTGGGTGAGTCCCACCCAAGTTGTGCCTAAGAAGGCCGGCATTCAAGTAGTCAAGGACGAAAGTGGTGAACAAATTGCCACCCGACCGGTTACCGGGTGGCATGTATGTATTGACTACCGAAAATTGAATGCCGCCACTTCTAAGGACCATTTCCCGTTGCCTTTTATTGACCACATCATTGAAAAATTATCGGGTCAAAAATATTACTGCTTTTTGGACGGGTATTCGGGTTATAATCAAATAGCAATACACCCGGATGACCAACACAAGACCACCTTCACTTGTCCATATGGCACCTTTGCCTTTCGGAGAATGCCATTTGGCTTGTGCAATGCACCGGCAACTTTCCAAGGATGTATAATAAGCATCTTCTCGGACATGGTTGGAGAGTCGCTTGAAGTGTTTATGGATGACTTTTCCATTTTTGGCACTAGTTTCGAATCTTGTCTCAACGAATTACAAAAAAGTTTTAAAAATATGTGTTGAGAAAAATTTAGTGCTTAGTTGGGAGAAAAGTCATTTCATGGTGCAAGAGGGCATTGTGTTGGGTCACGTAATTTCGGAAAGGGGAATGGAGGTGGATAAGGCAAAAATAAGGGTAATAGCATCTTTGCCACCTCCGAAAAATGTTAAGGGTGTAAGGTCATTCTTGGGACATGCGGGGTTTTATAGACGTTTCATAAAAGGTTTTAGTGTTATCACCAAAACTTTATGCAACTTGTAATTAAAAGATGTCCCATTTGATTTTACTAATGAGTGTATGCAAGCTTTCACTGTTTTGAAGGAACATTTGGTCAAAGCTCCTATTTTGCAACCACCGGATTGGTCAAAGCCGTTCGAGATTATGTGTGATGCAAGCGACACTACTATTGGTGCAGTTTTGGGTCAACGGGTTGATAAAAATCCGGTGGTGATTTACTATGCAAGCAAAACTTTATCCGAAGCGCAACTCAATTACACCACAACCGAAAAGGAGTTATTAGCGGTGGTGTATGCTTTGGATAAGTTTCGTGCTTATATTTGGGGGAGCAAGGTGGTGGTTTATTCGAATCATAGTGCGGTCCGATATTTGATGGAGAAAAAGGATGCGAAGCCCCGTTTAATTTGGTGGGTGTTGTTATTACAAGAGTTCGATTTAGAGATCCGAGACAAAAAGGGAAGTGAGAATGTAGTGGCGGATCACTTGTCTCGGATTCCAGTGGAAGGGATCGACGATGATAGTGAAATAAATGAAACGTTTCCCGACGAGCAACTCCTAGCCGTTTCCACCTTTGTTGCACCGTGGTATGCTCACTATGTCAATTACTTAGCCACGGGTGCCATCCCAAGTCATTGGACCAAGAAGCGACGACAACAATTTATGGTCCAAGTGAAGCAATACATTTGGGATGAACCGGATCTCTTCAAGATAGGGTCGGATCAAGTTATTAGGAGGTGTGTGCCCGAAACGGAAGTGTTGGAAATTCTGACCCATGCTCATTCATCCGCATGTGGAGGTCACTTTAGTGGGCATAAAACGGGCTACCGAGTTCTCTCATGTGGGTTTTATTGGCCCAAAATTTTCAAGGATGCATGTGAGTTCGCTAGAAATTGCATAAATTGTCAAAAGATGGGAAGCATATCGAAGAGGGATGAGATGCCATTACAACCAATCTTGGTTGTGGAAATATTCGATGTTTGGGGTATAGACTTTATGGGTCCCTTCCCGAATTCGAATGGCTTTCTATATATTTTGGTAGCGGTGGATTACGTCTCGAAGTGGATTGAAGCTATTGCAACACGAACAAACGACCATTCGGTTGTTTGTAAATTTGTTCAATCCAACATCTTTTCTCGTTTTGGTATTCCGAGGGTTATCATAAGTGACGGAGGTTCGCATTTCAAGAACTTCAATTTTGGGAAATTGTTGAAGAGGTATAGTGTGAATCATCGGATTGCCACACCTTACCATCCGCAAACGAGTGGACAAGTCGAAGTGTCCAACCATCAACTCAAAGAAATCCTCATGAAGACGGTTAGAACGGATAGGAAGGATTTGTCGAGCAAGTTGGATGATGCGTTGTGGGCGTACCGAACGGCCTACAAAACTCCGATTGGCACAACACCTTACCGGATGGTTTATGGAAAGGGTTGTCACTTGCCAATGGAGTTAGCGCATCGGGCACATTGGGCAATTAAGACGGTGAATGCGGATTACGATGAAGCGGAGAAGATAAGGAAGTTGCAATTAAGCAAAATTGAAGAGATTAGAGATGAGGCGTATGAATGTGCATCAGCTTATAAAGACAAGCTCAAGAAAGTACACGATGCGAAGTTGAGGAAGAAAACCTTTGAAGTGGGTCAAAAGGTTTGGTTGTACAATTCAAGACTCAAGATGTTTGCGGGCAAGCTTAAAAGTAAATGGATGGGCCCGTATGTCGTTCGGAGAGTTGGGAGGTTTGGTGATGTAGATATCCAAGATGAGCAAACACTGAAACAACAAACGGTGAACGGTCACCGGTTGAAGCCATACTTGGAAGGGAACGACATCAACAATTTAGAGCTTGACAAAGCGGGCTACATTTTACGCCCGGTCGATGAGGAACAACCGTGAGAGGCCCAGGTTTGGTAGTGTAAATAGTTAGTATTTCATTTTGTTTGTTTTGTATAGTTGCATATTTACCGTACTCGCTTGAATCTTGTGTTTGAAACAAGTGTGGGGACATTCGGGTCACGAATTGCTCTAACATTGTGTTGAGGACAACACGAGACTTTCGAGGGGGTAGGGTAATTTTTACATGTTTTTGAAAAAATTTTAAAACACAAAATAAAATCGAAAAAATTAAAAAAATATAAAAAAATGACACTTAAAATCACAATTTTCAGCAAACCAGAAACGCCCAGGTGCCACCGTAATTTACGGTAGCACCGTAATTTACGGTGGGGATAAAAAGTTTTTGTCCTTTACGGTATAATTACACTGAGTTACGGTAGAAATTTGGTTCTAGGCTTCACTTACGGTGACACCGTAAATTACGGTGGACCTGGAAGTCAGATGGATCGAGTCGGTTTCAGCATGTAAATAAAATAAAAATAATAATAAATATAATAAACAACAAACGATCGGTCATGTAAAGTAAACCCCGTCCACTCATTCTACTTCATTATTCTATTCTCATCCATCACTTTCCAAGACCCACAAAATCCACAAGAACTCCATAGCCTTCTTCAACCTCCAATTCTTCATATCTTTCTCAATTTTTAACCAAATCAAGTGAAATTTGAGTCTATCTTGGCTAATTTTTCACGTACTTCCTGATTTTGAGAAGAGATTTGTGAAAAAACGAAGTTTTCAGGTCCGAATTCCAAACCCTAGTCCGAAAATTTTTGGGGGTTTTTGGAGTTTTTGTTTCACAAGCATTCTAGCATCCTCAAACAAAGGTATGGAAGTTTATTTGTTGTATTTTGATGATGCATTGTGAAGATTGAGGTTATTTTTTATATTTGTTCATACCCACTTGCTTGTTCTTAGATTTTGCTATGAAAATTGTTACTTGAACATTGATATGGGTTGTAGATGTAGGATTGATGGTAAAGTAGTGAATTTTTTGGGAATCTCTACATTGTAGAGACACCATGCCCAATTTAAAAAAAAAAAAAGATTTATAAAAGTTTTGGTTCACTAGCATCTACAACCATAGTAACAAGCAAGTGTGGGGATATGTTGGAGAGAAGGGTCTAATTTATTGTGTTTGGTTGTGTTGTTTGCTCTATTGTGTGTAGGAAAATGGTGCGAACAAAGGAAAGAGCCGGAGCAAGTTCATCTTCTTCGTCTAAAGATAAGGGCAAGCAACCGGAACAACAACCGAGAAAGAGGCAGTATTTGGGTCGAGTCGATGAGAGTGATAGTGAAGAAGAAATGGAGTTGGACCCGGCGGAAAAGCCAAAATGGGAGTCGGGTCCTCTAGACGATCAACCAGAGGAGTGGCAACCAATACTTTTTCATGATAGTATGAACCGTTTAAAGAACAGGGCTGCCGCATTCATTTGCGAGAGAGTAGTTAATGAGGTTCAATTTGGCCCGTTTGGTGTGTTTGATAAATTCCGCGCTCTAGGATGGGAGGGGGCGCTTAATTGCTATGATAAGAATAGCAAGAATTTGTTTATGGCCGAAATTCAGGAATGGATGGCAACCCTCAAGTGCAATAGATATGAAAAGCCATCACAAATGAAGTTAACGGGTATGGTGAATGGGATTCCGGTAGAGATGTCTTATACCACATTGAAGAAATTGGGAAAATACGACATTCTACCGTCCGGTGATTACATGATACCTAGTCTTGATGACCTTTTGTTAAAACCGGAGAGGCATCCATGTTGGAATGATATATTGGCAGCGCTGTTTTTACCCGGTACGTATAGAGGAGTCTTATACCGGAGGAATTTGAGAATTGAAGCAAAGTTGTTGTTAGCAATCTGCCTTCTCAATGTCATTCCGCGAAGAGGGGACAAGGAGCAAGTGAGGTACCCGGAGGTACCTGTCCTCTATTCGCTACTCAATGGGTCTCCGCGTTTTCCCATCCGATACTTGATCATGAACCACTGATGGATTTGCCGAAATAAGTTGTGAAGAGATATTATTCCGTATTGCAGAATCATTACAGGATTGATGAAGCAACAAAAGGCAATCATGGCCGAAGATAAAGGAGCACCAAAAAGGCATCAGCCTTTTACTTTAGACAAGTTGGGGATTGGTTGGACGTACACGCAGTCGGAACGGTACCATAAACTTAAGTCGGAGGGGCAGCGATGGAGAGCACTAAAGGTGGGTGCAAGAGATCTTTTACCGGGAGAAGCAGATGAGCCGGAAAGTGACGCGGAGGCTCCAAGTGGTGATGAGGATTATGCGGACGAGCCGCATGGTGGTGAGAATGTGGGCCAAGGGGGCCATGGTAGAGGTTATGGTGGTGCTTTTTACGATTATACGGAGCGTTCTTATGTGCCAAATTGGGCTTATGATGGCACGATGCAAGAAGTTATCGAAAACCAACGTCCTCGGGCACCTATTTTCGAGTCATGGTCGGGTTCGGAGCGGACGTTATTTTATCAAAACACGATGATGAGTGCAAGCATAGAGCGATCTTTGAAACAAAGCTTCGATCGTCAAGAGGCGTGGAATCGCACACATGCGTATTCCCAAGAATTGGAAATGAATAGTCGGTATAATGATGATCAAGCAAGAAGAATGCATGCAGATTAGCACGCCGGGCGGCTGGTGGTTGTGGATCCACAACATGTGGATTATGCGTCTCTACCACCGTATGATGGTAGTGTTTCGTATCCAACCCCGCCGCTCCATCATTCACAATGGATCGATCCACGCCAACAAGAAGGAGCTCAACAACAAGGTGGGAGTAGTAGCGGTTCATTTGCATTTGGCGAATGGAACGACATGATGTCTTCCATTTTTGGGCCTCCGGGGCCACGCTATTACTAGCCAGGTCGTGTTCTTTCCTTGTATATTTTATGAATATTGATTTAGCTTGTTTTGTTTAAGGTCGGGCGGTTGGGTGGTGTATGATTGTGATGTTTTGTTTGGGTTGGTGGAAGTAGGCGGTGTGATGTTTTAAAAAGAAGAAAAACATAAAAAAAATATAAAAAAAAAATCCAAAAAGAAATTTGTGGTTTGAGTTAAAGAGCTTTCAGTTGATGTGAAAGAGTTTTAAGCGATCAAAGCCTCCTAAAACCATACATTGGGGTCAATGTATCCCAAGTGTGGGGATGGGGGGAATTTTTGAAGATTTTGAAAATTTTTAAATCAAGTGAAACGATGTGAGAATTTGAACACCCTAGATTAACCCCAATTGATGCACCGGCAACCCTTGATACCCTTTTATTCTTGGTGAAAGTTGAAGCCACACATGTAAATAAATAATACTTATCTTTGATGAGAGTGGCTACGGGTGGGGGTGCATTAGAACTTGTGCCTTGATACGGTTTGAGTCCTTAGTTGGATATGAATGCGAAGAGGATAAGGGCATTTAGGGAGCCTCGTCTTTAGTGTGTGTGAGTGTGGGATTTAGGGGGTTGGACCTCATAATTTATATATATGAGCATGGTAGTGAGAGGGGCGGGGGTTTGGACATTTAGTTGCTCAATTTTGTGCCTAAAAGCCTATCATTTGTTACCCCCTAGCTAGTTACCTAAAAATTTACCCAATTTGACCCGGTCTTATAGTGTTAGTAGTAGTAATTTTAGTAGTATGATGTAGATATGTTTGATGCTTTATTGTATAGTTGTTTGCTTTGAAAAAAAAAACAGAAAAAAGAGAGAAAAAGCAATGAAAAATGAAAAAAAGAAGTGATGTTTAGTTGTCTTGTATATTTTAGTTAATTTGGTAGTTGTTAGTTTGCTTTATTGTATAATAAAAAGACCGGGTTAAGTTTTCGCTACTTCATATATATTCCATTTCCTACCCATACACCTAGCCACGTTACAACCTTGAAAGTCCCTTTGATTTGCATTCATGTTTGACACATTTTAGGAGAAGAATTGATTTAGGTACAAGCCTATATTTGTGCAACCGCCCGTTAGCCTTTGTGTGTCTAGCTCATATTGCTAGTGCTTACTTGTTACCGAGAGGAGAGACATAGAGAGGGGTGAGTTATTTTGGGTGTTAAAAAGGGGTTAGTAAAAGGACTACATGTTTCCGTTTGATTTACATTGATCGCTTGTTTTGAAATTGATTTGATGAGTTTCTTGGGACAAGCAACGGTTAAGTGTGGGGATGTGACGGGTGGTCCATAGGACAACCCTTAATGATGTTAAAAGACGAAATTATCCTTCACTTAATCATGTAATTATCTAGAATTAGATAACTACGGTTGCTTATGTTTCAGGTGCGGTTCGGGAGATAAAAAGGGATAAAACACAGCTTTGGACGGTTTGGAGATGAACGGGTCGTGCGTGGAACGAAAGAGGAAACAAAGCACAACATTCAGGGTGCCACCGTAATTTACGGTGGCCCTGAAAAACAACCAAATCCCACCGTAACTCAGGAAAGATCTACCGTAACAACATGATGTCCACCGTAACTTACGGTGGCACCGTAAGTTACGGTGGAGGCTGCGACAGAAACCGTAACTGCCTCATTTAATCAGTTTTTGGGGTGTCTTTTCATTTATCTCATCATTGGACGTTTCTCTGGAGTGCTAGGGGCGATTTTGGCTGATTGTACTTGGTTTCAAACAATTTTCTAACATTTGGTTTATGTTTTTTATTGGTATGAACACTAAACTTGTTGTTAAGATGATTCACCAAGCTATGTTTGGCTAAACTTATGGTGATTATCCTGAATTGAAGGTTTGTCTATGACTTTTGTGTTTGGATTCGTATTTCTAGAATAATAGACTTGCAATGCGTTTGTTTATTATGGTGTGTGAATGTTTGTTTGTAAATTGTTGATTGATGTTATGATCATATTCTAAACCGTACGTTCTTGGTGTCGTTGACAATCGAGATATCACGGGAGGGAATAGGGTTGGATATTAATCAATTGGTTATCGGGTAACAACCTCGCGTTTTCATAATCCGAGTACTTAGTTCCCTTTTATCACGAACAAACAATCATACATGAATCATGTCTATGTGGTTCTTTCTAGTGAATTCAACACAATTGTCAAAAGCAAACCGGAAGTTTAGGATGGTCGCTTTTCCCTTAATCTGCTTTACAACTTACCTTTGATTTGAAGTTAATTAGATAATTTTAATTAATTTTAGTTTTAAAACTAAACAATCCAAATTATTGATATTTACTTTTTGCAAATTAGGTTAATTTTAGTTAAAGTGCAAAGCTATAAAATCGACACAAATTCCACATACTCCCTGAGTTCGATACCCATTTACCACTACCTATAGTTGTTATTGGGATTAAATTTGCGTGACCACGACATCACGTCAAATAGCAGATAAAATACCCCCTAAAACATGAAACTTTGCCCCGTTGTAAGTATTTTAACCACCGATCACTAATTCGATACCTTGTCCGATTGATCTAGGACCCAGCAACGCATGTCAAGGCCCTGCCTGACTAAGTCTGTTGGGGTTCTGTCTCGGGTCGTATTGATAAAGTTGAATTTGGGTTATTATATTGACGTGCGTGCATTGTATGTTTTTAATAGGCACTCAAGAAAATTTACAGGAAATATTTCCAGGAAGCCCGTAGAAAAACATAAGTTTATAAAGAGAGTCATTCTCTTTTTCTCACCGTTTGTGAGCAATTATTTCCAAATGCTTTACAAAACCCTAAATGTTTATCAGTTAGAGTTATAGTGATTAAGTTTTTTGTAATTCTACAATTATCATCGGTATGTGGGATTTTGTATACATTACTTGACACTCGTTACTATAGGACAAAGGGTTAGCCAATAGTAGCATGACCAGAAGCACGGGGGACAATGTTGCCCCAATAGCAATACTGTGTTGAGAAATTGGTGGATATAAACAAATGTAAAAACTCTTGATCCTGTAAAATATAACTTTATGTTTGTATAAAATGGAATGTCCTCTCCAGTATTTCCTGCTGATAAAATATTTTTAAAATGTTTTTCAGGTAACTTGAGGTGAAGCTATTAGAAGCCAGCTATGGAGTACTGAAAGCTTAAATAAAGTGGCTATAAGTTACCAGAATAACGAAAAAATTATATTTTCAGCAAACTAGGGTTTATCCCTATAAAGATATTATAAATGACATATGGGTTTTGTCCCATTTGTAATATAAAAGTTTGGTGTTTGAAACTCTAAAATTTATTTCCTAACTACGGTCCTGATGTCTCATTTCCGCTGCCAAATTAATAAACACCGATACCACCGGCTTGTGCTCGCAGCTCCCACTCCTGGGTAGGGACGGGGGTTACGACAGAAGGTGGTATCAGAGCCACTGATTTAAGCCATTTAGGTGTTCTTTGAATATCTAAATTTTTATATTTATGTTAGGAAATTTATATAAATAACTTCTGTGTTATTTTGTGTTAATATTCTGTGTTAATTTGACAATTTCTTTTATGTTTACAGTATGAGTGATCAGGGTACTTCTGACGCTTATCGTCACCTACCTCATTCTCCAATGGATGAAGGAACATCTCAGCCAACCTCCGAATACATACGAGGAAATCTTTGTTTTTAAAGCCAAATCTGAAGAACTTTTTCCCCCTAAGAAAAGAGGGTGGTTTAGTAGAGTAAATATAGAAAAGAGAAAAAAAATGAGGAAAATCCAACAACAAGCAGTACCAGATATAGCTGAGAGAAATACCTAAAATCCAGAAGCTAGACCTGTATAGAAAGAGGAATTGGATAGGCAACTAGCCAACTTTCATATGTTTAGAACTACAGAAGGAGAAATTGACCTCAACCAAGTAGTAGTACCAGAACCTCAACTACTACCTTTATACCCTGAGAAACCAATAGCACCTATACCTATGTACACAGAACAAAACCAAGAAAATCAATTACCAATCCCAGCTTTCGATCCTAACGAATTACCAAGGTTACCAGCCCCAAATCCCTTAGAACAATGGTGGAACAACGAGTGCGCATTTCAAAATTTGATAAATAACCCATATGCTTTCATGACATACGTAGAACCAGAACCAATCCACAACGAGCCCATACCAGCCCAACTGCCACCCATGAATCAGGAAAACCTAGAAGAAATTCGCAACTATGGTGAGGAATTAATCGAGGAAGGAAACAAGATACGCCAAATCAGGGAAAATCTCGTCTGGAAATACGACGAGAGGGAGATGCAGTATTAGAAAGCCAATGCTTAATACACTGTATATATATATAGGGGAGGGTTTAAATGAGAACGCTAAATATTGTGAGAACCGTGAGAACAAATGAAAAAACCGCGAGAACTTGGTCAAAAACGAATCAAATTCAAAAAAAATTTCTACACCTATCATTATTATTCGAATACAATGTTAGAAATTTAATTTACACGTTTAAATTTACGTGAATTCGTAAATAAAGAAAATTTACACATGTGTAAGTTTGCCATTTACACATGCGTAAATCTGTTATATTTACACATGTGTAAAAAATCTAAAAAGAGTGATTTTGAAAGGAGAAATGAATTATTTGATGTTGTAAATTCTTTTTTTGTTGTTGTATTTTAATTACAATGAGGTTTGTATTAAAAAAATTGGTTTTGATTGGTTTTTTCATTCGTTCTCACGGTTCTCGCAATATTTAGCGTTCTCAAGATAACCCTCCCCTATATATATATATATGTGTAATTTCTGTTACTTAGAAAAAAAAAAGAAAATCAACTAAAAATATTAGATAGATATAAAATTATATATATATATATATATATATATATAGATGCATAATTACTAACTTTCAATATTTCAGTTGTTTGTACTAGATGCACATATATATATATATATGAAAAAGAGTAAAAGTCGCAATGCTCGACGATTTTGGTTCAATATGCTTGAATATTTGTTTGTTTAAATGTTTTTGTGATATTAATACATGATAATGTTTACAATACAGATATCAAACGAAGTAAATCAGGAATTCAAGAATAATAAAAATGAGAACCAAGTGAATAAGAGTGCTATAGAACACATAGTAGCTCAAGGAATCATAGATGTTATCCTTATATTATCGACACGATTAATAAAAAGGCGGAAAATAATAATTCCACAATAGGCAGTAAACGTACTCTCAACGAGCCAAGTCACAGTGTGAATGACAGAGTTCTCCTCAATGCTCCAATTCCAAAAAGAAAAAGAACCATCTCATATGGTTGTTCTTATAAAGAATTCTTAGCATGCAAACCAATAGAATTCTCAGGCAATGAAGGAGCCATTTCAGCTTTGCGCTGGATAGAAAAGACAAAAGCAGTCTTAAAAATAAGTAAGTGTGCAGATGAGGATAAAATCATGTATGCTTCTGATTTCTTTAGGAATGCAGCTGATCGGATTGTCGCGCTCCGGTCAAAGATAAGATTTATAAGCCCTAATTACCCTTAACAAATAGCTAGCGGTAGCAAGAGGTCGAACCACGAAGAGTATGTGGGTTGCGAATGGATTCGATTTAATTAAAATGAATGTCACAATTTATGAAGCTTGCTAGAATGTTTTTGTATTTTTGTTTGGTTGAAAGATGTGAATTTGGAGTGATTGATTAACAACTAATAAATAACGATTGCAAGAAAATTTTATTACTGAACAATAATGAGAAAAAGGGTTCACACCTGGTCTCGGTAATTGCCAACCTAGGGTTTCTACAAGTTTTAGATTCAACTCAATTGTAAAACGATTAACGGATTTAGTGTACCGTGACGTAGGTGCCAATAACTATCAACACTCCTAAGAATGGACAAGAATGCACTTTATAATCAACACAAGTAAAACCTAACCTTGACAACGCATAACTACACATAACCATTTCGCAAAGTCATAACTTTATAATCGTCGACAATTTACGAATACGAAACAAATGTAAACTATTGTCAATGGTTTCAAAAATCAATACAAATTGTCACAAAGTTGAATCAAGAAACAATTCAAAACCCTAAATTAAAAAACTACCTACACCGGGGTGAAACCAAGGTGATTAGCCGCTCATGGTTGATGAAACTTGATCACCGGATGCTTGCAACTTGATTGAGATCATCCTGAAGCTTGAGGGATGATGAATTGAAGAGGATTAGGGTTTATGATGGTGAGAGGTTCAATGGCTATGGAAGAATGGATGATTAGGGTTTAATGGAATGATTGGTGAATGATGATGATGCTTCTCGATGATTCGGTTCAAGCTTAGTGTTAGAGATGGAATGGAAGTGAATTGGTAGGTGAGAATGGCTCCAAGGATGAAGATTCAAACTCATATGAAGTGTAACTTACGAGTTGAATGCCCAAGAACCAATCAAAATCGACTTTAACCCAAGAATCTCCTAAATTCGCGTTTTGAAAAACTGTTGCCCGTCGCCGACGGCCCTGACCCCTTCGGCCACGCCCTCTAAAAAACACAAAAACGAGCGACAGCTTGTTTGACTGGTTACGGCCTAGTTTGGCTGACGGGACTTTCTAGAGCCCGTCCCGGACGGCCTAGAGCCCGTCGGCGACGGCCTCTCCAGCTCCACTTCTCCAATTTTCCATTTTGCACTCCCGTTTGATCCGTAACGCGTCCCGATTGTCCGTTTTTCCTCCCGGTAGCTCGTAAAGCTCCCAAAATCCACCTTAAACTTCATTAAACCTGCAAAACACAAATCTAATTAAAAGTAGGATATTCAAGATTAAAACTTATGTAAAAACATTAAGTTACACAATTACGAACACCGGTTTTCAACCGCGTATCACATCCCTACACTTGTCTTTTGCTTGCCCTCAAGCAAATCTGTTTTTCACTTTCACGTGGGTCGAACAACGAATACACTCCCCATTCCCGAGACGAAGGTTAAGGTCAATTGTCATACTAAAGTCCAAACTCTTTACAATTTTCAACATATTTAACGGTAAAGTGAGCATTCACATATACAATGGTTATCCAAGATTAACCCACCCGCGAAACCAACAATTCATGCACATCCCTCACAATGTTCTCTCCACTCGGCTTATAAATTGGCTAATGTGTATAATGTATTAGCACTTCAATCAATTAATCGCTCAAAACCGATTAGAACACGTACCTGCATAGGCTGCAACTCAATCATTCTCCACCACCGAACACGAATACCAAGCACAAGTCATAAGGTCTTTGAACGGGTTGTAATGGGGCTAGGCTAAGGGTAGGAAATAGGATATTTTAAAGTGGCTAAGGTGATGAAAATTCGATTTTTATTACAAAGCAACTAATCTATGCACAACTAACTACCAATATCAAACTAGAAGGCAGCAAGCTTTCGCCTTTTATTTCTCAAACTAAGAACATATATTTTTGTTCTTTTCTCAACAATTTTCTCGTTTTTTTTTTCGTAAATATATGCAAACAAACAATTTACGAATATACAAACTTGACTCCTATAATCGAATTTCCATCACACGGGTTTAAAAGAAAAAAAGGTTAAAGGTTATGGGCTATAGGGTGGTCAAACGAAGGGATTAGGCTCAAAATTGGCTACTAAGGGATAAATTTTTGGGTAAGGATATAAAAATGGTGTAAAATGGAAAAGGTTTACCTAATGCCTTAATCATTCTTGTGCTTGTATTCGGTCTATGGTCTTAAACGTATCAAAAGTCGCAAGTTCTACAATACGTGACTAATGGTCCACTCAAACAAAGAAACATAAGCATGTGCTCTATAATGTAAAAGTGGCTCAAAACCTCACATATGTAAAGGGTATGATATGTGACATGCATAAAATGCTAATTTCTTAAGCGGATTATTCCCAAATAACCACCCGCTAAATACCCGTCATGCTATTAATTTGAACTTGACCATGACAAAATACCAAATGGGTTGTGCCATCCCTTGTTGACTTAGTTACTTATGCTTTTAAGATCGCTTTTGAAACAAGAAAATTTTGAAAAATTTGTGAAATTTTCCCCCATCCCCACACTTGAGGTAGACATTGTCCTCAATGTGTAGTGTTTAAATGAATGGGTCAAAATCGAAAACTTTTACTACTCCCCCATCCCCACACTTGAGGTAAACATTGTCCTCAATGTGTAAGAACTAGAGTTTTAAAATGCACAAGGGATGCGACACGGCTAACTTCCCAAAAATTCCACCCCGGAAAAATAACATACAATTACAATCCACTTATTACTAATCTAAGAATCAAGGTAAAAAGGAAACGCATACACCTGATTTTTGTCGCTTGATGCCCATGTCTTCTTCTTCTCTTCACAAAACAGTCGTCCCTCGAACATAATGTACCTACAAATTCTAACCCTTGTGTAGAAGCATGCTTCTCACAACCATTGAAATTTGTTAGCTACTTAGTTCTACCATTTTTATGAAAGTGTTACCAAGTCATGCGTTAATTTACCATGATTTATGTGGAAAAAAAAATTTACAACAATAACAATCCTAACTCACTTTCGTAGGAATCACGGTTACATTTAGCTTATGAAACAAGCCCTTTTAAACCCCCCCCCCCCCCAATAGCTTGGGAGGACGAGAGGTCTCGTGAGGGTTATATAGGGAACACACCCACAACGTTCATTTAACTAGGCAAAAAGAAATAATAACGAAATAGAAATAAAGAAAACCAAAATATACAACAACAACAACACAAAACATACCTTGCCCTCACCGCTGATATCTCTCGTTGGGGTCAACTGGCTGGTTTGGCTGGTATGGATAACCAGTGAGGGCCTCAAACATCTCTCTGTAGTTATCGAGAGGACCCGGCTCTCCTTGAGGTGGCGGCTGATAGGGTATTGGGATTAAACTGGACCCAACTGCCTCGGGCCAGTGTGGTAATGGATCGGATGGGCCTCATGGAACACGGAGGTTGGAATAATCGGTCCACCCCGCGTGTTCTACATAGGGAAGACCGGCTTCATAATCTCTTTGGTGTCGCTCCTGATCGTGGAGGACCTTGGCGTTATTAATAGCCATTTCATTAGAGACATATAAAGCACTCCATTGACGTTGTTCCAATTCATTTTGCTCATTTTGACGTCTCTCCTCCTCTTCTTCCCATACCCGCCTTCGGGCCGTCTCTGCCTCCTGCATCTGTACCAAATGTTCCATCTGCGACCGTTGCAGAGCTTGAAACATTTGCTGCTCTTCCATGTACTTGTCCATCCTTTCCCGATGAGCCGCTTCAAAACCCCTCTGTGCTTGTGACTGGGCTTGGTACGTCTCTTCCTAGTTCTGCCTTCTCCTATCATATTCTCTTCCTTCCCCTATACATGCCGACACATTGTCATATACCGCCTGCTGACCACGATTGAAATCATTGTATGACGGTACCCGTCTGCACGTCACGAACTATGCCACCTCCCCATTCAACTCCCGGTGTGGCCTCATATACCTTTGCTTTGGTCCCCGTGGACCAGCAGGCTCAGTTTCGTCTTCTTCATCGACCATTTCCTCATCTTCCTCATCCCCTTGTTGTGCATTTGGGTCAACAAACTCATATTTATGACCTAATGCATCGGTCACCACATACTTGTTCCCCGACAGCTTCACATCTATCTTCCAGTTTTTCTTTATTGTTGCTAAACTGAATTCTTCCAACGGCTTAGAAACCCAAAGCGATTCTGGGGGGAGACAGTTCTGCTGGAGTATCATGGCGCTAATGAGGCGCACATATGGAATAAAACGCCTTTGAGACGACTCCCGGGTGAACCAGGTGTTCATCATGATAATATGCCTCCATGAAAAAGTGGGTGTCCCGTACAACAAGGAATGAACCACTCTACAGTCACTTGCTCTCACACCTACCCTATCACCAAATCTCACCAAAACATTTTCTAGGGAAATTCCTTGAAGAATCTTCCCCTCCACCGTCATTTGGTTCCTTGTGGCCGGTCCCCCGTCGCTATACGGCAAGATAGCCGCGGTCATTTGTTCCGGATCACCACCATTCGCATGGTTATCCAAAAATTATTCAATGGTTGGATAATCATACGCTTGCACCCCCAATGAATCAAATCGTGCAATGCAGTTGATGGTTTCAAAAGACATTGTCATCTCCCCTCGACTCGTAGTACCAATCAACTTCCATTGATCCGGGGAATCATTCCTGTTTCTAAACCTCAACGTTGCCAACCACTCACACACCTCCGCTAAATAAACCCGGGAAGTGTTGTCTTCACACCAATCAAGCACTCTTTCCCATCCTTGACGCTCAAACATTTGAACTACCCCAATTTGTCTAAACTCTTCCATATTAACCACCCTTTCACACACTACCCTATCCGGCACCGAAGTGGTCACACCATTAACCATCTTCCACTTCCACAGTTTAGCTTCCAACTTCCTATCTTGAAATGCTGAAAGAGCTTTATTTTTATCTTCATCCCATACTCTAGCGCTTCGGCTATTTTTGTATTTTGTCCATGCCCAATCTTGTCTGTACAGCCTAGCATCACCCTCTTCTATCGAGCTTAATTGTTCCCACTTCTTCGGTATTAATCCGGAAGAAGATCCCACTCCAGATGATGAGCCTTGCCCTGTAGTTTTCTACTTTTTCCTACCTCCGGCCATAACTACAAGCACAAAACAAACAAAGCATCAATATAAACCCAACCTTCACTAAACTCTCAAACTTTGAACATAATGTATGATGTTGAAATTTTAATTAACAAACAAATGCAAAATCGCCTTTTTAAACTTCCAAAGTCGCCTATTTTATCATCTTTCTATCAATTTTACCCGTTAATTCGCAATTTCTTATAAGTTCAACAAAGTTCAACATCACCTTCATGTTCAATCATGTAAATAACGAGTATAATCACTTCACTATGGTTATCACATGTTCAAATCCTATCCAAAACACCCCATCATACTTAAACTCATGCTAGAACAACATACATTGTTTAAACAACCTACTCTTAAACTAGTAAGTTTAAAATTTCGGAAGAAAAACAACTAAACATATGATAATCATGCATAAATTTAAGTGAAATCCATACCTTTGATGTTGATGAACAAGAAATACTAAGAAAAGATGTAAAGCAAGAAACTTGATGAACACCCTTCAAAAACCCGAAATTTCACGCCCAGAAATTTTGCAAACTAGCAAGAATTGATGGAAACCGTGATAGGGGTTTTGTTCCTCTCGAAAAATTACACAAGATGGACTCAAGAATCAGGAGATTTGGTTAATTTTTGAAAGAGTTATGGAGGCTTGAAGGTTTTAGGGTTCTTGGAGGTTTTGAGGAAGAAGAAGAGGAAAGGTGAGGTGAGAGAAGAAAGATGGCAGTGAATTTGTGGTTGTGAATGATGGGGTAGTGGTTGTGGGTCGAATATGTGGTGAAAGTTGAGCTTGGGTTATGTTTTATGAAGTTTAAAAGTGGTTTGGTTCGAGTTTAGATGCCTAAGAACAAATCAGCGGCGGAGCAAAAACAACAACCCGTCGCCGACGGGCAAGGAAAAAGGGGCCTGGTGCCGACAGGTAGTGGATTTTCCATTTTTTTTATTTATTTTTTTTTTTTTTGAAAATATGATGAAAAATAAGGACTTTTTGTAAAGGGACTATGTACAAATAAAAATCCTAAAAGTTATTAAAAATCTTTTTGTAAATTTTTATAAGTTAAAATTTGAAAACACCAAACCGTTTAACGGCCCTACCACCCCCCGAAAAGTCGTGTATTGTCCTCAATGCACATAACAAAGTCTAAAAACATACCTTGCGTCTTCATGACCCGTTCGGAATATCCGGACTTCACACAATCAAAGGGATTAGTATGAAACGAAAATGATTATATCCAAATTACTCAAACAATTAAATAAATTATACATAACTCTACACAAAGTGTTACCGGTCCTTTTTAGTCGACCTCATAAACCGGGATGCTTACCACAAAGCTAACCGATTCCTTGTTTTCATCCACCTTTTCGTTACCATCGAGAAACGGTTTTAACCGATGGCCATTGACCGTTTGCCGTGACCCATCCTTCGGGTCCTCGATTGTAACATCACCCAATTGTCTGACCCGGGTGATCACATAGGGTCCCATCCATTTGCTTCGAAGCTTTCCGGGGAAAAACTTGAGCTTCGAGTTGTAGAGCCATACCTTTTGCCCAATCTCGAACTCTTTCTTCTTTAACTTGGCATCGTGCGCCCTCTTCATTCCATCCTTGTACTTGGATGCACATTCAGACGCCATTTCCCTTAGCTCCTCCAACTCGCATAGCTTAAGCTTCCTTTCCTTACCTGCATCATCATATTTAACATTGACTTCTTTAATAACCCATAATGATTTATGCACAAGTTCAACCCGTAAATGACAATTTTTACCGTAGACCAACCGGTAAGGTGTAGTGCCAATAGGTATCTTATGTGTCGTACGGTAGGCCCATAAAGCATCGTTCAACTTGATTGACCAATCCTTACGGTCCGCCCGCACAGTCTTTTGCAAAATCTCTTTGATTTTCCGGTTTGACACCTCTACTTGCCCGCTTGTTTGCGGGTAATAGGGGGTAGCAATTCTATGGTCAACACCAAACCGTTTTAAGAGTTTTCCAAACCGAAAGTTTTTAAAATGAGATCCTCCGTCACTTATGATGACACGAGGAATCCCAAACCTTGAGAAAATATTGGTTTGAACAAAATTACAAACTAGAGAATGGTCGTTTGTCTTGGTGGCTATTGCTTCGACCCACTTTGACACATAATCAACGACCACCAAGATATATAAATTGCCATAAGAATTGGGGAATGGGCCCATAAAATCAATACCCCACACATCGAAAATGTCAACGACGAGGATTGGTTGCATGGGCATCTCATCCCTTTTTGAAATACCCCCTAATTTCTAGCACTCTACACAATTCTTGGAAAACTCAAATGCGTCTTTAAAAATAGTTGGCCAATAAAGACCAATGTTCAACAATTTATGACCCGTTTTGTGACCACTAAAATGGCCACCACACGCAAACGAATGTAGATGCTTCAGCACGCTTGGAATCTCCTCATCGTCAATGCATCTTCGAATCACTTGGTCCGCACACTCTTTCCACAAGTGCGGTTCCTCCAACCGGTAGTACTTAATTTGAGACATAAAATGTTGCCTCCTGCATCTATCTCAATGTGGCGGTAAGTCACCTTTAACAAGATAATTCACAATGTTAGCATACCATGGTAACTTATCTAATTTCATAATGTGCTCATCGGGAAACGACTCAATGATCTCTAAAGCTTTAAGATCTTCCTCGACTATCAACCGGGACAAATGGTCCGCTACCACATTCTCGATACCCTTTTTATCCCGGATCTCCAAATCAAATTCTTGGAGCAATAACACCCATCGGATCAATCTCGGTTTAGCATCCTTTTTCTCCATGAGGTACCTGACAGCAGTGTGATCAGAATAAATAATCACTTTACTACCCCATATATATGACTGAAATTTATCCAATGCATATACCACCGCGAGTAGCTCTTTTTCAGTGGTGGTGTAATTCAATTGTGCATCCGAAAGAGTCTTACTCGCGTAGTATATGGCAACGGGTCTCTTGTCAACCCTTTGTCCCAACACGGCCCCCACCGCATAATCACTTGCATCACACATAATTTCAAATGGTAAAGACCAATTTGGCGATTGCAAGATTGGAGCCTCAACCAATTTTTCTTTTAACTTGTTAAAAGCATTTTGACAATTTTCATTAAAATCAAACGGTTGATCTTTTAACAACAAATTACATAAAGGCTTGGTTATGTCACTAAAACCCTTAATAAACCGTCGATAAAAACATGCATGACCTAAGAATGACCTAACACCTTTAACACTCGTGGGATACAGCAAAGTAGATATAACTTGTACCTTTGCACGATCAACCTCTATCCCACGACTCGACACCACGTGTCCCAACACGATTCCCTCTTGAACCATAAAGTGGCTCTTTTCCCAACTTAGGACCAAACTAGTTTCCACACATCTTTTTAGTACTTTGTCTAATTGGTCCAAACACGCCTCGAATGACGAACCAAAAATTGAGAAATCATCCATGAAGATTTCCAAAGACTTCCCCACCATATGGAGAAGATACTCATCATGCACCTTTGGAAGGTGGCGGGGGCGTTACATAGTCCAAACGGCATTTGCCTAAACGCGAATGTGCCGTAGGGACAAGTAAACGTTGTCTTTGCTTGATCTTCTAGATGGACGGCAATTTGATTATAAACGGAATCGCCATCTAAAAAGCAATAAAATTGTTGCCCAGATAATTTCTCAACAATTTGATCAATAAACGGTAAAGGGAAATGATCTTTGGAAGTTGCGGTATTCAACTTCCTATAATCAATACAAATTCGCCACCCGATTACCGACCGAGTGGCTACCTCTTCACCTGCGTCATTTTTGACGACTTGTATACCCGCTTTCTTTGGAACCGTTTGCATCGGGCTCACCCATTGGCTATCCGAGATCGGATAAATAATACCCACATCAAGCCATTTCAACACTTCTTTCTTCACCACCTCCCGCATATTCGGATTCAATCTCCGTTGTGCATCTCAAACGGGAGTCACACTTTCTTCCGTGATGATTTTATGCATCACCACCGAGGGACTAATACCCTTCAAATCAGCAATAGTCCATCCAATCGCCGCCTGATTGGTTACCAAAACATCCATCAATTTTTCCTCTTGCTCCTCGGTTAAGTTTGATGCAATTATAACCGGGAGTGTGTTGCCTTCACCCACGTAAGCATACTTAAGATGCTTCGGCAACGTCTTCAATTCGACCTCCGGAGGCTCTACCAATGACGGCTTCAATTTGGTGTCAATGCACTCCGGTAAACTCTCCACTTGGTGCGTCCATGTCGGTTTTCCCTCTTTAACCGCAAGCACCTCCAAACTCTTCACCTCCTCGTCTATGCTCTTATTCATCTCCACCTGTGACCTGTCAAACATATAACAATCCTCCATTGTGTTTTCCCCATCTACGACTGTGTCGCAAAGAGGTATACATGTGTCAACAATGTCCGCCATATAGCATTCATCATCAACTGGAGGGTTCATCAGTCCAGAAAAAATATGCAACCTCAACCTTCGGTTTCGAAATGTCATGTCAACCGTTCCTGTTTTGCAATCAATTTGAGAATTTGCGGTTGCTAGGAACGGTCGACCCAAAATCACCGTAGGTTGCTTGGTTGGGACCTTGGCCACATAATCAAGTACCAAAAAGTCCACCAGATAGTAAAAATCCTCGATTTTTACTATCACATCCGAAACAATTCCACGGGGTAGTTTGGGTGTCAAATCAGCTAACACCACGGTGGTGTTTGACGATTGAAGTGGACCAAACTCGTATTGGTCATACAAACTACACGGTAGAATGCTCACGCTAGCACCAAGATCTAGAAGTGCCCGGTTGATTTTAAAATCGCCTACTTGAATTGAAATGATAGGCGCACCCGGATCTTGGAGCTTAGGTGGAAGTGAACCCGAAAGAATCGAACTCACATTTTCGGTTAAATCTATTTTTTTAGGAAATTTATGAGTTCGTTTCTGGGTACATAATTCTTTCAAGTACTTAGCATACGACGGTAATTGCTTGATTGCATCCAAAAGAGGTAAATTAATTTGTACTTGTTTGAAAATTTCCAACAACTCTTCTTGTTGTGGACCTCTTTTGTTTACAACCTTCTTCACGGGTCCCTTCAATGCTTCGGGATAAGGGGCGGTATTAGTCTCCACACCCTTTTCCTTAGCTTTAGGGACGGGGATGGTCATAACGGGAGTGTCATTTTTACTTTCTAAATTATTTTTGTTTTGACCCGTTTGACCACCCTCGCTCTCTTCATCACTAGCATCCTCCACCACCCCTTCAACAAACTGGGGTGATGATGTTTTGACACCGTTATCTACTACTCGACCACTACGTAAAGTTATTTTATTAATTGGTACCTCACGTATGTTCTTCGAGCTTGACCGTTGATGCTTAGGGTTCACCGTAGTGTCACTTGGAAGCTTTCCCATGCTTCCCCTCATTTGAGCCATTTCCTCCGCAAGTTGCCCCACTTGCTTCTCCAACGCCTTATGGGATTTATCTCGTACCTCAAACTCTTTCTTCATCTCTTGATTTGAATGGTTGATAGCATTCATAATAGCATCAAGTTTATAGTTTAATGAATCATCACCTTGAGAGTTTGAAGCACCACCCCCATTTCCACTTTGGTTGTAACCACGTTGATAATTGCTTTCACGGTTTTGATAGCCTTGGTTACCCCCTTGATTGTAATTCCTTTGGTAACCCCTTTGGTTACCACCTTGTCGATTATTATAGGAAGAACCACCTTGACCACCTTGATTGCCCGATTGAAAATTCGGGTTCATTTGATTCGATGCATTACCATACCAGAAATTAGGGTGATTTCTCAAACCCGGATGGTAAGTGTTGGAGTTCATATCATATTGCTTTTGATCCCCATACACTTGATTTACCTCTTCGGTGTATTCTTCCGATCCTGTTTGACATTGATCGGTCCTATGTCCAATCTCTCCGCAATCTTCACACACCGTGAATTGCACCGCATTCACCTCCTTCTTCTTCATACGAGCCAACTCCCTTTCTAAAGTAGAAATCTGATCCTTAGAATCAAGATCGGGAAGTACCCGGGAAACGGGATGTTTCTTAGCTCTATCGGCCGATTCCTTTGCTTTTGACCGATTGCTCATCCTCTCAAGAAACTCCCAATCATCATCTTCATGATTACTCAATAGAGTTCCGTTGCTCGTTGACTCGAGGCGATTCCATGTCTCATCGTCTAATCCTTTCACAAAACATTTAACCAACTCCCACTTTTCAATTTGATGATGCGGGCACTTTCGAATCAACTCCTTGTACCTAGTGAATGCTTCATGCAACGGTTCACTTGATAGTTGGCGGAAAGACCTTATTTCATCTCTAGCATCATTGGTCTTTGCCATCGAGTAATACTCGTCAAGGAATACTTGTTGCATCTCGCCCCATGTCCGAATACTATTTTCCGAAAGTGTAAGAAACCATTGTTTCGCCTTATCTTTTAGCGAAAACTGAAATAAGCGAAGCTTGACCTCCTCCAATGCGAAATTATGCCCCCCGATAGTGCTACATATGGACGAAAACTCCGCTAAATGGGTGTATGGTTCATCATTAGACCTCCCATTAAAGTGGGGAAGTATATTGATGTAGTGGAGCTTGCAATCGAACATCCTTCTTTCACAAACTATTGGAGAGTCATTCTCGGTGACCATCAGCCTAAAACGGTCATTTACTCCCAGTGGAGGTTGTTGACTACGATGTGGACCATTAACTTCTTGATCACCCGGTCATCGATTATCCCTTCGATCACCTCTTTTATCACCACCTAGATTCCTACCTTGATTACCTCCCCCCACGAAACGAGGAATTCGGTTAGGGTTAGCATTGTTACTGTTATTGTTGTTATAAACCCCATCATTCCGGTTCCGTTGATTGTTATTTCATGGTTGACGGTTGTTTTCGTAGCCGTCATTTCTCACATTCCCATACCCGTAGTTATCGTTCCCCACAAAATTGGTGTTTTGGCAGCCAAACTCATCATCTTCAAAACCTCTAGCATTGTAGACGTTACCCCTATTCACATACCCCCAATCTTCATCATCGACCCGATCATCATAGTTACCCCCATCATCCGAATATTCCGTGTGAATACTCACATGTTCCGGCGATTGGTAACCGGGAACACTAAACGGCTCATCATCGGGGATAGCGTTTCTCAAATCATCTATATTAAAGAACGAGTCTTTGTTCACGGGATTGCCACGATCTAGATTGCCTCTACGGTCGGAATTGACATTCCGGTCATCAAGGTGAATGGGTAAGGAATTTTTTCGGTGAAGGTTTTGTTGTTGGGGTGTTCTTTGGGTGTTGTTGGGATTTTCATTTCGGAAAGGTGGTGTGGGTGGTCTAGAGTAGTTACCGCCCGGTTGCTCTTGAGGTATAGGTTGGACATTTTGAGCGGGATTGAAGGTTCCTCGGTATTGGAGTGGGTTTTGGTTTTGGTTTTGATTAAGGTTTTGGTTGGAATTTTGATTTGCCATTGAATCGGTTTCAATGGATGGTGTGAATTGTGGTGTTTGGTTGACTTGGTTAGAAACAAGTGTTGCTTCCAATCGGCTTGCTAAATTCCTTCTTGCGACTCTCTCAATTTCCGGTTCGTATACTAAAGGTGAAGTCCTCCCGGAATTCCTTGTATGCATGCACTACCTGTAACATGCACAAGTAACACAACCCGCGTAACAACGAAAAAGACAAAGTACAAGAAAAGAAACTATGCAAATTAAACAGTTTTTCACACAAATTCAAACAATATCCAAACACAAAGCGCACGCACTCCCCGGCAACGGCACCAAAATTTGATCGGAGTGTCGCGCTCCGATCAAAGATAATATTTATAAGCCCTAATTACCCTTAACAAATAGCTAGTGGTAGCAAGAGGTCGAACCACGAAGAGTATGTCGTTTGCGAATGGATTCGATTGAATTAAAATGAATGTCACAGTTTATGAAGGTTGCTTGAATGTTTTTGTATTTTTGTTTGGTTGAAAGATGTGAATTTGGACTAATAGAATTGGTTTAATTGATTAACAACTAATAATTAGCGATTGGAAGAAAATTTGATTACTAGACAATAATAAGAAAAAGGGTTCACACCCGGTCTCGGTAATTGCCAACCTAGGGTTTCTACAAGTTTTAGATTCAACTCAATTGTATAACGATTAACGGATTTAGTGTACCGTGACGTAGGTGCCAATAACTATCAACACTCCTAAGAATGGACAAGAATGCACTTTATAATCAACACAAGTAAAACCTAACCTTGACAACGCATAACTACACATAACCATTTCGCAAAGTCATAACTTTATAATGGTCGACAATTTACGAATACGAAACAAATGTAAACTATTGTCAATGGTTTCAAAAATCAATACAAATTGTCACAAAGTTGAATCAAGAAACAATTCAAAACCCTAAATTAAACAACTACCTACACCGGGGTGAAACCAAAGTGATTAGCCGCTCATGGTTGATGAAACTTGATCACCGGATGCTTGCAACTTGATTGAGATCATCTTGAAGCTTGAGGGATGATGAATTGAAAAGGATTAGGGTTTATGATGGTGAGAGGTTCAATGGCTATGGATGAATGGATGATTAGGGTTTAATGGAATGATTGGTGTATGATGATGATGTTTCTCGATGATTCGGTTCAAGCTTAGTGTTAGAGATTGAATGGAAGTGAATTGGTAGGTGAGAATGGCTCCAAGGATGAAGATTCAAACTCATATGAAGTGTAACTTACGAGTTGAATGCCCAAGAACCAATCAAAATCGACTTTAACCCAAGAATCTCCAAAATTCGCGTTTTGAAAAACTGTTGCCCGTCGCCGACGGCCCTGACCCCGTCGGCGACGCCCTCTAAAAAACACCAAAACGGGCGACGGCTTGTTTGACTGGTTACGACCTAGTTTGGCTGACGGGACTTTCTAGAGCCCGTCCCGGACGGCCTAGAGCCCGTCGGCGACTGCCTCTCCAGCTCCACTTCTCCAATTTTCCATTTTGCACTCACATTTGATCCGTAACGCGTCCCGGTTGTCTGTTTTTCCTCCCGGTAGCTCGTAAAGCTCCCAAAATGCACCTTAAACTTCATTAAACATGCAAAACACAAATCTAATTAAAAGTATGCTATTCAAGATTAAGACTTATGTAAAAACATTAAGTTACACAATTACGAACACCGGTTTTCAACCGCGTATCAGTAGCATTGGAATGGTGGAATACTATTCTCCAGTCCAGATGAAGTGACAGGGTTTACAATGTGGAATGGACCAACTTTAAGGAAATAGTTGAAAGGAAATTTTGTCCTCCTCATGAAAAGGAACAAATTGCTAATAAGTTCCTAAATCATAGAATGGTTGGGGTAGATTGCAGGGAATATACTACCACATTCTTTGAATATGCAAGGATAGTACCAACTCTAGCCTCACCGGAACCAGTGTTAATCTCCTGTTACATCTGGGGATTAATCAATGAAATCAGACATATAGTCAAGGCGACTAGACCACAAACCATAGAAGAAGCAGAGGAACTTGCTAACACTCTGACCGATGAATTGATACGTACGCAAGAGGAGAATCAGAAAAAGAATTTAGCTCAAAAGATTACTCAGGAACTACATGGGAAAGGAACAGGTTCATCTTCTTCCCCTTTCTGTAAGTTATGTAAGAAAAAGCATTCGGGAAAATGCGCCAGATATTGTAATTTCTGCAAGAAACCCGGGCATAAGGAAGAAGAATGCAGAACGAAAGCCAACGCCCGAGTATGCTACAACTGTGGAGAAGCCGGTCATATCAAACTGAACTGTCCAAAACTAGCTCTGGCGGCAAACAACAAAGCAAAGGCAGTAGAAGGACCCAAAAAGAATGCCAGAGCATTTGTTCTGTCAGCCGAAGAAGCTAAGATGATCCCAGACGTGATTGTCGGTACATTTTTAGTTAATGATGTTTATGCTAAAGTATTATTTGACTCTGGTGTAAACCAAAGTTTTATAAATACTTCTTTCTGCAAACTTCTCAATCAACCATTAACTAAACTTCACCAAGACTGTCTGGTGGAAACAGCAAATGGAAATTCTATCAAAATAAGCAAAATCCTTCAGGAAGGAAAGATAGAAATTTTAAAACATAGATTTACCACTAACCTCTTACCAATGGAGCTAGCCGGATCACTAGTTCGATACCATGTCCGATTGATCTAGGACCCAGCAACGCATGTCAAGGCCCTGCCTGACTAAGTATGTTGGGGTTCTGTCTCGGGTCGTATTGATAAAGTTGAATTTGGGTTATTATACTAACACTCGTGCATTGTATGTTTTTAATAGGCACTCAAGAAAATTTACAGGAAATATTTCCAGGAAGCCTGTAGAAAAACATAAGTTTATAAAGTGAGTCATTCTCTTTTTCTCACCGTTTGTGAGCCATTATTTCCAAATGCTTTACAAAACCCTAAATGTTTATCAGTTATAGTTACAGTGATTAAGTTTTTGTAATTCTACAATTATCATCGGTATGTGGGGTTTTGTATACATTACTTGACACTCGTTACTATTGGACAAAGGGTTAGCTAATAGTAGTATGACCACAAGCATGAGGGACAATCGTGCCCCAGTAGCAATACTGTGTTGAGAAATTGGTGGATATAAACAAATGTAAAAACTCTTGATGCTATAAAATATATAAACACCGATACCACCGGCTCGTGCTCGCGGCTCCCGCTCCTGGGGTAGGGACGAGGGTTGCGGCATTAGTCCCTCCTTTTATGACGAAGGACCTTAAATAAGATATTTGACCAAAATTGCACGTTTAACTATAATCTTATTTACGCGTACCTGGCTCGAGTCAAAGTATTGACCCGTTTTAATACCTTGCCTTTATAATTTGCTGATTCATAGTAACGCAAATTCCATAAGTCGTTTTATCCTGTGAGCATTAGACTCGGCAAGCACTTATTAGTCGTTATTTGTCAAGTGGTGTTAACATTACCATTTGACCCGTTTGGTCTAAACGACCAAACATTTTGCACTTATATTTGAATGGTATTTATTTACCATTTCATTATTCAACCCATTTCGGATTTCTCACCATATGGTTGTATCTTTTAAATCTGTTTCTTACGCGTTTAACCCAAAATTGCTTAAGCCATATGGTGTCATTTAAACTTCAACTTTTATCCGTCTACACGTGACTAATTCACCGTTTTACCTTCATTATTTGTTTAGGCTTACCTTATAAAGTAGCCAATCAAAAACTCATTTTATATGTGTCATCTCATGAGCAATTTACCATTTCGCCCCTTTTACCACTAAACATGGTTTTTAGCATTTATTTGTTCTGACCCGTATCATTTCGCGTCAGAACCCGTATTTCGGATATACCCTTTATCGTATTTATAGCCTATAAAATAAATACGTATCCTACAAAAGGGTGTAAGCTTTACTTATCGTGCATTCAAGTTACGCTTTAACCTTCATACTTGATTCGTTTGACCCGCTTCCTCTCCAAGCCTCCATCTAGCTTGTCAAGCATCAAACTATCATTATATTTCGCAAGATAGTTAGATTAGTCATTTTTTTAATCACGACTATTCCATCTTACGGATTTTATGTCGAAATCATTATTCAACCTTATCATTGGTCAGTTTGACTTTCAAAAGTCAACTGCCTTTAATCATATAAAATGCACATTTAAGTTCAACCCCTCATTTAGGCATTTTTTGTCAATTATCCGGTAGGCATTATCTTTAGGCCATCGCTTTAACTAATCTCTAATCTAAGATTATGCTATTATTAATATCAAGTTAACTTAGCTCTCGTTTATCAAAGCTACTTAAATCATTCCTTATGCAAGAACTAAGGGTTTTCATCTATATGCGAAACCCGTTTCATCATATCATTAGACACTCATCCGAACACCTAATATAATCAAGTTCTACAAATCAACTAGTAGATATCATGATCTCAAACATCTATTTACATGAATAAAATCACCATTTTCATCATAACATTCAAAAACCCCTTTCAAATCATGTATATTAAACAGACTTTATTATAATTAGGCAAGCTTATGTTAAGGCTTATTTCTAGGCTAGTCATTTGCTCCAGAATATTGTTAGGCTTGATATTAGGCTTAGTCCTAGCTTTCTGTTTTTAGTGTCTCTCTATATATAGAGACCTCTTGTACCTTTGCTAACACAATATACAATTACAATATACAAAACTCACAATTTAATATGGTATCACAGCCTATTCGATCATAATACCTTCACTATCATATTTCCGCCACCCATTCCTCTTTTTTTTCTGTCCTCTGGCCACTGTTCCTCTCGCCTATCCACCATGGCTATAACTGCCTTCACCACTGAAACTAAAACAAACCATAATTCTCATAAAATTTGGTTTCAAACTCACCGCTAACAACTACGGATTCTGGAAAACCATGATCACACCCTTCTTAATCACAAATGATCTATTTAGTTACATCGATGGCTCCCTCTCCTGTCCCGCTAAAACCGTTTCAAATGCTGAAAATCTCGAATATCGAGCATGGATTTCCAATGATGCTCACATTCGAATGCTCCTTCTTTCTACAATTTCTGAATCCTCATTCAAACATGTGCAAGGTGATACCTCGCGTCTCATATGGCTTGCCTTAGAACGTGCCTATGCGCCTCACACATCCTCTCGAGAATACACTCTCAAAACCCAATTACTTAAGATCGAGATGAAGCCGGATGAGACATCGGCTGAATACCTTACACGAGCACAAGAGTATTCGGACGCCTTAGCCAACATCGGTGAGCCCATGAAAGATAAAGATATTGTTATGTTAACTATTTCAGGCCTTCGGGAAGAATACAATTCCCTCAAATCCACTCTCGTCTCTCGAGAACCTATTGTTACCTTCCTAGAACTTTCACGTCTAATTTCTTATCATGAATATATGATAAGAAAAGCAGCCCCCACCATACCATCCACCCAAGCCTTCACCTCCATTACAAATTGTGAACCCAACAGCCTACAAATCCCACCCGACACTCTTCAATCTCTTCAACAATTGCTAACACAATTGGGACTCATTGTCTAAAGCATCCCACAGCAGAATCAAGCCTTTCACACCACCCGCAACACACCCAATAATACTTCCTACCATCGATGTGGTCGTGGACGTCACATCAACCACAGTCACAACAACCGCCAACTGCCTCCTACAAATCCCAGATTTCCTTGGGCATAAAACCAAAATATGGTTTATGGGTCTTGCAACAGGTGTAGTATTGGGCACATCTCGTCACAATGCCCGAACCGTGACCCCGCAACAACTCGTTCAAACAAACAGCCTTCACAAGACAATTTTGCTGATCATCGCTCACAAGCATCTTTTTCATGGCTGCCAGACACTGGTGCAAGTAGCCATGTGGCGCCCGATCTCCATGGCTTTGATGAATCTGAACCGTACTATGGTAAGGACACTTTAATTGTTGGTAATGGAAAAAGTTTACCCATTTTTCATATTGCTTCAACCATATTTAATTCACCAAATAAAACCCTATCTCTTAAAAATATTCTTCATGTTCCACAAATCAAACGTAATCTACTTTCGGTACAACGTTTTTGTCAAGACAACAATGTATTCTTTGAATTTCTTTCTAACTTTTTTTGTGTGAAGGACACGCTTACCCATACTATCCTCCTCATGGGTCCAAGTAAAAACGGGCTCTACTCCTTCAATCTGTCGAAGCTTCTACCGGTTTCAAATGTTGCTTTTTCCACCGTTCGTGCATCTCCCACAACTTGGCATCAAAGACTTGGCTACCCTCACACGCAACTGTTAAAGTCTATGATCTCCAACAATGGCCTTCCAGTTATTAATAATTCAGTTCTTTCTTATTGTAATTCTTGTCCAATGGGGAAATCTACAAAAACACATTTAACTAGTTCACCCCATAGAAGTACACGTGCTTTGGATTTAATCTTTTGTGATGTTTGGGGTCCCGCACCCATTAATTCCTTTTATGGTCATCGTTACTTTTTATTGTGTGTTGGTCATTATACTCGTTACATGTGGTTATTTCCCATTCAACACAAATCTGATGTCTCACACATTTTTAAACAATTCCATACAATGGTCGAAAGACAATTCCAATCAAAAATCAAGTCCGTTCAAACCGATGGGGGTGGAGAATTCAGAAGTTTATCTTCCTTTTTCACAACTCTTGGAATTTTGCACCGTCATTCTTGTCCTCATACAAGCGAAAAAATGGTTTTGTTGAAAGACGGAATCGACATGTCGTCGAAACCAGTCTCACTCTCCTAGCCCAATCCGGTGTTCCAAAGCGTTTCTGGAACTTTGCCTTTGAGACTGCAACATATCTCATAAATCGTATGCCCTCCCGCACTTCCTCAAACATCTCTCCTTTTGAACACCTCTTTAACCGCAAACCCGATTTCTCATTCCCACGTGTTTTTGGGTGTCAATGCTTCCCTCATCTTCGACCATATAATCTACATAAAATGGATTTTCGCTCTTTACCCTGCATTTTTTTAGGGTATAGCTCCGCTCATCACGGGTATCAATGCCTCGATCTCGTCACTAACCGTATTTATATTGCCGGACATGTACGGTTTAACGAAGCACACTTTCCTCTTCTACAACCTTCCTCACCTACACCTCCCACACCATCTCCTGACCCATACTTCTCCTCATTTCTAGCCCCTGTTCGAAATAAACCTACCTCACAAGGCAACCCAAATCTGGCAGACCAAGAGTCAAACAACACAACCCCAGCAACCTCTCCACCACCTGAGGCTGTCACAAACCCAACACCTACCCCATTCACAAATACAAACGTTCAACCTACCCAAACCTCCCCTACGGCCCAAGACACACATCAGTCCACTCCACCAGCCCAACCCGCTGAAACAACTACCAATAATCAGCCTCCTCTCCAATACACCTACACTTGTCGCACCCAAACTCCACCTGCTGCCACTCATCAGCCGACTGTTCCAGCCAACAATCAGCCCGCAACATCTTCAATCACAGCCGAATCTCAATCCCGAACCCGACCAGCCAACCTCTGACAAAATCCAAAAAAACGAACTCCCTACAATGCCTCCGCCTTTCACATCTCAACAGATTCCTCCTTGCTCTAACCATCCTCTTTTGCTATTGCCAACAAAAGTCCACCATGGTGCAATGCAATGACAGATGAATTCAAAGCCTTGATGAGAAACGGCACCTGGACTTTAGTACCACCTGTTCCTAATGCTAATTTTGTCGATTGTAAGTGGGTGTATAGGTTGAAACGAGATGAAAAAGGAAATATAAAAAGCTATAAAGCGTGTCTAGTCGCAAAAGGGTTTAGCCAACAATCGGGGATTTATTATCATGAAACATTTAGTTCGGTGGTAAAATCTACAACTGTTCGTGTAGTTCTGTCCTTGGCCGTCACACGCCAATGGCCGCTTCGCCAACTCGATGTGCAAAATGCATTCTTACACGGTGATCTCAAGGAAACAGTCTACTTAAGACAACCACCAGGCTTCATTGACCCACAAAAGCCAAATCATTTATGCCTTGTTCACAAGTCCTTATATGGACTCAAACAGGCTCCAAGGGCATGGTTTAATCGTCTTTTGGGAGCTTCGTTACAACTTGGGTTTCACGGATCCAAAACGGATCCATCATTGTTTATTTACTCCCACCATGGTATGTTAATGTACATGCTCGTTTATGTCGACGACATTATCCTAACCGGTAACAATCCGCAGCTCATTAACAATACCATTAAATGATTAAGCACCACTTTTGCGCTCCAAGACATGGGGCGGCTGTCATATTTTTTAGGAATTGAAGTGATTCCCAAAGGTAATGATTTACTCCTCTCTCAACAAAAATATGTGCATGACATTATCGAGCAGGCTGGTCTCTCTCAGCCTAAACCCGCTGATTCCCCGATGGCTCCTAACTCCATCTTGTCTCTTGGCGATAGTCCTCAATTTGATAATCTAGTCAAATTTAGACAAACCGTTGGAGCTCTACAATATTTAACTCTTTCAAGACTTGATATCACCTTTGCAGTCAATAAAGTGTGTCAGTTCATGCACTATCCAACAGAAAATCATTGGTCAGCAGTCAAAAGAATTCTACGATATCTTAATGGGACCTCTCATTTCGGTTTACTGGTTCAACAAAAGTCAGATGCAGTCATTCACGCCTATACCGACGCCCAACAACGGTCACTAACAGCCTTTTCCAATGCCGATTGGGCTAGCTCTATCGATGACCGTCGATCGACTGGGGGGTATGCAATCTACCTTGGCTCAGATCTTGTTTCATGGCGTGCTCGCAAACAACCAACTGTCTCTCGGTCATCAACCGAGGCCGAATACAAAGCTATAGCTAACACCGTTGCCGAGTTAACATGGCTTGAGGCACTCCTAAAGGAACTTCATGTTACCACGGCCTCTTCTCATATTTTATGGGGTGACAATCTCGGAGCCACCTATCTCTCTACCAATCTGGTGTTTCATGCACGCACAAAACATGTGGAAATCGATTTTCATTTTGTTAGAGAAAAAGTCGCTCAAAGAAAGCTCCTTGTTCAGTTTATTAAAACAAATGATCAAATTGCAGATGTATTTACCAAGCCTCTATCATCCCAATGGTTTCTTCTACTTAGATCCAAGCTACAGGTCATTCCCCGGCCTTAGCTTGAGGGGGAATATTAAACAGACTTTATTGTAATTAGGCAAGCTTATGTTAAGGCTTATTTCTAGGCCAGTCATTTGCTCCAGAATATTCTTAGGCTTGATATTAGGCTTAGTCTTAGCTTTCTGTTTTTAGTGTCTCTCTATATATAGAGACCTCTTGTACCTTTGCTAACACAATATACAATTACAATATACAAAACTCACAGTTTAATAATGTATGTACAAGTACTCAAACTTATCAATTGTTTAAGTATCTTGTTTTTACTATTCAATATGATGATTCTAATCACTAGTTTAACATTAACTTCATCATATTATGAAAACCCATTTAGCTAGGTGTGGTAATTCATCCAAACACCTAATCATAGCAAATTTTACTTTAAATATCCACTTAGGGTTTGTTCCTAAGCAATCATACTTCACTAATTCGGCCATAGCCTCTACGATTCATACATAAATCGCATCTTGTAATGTTAATCAAATTTCACAACTTCATCAACATCAAAAATTCGACATACCTTACGATCCCCTAGCTTAGGTGATCGTTAATTCATGTTCATTTGTGTGTTTGAGCTCCAAATTGCCCTTCGATTTGATGTTATTGAGGAACTAGGGTTTTGGCTCCTTGTAGCCTTCTCCCACTACTAGAAAACATGGTTTTTGTGACCGCATTTTCGGTTGCAAAACGGTGACAATTGCCTTGTTTTCACCGTTTTGCAACCAAAAATGCGGTGGCAAATACCTCCGTGTCAATTGCCCTTGGATTCGGATTGTTATGTTTTGCCACCGTTAACCGCCTTTTTATTTTTTTGAGTAAATTACAAGTTTTGTCCTTTATGTTTACACCAAATTGCAGGCTGTGTCCTTTGCCTTTAAAATTGACGGGTTTTGTACTTAATGTTTCAAAATCTTGCACGGTATGTCCTTTGAGCCTAACCTAGTTTATTTTTTTAGTTAAATCTGGTCATGTGCCTTGCACATGAGGGCATTCTTGTCATTTTATCTTTCCAGGGACTAGTGTGTAAATAATTAATATTCAAGGACTATTTTGTAAAAAAACATATAAATAAAAAAAATATAAAAACTGAAACTCACTCTCTCTCCCTTCTCTCTCTCCCTTCTCTCTCTCTCTCTCTAAACTCATCTCTCGATCCAGATCCAGTTCCTTCTCTTCTACAGAAATGTGGGAGAGAATCATAGTCCATTATCTGGCATTTCAAGTAACACTTTAACAATTCATCTTTTCCACAACCTGAAAGCACCTGAACTTCATTCCTTGTTCTTTCTTGCAGAAGAGGCCTCACCACCTACATTCAGGCGGATAATGGATGGGTGGTCAAGGCCAAAATGGATTTGGATAGAGACAGGTATGGATCATGCAGTGACGGGTCACTTCTTCCCAATTTCAGGTGGGTGGGGCGGAGAAAAAGGTGTTGCAGGTGGGTGGCGGCTGGGTGGTTGTGGTGGGTTTGGTTGCAGGTGGGTGGGGCGGCGACGAACGAAATCACAGGTGGCAATGTGATGGTGGTGGTGCTTTGATTGGGATGAAGTTTCGGAGAATTGGTTGAATAATATGGATGAAAATTGGTTTGGGAAACATAGAATTGGTTTGGGTAACGTGCTTTGATTGGTTTTGGGGGTTTTTAGGTATGGGAGTTAATTTGGAGATGGTGGTGGAGGGTGGTGGTGATGGTGGTTGTGGATGATGAAGGGTGGTGGTAGTGGTGATGTCGGCGGTTGTTGATTTGGAGACGGTGTTGGTGATGGTGGTGGAGGGTGGTTGAATGGTGGTTATTGATTTCTTTATAAATATATATAGTTATAAAAATAATAATATTTTTAAAAATTATTTTATTTTTTAATAATACTAAATAAACAGTGTAAAAAGACTTAAATACCCCTGGGTGACCAGATTTAACCAAAAAAATAAACTGGGTTAGGCTCAAAAGATATACCACGCAAGATTTTGAGACATTAAATACAAAACCCATCAATTTTAAAGGTAAAGGACACCGCCTGCAATTTGATGTAAACATAAAGGACAAAACTTGTAATTTACTCTTTTTTTTTTGCTACCATTTTGGTACCATTTAGCTATCTATATTGCCACCATTTAGCCACTGCTTTTATTTAAAATATTGTCACTGATGTGTGCAAAATGTAACATATAAATTACATCAAATTTGCCATAAAACTAACCCTTTTTTAGTACTAATGTTGGAAAAAACGTGTTTCTTTCTTCCTTTTGAATTTACAGGACCAAATGAGCTTAAACGAACAAAATGAGCAAATAAGCAGCCAAAACCAACATATATACAAAGAAAAGGAATAAACATGACATGCCCGACCCCTCGGCAGCATCCCCAAAGCAAAAACAAGGTAACAGAAGCCTGGCCACGGGGTCGTGCCCAGCCGGGCATTGGGCGTGGTCAGGATCCTGCACAAAAGACAAACCAGTAGAAGCTTCCACGCCCACCACGGGGGCGTGCCGAGCCTAGCACGGGGCGTGATCAACGCAAAGATACGCAGAATTTTGCTAAATCTTGATAGTACAGATACGAAGTTGACCACGGGGCCGTGCCCAGGAGACACGGGGCCGTGTGTGGCCCTCTGCTGACACTTGCAATTAATGAAGGAAAAGAAAAGGGCTGGCCACGGGGGCGTGCCCAGCGGGCACGGGGCCATTGCCAGAGTTCTGTGCAGGCTATAAATAGGGGTGATTGGTTCACTTGAAAGGCATTCCTTGGCAAACCACTACTCTCCCACTTTGCCACCACTCCACCACCACTACAACACCAACACCCACCACCATCATCCATCATCCATCTTTAGAGTGTGTAGTAGTCTCGGGATCCAAGATTGATTGTAAGGGTTCTTGCCAATCGAAGACCATGTTTGGTTAAGCCTCTTGCATCACTTGGTGAAGACAAGTCATTATTGTATTACTTTTGATTTTTAATCTTTCGGCACTTTTTATTTGGGTTTGTGTTAACGACTTTAAGAACTAGTTTCTTATGTTGAAGGTGAATTTTTATTATCATTTTTTTGTGGTGTCTTGGGGTTACTTTACTGTCTATATAAAGTAAAAGATTGCATCATTCATGTCTTTACGGTCTATATAAAGGCATGTTGACTACCTGGTCTTGGGTTAGGGGAATGGTTAGGTAAGGTTCTTGCCTTGTTCAGTGTATAGATCCTACAAGGACATGGTTCAAGCTTACTAGGACCTCCTTCAATACCCACTGGTATTGGATGGCGGGGGTGCGAATAGCTTGAACCTCTCATATGTAAACTACTATTAATACTTTAAACTGGCTTCTTGGGATTGTATCCTTGCTGACTCAAAACACTTAGCCGAGGGTAACGTCACCTTCAAAAAAGGGACCTACCACTTTTTGCGTTAATAACTTACTTAATTGTCTTTCAATATTCCGACCCATTGGGATTGTATCTCTGCTGACTCAAACCACTGGGTTGAGGGTAACGTCACCTTCAAAAGAGGGGCCTACTATTAATAACTAAGATGATCTCTTAAAAAATCCGAAAGTGCGAAAATCATCAAAGGATACATTAAAGACGAGTTGGATCCAAGTGATTCTATCTTGTCTATCTGTTTTTATTTATTTATCTTTGCATTTTTAGTTTTTATTTTTATATTTCAAAACTTTTCTCAAAAATTAGATTGATTAGACGTTGAGGATAAACCGGTACTAAAAGCTCTTGTGTACTTGGACGACCTCGGTATCTTACCAACGCTATACTACGCTCACAATGGGTGCACTTGCCCAAATGTGTGTTTAAGTGTTAGTAGAATATCATGTTTTATAAATTTAAAACTTGACTAATGCGTAAAATTGGCTCAAAATATTAATAAAAACATATCGCACTCAACAGACACCATCACCATTTAGTCACCACTTGCATTTAAGATATATTTTTCACAATACCCTCTCCAGATTTCTACTTTTTCATGTTTTTTCATTAAAATTACATTTCAAGAAAACGACATTATATAAAACACTCAAATCAAATAAAAAATCTCAATATTATATAAAAAAATCTTTGTTTCAAAATCATATATAACATTCAAATAAAAATACCAACTAAACATCAAATAACCGAAATTATCCTAACATAATAAACATCGAAACATTTGAAACCAAGTGTTTATAGTCTATCTTCGATCCGTAGCTCTTAACATAGCCACGATTTGGGACATCCTATCGAGCATAGCATCTCTATCCACCTTATCTTTTTCTTTTTCAAGCCAACAGCCCCATAGTAACTCATTTTACCTTTCTTTGTCTTCATTCTTTTGCTTAACCAGCCACATGATAACCAAATGCAACTTTTCAATCTACAAACACCCAATGAACAGAATTAAAAAGTCAGAATCGTTACTTTCGGTTCGACACCGGTCTAGCACCATACCTGTATTTATTGATTTTTACCTTCAAATACCATACCGTATTGTACCGAGCATTTTCGATGTCGGTACCTAATTTCGATGATTTTCTGGATCGGTACTTTCACTGCCGTTACCGGTACCGAGCTCATCCATATTTTAACGTGTTAGCACCGTAATAACTGAACTGAAAACAACCGAATTTCCAACGTGTAGGACGTGTGAGTCCTATTATTATATATTAGGTTATTTAAAATCGTTTTTTTATGACGGAGTGACTATCCTTACCATGTCATTTTATTTATGTTTTGATATTCGGTATCTGTTTGCCGTTGCTGACACGCCTTTTGTAGTCATTGGGTCCCGCCGCAACTCGCGGGCGGAAAATAACTAGTTAAATATCAAAATTGAAACTAAAATCAAGCCACTAAAGAACTACTGACGGATGAATGAAGCTTTAAAGCCAAATTATTGCAATCACGAAAAGGAGAGTAGTTGATTCAGATGTATGAACCTGTAACCATGACTGTCACACCCCGATTTCCACTTGTCACCGGTGGGCCCGGTGGGGAGTATCGTGACGTGGTTGGCAACATAATAGTCAAACAACACAATATTTAAATGCACAGCGGAAGCAAAAGATAAATATATTACAATCCGAATATAAAGTAATATCAAGTATTACAACGGAAAGTAAAGGATCCACAGGAGGATCTTAAAATATAAACATTTGTTCAACAGACTTTAGACGCCTAGAACTTGCAAGATTCCTTATTAGCGCCCTGAGCTTCCAGCCAATTACGTTCAGTACCTGTCACTTAACCTTTTTGGAAAATACGTCAGTTTTCACTGGTAAATACACTCAACTGACTCATTTGAAAAGAGTTTAATAAATTGATTTAGATGCACCAGGCACAAAATATTTTGACACTTTGATTAAAATGCACAGAGGCAAAATTAATCTTTTATAACTGGGAACAATTATATTTATAATCTTGTATACAGATTTACATGTTCGTTGTACGTTCAGGGCCAGATGTAGAAACCGAGTCAGATTAACAGACGCGCCACAAGTATAGGCCCACAAGAGAGTGAGATACCGTTATTCCTTAAACAACTGTCAAGTGTATGCCTACACCCCGTGCTTAAGACGTGGCCATTTTATAATACAATGATGTCAGGGATATCCGGGACATGGTCATTAACCCCTAAAGGCTTTTATTTCAAACAATACAGATTAAACCGGGTTACCTCAATAATTTAACCACAATAAGATTAAATATTCAATACCCGACCAAGCGGTATCATTATACCGTATCCCAAGCCCGTATAGGGAAAATAAACTAAGAGTATTTACCTGAGCTAGCTCCTGTCTTAAATAGCAAGAATTTTAATAACTCAGCCGTATTCACTTAAGTAAGCGTAGGTACCATTTACTGGAAGGCTCTAGTCTGGAATGATGGTATAAATAACCAATTAGAATGTTAACGGACCTTTAATTAAGCTTAAGCTTAGACCGGTTAGTCTTACCGAAAGATACGGTTCAAACGCATGATTAAGCGAAGACCGGATAGAATGTGATTTAGACCCGACAAGTTCGGAGACTTGCTTAATATGGGTATTTCATACACATTCTGGATTTTGAGATAAAACCGATAAGGTTTGACCCGTTTAGGCTAATTTATGTAAACTAGTTACATAAACCGAACCGAACGTGTAATAAGCGTAACGGGTATACATATGAGCCATTTACAGGTTTCCTAAGTTAATATGCTTCATATGTGTTGTGACATCAGTAAGATGTCTTCTATTATGCCCGAAACGAATTTAAACACAAACTATGCCCCGTAGGGGTAGTTTGGTCATTTAAAAGGTTATAAAGGAGTTAAAGTATTAACCTGAGTTGCAGGTCTGACATAATCAGAAAAAACACTTAGTTTACTAAGTTATAACAGTAGGGTAAAGTATATATGTGAAATTTATCAATTATAACCAAACTATGCACCGTAGGGGCATTTTGGTAATTTCACATAAGCCGTAAAGCTCAAAAATAAAGTCTGAGTTTAACAACTTTTGCTTACTGTTAAAATATTATAATTTGCCCAAAATATCAGTAGGTATCAACCTTTGTATGTTAAAATAGTTCTAGTACATACTATGCGTTAAAAACGCTTAATTAGGCGATTAGAAGCCGTTTCCGGGTTCTATATAGAAATCTGATATTTTTATTATTCCATAAGGCTTAAAATAATTTATTTATCATTTAAGATCAGTAGCAAAAGGTTTGGAGTCGATTAGATATGTAAAACTCATTTTATGGCCCGTAAGGGCAAAACCGACAATTACCGGATTAAGCCTACGACTCTAAGTTATGCCCAGCCTAAAATTAATTAAAAATCTTCAAAAATCCCAAAATAATATATTACATCAGTGGGTAATAAGTTGGATATCAAAAAGTAGGCTTAACTAGTCTATACGCTAATTACGCCGTTTAATTAACATAAAGCTTTCAATTTACGCTACTGAGCATAACTCTCAAACTACACCTCAAACTGATGTCAAACTTTGCATACAAGTTTATATATCAGTGACTAAGGTTTCTACTCTTTTACATTTCCAAAAATCACGTTTTATGGTAATAAGGGCATAATGGTCAACATATGAGCAATTAACGGAATCATGCGTATTAATCGGTTAACTAATGAACCATGGTGTATAATCACAGAGGGTTATACTAGCATGTAACCTGGTCCAAATGAAGCTCTAAGGTATTTCTAAAAACATACCAAAACGGGTCAGAACTGAAGTCAAAGCAAAAGTCAAAGCCTTGCGTCTTTCGGTTCCGAACCGGGTCTAAACAGTAAATTGTCGGGTTGAACATGTTTAGACATGTTCTTACACTAATTACCAAGTTATATTAATGATCAAACAGGTTGTATGTGTTCTACATTGCTATTTATGCATAAATTAGAAAATAAGTATCCTGTTGACTTTTTAATAATAAGTTTGACCCGACATTTGACCTAGTTAGAGTGGGAATCAGGGGGAACCCTTTTAAGGGTTTATTACCCACATAATTACCAACTTATAACTACTTTCAATTCGACTAATCACTGGACCATTTGTGATTAATCTTAAAGTCAACCGTTAATTACGACGGTTTGACTTTTAAGCTAAACTAAGCTAAAACTTAATTAAGAAAGGTTTAGCAAACTTACCAAGGTCCTATGCACGAAATGTGAAGCTTAGAAAGAAGTCCTTAGCTCCAGAAATGCTTCAATGTGCAGATGGAAGGTGTGAAGAAGTGTTTGCAACTTCATGGCCTTTTATAGTGATTTACTCACCATAGATTGTTGACAACTCAAGCTATTATGGACCATGAATCATAAACACATGTCCCTAAGGTTCTAGGAGGCACTTAGGGGTCAAGCAAGATGAGGAAAATCGATTATAAGTCATTTAGGAGGCATAACAGGCTATTGTCCTAATGTTTCTGCATCTGGGCGGTTAACGCGGCCCGCGTAAGATGTTAACAACTCTTACGCGGCCCGCTTGGACCTCGTATACAGATTTTACATTTTCTAGTTTCCGCATCTTTGTCCCTTGGCTCTTCGAAAGGGCAACCAAGCTTATTTCATGCAATTTGACCCCTTCTTATTTATCTACAAGGGCTTTAAGACTTGTACCCACTTTGCCAAGTCCCTGGACATTTCTAGTTAACCCGAAAAGTCATAATTTTCAATGTTAACGCTTTAACCCCTCGCAAACGAATTTGATCATAACTTCCTCATACGATAACGAAACTTTATGAAATTTATATCGTGCATTCTAGTGAGCATAATTAACCGTTACAAAGCTTCGGGTTTGTCAACAGGTCACTCGGAGGTATAACTTAAACATGTTGACACATTTAACCCCTGTAGTTTGTAATCTCTCACTTTTAGCTTCGTATGATCCATGATTTATTCGTTTGAAGGTAGGAACATCATGTAGGGTTAATGTACAATATATTTATTCACTGTTGACATTTAGAACCCGTATATTCACCTACTTTCCATGATTGTCAACTTTAGTCCTTCTAAAACATTCTTTCACACGTTCAAACATGTGACACGTGTCAACTCATTATAGGACGTGAATTTTCGAGGTGTTACATCCTCACCCCCTTAAAAGAAATCTCGACCTCGAGATTTGTTAAAGTAAAGGAAGTACTTTCTACCTTATATTGGGCTTAATCTTCCCCAGTACCTTTGAGCCTCTAAGGCACTCCAATTGACCTTTATAATATGTATCTTTTTGGAGCTTCTAATCCTGCCGATCCTTAGTCGACACAGGTTGCTCATCACTACATGAATCCGCATATCATTATGTGACAGTGCTTCTTGACTTATTGGCGAAACACGTACTTAAATCATTAGTGTGTGGTACATTGCGCGTTCCACCAAGCTCCTTAATTAGGTCTTAGCTCGTAAGCTATTTAACCTTGATACATTCGAATCCTTCGAATGATTCTATATACTCAGAGCTTAACTAGCCTGATAATTTAACATATTTAGCACACCCTTCCTGGGTGATATCTATTGTTTGAACCTTATTCCTTAACAAGAAGTTAGGAGGTTCGCTATTTCCATTCATCCTTGATTTTCTGCCTAATAATGGCAGCTTACAGATAATTAGGGATTTGTATGATCTTATTCGTTGTTTCTAATGCAACCTTCAGATCCTGATAAGTGAACTTACCAATCTATTGTCCTAACAATAGATGTTTATGACTCAAAGATTGCATTTTATGACTCAAAGATTTTTGACAGGAATGGAAGAAATGGTTCCTATTACTAAATGAATCAATTTCTTGGTTGCGATCCGACAACTGCTGGTCATCATCCTCATGACCTTATATACTAACCATGGTTTCATTAAACCATACAGGCCAGTATAGCATTAACATTCTTAATGAACGTTATTTAATATATATCAATTATACTTAGCCTAGGTCACAAAAGACCATTAATGGCATTTAAAGTTTGGTCCTAATCCATCATCTTTTTGACAGGGGATCAAAATGTCACCTCTGTCTTTATTATAGTGATGAATTTGGATAGCTTGAAAGCTTGCCATAAGGATATCAAAAAAGAGTGATTCCAAATAGATATAAAATATCAATCTAAGATTTGTTGGAGCATTTTCTATAGTATCATCGGCCAATTTCTATCTCGCGTTAAATGACCGAAGTCCTAATCAGCGGAGGCAACGGTTCTCAATATTTATCGTTTCTTATAGAATCATCTTTGCCAGTATCAAATAAATTTCTGTATAAACTGTTTGATAAGGAAAGGTACCTCCTATATAGTCATCATTTTGCACCATCTCCTGGGCGTTCATCTGGAAAACTCATGCATTTGTTCTCTTGGCCTCTTCGGGCTTCTTCTGATTCCTAGGGCAGTTGGTCCTGATATGCCCCTTCTCGTTGCAACTATAACAGGTTGCATCTTTTAGCTTCTTGCAATCCAGAGTTTTATGTTCCCGAGACTTGCAAATTCCACACGGTAGAGGCTGAGATTCAAATCTGCATTTCCCGGGGTGGTATTTCCTACAGGTTTCGCACCTGGTCTTCTCAACCGACTGCTGGCTGTCTCTTTTAAACCTGGAACTCTTCTTATCCTCAGAGTTCCTCTTCCTATCGGAGCGATGAGAATTCTCATCCTCCCTTTTACGCTTTCCATCTTCAAAGACTTTGGCAGCCTTGTTTCTGACCACATCGAGTGTGAGGGATAGCGACAGATCTGCCGCTGACCTGAATGTAGTAGGTCTTGAAGCCTTAACACTGGCTTTGATTTCTGGGGCTAAACCCCCGATGAAGCGAGCAATTCTCTTGGGTTCTGGTGTTACTAGGTAAGGAACCAGTCTGGACAGGGTATTGAAACTGGTGAGGTAAGCTTGACAATCTAAGTTTGTCATCACCAATGATAAGAAATCTGATTCAATTCTTTCGACCTCGTGTTGAGGGCAGTAGTTCTCCATAATGAGAGCAACAAACTGTTCCCATGACATGTTGTAAAGTGGGATCTTCCCAGCAGCTTGAATGAGAGCCTTCCACCATGCTAGTGCCTCTCCCTTGAACGATTGGGATACATACTTCACTACATCCCTCTCAGCACAACCGCTGATATCGACAACTGTGTCCATTTCATCCAACCAGGTCATACAATCAACTGCCCCTTTCTCCCCAGTGAAATCCCGGGGTTTGCAGGAAACAAAGTATTTATAGGTACAGGACTTGGTACGTGGTTCATTATCGAACACTAACCTCTTGGATGGGACACTGTGTTGAATAGATGAATGTCGGTCATCATCCTTCTTTGGTTCCTCTTTCTTAGAGGGTGGCTTGCTGTGAGCCTCTAAGTGAGTCTTAGGGACAGACTTAGAGTGTGGTACAGATGAGGCTTTACTATGCGTCCCACTATACTCCCTAAATTGCTCCTCTACAGCTTTAGATACAGCCGTATCAATCAGTGTACGAAGTTCTCCTCCGGTTATATTGATCTTATCATCATCGCGGTTTTCCAGAGGATGACTGTTTATCTCATCAGAGTCAGCCATGTAGTCTTAATTGCTACAAAAAGAAAATAAGGGCAAGGTTTATTTAGAAGCCCATTCAGTACTATCGTTCTTGACGATTTATTAACCATGGTAATATAAACCATATTGGTTAATTTGTTAGTTATATTTAATTAATATTTTCATTATAATTTACCCTAGTTATAAAACATTAAGGATATAAAAGTGGCGCAAAAGGCCTAGTCACGTGGACAAGTTTAATTTATAAGCCATGATTTCAGAGAATCGAGGCATTAAGGTTTGAACATATTTCATTACCTTCACTGGACAGAGAGTCAAAGACTACTATTGTCTTTAGTCTCAGAGGACGTTTAGCATTTTCATTATAATTTATCCTAGTTATAAAACATTAAGGATATTAAGGTGGCGCAAAGGGCCTAGTCACAAGGATAATTTTAAATTTACAAGCCATGATTTCAGAGAATCGAGGCATTAAGGTTTGAATCAAAGTTCATTACCCTTTTCTGGACAGAGAGTCAAAGACTATTACTGTCTTTAGTCCCTTAGGACAATAAGTATGGCCCGTAGGCATTTCATCACTTATGGATGTTTATAATATGATCATCTTCATTTGATGATGTTAGTCAGGATCGCATTGATCATACAAACTATTATGCTTGGACGTAGTCCAAGATCTTTAGACGGGGTCAGAGACCACCACGGTCGTTGTCTTATCGGACAACAAGTTTGGCCCGTAGGCACTTCATCACTAATGGGTGTTTATTTTAAACAAGGGAATTTAGATTAACCCCCTTTTTAAAGATGGCCTGTGTGACTTTAACGATTCACAGTTTACCAAAAATGTTAACATACTTACAGATGTTAACAGGGATCTGAATCTAATTGTGGAACTACCATCTTGGCCCTGTCTTAAAATGACACATGAGCTAGGTCTTGTCCTTTTTACATATTGCCATTTTATTATAATGGTAGATCTTATAATATAGGAATGATATTTTAAATATAATCATTCCATTAAAATTTAAACAAGTTTATGGTTGCCCTAAACGGGACTTCAACTGAAAATGACTTGTCCATGCAAGGGCAAATCAGAAAAATAACAAAAGAAGCAATTTAAAAGACAATGAAACGAATTAGGATTAGTCCAATGTTCTTGTCTAGACTCAAGAATGTGCAACTGTGTAACTGAGATTAAACACAAAAGACTAGTGTTTAATTCACTCAGTGTTGGCTCTGATACCAACCTGTCACACCCCGATTTCCACGTGTCACAGGTGGGCCCGGTGGGGAGTATCGTGACGTGGTTGGCAACATAATAGTCAAACAACACAATATTTAAATGCACAGCGGAAGCAAAACATAAATATATTACAATCCGAATATAAAGTAATATCAAGTATTACAACGGAAAGTAAAGGATCCACAGGCGGATCTTAAAATATAAACATTTGTTCAACAGACTTTAGACGCCTAGAACTTGCAAGATTCCTTATTAGCACCCAGCCAATTACGTTCAGTACCTGTCACTTAACCTTTTTGGAAAATACGTCAGTTTTCACTGGTAAATACACTCAACTGACTCATTTGAAAAGAGTTTAATAAATTGATTTAGATGCACCAGGCACAAAATATTTTGACACTTTGATTAAAATGCACAGAGGCAAAATTAATCTTTTATAACTTGGAACAATTATATTTATAATCTTGTATACAGATTTACATGTTCGTTGTACGTTCAGGGCCCGATGTAGAAACCGAGTCAGATTAACAGACACGCCACAAGTATAGGCCCACAAGAGAGTGAGATACCGTTATTCCTTAAACAACTGTCAAGTGTATGCCTACACCCCGTGCTTAAGACGTGGCCATTTTATAATACAATGATGTCAGGGATATCCGGGACATGGTCATTAACCCCTAAAGGCTTTTATTTCAAACAATACAGATTAAACCGGGTTACCTCAATAATTTAACCACAATAAGATTAAATATTCAATACCCGACCAAGCGGTATCATTATACCGTATCCCAAGCCCGTATAGGGAAAATAAGCTAAGAGTATTTACCTGAGCTAGCTCCTGTCTTAAATAGCAAGAATTTTAATAACTCAGCCGTATTCACTTAAGTAAGCGTAGGTACCATTTACTGGAAGGCTCTAGTCTGGAATGATGGTATAAATAACCAATTAGAATGCTAACGGACCTTTAATTAAGCTTAAGCTTAGACCGGTTAGTCTTACCGAAAGATACGGTTCAAACGCATGATTAAGCGAAGACCGGATAGAATGTGATTTAGACCCGACAAGTTCGGAGACTTGCTTAATATGGGTATTTCATACACATTCTGGATTTTGAGATAAAACCGATAAGGTTTGACCCGTTTAGGCTAATTTATGTAAACTAGGTACATAAACCGAACCGAACGCGTAATAAGCGTAACGGGTATACATATGAGCCATTTACAGGTTTCCTAAGTTAATATGCTTCATATGTGTTGTGACATCAGTAAGATGTCTTCTATTATGCCCGAAACGAATTTAAACACAAACTATGCCCCGGAGGGGTAGTTTGGTCATTTAAAAGGTTATAAAGGAGTTAAAGTATTAACCTGAGTTGCAGGTCTGACATAATCAGCAAAAACACTTAGTTTACTAAGTTATAACAGTAGGGTAAAGTATATATGTGAAATTTATCAATTATAACCAAACTATGCACCGTATGGGCATTTTGGTAATTTCACATAAGCCGTAAAGCTCAAAACTAAAGTCTGAGTTTAACAACTTTTGCTTACTGTTAAAATATTATAATTTGCCCAAAATATCAGTAGGTATCAACCTTTGTATGTTAAAATAGTTCTAGTACATACTATGCGTTAAAAACGCTTAATTAGGTGATTAGAAGCCGTTTCCGGGTTCTATATAGAAATCTGATATTTTTAATATTCCATAATGCTTAAAATAATTTATTTATCATTTAAGATCAGTAGCAAAAGGTTTGGAGTCGATTAGATATGTAAAACTCATTTTATGGCCCGTAAGGGCAAAACCGACAATTATCGAATTAAGCCTACGACTATAAGTTATGCTCAGCGTAAAATTAATTAAAAATCTTCAAAAATCCCAAAATAATATATTACATCAGTGGCTAATAAGTTTGATATCAAAAAGTAGGCTTAACTAGTCTATACGCTAATTACGCCGTTTAATTAACATAAAGCTTTCAATTTACGCTACTGAGCATAACTCTCAAACTACACCTCAAACTGATGTCAAACTTTGCATACAAGTTTATATATCACTGACTAAGGTTTCTACTCTTTTACATTTCCAAAAATCACGTTTTATGGTAATAAGGGCATAATGGTCAACATATGAGCAATTAACGGAATCATGCTTATTAATCGGTTAACTAATGAACCATGGTGTATAATCACAGAGGGTTATACTAGCATGTAACCTGGTCCAAATGAAGCTCTAAGGTATTTCTAAAACATACCAAAACGGGTGTCAGAACTGAAGTCAAAGCCTTGCGTCTTTCGGTTCCGAACCGGGTCTAAACAGTAAATTGTCGGGTTGAACATGTTTAGACATGTTCTTACACTAATTACCAAGTTATATTAATGATCAAACAGGTTGTATGTGTTCTACATTGCTATTTATGCATAAATTAGAAAATAAGTATCCTGTTGACTTTTTAATAATAAGTTTGACCCGACATTTGACCTAGTTAGAGTGGGAATCAGGGGGAACCCTTTTAAGGGTTTATTACCCACATAATTACCAACTTTTAACTACTTTCAATTCGACTAATCACTGGACCATTTGTGATTAATCTTAAAGTCAACCGTTAATTACGACGGTTTGACTTTTAAGCTAAACTAAGCTAAAACTTAATTAAGAAAGGTTTAGCAAACTTACCAAGGTCCTATGCACGAAATATGAAGCTTAGAAAGAAGTCCTTAGCTCTAGAAATGCTCCAATGTGCAGATGGAAGGTGTGAAGAAGTGTTTGCAACTTCATGGCCTTTTATAGTGATTTACTCACCATAGATTGTTGACAACTCAAGCTATTATGGACCATGAATCATCAACACGTGTCCCTAAGGTTCTAGGAGGCACTTAGGGGTCAAGCAAGATGAGGAAAATCGATTATAAGTCATTTAGGAGGCATAACAGGCTGTTGTCCTAATGTTTCTGCATCTGGGCGGTTAACGCGGCCCGCGTAAGATGTTAACAACTCTTACGCGGCCCGCTTGGACCTCGTATACAGATTTTACATTTTCTAGTTTCCGCATCTTTGTCCCTTGGCTCTTCGAAAGGGCAACCAAGCTTATTTCTTGCAATTTGACCCCTTCTTATTTATCAACAAGGGCTTTAAGACTTGTACCCACTTTGCCAAGTCCCTGGACATTTCTGGTTAACCCGAAAAGTCATAACTTTCAATGTTAACGCTTTAACCCCTCGCAAACGAATTTGATCATAACTTTCTCATACGATAACGAAACTTTATGAAATTTATATCGTGCATTCTAGTGAGCATAATTAACCGTTACAAAGCTTCGGGTTTGTCAAAAGGTCACTCAGAGGTATAACTTAAACATGTTGACACATTTAACCCCTGTAGTTTGTAATCTCTCACTTTTAGCTTCGTATGATCCATGATTTATTCGTTTGAAGGTAGGAGCATCATGTAGGGTTAATGTACAATATATTTATTCACTGTTGACATTTAGAACCCGTATATTCACATACTTTCCATGATTGTCAACTTTAGTCCTTCTATAACATTCTTTCACACGTTCAAACATGTGACACGTGTCAACTCATTATAGGACGTGAATTTTCGAGGTGTTACATCCTCACCCCCTTAAAAGAAATCTCGACCTCGAGATTTGTTAAAGTAAAGGAAGTACTTTCTACCTTATATTGGGCTTAATCTTCCCCAGTACCTTTGAGCCTCTATGGCACTCCAATTGACCTTTATAATATGTATCTTTTTGGAGCTTCTAATCCTGCCGATCCTTAGTCAACACAGGTTGCTCATCACTACATGAATCTGCATATCATTATGTGACAGTGCTTCTTGACTTATTGGCGAAACACGTCCTTAAATCATTAGTGTGTGGTACATTGCGCGTTCCACCAAGCTCCTTAATTAGGTCTTAGCTCGTAAGCTATTTAACCTTGATACATTCGAATCCTTCGAATGATTCTATATACTCAGAGCTTAACTAGCCTGATAATTTAACATATTTAGCACACCCTTCCTGGGTGATATCTATTGTTTGAACCTTATTCCTTAACAAGAAGTTAGGAGGTTCCCTATTTTCATTCATCCTTGATGTTCTGCCTAATAATGGCAGCTTACAGATAATTAGGGATTTGTATGATCTTATTCGTTGTTTCTAATGAAACCTTTAGATCCTGATAAGTGAACTTACCAATCTATTGTCCTAACAATAGATGTTTAACATTCCATCTATACAAGGTCTCCAAGGGAGCAGCCTTGATGCTTATATAACAACTATTATAGAAAAGCTTATCTTAAGGTGAGATGGGTATTCCAACCACTGCTTAACTAATTTTAAGGAATAGCTAATCCTTGTCGTTAGTCGAACAAATCGACGATCCTGGGTAGCTGATGGCAATTCTTAATCGTTGCCTAATTAGGGTTGCGGTAACAATGCATAAGCAAAATGAACCGTCTTTCATAATTAACTATACCGAATTCTCAGGATATTGAGTTAGACTATATGAATTCTCTATTTAAACTTACTTAATCAGGGTTTTGATTATTTCATGATCAACACGGTGTTCCTACAACACTCCACCCCTAAGCGGGATGTTAATCTTAACTCTACTTATCTCTCGGGAGGTAAACAGGGTAGTCTTAGGAGAAGATAATCAAGATACAAGGAGATTACAGAGACTTTCCTAATCTCAGGCACTAGTTCATCCGTCCTTGCTGGTGTCAAATGAGTGACACATTTATGTTACGAGTCCACAGATTTAATCAGAGATACTTACTTGGACAATTTCATTCTGGATATCTTCTTTGAATACTATTAGTTGACTTTAGTACCATATGATCATTGGGATATCTTTCTGGTTCCATGCATTAAACCTCCATACTGATCAGGCATGGAAGCAATCTATGGAACTTATTAAGATACATCAATTTTCATACGGCGGTTTTGTCATACCATTTGGTATTCGTAATCAATAGGGATTAAAGAGATATCAATTACATGCGAATGTCCTTTATCTATTGAGAGGGTACATTTGCATTTTATGACTCAAAGATTTTTGACAGGAACGGAAGAAATGGTTCCTATTACTAAATGAATCAATTTCTTGGTTGCGATCCGACAACTGCTGGTCATCATCCTCATGACCTTATATACTAACCATGGTTTCATTAAACCATACAGGCCAGTATAGCATTAACATTCTTAATGAACGTTATTTAATATATATCAATTATACTTAGCCTAGGTCACAAAAGACCATTAATGGCATTTAAAGTTTGGTCCTAATCCATCATCTTTTATACAGGGGATCAAAATGTCACATCTGTCTTTATTATAGTGATGAATTTGGATAGCTTGAAAGCTTGCCATAAGGATATCAAAAAAGAGTGATTCCTAATAGATATAAAATATCAATCTAAGATTTGTTGGAGCATTTTCTATAGTGTCATCGGCCAATTTCTATCTCGCGTTAAATGACTGAAGTCCTAATCAGCGGAGGCAACGGTTCTCAATATTTATCGTTTCTTATAGAATCATCTTTGCCAGTATGAAATAAATTTCTATATAAACTGTTTGATAAGGAAAGGTACCTGCTATATAGTCATCATTCTGCACCATCTCCTGGGCGTTCATCTGGAAAACTCATGCGTTTGTTCTCTTGGCCTCTTCGGGCTTCTTCTGATTCCTAGGGCAGTTGGTCCTGATATGCCCCTTCTCGTTGCAACCATAACAGGTTGCATCTTTTAGCTTCTTGCAATCCAGGGTTTTATGTTCCCGAGACTTGCAAATTCCACACGGTAGAGGCTGAGATTCAAATCTGCATTTCCCGAGGTGGTATTTCCTACAGGTTTCGCATCTGGTCTTCTCAACCGACTGCTGGCTGTCTCTTTTAAACCCGGAACTCTTCTTATCCTCACAGTTCCTCTTCCTATCGGAGCGATGAGAATTCTCATCCTCCCTTTTACGCTTTCCATCTTCAGAGACTTTGGCAGCCTTGTTTCTGACCACATCGAGTGTGAGGGATAGCGACAGATCTGCCGCTGACCTGAATGTAGTAGGTCTTGAAGCCTTAACACTGGCTTTGATTTCTGGGGCTAAACCCCCGATGAAGCGAGCAATTCTCTTGGGTTCTGGTGTTACTAGGTAAGGAACCAGTCTGGACAGGGTATTGAAACTGGTGAGGTAAGCTTGACAATCTAAGTTTGTCATCACCAATGATAAGAAATCTGATTCAATTCTTTCGACCTCGTGTTGAGGGCAGTAGTTCTCCATAATGAGAGCAACAAACTGTTCCCATGACATGTTGTAAAGTGGGATCTTCCCAGCAGCTTGAATGAGAGCCTTCCACCATGCTAGTGCCTCTCCCTTGAACGATTGGGATACATACTTCACTACATCCCTCTTAGCACAACCGCTGATATCGACAACTGTGTCCATTTCATCCAACCAGGTCATACAATCAACTGCCCCTTTCTCCCCAGTGAAATCCCGGGGTTTGTAGGAAACAAAGTATTTATAGGTACAGGACTTGGTACGTGGTTCTTTATCGAACACTAACCTCTTGGATGGGACACTGTGTTGAATAGATGAATGTCGGTCATCATCCTTCTTTGGTTCCTCTTTCTTAGAGGGTGGCTTGCTGTGAGCCTCTAAGTGAGTCTTAGGGACAGACTTAGAGTGGGGTACAGATGAGGCTTTACTATGCGTCCCACTATACTCCCTAAATTGCTCCTCTACAGCTTTAGATACAGCCGTATCAATCAGTGTACGAAGTTCTCCTCCGGTTATATTGATCTTATCATCATCGCGGTTTTCCAGAGGATGACTGTTTATCTCATCAGAGTCAGCCATGTAGTCTTAATTGCTACAAAAAGAAAATAAGGGCAAGGTTTATTTAGAAGCCCATTCAGTACTATCGTTCTTGACGATTTATTAACCATGGTAATATAAACCATATTGGTTAATTTGTTAGTTATATTTAATTAATATTTTCATTATAATTTACCCTTGTTATAAAACATTAAGGATATAAAAGTGGCGCAAAAGGCCTAGTCACGTGGACAAGTTTAATTTATAAGCCATGATTTCAGAGAATCGAGGCATTAAGGTTTGAACATATTTCATTACCTTCACTGGACAGAGAGTCAAAGACTACTATTGTCTTTAGTCTCAGAGGACGTTTAGCATTTTCATTATAATTTATCCTAGTTATAAAACATTAAGGATATTAAGGTGGCGCAAAGGGCCTAGTCACAAGGACAATTTTAAATTTACAAGCCATGATTTCAGAGAATCGAGGCATTAAGGTTTGAATCAAAGTTCATTACCCTTTTCTGGACAGAGAGTCAAAGACTATTACTGTCTTTAGTCCCTTAGGACAATAAGTATGGCCCGTAGGCATTTCATCACTTATGGATGTTTATAATATGATCATCTTCATTTGATGATGTTAGTCAGGATCGCATTGATCATACAAACTATTATGCTTGGACGTAGTCCAACATCTTTAGACGGGGTCAGAGACCACCACGGTCGTTGTCTTATCGGACAACAAGTTTGGCCCGTAGGCACTTCATCACTAATGGGTGTTTATTTTAAACAAGGGAATTTAGATTAACCCCCTTTTTAAAGATGGTCTGTGTGACTTTAACGATTCACAGTTTACCAAAAATGTTAACATACTTACAGATGTTAACAGGGATCTGAATCTAATTGTGGAACTACCATCTTGGCCCTGTCTTAAAATGACACATGAGCTAGGTCTTGTCCTTTTTAGATATTGCCATTTTATTATAATGGTAGATCTTATAATATAGGAATGATATTTTAAATATAATCATTCCATTAAAATTTAAACAAGTTTATGGTTGCCCTAAACGGGACTTCAACTGAAAATGACTTGTCCATGCAAGGGCAAATCAGAAAAATAACAAAAGAAGCAATTTAAAAGACAATGAAACGAATTAGGATTAGTCCAATGTTCTTGTCTAGACTCAAGAATGTGCAACTGTGTAACTAAGATTAAACACAAAAGACTAGTGTTTAATTCACTCAGTGTTGGCTCTGATACCAACCTGTCACACCCCGATTTCCACGTGTCACCGGTGGGCCCGGTGGGGAGTATCGTGACGTGGTTGGCAACATAATAGTCAAACAACACAATATTTAAATGCACAGCGGAAGCAAAACATAAATATATTACAATCCGAATATAAAGTAATATCAAGTATTACAACGGAAAGTAAAGGATCCACAGGCGGATCTTAAAATATAAACATTTGTTCAACAGACTTTAGACGCCTAGAACTTGCAAGATTCCTTATTAGCACCCAGCCAATTACGTTCAGTACCTGTCACTTAACCTTTTTGGAAAATACGTCAGTTTTCACTGGTAAATACACTCAACTGACTCATTTGAAAAGAGTTTAATAAATTGATTTAGATGCACCAGGCACAAAATATTTTGACACTTTGATTAAAATGCACAGAGGTAAAATTAATCTTTTATAACTTGGAACAATTATATTTATAATCTTGTATACAGATTTACATGTTCGTTGTACGTTCAGGGCCCGATGTAGAAACCGAGTCAGATTAACAGACACGCCACAAGTATAGGCCCACAAGAGAGTGAGATACCGTTATTCCTTAAACAACTGTCAAGTGTATGCCTACACCCCGTGCTTAAGACGTGGCCATTTTATAATACAATGATGTCAGGGATATCCGGGACATGGTCATTAACCCCTAAAGGCTTTTATTTCAAACAATACAGATTAAACCGGGTTACCTCAATAATTTAACCACAATAAGATTAAATATTCAATACCCGACCAAGCGGTATCATTATACCGTATCCCAAGCCCGTATAGGGAAAATAAGCTAAGAGTATTTACCTGAGCTAGCTCCTGTCTTAAATAGCAAGAATTTTAATAACTCAGCCGTATTCACTTAAGTAAGCGTAGGTACCATTTACCGGAAGGCTCTAGTCTGGAATGATGGTATAAATAACCAATTAGAATGCTAACGGACCTTTAATTAAGCTTAAGCTTAGACCGGTTAGTCTTACCGAAGGATACGGTTCAAACGCATGATTAAGCGAAGACCGGATAGAATGTGATTTAGACCCGAAAAGTTCGGAGACTTGCTTAATATGGGTATTTCATACACATTCTGGATTTTGAGATAAAACCGATAAGGTTTGACCCGTTTAGGCTAATTTATGTAAACTAGGTACATAAACCGAACCGAACGCGTAATAAGCGTAACGGGTATACATATGAGCCATTTACAGGTTTCCTAAGTTAATATGCTTCATATGTGTTGTGACATCAGTAAGATGTCTTCTATTATGCCCGAAACGAATTTAAACACAAACTATGCCCCGGAGGGGTAGTTTGGTAATTTAAAAGGTTATAAAGGAGTTAAAGTATTAACCTGAGTTGCAGGTCTGACATAATCAGCAAAAAACACTTAGTTTACTAAGTTATAACAGTAGGGTAAAGTATATATGTGAAATTTATCAATTATAACCAAACTATGCACCGTAGGGGCATTTTGGTAATTTCACATAAGCCGTAAAGCTCAAAACTAAAGTCTGAGTTTAACAACTTTTGCTTACTGTTAAAATATTATAATTTGCCCAAAATATCAGTAGGTATCAACCTTTGTATGTTAAAATAGTTCTAGTACATACTATGCGTTAAAAACGCTTAATTAGGCGATTAGAAGCCGTTTCCGGGTTCTATATAGAAATCTGATATTTTTATTATTCCATAAGGCTTAAAATAATTTATTTATCATTTAAGATCAGTAGCAAAAGGTTTGGAGTCGATTAGATATGTAAAACTCATTTTATGGCCCGTAAGGGCAAAACCGACAATTACCGGATTAAGCCTACGACTCTAAGTTATGCCCAGCCTAAAATTAATTAAAAATCTTCAAAAATCCCAAAATAATATATTACATCAGTGGGTAATAAGTTGGATATCAAAAAGTAGGCTTAACTAGTCTATACGCTAATTACGCCGTTTAATTAACATAAAGCTTTCAATTTACGCTACTGAGCATAACTCTCAAACTACACCTCAAACTGATGTCAAACTTTGCATACAAGTTTATATATCAGTGACTAAGGTTTCTACTCTTTTACATTTCCAAAAATCATGTTTTATGGTAATAAGGGCATAATGGTCAACATATGAGCAATTAACGGAATCATGCGTATTAATCGGTTAACTAATGAACCATGGTGTATAATCACAGAGGGTTATACTAGCATGCAACCTGGTCCAAATGAAGCTCTAAGGTATTTCTAAAATATACCAAAACGGGTCAGAACTGAAGTCAAAGCAAAAGTCAAAGCCTTGCGTCTTTCGGTTCCGAACCGGGTCTAAACAGTAAATTGTCGGGTTGAACATGTTTAGACATGTTCTTACACTAATTACCAAGTTATATTAATGATCAAACAGGTTGTATGTGTTCTACATTGCTATTTATGCATAAATTAGAAAATAAGTATCTTGTTGACTTTTTAATAATAAGTTTGACCCGACATTTGACCTAGTTAGAGTGGGAATCAGGGGGAACCCTTTTAAGGGTTTATTACCCACATAATTACCAACTTATAACTACTTTCAATTCGACTAATCACTGGACCATTTGTGATTAATCTTAAAGTCAACCGTTAATTACGACGGTTTGACTTTTAAGCTAAACTAAGCTAAAACTTAATTAAGAAAGGTTTAGCAAACTTACCAAGGTCCTATGCACGAAATGTGAAGCTTAGAGAGAAGTCCTTAGCTCCAGAAATGCTCCAATGTGCAGATGGAAGGTGTGAAGAAGTGTTTGCAACTTCATGGCCTTTTATAGTGATTTACTCACCATAGATTGTTGACAACTCAAGCTATTATGGACCATGAATCATCAACACATGTCCCTAAGGTTCTAGGAGGCACTTAGGGGTCAAGCAAGATGAGGAAAATCGATTATAAGTCGTTTAGGAGGCATAACAGGCTGCTGTCCTAATGTTTCTGCATCTGGGCGGTTAACGCGGCCCGCGTAAGATGTTAACAACTCTTACGCGGCCCGCTTGGACCTCGTATACAGATTTTACATTTTCTAGTTTCCGCATCTTTGTCCCTTGGCTCTTCGAAAGGGCAACCAAGCTTATTTCTTGCAATTTGACCCCTTCTTATTTATCTACAAGGGCTTTAAGACTTGTACCCACTTTGCCAAGTCCCTGGACATTTCTGGTTAACCCGAAAAGTCATAACTTTCAATGTTAACGCTTTAACCCCTCGCAAACGAATTTGATCATAACTTTCTCATACGATAACGAAACTTTATGAAATTTATATCGTGCATTCTAGTGAGCATAATTAACCGTTACAAAGCTTTGGGTTTGTCAAAAGGTCACTCAGAGGTATAACTTAAACATGTTGACACATTTAACCCCTGTAGTTTTTAATCTCTCACTTTTAGCTTCGTATGATCCATGATTTATTAGTTTGAAGGTAGGAGCATCATGTAGGGTTAATGTACAATATATTTATTCACTGTTGACATTTAGAACCCGTATATTCACATACTTTCCATGATTGTCAACTTTAGTCCTTCTATAACATTATTTCACACGTTCAAACATGTGACACGTGTCAACTCATTATAGGACGTGAATTTTCGAGGTGTTACAATGACGATCAAAAGAGATCGGAGCTGAAGTTCTTGCGATCATACGATGTAGGGCAGTAAATGTTGGAGAGAGAAGTTATTTTTATAAAAACCCTAATATTTGATATTTGAGACGCAGGGACTCGTAAAATTTGCAACCAAATTAGATTTTCAAGTTGCTACCACAAATCCGTTACAATTTAATGTGTTTTTTTATTTAATTAACTTTTTATTGGTTTTTATCGTGTTTTCCACCAATTTGCTACCGAAAATTTAAGGTAGCAAATTTTGCCACCATTTTGTCACTTAATGTACGTGACCTTTTAAATTTTGGCGGCAAATCGGTTGCTAATTTTGCCACTTGTTCTTTCGGTGGCAAATTTTAGTCGCAATTGCCCAATTTTGTAGTAGTGTTATCTCCCCCTAATGTTGGGAACATTCATTCATTAAAGTGAAAACCAATGAGCCGTAAGCAAATCTCTCGTCAATGGCTTTAAGTATTTAATCATAGACAATTATTTGTTTTACCCAACATATATTATCAACCCTTTTAGAGGTCTCAGTATTGTGCTAGTAGTGGATCGATATTATATATACCGCACAACCAAAATCTTAGAAGGGACGTATTTGGTTCCTGACCAAAAACCAACTATAATGGGGGAAGTATGATGACATATTTGCTTGATGTGAATTAATGTTGTACATGTAAAATCAAATGTACCCAAATACAAATATGAACTCTTGCTCTTATGATCATTGGCTTTGCAATCAGTTGTGAACGTTTAGTGATAGTCTCAACAAAGCAATTCTTGTATAAACATAAGCTATATGAAGTTCAACATTTATTCCAATAATCATTAATAACTTGGGAATTGAATTCACCGTTATTACCAAAATAAATATACCAATCTGGATTAATATGCTTGCTATCACATTAGCTAAGCCACAATCACACAAACTTCAGGTTGTGGATTTGATAACCATTCAGATGATGCATCGATTTAAAACACTAAATGGTATCGTGTTGGGATGTTCATATCCTCTAACTATTTCTAGAATATTTGGCGAATATATAATTTCCCTTTAGAGTAAACATTACTTGTACAATTATCAAGAAGAATCTTCTGGTTCTTCAATAATTTCACATCATCATTGACTCAGTGTGGTTAAACCGGTCATGCCAATTAAGTAGATAATCATGATACATTAACTTCTGGTTTATGGGATCATATGTGTATTAGTTGCATTATGCGAGAGAACAACACATTATCATTGCAAACTATCACGTTATATAACTTTTACCTTTTACATATTGTGTTCTCGTATAATCACTACCATAATTTGTCACTTCTTGTGGTCATCTCATTGTTAACATGGTTATCATAACAATTCGGATGGCCAATCTCATTATAAATATGACAATTACAAATTTCTCAATTACGTCCATGATCACGACGATCAATATATAGTCACATTCACTTCAAGGAATGGAGTAGAACCAAATAGGTTTCATGATTTTCATTATTTTCTCAGACAAATGGATATAAAGTCACTTCAAATCTTTCATACTCTTTTAATAATATTGCTACTTAATGAGCATATTTGAGGTGTGACAAATGAAAACTATTTTATCCGACTTCCCAATAACATTATTCTCTTTGGAATTTTTATAACACTAATAGAGAAGTAATTAGAAGTCCGAGTCATATTAGATTGTTGGTCTAGCTTTTTACAACCTTTAATAACTTCATAATGAGATTCAGGGAGCATGACATTTCTGGTATAATAACTTCATAATGAGATTCAGGGAGTATGACAATTCGGGTGTATCTATACTCAATAATAAACTACAACTTTAACAATAAACCACAACTTTGGTTTAGTTGTTCTATTCAATACTATCTGTATAATAACCAATAAGATATAGAATACAAGATATACCATAAAAACGTTATAGCATGTAATCGACTGTATAACTAACTGTATAACTAGCATGCAAAATAATTAATATCATAGCATGCAAAATAATTAATATCATAAAATATTATGAAAAACACTAACCAAACTCACCAATATAAGCTACTGTTTTTAATTTTTTTTCTATTAATCATCAAATCATGGACCAATTACCATTAATAATTTATATATAATATTACATCCATGATAAATTGATAATAGCACATAGAAATTAAGGTGTTATTATAATACGTTAGATAAGACTATTTTAACTATGGTGCATGTACAATCAACAACAATCATGTGATGAGATCAATAAAAATACCAATATTATTTAAAAAGAAGACAACCCTAGTATATCTATTGAATTTAAACATTATGCAAAAATAAATAATTACCGGACTTCATAAAATATCTTTAAAATTTAGGATACAAAGTCTAGATTTAATATTTAACAAGATAATAAGGAACCTATATTCAAGATTTGATCAATATCTGTATTTTTAAACTTTGAATTCTATTCAAAATATAATAATTTAATCAAATCATCACTGATCATCTAAATACAGAAAATTCAGTTACATTATATTAATCCAAAATATATGACTTTGATTTATTTATCAACCATACATAGCCGTTTTTCTTTATCAATAAACTAGGTTATAACCCCGTGTATTACACGGGTTGAATAATAACGTTTAAATAAAATTCGAACAAGAATATTCCCGACGGTTTTTGAACTAGAAAAACATGGATGCGGAGTTTTCGCGTTCAAAACGCGAATTTTTAACTAAGTTATTGATTGTTACGTTTTATTATTTTAATTGCGTATTTAGTTTTGTTGGTTGATGATAAACAAATAGTTCTAGTAGTTTTTTTAAAATATAACGTGTGTGAAAAATAAATTTTACAAATGAAAATGACATTTTAATGTGAATTTATTGCCTTTGTAATGTAATTATATTTACTTTATAGATTTCACATGGCATTCCATAAAATCGTCACATCCTAATCCTTCCTCTAAAATAGACATAAATACTAAAAAAAACTTATCGACTGTTTCTACTGTCTCGTTATGAAAAATAAAATCTTCTAGGTTAATAATAAGATTTTTTTCCTATATAATTATTATATGTATACAATAATCAATTCAAAAAACTTTATCAATCACGTCAGCTATATATTTTATTGAAAGGGTCAATTAACTTAACAATCGTATTTATCAAAACTATTCATATTAAATGATAACATAGCAATTACAATTAAAGGAATTGAAACTTACATGATTTAAAAGATCTACTACCATGTGAAAGTTATGGTAAGTTGAATTCAGTTAGTATAAAATAATATTTTAAATAAATTAAATAATTTAATTAAATTAAAATATTGTTGATTTGTCTTAAGATGGGAATAATCAATAAATTCACGATGTCATCTTTACCAAATATTAGGGTTTTAAACCATGCAGTCACCTCATCCTCCAAATACCCAAAATCAAATGTTAGAAATCTAAACATGAATACTCATATATTTTAAGCAGTCAAATATGATTCACAAAGGTTAATTAGTATCGGTACCTTTCTTGAAGTTTCTGAATTTTGCTTGAATCAAGTACCACGCAATATCAGTCGGCTGCTACGGTATTGCGATCCAACTCCATAAGCAACTCGTGTTGATAACGTGTTGTAAAACAACAAACCTAATAGCTAAACAACATGAGAAAGAGATGTAGGGAGAAAGATCTTTATATTATTCATGGTGTATTCATACAATAAATACAATGGACTATATATAGGGTAAAGAAACTTGGAGAATAAGCCTATTCTATTTTAGGCGTTGATAACCACAATATCAATATATTTATAACAATTAAAGATATAAACTCTTAACATCCTATTTTTTTTTATAAAAACAGTTCTTGAAATTTTATAAAAATATAAATGTATTATATATGTAAAAAAACGAAATATAGCAATTTAAGTTAAAGGTCTAAAACGTACTTACAAGTCAAATACTATTTTTAATTTTTATAAAAATGAAAATTTTAAACTTAAAGTTTATTGGATGAGTACTATGTGGATATTTAAAAAAAAGTTATGAACTTTAAAGAATAAAATTATAATTTATAATTTAACCAATAAAATAAACATACTTTACAATTATACCAACTTATCTTCTATTTTTTGTCTTTTGATTATTAATTTTTGTCTTTTGATTATTAATTTTTATTAAAAAAAAATAAAGTTTACATATGTGCAACACTTATGACATATATCCACCACTATAATGTTATCATAAATAATAAATATTATACGAATAAGAAAACTACCTGAAACAAGTGCCGCAATGCAAAGTGTCGCACCCGCCGCATCGCGCGGGCACCCTACTAGTACTATATTATAATGCATGAGTGAGGGGTATTTTAAGATACCTAAAAAATAAGAACTTTTCCCCCTCTTTATTTATAGAAATACCCCTAAAATGAGGGTAATTTGATCTTTTAAACACTAATTATTTTTTAGCCTCTAAACTTATTACACTTAAATCCCTTAGGTTTTAACAAAATTATAAATAATTAGTTACAATTCACCCCTCCACAACAAACTTATAATTTTTTTACGTATTCTTGACATATCTTATAAACTATACTGTTTAAAAAAATCCAAAGATAGCATGACGACCTACACATTTTTGTCAACGTTTCGGTAGTTGTCTTGTTCAATATCGACGCACAGATTAAAAGGTACAAGTTGATAGTGCTTTAATGTACAAGTGATTAAAGAAGAAAACAAAAACTAATCTATACTATATTATAATGCATTAGGGATGAGCATTTTAAGATACCCAAAAAACTAAGAACTTTTTCCCTATTAATGTATTAACGTATGGATTAAAATGTACAAGTAGATGATGCATTAGTGTACAAGAGTTCAAAGCCCGACGCACTTTTAGTTATCATCACAAATAAAATAAAATATAAATTAAAAGTTTAAAACACTATCATTTTTAAAACTAAAACTATTGTTAAATAATTGATTAAAAATTTATTTTACAGGTCAAATATCAACAAAAGTTCCTAGTTTAGAGACAACAATTGATTAAAAATTTATTTTACAGGTTAAATATCAACAAAAGTTCATATTTAAAGGCAACAAAATCAGATAAGGAGGAGACATTTAAAAAAAAATTAAACTCTAAATTACGTAGAGCGTATCAAGGGGAGATATTCAAAATTCAAAATGAAATCTCCAAATTCGGCTGGCAGTCTCTCTAAAAAAACCTATATACTCCTCACAGACTAAATCCAGATCATCAAGGTATGGATTTCACCCATTTACATCTTAATTTCCCTTCTAATCAAGTGTTTTCTTCGTTATCTTGGTATATCTAGGGACATGGTGACAAAAAGAGAAAGAAAAGCAACAAATCTGGAGTGGATAAACTGAGGTAAGTTGTTCATGTGAGGGCAAAGAGAGGGAAATTTTCATTGGACTATCTTTCCTTCTTCACATACATGATATTCTATTTTGAGATTTTGAAGATTACAGAGGTATGTCTTGCTTTTACAAGAACCCTAATTACAAAAGTTGTAGCTTTTGAGATGAAGAAAATCTTCTAGGTTAATAATAAGATTTTTTTTCCTATATAATTATTATATGTATACAATAATGAATTCAAAAAACTTTATCAATCACGTCAGCTATATATTTTATTGAAAGGGTCAATTAACTTAACAATCGTATTTATCAAAACTATTCATATTAAATGATAACATAGCAATTACAATTAAAGGAATTGAACCTTACATGATTTAAAAGATCTACTACCATGTGAAAGTTATGGTAAGTTGAATTCAGTTAGTATAAAATAATATTTTAAATAAATTAAATAATTTAATTAAATTAAAATATTGTTGATTTGTATTAAGATGGGAATAATCAATAAATTCACGATGTCATCTTTACCAAATATTAGGGTTTTAAACCATACAGTCACCTCATCCTCCAAATACCCAAAATCAAATGTTAGAAATCTAAACATGAATACTCATATATTTTAAGCAGTCAAATATGATTCACAAAGGTTAATTAGTATCGGTACCTTTCTTGAAGTTTCTGAATTTTGCTTGAATCAAGTACCACGCAATATCAGTCGGCTGCTACGGTATTGCGATCCAACTCCATAAGCAACTCGTGTTGATAACGTGTTGTAAAACAACAAACCTAATAGCTAAACAACATGAGAAAGAGATGTAGGGAGAAAGATCTTTATATTATTCATGGTGTATTCATACAATAAATACAATGGACTATATATAGGGTAAAGAAACTTGGAGAATAAGCCTATTCTATTTTAGGCGTTGATAACCACAATATCAATATATTTATAACAATTAAAGATATAAACTCTTAACATCCTATTTTTTTTTATAAAAACAGTTCTTGAAATTTTATAAAAATATAAATGTATTATATATGTAAAAAAAACGAAATATAGCAATTTAAGTTAAAGGTCTAAAACGTACTTACAAGTCAAATACTATTTTTAATTTTTATAAAAATGAAAATTTTAAACTTAAAGTTTATTGGATGAGTACTATGTGGATATTTAAAAAAAAAGTTATGAACTTTAAAGAATAAAATTATAATTTATAATTTAACCAATAAAATAAACATACTTTACAATTATACCAACTTATCTTCTATTTTTTGTCTTTTGATTATTAATTTTTGTCTTTTGATTATTAATTTTTATTAAAAAAAATAAAGTTTACATATGTGCAACACTTATGACATATATCCACCACTATAATGTTATCATAAATAATAAATATTATACGAATAAGAAAACTACCTGAAACAAGTGCCGCAATGCAAAGTGTCGCCCCCGCCGCATCGCGCGGGCACCCTACTAGTACTATATTATAATGCATGAGTGAGGGGTATTTTAAGATACCTAAAAAATAAGAACTTTTCCCCCTCTTTATTTATAGAAATACCCCTAAAATGAGGGTAATTTGATCTTTTAAACACTAATTATTTTTTAGCCTCTAAACTTATTACACTTAAATCCCTTAGGTTTTAACAAAATTATAAATAATTAGTTACAATTCACCCCTCCACAACAAACTTATAATTTTTTTACGTATTCTTGACATATCTTATAAACTATAGTGTTTAAAAAAATCCAAAGATAGCATGACGACCTACACATTTTTGTCAACGTTTCGGTAGTTGTCTTGTTCAATATCGACGCACAGATTAAAAGGTACAAGTTGATAGTGCTTTAATGTACAAGTGATTAAAGAAGAAAACAAAAACTAATCTATACTATATTATAATGCATTAGGGATGAGCATTTTAAGATACCCAAAAAACTAAGAACTTTTTCCCTATTAATGTATTAACGTATGGATTAAAATGTACAAGTAGATGATGCATTAGTGTACAAGAGTTCACAGCCCGACGCACTTTTAGTTATCATCACAAATAAAATATAAATTAAAAGCTTAAAACACTATCATTTTTAAAACTAAAACTATTGTTAAATAATTGATTAAAAATTTATTTTACAGGTCAAATATCAACAAAAGTTCCTAGTTTAGAGACAACAATTGATTAAAAATTTATTTTACAGGTTAAATATCAACAAAAGTTCATATTTAAAGGCAACAAAATCAGATAAGGAGGAGACATTTTTAAAAAAAAAAATTAAACTCTAAATTACGTAGAGTGTATCAAGGGGAGATATTCAAAATTCAAAATGAAATCTCCAAATTCGGCTGGCAGTCTCTCTAAAAAAACCTATATACTCCTCACAGACTAAATCCAGATCATCAAGGTATGGATTTCACCCATTTACATCTTAATTTCCCTTCTAATCAAGTGTTTTCTTCGTTATCTTGGTATATCTAGGGACATGGTGACAAAAAGAGAAAGAAAAGCAACAAATCTGGAGTGGATAAACTGAGGTAAGTTGTTCATGTGAGGGCAAAGAGAGGGAAATTTTCATTGGACTATCTTTCCTTCTTCACATACATGATATTCTATTTTGAGATTTTGAAGATTACAGAGGTATGTCTTGCTTTTACAAGAACCCTAATTACAAAAGTTGTAGCTTTTGAGATGAATAAAATCTTCTAGGTTAAAAATAAGATTTTTTTTCCTATATAATTATTATATGTATACAATAATGAATTCAAAAAACTTTATCAATCACGTCAGCTATATATTTTATTGAAAGGGTCAATTAACTTAACAATCGTATTTATCAAAACTATTCATATTAAATGATAACATAGCAATTACAATTAAAGGAATTGAACCTTACATGATTTAAAAGATCTACTACCATGTGAAAGTTATGGTAAGTTGAATTCAGTTAGTATAAAATAATATTTTAAATAAATTAAATAATTTAATTAAATTAAAATATTGTTGATTTGTCTTAAGATGGGAATAATCAATAAATTCACGATGTCATCTTTACCAAATATTAGGGTTTTAAACCATACAGTCACCTCATCCTCCAAATACCCAAAATCAAATGTTAGAAATCTAAACATGAATACTCATATATTTTAAGCAGTCAAATATGATTCACAAAGGTTAATTAGTATCGGTACCTTTCTTGAAGTTTCTGAATTTTGCTTGAATCAAGTACCACGCAATATCAGTCGGCTGCTACGGTATTGCGATCCAACTCCATAAGCAACTCGTGTTGATAACGTGTTGTAAAACAACAAACCTACTAGCTAAACAACATGAGAAAGAGATGTAGGGAGAAAGATCTTTATATTATTCATGGTGTATTCATACAATAAATACAATGGACTGTATATAGGGTAATGAAACTTGGAGAATAAGCCTATTCTATTTTAGGCGTTGATAACCACAATATCAATATATTTATAACAATTAAAGATATAAACTCTTAACATCCTATTTTTTTTATAAAAACAGTTCTTGAAATTTTATAAAAATATAAATGTATTATATATGTAAAAAAACGAAATATAGCAATTTAAGTTAAAGGTCTAAAACGTACTTACAAGTCAAATACTATTTTTAATTTTTATAAAAATGAAAATTTTAAACTTAAAGTTTATTGGATGAGTACTATGTGGATATTTAAAAAAAAGTTATGAACTTTAAAGAATAAAATTATAATTTATAATTTAACCAATAAAATAAACATACTTTACAATTATACCAACTTATCTTCTATTTTTTGTCTTTTGATTATTAATTTTTGTCTTTTGATTATTAATTTTTATTAAAAAAAAATAAAGTTTACATATGTGCAACACTTATGACATATATCCACCACTATAATGTTATCATAAATAATAAATATTATACGAATAAGAAAACTACCTGAAACAAGTGCCGCAATGCAAAGTGTCGCCCCCGCCGCATCGCGCGGGCACCCTACTAGTACTATATTATAATGCATGAGTGAGGGGTATTTTAAGATACCTAAAAAATAAGAACTTTTCCCCCTCTTTATTTATAGAAATACCCCTAAAATGAGGGTAATTTGATCTTTTAAACACTAATTATTTTCTAGCCTCTAAACTTATTACACTTAAATCCCTTAGGTTTTAACAAAATTATAAATAATTAGTTACAATTCACCCCTCCACAACAAACTTATAATCTTTTTACGTATTCTTGACATATCTTATAAACTATACTGTTTAAAAAAATCCAAAGATAGCATGACGACCTACACATTTTTGTCAACGTTTCGGTAGTTGTCTTGTTCAATATCGACGCACATATTAAAAGGTACAAGTTGATAGTGCTTTAATGTACAAGTGATTAAAGAAGAAAACAAAAACTAATCTATACTATATTATAATGCATTAGGGATGAGCATTTTAAGATACCCAAAAAACTAAGAACTTTTTCCCTATTAATGTATTAACGTATGGATTAAAATGTACAAGTAGATGATGCATTAGTGTACAAGAGTTCAAAGCCCGACGCACTTTTAGTTATCATCACAAATAAAATATAAATTAAAAGCTTAAAACACTATCATTTTTAAAACTAAAACTATTGTTAAATAATTGATTAAAAATTTATTTTACAGGTCAAATATCAACAAAAGTTCCTAGTTTAGAGACAACAATTGATTAAAAATTTATTTTACAGGTTAAATATCAACAAAAGTTCATATTTAAAGGCAACAAAATCAGATAAGGAGGAGACATTTTAAAAAAAATTAAACTCTAAATTACGTAGAGCGTATCAAGGGGAGATATTCAAAATTCAAAATGAAATCTCCAAATTCGGCTGGCAGTCTCTCTAAAAAAACCTATATACTCCTCACAGACTAAATCCAGATCATCAAGGTATGGATTTCACCCATTTACATCTTAATTTCCCTTCTAATCAAGTGTTTTCTTCGTTATCTTGGTATATCTAGGGACATGGTGACAAAAAGAGAAAGAAAAGCAACAAATCTGGAGTGGATAAACTGAGGTAAGTTGTTCATGTGAGGGCAAAGAGAGGGAAATTTTCATTGGACTATCTTTCCTTCTTCACATACATGATATTCTATTTTGAGATTTTGAAGATTACAGAGGTATGTCTTGCTTTTACAAGAACCCTAATTACAAAAGTTGTAGCTTTTGAGATGAATAAAATCTTCTAGGTTAATAATAAGATTTTTTTTCCTATATAATTATTATATGTATACAATAATCAATTCAAAAAACTTTATCAATCACGTCAGCTATATATTTTATTGAAAGGGTCAATTAACTTAACAATCGTATTTATCAAAACTATTCATATTAAATGATAACATAGCAATTACAATTAAAGGAATTGAACCTTACATGATTTAAAAGATCTACTACCATGTGAAAGTTATGGTAAGTTGAATTCAGTTAGTATAAAATAATATTTTAAATAAATTAAATAATTTAATTAAATTAAAATATTGTTGATTTGTCTTAAGATGGGAATAATCAATAAATTCACGATGTCATCTTTACCAAATATTAGGGTTTTAAACCATACAGTCACCTCATCCTCCAAATACCCAAAATCAAATGTTAGAAATCTAAACATGAATACTCATATATTTTAAGCAGTCAAATATGATTCACAAAGGTTAATTAGTATCGGTACCTTTCTTGAAGTTTCTGAATTTTGCTTGAATCAAGTACCACGCAATATCAGTCGGCTGCTACGGTATTGCGATCCAACTCCATAAGCAACTCGTGTTGATAACGTGTTGTAAAACAACAAACCTACTAGCTAAACAACATGAGAAAGAGATGTAGGGAGAAAGATCTTTATATTATTCATGGTGTATTCATACAATAAATACAATGGACTGTATATAGGGTAATGAAACTTGGAGAATAAGCCTATTCTATTTTAGGCGTTGATAACCACAATATCAATATATTTATAACAATTAAAGATATAAACTCTTAACATCCTATTTTTTTTATAAAAACAGTTCTTGAAATTTTATAAAAATATAAATGTATTATATATGTAAAAAAACGAAATATAGCAATTTAAGTTAAAGGTCTAAAACGTACTTACAAGTCAAATACTATTTTTAATTTTTATAAAAATGAAAATTTTAAACTTAAAGTTTATTGGATGAGTACTATGTGGATATTTAAAAAAAAAGTTATGAACTTTAAAGAATAAAATTATAATTTATAATTTAACCAATAAAATAAACATACTTTACAATTATACCAACTTATCTTCTATTTTTTGTCTTTTGATTATTAATTTTTGTCTTTTGATTATTAATTTTTATTAAAAAAAAATAAAGTTTACATATGTGCAACACTTATGACATATATCCACCACTATAATGTTATCATAAATAATAAATATTATACGAATAAGAAAACTACCTGAAACAAGTGCCGCAATGCAAAGTGTCGCCCCCGCCGCATCGCGCGGGCACCCTACTAGTACTATATTATAATGCATGAGTGAGGGGTATTTTAAGATACCTAAAAAATAAGAACTTTTCCCCCTCTTTATTTATAGAAATACCCCTAAAATGAGGGTAATTTGATCTTTTAAACACTAATTATTTTTTAGCCTCTAAACTTATTACACTTAAATCCCTTAGGTTTTAACAAAATTATAAATAATTAGTTACAATTCACCCCTCCACAACAAACTTATAATCTTTTTACGTATTCTTGACATATCTTATAAACTATACTGTTTAAAAAAATCCAAAGATAGCATGACGACCTACACATTTTTGTCAACGTTTCGGTAGTTGTCTTGTTCAATATCGACGCACATATTAAAAGGTACAAGTTGATAGTGCTTTAATGTACAAGTGATTAAAGAAGAAAACAAAAACTAATCTATACTATATTATAATGCATTAGGGATGAGCATTTTAAGATACCCAAAAAACTAAGAACTTTTTCCCTATTAATGTATTAACGTATGGATTAAAATGTACAAGTAGATGATGCATTAGTGTACAAGAGTTCAAAGCCCGACGCACTTTTAGTTATCATCACAAATAAAATATAAATTAAAAGCTTAAAACACTATCATTTTTAAAACTAAAACTATTGTTAAATAATTGATTAAAAATTTATTTTACAGGTCAAATATCAACAAAAGTTCCTAGTTTAGAGACAACAATTGATTAAAAATTTATTTTACAGGTTAAATATCAACAAAAGTTCATATTTAAAGGCAACAAAATCAGATAAGGAGGAGACATTTTAAAAAAAATTAAACTCTAAATTACGTAGAGCGTATCAAGGGGAGATATTCAAAATTCAAAATGAAATCTCCAAATTCGGCTGGCAGTCTCTCTAAAAAAACCTATATACTCCTCACAGACTAAATCCAGATCATCAAGGTATGGATTTCACCCATTTACATCTTAATTTCCCTTCTAATCAAGTGTTTTCTTCGTTATCTTGGTATATCTAGGGACATGGTGACAAAAAGAGAAAGAAAAGCAACAAATCTGGAGTGGATAAACTGAGGTAAGTTGTTCATGTGAGGGCAAAGAGAGGGAAATTTTCATTGGACTATCTTTCCTTCTTCACATACATGATATTCTATTTTGAGATTTTGAAGATTACAGAGGTATGTCTTGCTTTTACAAGAACCCTAATTACAAAAGTTGTAGCTTTTGAGATGAATAAAATCTTCTAGGTTAATAATAAGATTTTTTTCCTATATAATTATTATATGTATACAATAATCAATTCAAAAAACTTTATCAATCACGTCAGCTATATATTTTATTGAAAGGGTCAATTAACTTAACAATCGTATTTATCAAAACTATTCATATTAAATGATAACATAGCAATTACAATTAAAGGAATTGAACCTTACATGATTTAAAAGATCTACTACCATGTGAAAGTTATGGTAAGTTGAATTCAGTTAGTATAAAATAATATTTTAAATAAATTAAATAATTTAATTAAATTAAAATATTGTTGATTTGTCTTAAGATGGGAATAATCAATAAATTCACGATGTCATCTTTACCAAATATTAGGGTTTTAAACCATACAGTCACCTCATCCTCCAAATACCCAAAATCAAATGTTAGAAATCTAAACATGAATACTCATATATTTTAAGCAGTCAAATATGATTCACAAAGGTTAATTAGTATCGGTACCTTTCTTGAAGTTTCTGAATTTTGCTTGAATCAAGTACCACGCAATATCAGTCGGCTGCTACGGTATTGCGATCCAACTCCATAAGCAACTCGTGTTGATAACGTGTTGTAAAACAACAAACCTACTAGCTAAACAACATGAGAAAGAGATGTAGGGAGAAAGATCTTTATATTATTCATGGTGTATTCATACAATAAATACAATGGACTGTATATAGGGTAATGAAACTTGGAGAATAAGCCTATTCTATTTTAGGCGTTGATAACCACAATATCAATATATTTATAACAATTAAAGATATAAACTCTTAACATCCTATTTTTTTTATAAAAACAGTTCTTGAAATTTTATAAAAATATAAATGTATTATATATGTAAAAAAACGAAATATAGCAATTTAAGTTAAAGGTCTAAAACGTACTTACAAGTCAAATACTATTTTTAATTTTTATAAAAATGAAAATTTTAAACTTAAAGTTTATTGGATGAGTACTATGTGGATATTTAAAAAAAAAGTTATGAACTTTAAAGAATAAAATTATAATTTATAATTTAACCAATAAAATAAACATACTTTACAATTATACCAACTTATCTTCTATTTTTTGTCTTTTGATTATTAATTTTTGTCTTTTGATTATTAATTTTTATTAAAAAAAAATAAAGTTTACATATGTGCAACACTTATGACATATATCCACCACTATAATGTTATCATAAATAATAAATATTATACGAATAAGAAAACTACCTGAAACAAGTGCCGCAATGCAAAGTGTCGCCCCCGCCGCATCGCGCGGGCACCCTACTAGTACTATATTATAATGCATGAGTGAGGGGTATTTTAAGATACCTAAAAAATAAGAACTTTTCCCCCTCTTTATTTATAGAAATACCCCTAAAATGAGGGTAATTTGATCTTTTAAACACTAATTATTTTTTAGCCTCTAAACTTATTACACTTAAATCCCTTAGGTTTTAACAAAATTATAAATAATTAGTTACAATTCACCCCTCCACAACAAACTTATAATCTTTTTACGTATTCTTGACATATCTTATAAACTATACTGTTTAAAAAAATCCAAAGATAGCATGACGACCTACACATTTTTGTCAACGTTTCGGTAGTTGTCTTGTTCAATATCGACGCACATATTAAAAGGTACAAGTTGATAGTGCTTTAATGTACAAGTGATTAAAGAAGAAAACAAAAACTAATCTATACTATATTATAATGCATTAGGGATGAGCATTTTAAGATACCCAAAAAACTAAGAACTTTTTCCCTATTAATGTATTAACGTATGGATTAAAATGTACAAGTAGATGATGCATTAGTGTACAAGAGTTCAAAGCCCGACGCACTTTTAGTTATCATCACAAATAAAATATAAATTAAAAGCTTAAAACACTATCATTTTTAAAACTAAAACTATTGTTAAATAATTGATTAAAAATTTATTTTACAGGTCAAATATCAACAAAAGTTCCTAGTTTAGAGACAACAATTGATTAAAAATTTATTTTACAGGTTAAATATCAACAAAAGTTCATATTTAAAGGCAACAAAATCAGATAAGGAGGAGACATTTTAAAAAAAATTAAACTCTAAATTACGTAGAGCGTATCAAGGGGAGATATTCAAAATTCAAAATGAAATCTCCAAATTCGGCTGGCAGTCTCTCTAAAAAAACCTATATACTCCTCACAGACTAAATCCAGATCATCAAGGTATGGATTTCACCCATTTACATCTTAATTTCCCTTCTAATCAAGTGTTTTCTTCGTTATCTTGGTATATCTAGGGACATGGTGACAAAAAGAGAAAGAAAAGCAACAAATCTGGAGTGGATAAACTGAGGTAAGTTGTTCATGTGAGGGCAAAGAGAGGGAAATTTTCATTGGACTATCTTTCCTTCTTCACATACATGATATTCTATTTTGAGATTTTGAAGATTACAGAGGTATGTCTTGCTTTTACAAGAACCCTAATTACAAAAGTTGTAGCTTTTGAGATGAATAAAATCTTCTAGGTTAATAATAAGATTTTTTTCCTATATAATTATTATATGTATACAATAATCAATTCAAAAAACTTTATCAATCACGTCAGCTATATATTTTATTGAAAGGGTCAATTAACTTAACAATCGTATTTATCAAAACTATTCATATTAAACGATAACATAGCAATTACAATTAAAGGAATTGAACCTTACATGATTTAAAAGATCTACTACCATGTGAAAGTTATGGTAAGTTGAATTCAGTTAGTATAAAATAATATTTTAAATAAATTAAATAATTTAATTAAATTAAAATATTGTTGATTTGTCTTAAGATGGGAATAATCAATAAATTCACGATGTCATCTTTACCAAATATTAGGGTTTTAAACCATACAGTCACCTCATCCTCCAAATACCCAAAATCAAATGTTAGAAATCTAAACATGAATACTCATATATTTTAAGCAGTCAAATATGATTCACAAAGGTTAATTAGTATCGGTACCTTTCTTGAAGTTTCTGAATTTTGCTTGAATCAAGTACCACGCAATATCAGTCGGCTGCTACGGTATTGCGATCCAACTCCATAAGCAACTCGTGTTGATAACGTGTTGTAAAACAACAAACCTACTAGCTAAACAACATGAGAAAGAGATGTAGGGAGAAAGATCTTTATATTATTCATGGTGTATTCATACAATAAATACAATGGACTGTATATAGGGTAATGAAACTTGGAGAATAAGCCTATTCTATTTTAGGCGTTGATAACCACAATATCAATATATTTATAACAATTAAAGATATAAACTCTTAACATCCTATTTTTTTTATAAAAACAGTTCTTGAAATTTTATAAAAATATAAATGTATTATATATGTAAAAAAACGAAATATAGCAATTTAAGTTAAAGGTCTAAAACGTACTTACAAGTCAAATACTATTTTTAATTTTTATAAAAATGAAAATTTTAAACTTAAAGTTTATTGGATGAGTACTATGTGGATATTTAAAAAAAAAGTTATGAACTTTAAAGAATAAAATTATAATTTATAATTTAACCAATAAAATAAACATACTTTACAATTATACCAACTTATCTTCTATTTTTTGTCTTTTGATTATTAATTTTTGTCTTTTGATTATTAATTTTTATTAAAAAAAAATAAAGTTTACATATGTGCAACACTTATGACATATATCCACCACTATAATGTTATCATAAATAATAAATATTATACGAATAAGAAAACTACCTGAAACAAGTGCCGCAATGCAAAGTGTCGCCCCCGCCGCATCGCGCGGGCACCCTACTAGTACTATATTATAATGCATGAGTGAGGGGTATTTTAAGATACCTAAAAAATAAGAACTTTTCCCCCTCTTTATTTATAGAAATACCCCTAAAATGAGGGTAATTTGATCTTTTAAACACTAATTATTTTTTAGCCTCTAAACTTATTACACTTAAATCCCTTAGGTTTTAACAAAATTATAAATAATTAGTTACAATTCACCCCTCCACAACAAACTTATAATCTTTTTACGTATTCTTGACATATCTTATAAACTATACTGTTTAAAAAAATCCAAAGATAGCATGACGACCTACACATTTTTGTCAACGTTTCGGTAGTTGTCTTGTTCAATATCGACGCACATATTAAAAGGTACAAGTTGATAGTGCTTTAATGTACAAGTGATTAAAGAAGAAAACAAAAACTAATCTATACTATATTATAATGCATTAGGGATGAGCATTTTAAGATACCCAAAAAACTAAGAACTTTTTCCCTATTAATGTATTAACGTATGGATTAAAATGTACAAGTAGATGATGCATTAGTGTACAAGAGTTCAAAGCCCGACGCACTTTTAGTTATCATCACAAATAAAATATAAATTAAAAGCTTAAAACACTATCATTTTTAAAACTAAAACTATTGTTAAATAATTGATTAAAAATTTATTTTACAGGTCAAATATCAACAAAAGTTCCTAGTTTAGAGACAACAATTGATTAAAAATTTATTTTACAGGTTAAATATCAACAAAAGTTCATATTTAAAGGCAACAAAATCAGATAAGGAGGAGACATTTTAAAAAAAATTAAACTCTAAATTACGTAGAGCGTATCAAGGGGAGATATTCAAAATTCAAAATGAAATCTCCAAATTCGGCTGGCAGTCTCTCTAAAAAAACCTATATACTCCTCACAGACTAAATCCAGATCATCAAGGTATGGATTTCACCCATTTACATCTTAATTTCCCTTCTAATCAAGTGTTTTCTTCGTTATCTTGGTATATCTAGGGACATGGTGACAAAAAGAGAAAGAAAAGCAACAAATCTGGAGTGGATAAACTGAGGTAAGTTGTTCATGTGAGGGCAAAGAGAGGGAAATTTTCATTGGACTATCTTTCCTTCTTCACATACATGATATTCTATTTTGAGATTTTGAAGATTACAGAGGTATGTCTTGCTTTTACAAGAACCCTAATTACAAAAGTTGTAGCTTTTGAGATGAATAAAATCTTCTAGGTTAATAATAAGATTTTTTTTCCTATATAATTATTATATGTATACAATAATCAATTCAAAAAACTTTATCAATCACGTCAGCTATAAATTTTATTGAAAGGGTCAATTAACTTAACAATCGTATTTATCAAAACTATTCATATTAAATGATAACATAGCAATTACAATTAAAGGAATTGAACCTTACATGATTTAAAAGATCTACTACCATGTGAAAGTTATGGTAAGTTGAATTCAGTTAGTATAAAATAATATTTTAAATAAATTAAATAATTTAATTAAATTAAAATATTGTTGATTTCTCTTAAGATGGGAATAATCAATAAATTCACGATGTCATCTTTACCAAATATTAGGGTTTTAAACCATACAGTCACCTCATCCTCCAAATACCCAAAATCAAATGTTAGAAATCTAAACATGAATACTCATATATTTTAAGCAGTCAAATATGATTCACAAAGGTTAATTAGTATCGGTACCTTTCTTGAAGTTTCTGAATTTTGCTTGAATCAAGTACCACGCAATATCAGTCGGCTGCTACGGTATTGCGATCCAACTCCATAAGCAACTCGTGTTGATAACGTGTTGTAAAACAACAAACCTAATAGCTAAACAACATGAGAAAGAGATGTAGGGAGAAAGATCTTTATATTATTCATGGTGTATTCATACAATAAATACAATGGACTATATATAGGGTAAAGAAACTTGGAGAATAAGCCTATTCTATTTTAGGCGTTGATAACCACAATATCAATATATTTATAACAATTAAAGATATAAACTCTTAACATCCTATTTTTTTTATAAAAACAGTTCTTGAAATTTTATAAAAATATAAATGTATTATATATGTAAAAAAACGAAATATAGCAATTTAAGTTAAAGGTCTAAAACGTACTTACAAGTCAAATACTATTTTTAATTTTTATAAAAATGAAAATTTTAAACTTAAAGTTTATTGGATGAGTACTATGTGGATATTTAAAAAAAAGTTATGAACTTTAAAGAATAAAATTATAATTTATAATTTAACCAATAAAATAAACATACTTTACAATTATACCAACTTATCTTCTATTTTTTGTCTTTTGATTATTAATTTTTGTCTTTTGATTATTAATTTTTATTAAAAAAAAATAAAGTTTACATATGTGCAACACTTATGACATATATCCACCACTATAATGTTATCATAAATAATAAATATTATACGAATAAGAAAACTACCTGAAACAAGTGCCGCAATGCAAAGTGTCGCCCCCGCCGCATCGCGCGGGCACCCTACTAGTACTATATTATAATGCATGAGTGAGGGGTATTTTAAGATACCTAAAAAATAAGAACTTTTCCCCCTCTTTATTTATAGAAATACCCCTAAAATGAGGGTAATTTGATCTTTTAAACACTAATTATTTTTTAGCCTCTAAACTTATTACACTTAAATCCCTTAGGTTTTAACAAAATTATAAATAATTAGTTACAATTCACCCCTCCACAACAAACTTATAATCTTTTTACGTATTCTTGACATATCTTATAAACTATACTGTTTAAAAAAATCCAAAGATAGCATGACGACCTACACATTTTTGTCAACGTTTCGGTAGTTGTCTTGTTCAATATCGACGCACATATTAAAAGGTACAAGTTGATAGTGCTTTAATGTACAAGTGATTAAAGAAGAAAACAAAAACTAATCTATACTATATTATAATGCATTAGGGATGAGCATTTTAAGATACCCAAAAAACTAAGAACTTTTTCCCTATTAATGTATTAACGTATGGATTAAAATGTACAAGTAGATGATGCATTAGTGTACAAGAGTTCAAAGCCCGACGCACTTTTAGTTATCATCACAAATAAAATATAAATTAAAAGCTTAAAACACTATCATTTTTAAAACTAAAACTATTGTTAAATAATTGATTAAAAATTTATTTTACAGGTCAAATATCAACAAAAGTTCCTAGTTTAGAGACAACAATTGATTAAAAATTTATTTTACAGGTTAAATATCAACAAAAGTTCATATTTAAAGGCAACAAAATCAGATAAGGAGGAGACATTTTAAAAAAAATTAAACTCTAAATTACGTAGAGCGTATCAAGGGGAGATATTCAAAATTCAAAATGAAATCTCCAAATTCGGCTGGCAGTCTCTCTAAAAAAACCTATATACTCCTCACAGACTAAATCCAGATCATCAAGGTATGGATTTCACCCATTTACATCTTAATTTCCCTTCTAATCAAGTGTTTTCTTCGTTATCTTGGTATATCTAGGGACATGGTGACAAAAAGAGAAAGAAAAGCAACAAATCTGGAGTGGATAAACTGAGGTAAGTTGTTCATGTGAGGGCAAAGAGAGGGAAATTTTCATTGGACTATCTTTCCTTCTTCACATACATGATATTCTATTTTGAGATTTTGAAGATTACAGAGGTATGTCTTGCTTTTACAAGAACCCTAATTACAAAAGTTGTAGCTTTTGAGATGAATAAAATCTTCTAGGTTAATAATAAGATTTTTTTTCCTATATAATTATTATATGTATACAATAATCAATTCAAAAAACTTTATCAATCACGTCAGCTATATATTTTATTGAAAGGGTCAATTAACTTAACAATCGTATTTATCAAAACTATTCATATTAAACGATAACATAGCAATTACAATTAAAGGAATTGAACCTTACATGATTTAAAAGATCTACTACCATGTGAAAGTTATGGTAAGTTGAATTCAGTTAGTATAAAATAATATTTTAAATAAATTAAATAATTTAATTAAATTAAAATATTGTTGATTTGTCTTAAGATGGGAATAATCAATAAATTCACGATGTCATCTTTACCAAATATTAGGGTTTTAAACCATACAGTCACCTCATCCTCCAAATACCCAAAATCAAATGTTAGAAATCTAAACATGAATACTCATATATTTTAAGCAGTCAAATATGATTCACAAAGGTTAATTAGTATCGGTACCTTTCTTGAAGTTTCTGAATTTTGCTTGAATCAAGTACCACGCAATATCAGTCGGCTGCTACGGTATTGCGATCCAACTCCATAAGCAACTCGTGTTGATAACGTGTTGTAAAACAACAAACCTAATAGCTAAACAACATGAGAAAGAGATGTAGGGAGAAAGATCTTTATATTATTCATGGTGTATTCATACAATAAATACAATGGACTATATATAGGGTAAAGAAACTTGGAGAATAAGCCTATTCTATTTTAGGCGTTGATAACCACAATATCAATATATTTATAACAATTAAAGATATAAACTCTTAACATCCTATTTTTTTTATAAAAACAGTTCTTGAAATTTTATAAAAATATAAATGTATTATATATGTAAAAAAACGAAATATAGCAATTTAAGTTAAAGGTCTAAAACGTACTTACAAGTCAAATACTATTTTTAATTTTTATAAAAATGAAAATTTTAAACTTAAAGTTTATTGGATGAGTACTATGTGGATATTTAAAAAAAAGTTATGAACTTTAAAGAATAAAATTATAATTTATAATTTAACCAATAAAATAAACATACTTTACAATTATACCAACTTATCTTCTATTTTTTGTCTTTTGATTATTAATTTTTGTCTTTTGATTATTAATTTTTATTAAAAAAAAATAAAGTTTACATATGTGCAACACTTATGACATATATCCACCACTATAATGTTATCATAAATAATAAATATTATACGAATAAGAAAACTACCTGAAACAAGTGCCGCAATGCAAAGTGTCGCCCCCGCCGCATCGCGCGGGCACCCTACTAGTACTATATTATAATGCATGAGTGAGGGGTATTTTAAGATACCTAAAAAATAAGAACTTTTCCCCCTCTTTATTTATAGAAATACCCCTAAAATGAGGGTAATTTGATCTTTTAAACACTAATTATTTTTTAGCCTCTAAACTTATTACACTTAAATCCCTTAGGTTTTAACAAAATTATAAATAATTAGTTACAATTCACCCCTCCACAACAAACTTATAATCTTTTTACGTATTCTTGACATATCTTATAAACTATACTGTTTAAAAAAATCCAAAGATAGCATGACGACCTACACATTTTTGTCAACGTTTCGGTAGTTGTCTTGTTCAATATCGACGCACATATTAAAAGGTACAAGTTGATAGTGCTTTAATGTACAAGTGATTAAAGAAGAAAACAAAAACTAATCTATACTATATTATAATGCATTAGGGATGAGCATTTTAAGATACCCAAAAAACTAAGAACTTTTTCCCTATTAATGTATTAACGTATGGATTAAAATGTACAAGTAGATGATGCATTAGTGTACAAGAGTTCAAAGCCCGACGCACTTTTAGTTATCATCACAAATAAAATATAAATTAAAAGCTTAAAACACTATCATTTTTAAAACTAAAACTATTGTTAAATAATTGATTAAAAATTTATTTTACAGGTCAAATATCAACAAAAGTTCCTAGTTTAGAGACAACAATTGATTAAAAATTTATTTTACAGGTTAAATATCAACAAAAGTTCATATTTAAAGGCAACAAAATCAGATAAGGAGGAGACATTTTAAAAAAAATTAAACTCTAAATTACGTAGAGCGTATCAAGGGGAGATATTCAAAATTCAAAATGAAATCTCCAAATTCGGCTGGCAGTCTCTCTAAAAAAACCTATATACTCCTCACAGACTAAATCCAGATCATCAAGGTATGGATTTCACCCATTTACATCTTAATTTCCCTTCTAATCAAGTGTTTTCTTCGTTATCTTGGTATATCTAGGGACATGGTGACAAAAAGAGAAAGAAAAGCAACAAATCTGGAGTGGATAAACTGAGGTAAGTTGTTCATGTGAGGGCAAAGAGAGGGAAATTTTCATTGGACTATCTTTCCTTCTTCACATACATGATATTCTATTTTGAGATTTTGAAGATTACAGAGGTATGTCTTGCTTTTACAAGAACCCTAATTACAAAAGTTGTAGCTTTTGAGATGAATAAAATCTTCTAGGTTAATAATAAGATTTTTTTTCCTATATAATTATTATATGTATACAATAATCAATTCAAAAAACTTTATCAATCACGTCAGCTATATATTTTATTGAAAGGGTCAATTAACTTAACAATCGTATTTATCAAAACTATTCATATTAAATGATAACATAGCAATTACAATTAAAGGAATTGAACCTTACATGATTTAAAAGATCTACTACCATGTGAAAGTTATGGTAAGTTGAATTCAGTTAGTATAAAATAATATTTTAAATAAATTAAATAATTTAATTAAATTAAAATATTGTTGATTTGTCTTAAGATGGGAATAATCAATAAATTCACGATGTCATCTTTACCAAATATTAGGGTTTTAAACCATACAGTCACCTCATCCTCCAAATACCCAAAATCAAATGTTAGAAATCTAAACATGAATACTCATATATTTTAAGCAGTCAAATATGATTCACAAAGGTTAATTAGTATCGGTACCTTTCTTGAAGTTTCTGAATTTTGCTTGAATCAAGTACCACGCAATATCAGTCGGCTGCTACGGTATTGCGATCCAACTCCATAAGCAACTCGTGTTGATAACGTGTTGTAAAACAACAAACCTAATAGCTAAACAACATGAGAAAGAGATGTAGGGAGAAAGATCTTTATATTATTCATGGTGTATTCATACAATAAATACAATGGACTATATATAGGGTAAAGAAACTTGGAGAATAAGCCTATTCTATTTTAGGCGTTGATAACCACAATATCAATATATTTATAACAATTAAAGATATAAACTCTTAACATCCTATTTTTTTTATAAAAACAGTTCTTGAAATTTTATAAAAATATAAATGTATTATATATGTAAAAAAACGAAATATAGCAATTTAAGTTAAAGGTCTAAAACGTACTTACAAGTCAAATACTATTTTTAATTTTTATAAAAATGAAAATTTTAAACTTAAAGTTTATTGGATGAGTACTATGTGGATATTTAAAAAAAAGTTATGAACTTTAAAGAATAAAATTATAATTTATAATTTAACCAATAAAATAAACATACTTTACAATTATACCAACTTATCTTCTATTTTTTGTCTTTTGATTATTAATTTTTGTCTTTTGATTATTAATTTTTATTAAAAAAAAATAAAGTTTACATATGTGCAACACTTATGACATATATCCACCACTATAATGTTATCATAAATAATAAATATTATACGAATAAGAAAACTACCTGAAACAAGTGCCGCAATGCAAAGTGTCGCCCCCGCCGCATCGCGCGGGCACCCTACTAGTACTATATTATAATGCATGAGTGCGGGGTATTTTAAGATACCTAAAAAATAAGAACTTTTCCCCCTCTTTATTTATAGAAATACCCCTAAAATGAGGGTAATTTGATCTTTTAAACACTAATTATTTTTTAGCCTCTAAACTTATTACACTTAAATCCCTTAGGTTTTAACAAAATTATAAATAATTAGTTACAATTCACCCCTCCACAACAAACTTATAATCTTTTTACGTATTCTTGACATATCTTATAAACTATACTGTTTAAAAAAATCCAAAGATAGCATGACGACCTACACATTTTTGTCAACGTTTCGGTAGTTGTCTTGTTCAATATCGACGCACATATTAAAAGGTACAAGTTGATAGTGCTTTAATGTACAAGTGATTAAAGAAGAAAACAAAAACTAATCTATACTATATTATAATGCATTAGGGATGAGCATTTTAAGATACCCAAAAAACTAAGAACTTTTTCCCTATTAATGTATTAACGTATGGATTAAAATGTACAAGTAGATGATGCATTAGTGTACAAGAGTTCAAAGCCCGACGCACTTTTAGTTATCATCACAAATAAAATATAAATTAAAAGCTTAAAACACTATCATTTTTAAAACTAAAACTATTGTTAAATAATTGATTAAAAATTTATTTTACAGGTCAAATATCAACAAAAGTTCCTAGTTTAGAGACAACAATTGATTAAAAATTTATTTTACAGGTTAAATATCAACAAAAGTTCATATTTAAAGGCAACAAAATCAGATAAGGAGGAGACATTTTAAAAAAAATTAAACTCTAAATTACGTAGAGCGTATCAAGGGGAGATATTCAAAATTCAAAATGAAATCTCCAAATTCGGCTGGCAGTCTCTCTAAAAAAACCTATATACTCCTCACAGACTAAATCCAGATCATCAAGGTATGGATTTCACCCATTTACATCTTAATTTCCCTTCTAATCAAGTGTTTTCTTCGTTATCTTGGTATATCTAGGGACATGGTGACAAAAAGAGAAAGAAAAGCAACAAATCTGGAGTGGATAAACTGAGGTAAGTTGTTCATGTGAGGGCAAAGAGAGGGAAATTTTCATTGGACTATCTTTCCTTCTTCACATACATGATATTCTATTTTGAGATTTTGAAGATTACAGAGGTATGTCTTGCTTTTACAAGAACCCTAATTACAAAAGTTGTAGCTTTTGAGATGAATAAAATCTTCTAGGTTAATAATAAGATTTTTTTTCCTATATAATTATTATATGTATACAATAATCAATTCAAAAAACTTTATCAATCACGTCAGCTATATATTTTATTGAAAGGGTCAATTAACTTAACAATCGTATTTATCAAAACTATTCATATTAAATGATAACATAGCAATTACAATTAAAGGAATTGAACCTTACATGATTTAAAAGATCTACTACCATGTGAAAGTTATGGTAAGTTGAATTCAGTTAGTATAAAATAATATTTTAAATAAATTAAATAATTTAATTAAATTAAAATATTGTTGATTTGTCTTAAGATGGGAATAATCAATAAATTCACGATGTCATCTTTACCAAATATTAGGGTTTTAAACCATACAGTCACCTCATCCTCCAAATACCCAAAATCAAATGTTAGAAATCTAAACATGAATACTCATATATTTTAAGCAGTCAAATATGATTCACAAAGGTTAATTAGTATCGGTACCTTTCTTGAAGTTTCTGAATTTTGCTTGAATCAAGTACCACGCAATATCAGTCGGCTGCTACGGTATTGCGATCCAACTCCATAAGCAACTCGTGTTGATAACGTGTTGTAAAACAACAAACCTAATAGCTAAACAACATGAGAAAGAGATGTAGGGAGAAAGATCTTTATATTATTCATGGTGTATTCATACAATAAATACAATGGACTATATATAGGGTAAAGAAACTTGGAGAATAAGCCTATTCTATTTTAGGCGTTGATAACCACAATATCAATATATTTATAACAATTAAAGATATAAACTCTTAACATCCTATTTTTTTTATAAAAACAGTTCTTGAAATTTTATAAAAATATAAATGTATTATATATGTAAAAAAACGAAATATAGCAATTGAAGTTAAAGGTCTAAAACGTACTTACAAGTCAAATACTATTTTTAATTTTTATAAAAATGAAAATTTTAAACTTAAAGTTTATTGGATGAGTACTATGTGGATATTTAAAAAAAAAGTTATGAACTTTAAAGAATAAAATTATAATTTATAATTTAACCAATAAAATAAAATACTTTACAATTATACCAACTTATCTTCTATTTTTTGTCTTTTGATTATTAATTTTTGTCTTTTGATTATTAATTTTTATTAAAAAAAATAAAGTTTACATATGTGCAACACTTATGACATATATCCACCACTATAATGTTATCATAAATAATAAATATTATACGAATAAGAAAACTACCTAAAACAAGTGCCGCAATGCAAAGTGTCGCCCCCGCCGCATCGCGCGGGCACCCTACTAGTACTATATTATAATGCATGAGTGAGGGGTATTTTAAGATACCTAAAAAATAAGAACTTTTCCCCCTCTTTATTTATAGAAATACCCCTAAAATGAGGGTAATTTAATCTTTTAAACACTAATTATTTTTTAGCCTCTAAACTTATTACACTTAAATCCCTTAGGTTTTAACAAAATTATAAATAATTAGTTACAATTCACCCCTCCACAACAAACTTATAATTTTTTTACGTATTCTTGACATATCTTATAAACTATACTGTTTAAAAAAATCCAAAGATAGCATGACGACCTACACATTTTTGTCAACGTTTCGGTAGTTGTCTTGTTCAATATCGACGCACAGATTAAAAGGTACAAGTTGATAGTGCTTTAATGTACAAGTGATTAAAGAAGAAAACAAAAACTAATCTATACTATATTATAATGCATTAGGGATGAGCATTTTAAGATACCCAAAAAACTAAGAACTTTTTCCCTATTAATGTATTAACGTATGGATTAAAATGTACAAGTAGATGATGCATTAGTGTACAAGAGTTCAAATCCCGACGCACTTTTAGTTATCATCACAAATAAAATATAAATTAAAAGCTTAAAACACTATCATTTTTAAAACTAAAACTATTGTTAAATAATTGATTAAAAATTTATTTTACAGGTCAAATATCAACAAAAGTTCCTACTTTAGAGACAACAATTGATTAAAAATTTATTTTACAGGTTAAATATCAACAAAAGTTCATATTTAAAGGCAACAAAATCAGATACGGAGGAGACATTTAAAAAAAATTAAACTCTAAATTACGTAGTGCATATCAAGGGGAGATATTCAAAATTCAAAATGAAATCTCCAAATTCGGCTGGCAGTCTCTCTAAAAAAAACCTATATACTCCTCACAGACTAAATCCAGATCATCAAGGTATGGATTTCACCCATTTACATCTTAATTTCCCTTCTAATCAAGTGTTTTCTTCGTTATCTTGGTATATCTAGGGACATGGTGACAAAAAGAGAAAGAAAAGCAACAAATCTGGAGTGGATAAACTGAGGTAAGTTGTTCATGTGAGGGCAAAGAGAGGGAAATTTTCATTGGACTATCTTTCCTTCTTCACATACATGATATTCTATTTTGAGATTTTGAAGATTACAGAGGTATGTCTTGCTTTTACAAGAACCCTAATTACAAAAGTTGTAGCTTTTGAGATGAATAAAATCTTCTAGGTTAATAATAAGATTTTTTTTCCTATATAATTATTATATGTATACAATAATCAATTCAAAAAACTTTATCAATCATGTCAGCTATATATTTTATGAAAGGGTCAATTAACTTAACAATCGTATTTATTAAAACTATTCATATTAAATGATAACATAGCAATTACAATTAAAGGAATTGAACCTTACATGATTTAAAAGATCTACTACCATGTGAAAGTTATGGTAAGTTGAATTCAGTTAGTATAAAATAATATTTTAAATAAATTAAATAATTTAATTAAATTAAAATATTGTTGATTTGTCTTAAGGGTCAATTGACTTAACAATCGTATTTTTTATTTTGACATTTAAAGCACATATTACATTTGTTATAATCGGTTGAATTTGCTTTGGATATGTACTTGATCTTGCAACTCTAGGATTTAAAATTGCAGTCAGAAGTTTTAACTTATCTCCAGATCGTGGGCCTTCATAAAAAGCTTGATTTTTTGTTGAAGAAAATGTAGCTGATTATCTAGGTTTGATGGATGGTTTATTTGAAGCAAATCAACGTAATGTCAAAAGGGTGTATGATCAATAGAAGACATTGTTGTTAAATATGGAGTTATGTATATCATATTTGCAAGACAAATATGTTTCTATTTGATATTCACTTTTATTTGTGAAGGTAAATCACACCAGGGAGCTTCCTCAAAACAGCAAAATGGTAGCCACGCACAGAGACAATCTTGATGTATAATTTTAATTCTATTTTTTTGTTCATATTGTTAGTTTTGTTATAATTTGTAATTCGGCTTTTTTTTTCTTTAAACCAGGTTCTTATCAAGGATGTTGAAGCTCAGCCCATCATGATCTGGTGAGTCGTTGTAGTTAGTTAGGGGTGGCAAAGTGGACTGAAAAAGGGTTTGTGCAAAGGTCAATTTTGGTTCCGTCGACCCACAAAAACTAATTTGCAATATGTTTTCGCAGGTGTTATAAAGAATAATGTTTTGAACATGATTAAACTGAAAGGCTATATTCATTTTGGTGCATGTCTTGTGACAACAGCTTAATAGTTTGATTATTTAGTCTTTGAATATTTTGTATTGGGCTTAGCATTATTGGTTAGGGAGTTTAATTGTTGTAATGGGCTTGGAGAATGGCCTAGCCCAGACCAAAGCCCATGTGCAAACCTTGTCCTATATAAACAAGGCTTGGCATAAGGGTTTAGGTTAGCTAGTTGGAGACATTTGATAGCCAGTGAATAGAGTTTGAGAGAGAGTTAGAGAAATCTACAGAGATTGGCTGAGATATTTCTAGTGGGTCTTGAATTGATTGTAAACTTCGTGTTGGATAATCAATAGAAGACCGGATTGAAAGTGCATCGTGTTCTTGATTCTGTTTCTACTCGTTTTCTGTGAAATCTGATCTAGAGGATTCCGCACTCTAGGTTAGATCGATGATTCTGTTACGATCCATACGGTTCAAGGGACCTACAACATTTTCTGTCTTTGTGTATGAGAAGATGAAGCTGAAAATCAAGCAGTGTATTTGTTCTCTGGAAATATCAGATGCAAATGCAGTGGTGGATGATCATGATGATGTATGTGTCCATAAATATATTTAAATTAAATTTTGTTTTGAGATCATTAGATTGACTCTTTTTTTAGAAAAAAAAATGATAGGAGGATGCTCAGATGGTAAATACTTTAAAGGAATTTGTTATGAATATCGACGCTTGCGATGGTGGAAATCAACTTGCAGTGGTTGAGTATGTTAAAGATCCTTATGCTAATTATAGAAAGATGGAGACGGCTCTGCGTTGATTTAAACAGTCAAACCATGCACATTACTTGATGCTAAAAAATGTATGTTTTAATTTAATTAAAAATATTTTGGTTTCTTTTAGTGGCATTGCTACTTTGTGCCCTATGTGAATTTTTGTTGGCTCTGTTGCTGCTACCCCCCCCCCCCCCCCCCCCCGCTTTGAGGACTATCCAAGTAACAACTTGTCAAACCACAGGGACTAAGAGTGTAATTTTGAAAAGTTGGGGACTAAAGGTGAAATTTAACCAAACCATAGGGACTATCCGTGCATTTTACTCAAACCTAAATAATCAAAACTGGCTAACTTTAACAATGCTCGAATCGACCCAATTTTCACAATAGATTAACCAAAACCTAAATAATCAAAATTGGCTAACTTTTGAAATACTTTAATAGAAAATTTTGGTTTTGATTATGGTTATGCCTCAAAAACGAACCGAACCGCTTCATACACACACCAAAAATCACCAACCAAAGTGTTGTGTCCCCCGCCGCATCGCGCGGGCACCCTACTAGTATATATATAGGGGAAGGTTCATTTGAGAAGAAAATTAAATTAAGAAGAAAAAGAACAAAGGGTACTAATGTAAAACATTAAATAGTTTTTATTTCAAACTCATTTATTATTATCTTTGACTATTAATTAGTCATAAACACTATCATCCACCACACTTAAATTTTTGCTTACACACATCAAGATTCATCCTACACGTTTTGAAATTTGTCCTACACATATTGAAATTTATCCTACACAACTCGTAATTTATGCTACACTTTAAATTATATGTATTTTCTTATTTTTGAAAAAAATATGTTTTTTTTAAAATAAGTTACAGATTTAATGTAGTTAGCTATTAAAAAGGTCGACTACCCATTAATGATCCATCTAAGTTTACCAATATATTCTTACACTAATATTAAATACAAAAATTAAATGAAGTAAAATGAAGCATTATTATTGGTTGGAATTTCTTTTTTTTTTTATTCTTATAAAAAATTTCTTCTCATTTAAACTCTCCATATATATATAGGGTCAGGATTTAGAGAGAACGGTGAGAACGATTTTGGTGCTGACATGTGGCATTGATGTTAAATTACACTAAGGGGTAATATTGTCAAAAAAATCCACTCACATGAACTGGGTGTTCAAATAAAACGCCATAAAAACACCCAATTTAGAAAAACGCCAAACACTCAAAAGCTATTTTTTAAGCCATAATTTACAACAGCTAAAAAAACAATTTTTTTGAACGCCATAAAACACTCAAAAGCTATTTTTTGAGCTATAATTTACAACAGCTCAAAAAACCCATTTTTTTGAGCCAGCTCCTAGTTAAAACGCCATAACAAAAAAAGCTATATTTTCAGGGTCCAAAGTGTAACTTATAGTGTGAACAAGTGTGAACACAAGTATTTAATTAGTTTCATCATACAAAACGCCATAACAAATACAAAACGCCATAAAAAAGCTATATTTTCAGGGTCTCAAGTGTAACTTATAGTGTGAACAAGTGTAAACAAGTGTGAACACAAGTATTTAATTAGTTTCCATACAAAACGCCATAACAAATGCATACAAGCTATATTTTCAGGGTCTAAAGTGTAACTTATAGTGTAAACAAGTGTGAACACAAGTATTTAATTAGTTTTATCATACAAAATGCCATAACAAAAAAAGCTATATTTTCAGGGTTTAAAGTGTAACTTATAGTGTGAACAAGTGTGAACACAAGTATTTAATTAGTTCAGAAGAAAAACGCCATGAAAATACCTAGTCTAAAACGCCATAAAACACCCAGTTCAGAAAAACGCCATAAAACCCATTTAATTTTTTTTTCGAAAAGTATATCAATAGTATACTCATTGGAAAGATAAAAAAAACCCTGAGTTTTATGGTGTAATTTTTTTCGAAAAATAATCACGTATAAAAAAGTTATTGTCGTTTAAATATGATGGGGGAAAATGGCATGTGATTAGCATGTGCACCTTTGATTGGATCTTCCTATTTTACCCTTCCTGGTAGTTCCAAGACCCCTATTATTTACAAAAATGTCACCGCATCAATCTCAGCCACAAACCACTAAGATCTCGTGGCTGAGAATCGTTCTCACCGTTCTCACACTTTGAGGCGTTCTCTCCTGGTCCTGTTCATATATATATATATATATATATATAATAAATGAATATATACATAAACTGATTTTACAACATGTTAATTATCCTATATATTAAAAACACAAGCTTGTGAATAGTAACCTGTGGGCCACGTCACAAGCCTAATTATTAATAGTAAAAATACACACGTCCTCTTATCTCCCTTTTCAACCTCCTCTCATCAGTTTTTATCCTTCAAAAACCCTAGCACCAACCCACCATCACTGCTCCACCATCCATCTCCGACACCATCCATCTATCCACACTCCTTTAACCCTTTCCTCACAACACTTTTGCCAAAAACGCACTTCCCAACTGAAACCGTCATCATCTCCGGTCTTGCCCGTTTGTAGTCGTCGGAACCGTCATCATCTCCGGTCTTGCCTGAGGTCGAAACCCTTTCTTCACCACCTCTTGCTACGTGTCTTCTTCATCCATTAGCAGGTGTATAACTTCCGGTTTCTTTTTCACTTTTCACTCCCAAAATCAACCTGCTCTCTAACCCTAAATTAGGTATTGTATCTCGGTTCTTTGATTATTTTTTGTCTGTCTTTTTTGTTATTTAAAATGTGTTGTTTCTTCTGTTCTTAGGTTTGGTCTTGGGTGGTTGAATGGGGGTTTTGAGTGTTTTTGGGGAATTGGGGATTTTAGAGTTGATGTTTAACAGCTGTAGTTTTGGTTTATGTTAATTCTCAATTTGTTTTGTAGGTTCAGTTGTGTTTCTTCATCTCTTATGCAGGTACATTTCTTTTTTTTTTTAATGTGATTGTCTGACATTATTTTGTTTATTATTTGTTTACTATTTTATGATTCTTGTATTAGTATGATGGATCATGTTGATGGAAGGTAGGTAGATATAACAGTTGTGAACGTTTAGGGGGATGAAATTGTATAATTCTTTGACAAGGTAGAGATGACTACTGGCTCATTAGCTATAGTAAGTTTAGGATTTTTAAGCTTAGACTGATACATGCAGGTTGCTATTAAATTTCAATCGTTTATTTAGAACTTTTAGAAGCTTAGAATATTTAACAACTTTAAATTGTCACTATATGCAACTACAAAATTTGTAGTCAAAGTGTGTGGTTCACTCTATACGTTTTTTTGACTTTGACCTGTCAAGTAAGTAGACTTGAGCAAAGGAAACAGTCAATAGTGTTTTAATGCTACATGGTATCGTTGTTTCATCGTTAATCATCGTACGCTTGTACGAACAATAACGCTATCGCACAACTTTTTGTTGGTTTTCTTTAACTTTTAATGATTTATTTATTTTAGTTTTAGGGGTAGGGATGAGCACGGTGCCAACCGATACCGAATCCGAATCGGTACTTGTACCGAAAAATGCTGGTTACGGTACTGGTTTATGAAGGTAAAACCGGTGGCGAACCGGTACCATGAACGCCAAAAGTCGGTACCGAATTATTACTTAATATATTTCGGTTCAGGAAATTCGGTACCGATACCCAATACCATTGGCTCATATCTGACCATGAGTTTCATACGAACATCATTACCATATAACTTGTTTGGTTGATTTTCTTCAGGTTCTCTTTTAGTGTTTTTTCTATATTTTTTTAATTTTTGTTAGTAGTTCCGTGCGCAAGGCGGTCGGATGAACTACTCATGGATGTTAAAGGTTATTCAAATTAAAAGATTAAACTAAAAATTTACCGAACCCGGTGTATTTTCGGTACCGGTTCGACGCTGGTATTCACCAATTTTTACCCTCAAATACCGGTACCGTACTGGTACCGAACCGTAACGTACCACCTAAAACTCAACTATGCCGCCTTTCTGGTGGTTTTGTTGAGATATTTTATTTCAAATTTGAACTTTACCCCTTTAGCTTTAAATAAAATATCCTTTCACCCATTTAAAGTTATAGCGGGTGCCGATACCGTACATATGGTGTGATGAACCAAACTAATACCGGCACGGTTATGGTTTTCGATCAATGTAAAACATATGTTGATATCTTTTTGGGTTAAGACCCTCAGATTTATATGGAACAATATGTTTTTTCTTTCAAATGAGTAGTGAGGTTCTTTTTGAACTCATTTCACGGATGTGGACTTTTTCTTTCACCCATTCAGTTTTAAGACCCTCAGATTTATCTGGAACAATATGTTTTTTCTTTCAAATGAGTAGTGAGGTTCTTTTTGAACTCATTTCACGGATGTGGACTTTTGAGAAATGACAAGTTAGCTATGTATGTCATTTGATTCTGTGTGTGAAGTAAATGAAGTCATCTGTTGAATTTGATAAAATGAGAACAAAGGTGATATGATGGAGGCCTTAAGGGTGAAGAATATTTAGGCAAGCTAGACATTAGCATGTGCTCGGGTATTATGGGAACCAGTACCGGTATTCACGCTTATGGTTTTCGATCAATGTAAAACATATGTTGATATCTTTTTGAGTTATATCCTTTTGTGCATATCATCCCTTTATTCATTTTTATGGTGTTTTTTTCGATGTAAAACATGTGTCGATATCTTTTCAAACTTATGATAATTTTTTTTTTCTCTTTTTGTTGTTATTCCAAATGTCGATATTGTAACGGACCAAACCGATACTGAATTCTATGTGTATTGAGTGAGGAATTTCCACTAGATTTATACGTATTAATTTATTTAATCTTTAATAGTAACCATGATGAATAGTCTATTAGATAATTTAATATTGTTATTACTTTTAAATTATATTTTTTGGTTTGATTTTTCTTGGAGAATTTATGTTTGTTAATTAAAAAAACTAAAGACGCACTTATGTTTAAACTAAAACTGGTAAGGTATTAAAACAACTTTTTATTATGAGATCTGTTGTTCAAGTAGTTGAAGCGATTTAAAACTACCTTGAAGGCTTGGGTTCGAGTCTATTTTGTGAGTTTTTCTCCATATTTTCCCTTTTTATAACCTGCCTACCTGTGTTTAGGAAGATGGCGTATGCTTTTTCATTTATTAAACAGTTTTTTTTCATCAATCTTCTTCGTTTATGATTAGACCGAACATGCATTTTTTTAATTTTTTCTATAAGCCAGTATGATCTTTGTTTGTAAATATTTTAGTATTCTCTGTTTAGCCTTTTTTTAAACGGCAAAATAAAACTCTCTTTAGGTACTTACATTAGTTTACAGTTGACAAATTGACTCCCTTTTCATATTTGGCTTTACATGACTTATATATCATATATCATATTTAGCTTTATGTATCATGTAACTTTGTTATGATCTCCAGCAACCAACCAACTACGCTCTGTCATTGCTATAAGTTGTTTTTAGTTTGTTGATTGAATTATATGTAGTTACTATACCCAGGCTGGAAGACGTCTTTTCTGACCCGTTTTTAGTTTTAATATTTCTGTTAATTAGTCCCGTATTCTGATTCTTGATCACCCCGTGGCTTGTATTTTCTAAAATTCAATTGGTCTATCTAGGTTACTTGTAAAAGTTCAGTTTAAACATTTTTGTCAATTCGAACCGTTTTCTAATACTTGAGCAGTCTGTGGGCTGAATTTCAAAAACTTCAGCTGGTCACAAAACTCATATGGGGTGTGCAGTTCATGTAACCTTTTGAGACGTGTGGCGTATAACGCGAAAAAAATAGTAATAGTTGCGAGAACAATTTAAATTTTCAATGTTGGGTTTCTTTGCTGTGCTATTACTATGTTACATCATGACTTTTGTTTCCCCTTTTAGCACCCGCATATGAAACGGAGGCGCCGTGCCTCCTGTGTCGATGATGTTCCTTCTTCTTCCAATGTTTCCTTTCCTACCGGAAGTACCACCCACAGGCAGACTGCGTTTCGCGCAGCCATTGCGCATTCTAGGGTTCAAAGAACTATTCACAGTGATTGGGATGTGTCCCAGCCTATTTCTGTACAACAGTTGGATCATTCAACACCGGCTGAGTATCTGGATCTGGGGTGTTGTACAAAAGCTTGCGAGCATTGTCAGGCGCTGTTTTGGTATGACGAAAGGTTGGTTTCGGCTCCAGTAAATCTTGGTCCTAAATACAACAAGTGTTGCAAGGCTGGAAGAGTTGTGCTTCCATACCCGGTTCAACCTCCTGACTTACTAAAGCTGTATTATACAAATTCACACTTCATGCTAAACATACGTGCTTACAATGCTATGTTCTCTATGACTTCATTTGGTGCAACGATCGATGAAGATATTAATGTTGGAGGTGGACCGTATATATTCAAAGTTGCAGGTCAGGTCTCACATTGGTTTGGCTCTTTGTGTCCACCTCCTGGTGATAAACCTCGATTCCTGCAGATGTACATATTTGATAGTGAAAATGAAGTTGAAAACCGTTTGCGGTTTTTCCGTAATAACGAAAGCGGGCAACTTAATCCTGAAGTTGTTAACGCTTTGAGTCATATGCTTTCTGGCGTTAACGCTTATGTACGATTGTTCAAATCAGCTAGGGAGATTTGCTCGCAGTCTTCCGTCCCAAACTTTGTAATAAAGTTGTTTAGTCGTGTGGTGGATCGTCGATATGATGTCCCTGCTCCTCATACACTCGGTGCAATTATACGTGAAGGTAACATGGGTGGCGAAGACTGCGATGTCATTATAAAGAGTAGAGATAACACGCCACATAGGGTTAGTAAGTTGCATTCATCATATATGCCTCTACAATACCCAATTTTCTTTCCAGCAGGTGAACAAGGTTGGTCACCTGAGTTACACATGCTTGAGGTGGCAACAACTGATGGTGATGCTTCACCAGTTGAAGAGCGCAACTTAACTCCGATCATGTATTACAGTTATCAAATACATGATCGAAAAGATACGTACACGCATTTGTTGAGGTCTGGTAGGCTTTTCCAACAGTATTTGGTCGACGCTTGTGTGTGCGTGGAACACTGTCGTTTGCAATATATAAGGACAAACCAGAATGAATTTCGGTGTGAGATCTTAGACGGAGTCCAGGATGCAATATCTCGAGGTGATGTTGATGCACAAAATGTTGGTAAGCGTGTTGTCCTACCAGCGTCATTCACCGGAGGCCCCAGGTATATGTACAAGCATTACCAAGATGCACTTGCAATATGTCGAGTGTATGGAAATCCACAATATTTCATCACATTTACCTGTAATGCACGCTAGCCAGAAATAACTAGAGAAATCCACTGTGTTGGTGCATCCACCGCTCAGGACAGGCCAGACATAATTGCTAGAGTTTTCCAGATGAAGGTTCGATCTTTCCTTAAATACTTGAAGAATGCTAAACCATTTGGAGATGTAACTGCTGGTATGCATTCGTTTTAAGCATCTTCCAATCCGTTATACAATTTCATGTTCTTATTATGTTCCTTATTATTGATACTATTCTTTTAAGATCTTTACACCATCGAGTTTCAAAAGAGAGGCCTTCCCCATTGTCATACATTGCTTTGGGTTACAGATGTATACACTGTGCGCACTCCTAAAGATGTTAACCGTTATATATCTGCTGAACTTCCAGACCGTCATACTGATCCAGCGCTTTATAGAATTGTCGCTGAATCTATGCTGCATGGTCCATGTGGTATAGCTAGGATGACTTCGCCATGTATGAAAGATGGCGAGTGCACAAAGAACTTTCCAAAGCCATATGAAAGCGTCACTCGCTTCGACTCTGCTGGCTATGTTCATTATATGAGAGCTTCCAACTGTGAACCTTTCTTGAAAAACGGTATTCCCCTTGACAATGGCTATGTTGTGCCGTATAATCAAGATTTGCTCCTACACTTCGATGCTCATATTAATGTTGAGTAATGCGATTGGAGTATGCTTATCAAGTATTTGTTCAAGTACATAGCAAAAGGAGCTGATCGAATCCGCTTTGCATTAGCTTTTGACAGAAATGTGTCATCATCTGAAGTTCCGAATGAAGAACCGGTAGTAGATGAAATACAGAATTTCTTGGATGCTTGATTCATTTGCCCGCATGAAGCTACATGGAGAATACTAGCATTCCCGATACATCACAGAAGTCCGCCAGTTCAGGTTTTGGCAGTTCATTTAGAAGGTAAGCAAAATTTGACATTCAAGCAATCCCAACGTTTGAATGATATCACGAATAACCCCAACACAGGTAAAACTACATTGACAGAATGGCTTTCAAGTAATACTTGCGAAATGTTGACTGGAAGCCCATCGTCAACTGTAGGATTAAACCTTCGTTACATAGATTTCTTGACAAAGTTTAGGTGGGATCTTACAAAAAAGACATGGGTTGCGCGTAAATCTAAACGCACTCCTACAGTAGGAAGGCTTGCGTATGTGCATCCTTCATGCGGAGAACTTTTCTACCTAAGGATTTTACTCACTTGTCAGACTGGATGTTGTTCGTTTGAAGATATTCGTAAGGTGTCTGGTACTGTTATGCCAACATATCGAGAAGCATGTGAGAAGTTAGGTCTTATTGGCGACGACAAAGAATGGGAAACTACTATCAGCGAAGCTGCCGAGTGGGCATCTGGTCCTGAACTTAGATCTCTTTTCATGTATTTGTTGTTGTACTGTGATGTCTCAAATCCTGCGAAATTGTGGGAGCAAAACTGGAGATGCATGTCCGACGACATAAGCTACCGTCTACAACAAAGCAATTCCACTTCTTCGTCTTTTGTGAACACTGATGACCTTCAACAATATGTGCTATTTGAAATGCAAGTCTTACTGAACTCGAATTCTAGCCCGAAATCAGTCACTGATTTCGGGCTCCCATAATTGGATCCTACTGTTATTTCAGCATTGGAAAACAGCCTTCTGTTCGAAGAAAAGAACTATGATAGGCGTGCGTTACAAGACGAACACACTTTACTTCATTCAGGACTCCATCGTGAACAGTTGCACATTTACAACTTGGTCATGCGTTCTATAGCCTCTTCTTCACAAATTCTACTCTTTGTATATGGCCATGGTGGGACAGGAAAAACATATCTTTGGAAAACATTAATTGCTGGTTTGAGATCTACTGGTTGCGTTGTTCTCGCAGTTGCTGCATCCGGTATTGCCTCATTATTGCTTCCCGGTGGTAGGACAGCTCATTCAAGATTTAAAATCCCATTAGAGCTTACAAATGACTCTTTTTGCAACATAAAGAAAAATACTAATCTATGTCAGTTGTTGCTAGAAACCAGCCTTATAATCTGGGATGAGGCACCAATGAGCGATCGCAGGTGTTTTTAGTCACTTGATAAAACACTTCAAGATCTTACGAACAATACATCACAATTATTCGGAGGCAAATCAGTACTATTAGGAGGCGACTTCAGGCAATGTTTGCCTGTAAAACCAAAGTGCACAAAGGCTGAAGTTATTGATTCATCTTTACCCCGTTCTTACATATGGAAACACTTGACCGTTTGCAAGCTTACTGAGAATATGCGTCTAGCAACATCAACAGCCACTGAAGCAGGAAATTAAGAAGTTCAAGAGTTTTCCTCCTGGCTTCTACAAGTCGGCGATGGTCACGAGGGCGTGCTAATTGAAGGAAATAATAGAGATGTAAGGCAGATTAAAATTCCAAGTCAATATCTGCTAGATGAAGGCTGCAGCAGCCTGCAACAACTGATCAAATTTATCTACGACACAGAATTGCTTTCTTGTCCAACACCAGCTTTGATTGCAGAACGAGCAATAATATGTCCTACGAATGACACTGTACAAACGATCAATAATACTGTGCTGGCGTTTACGCCTGGAGACAGTGTGACATACTTTAGTACAGATTCTATGGTACCACATTCTAAAAACGGAGAAGAAACAGACATGACGTACTCGATTGAATATTTAAACACGCTTTCTTTTTACGGTATTCCTGACCATTGTTTACAACTGAAAAAAAAATTGCCCCATAATGTTGATGCGAAATATGGATCAAAAGAACGGTCTGTGTAATGGTACACGTCTTTTAGTGACACAGTTGTTACCACGTGTGATTGAAGCTAGAATTATAACAGGAACCTCAATCGGTCATAGAGTATATATACCAAGAATTCGTTTTGTCAATGACTCAAAAGATCTTCCATTTGTGTTTACCCGATGTCAGTTTCTCGTTAAAGTTTGTTATGCAATGACAATTAATAAAAGTCAAGGTCAATCACTAAAAAAAGTAGGCTTGTACTTGCCTGGTCCAGTTTTCGGTCATGGTCAATTGTATGTAGCTCTATCAAGAGCTACATCTCCATATTCATTGAAAGTTTTAATAACAAATGAAAATAATAGTTCTATAGATACAACATTAAACATAGTTTATAAAGATTTCTTGGCTGAAATTGACAACACCCAGGTCCACATTTCCTCATTATTCCTTTATATCAGTGTGCATGTAATAGCCCCATATCTAATATACTTAACAAACATGTTTATTATCACTTACCACAATTTGTATACTTCAATTTATGATGCAGGTGTCTCATTATGGAACACCCCGGAGTCGCTGAACTAAGGCCATCAAAATCTGCACCGCCAATCCATGTCAGAGTGTTACGCTCATGGGTGCCAGACTACAGAGATAATGAACTGCACTTCTTACTCGTAGATCAGGAGGTAACAATTATCTAATCAAAACAAAACAATATCAACAACATCGCATACATGTTAATCAGTATATTTTTTTTGCTACAGAGATGGCGCCGGAAAATTGAAGAAGATGAAGCGTATAATTCTTTTTTTGAATGATTTGAGATTTTACACAACTAGTCCCTGTAGTTTATATTTCAATTAAAATGGTTTTAAAACTTTATCTTCTTTAGTTTTAACTTTATAATATGGCAAGTATGATCCCTTATGATTCTAAAACTTTTATAATGATTATGAACTTATTACAAGACTTATATATATATATATATATATATATATATATATATATATATATATATATATATATATATATATATATATATATAATCATTAAACTAGAATGGTTTTATGAAATTATAAATTACCACCCTTAGATAGTTGATATAATTATTTATTTTATGCTATGAATTATACAAAAATTGCAAATGAATCAAGTAGTTTATTGATAATCCGATATGTACAAGTACAATAGAACCTAGAATTAATAGAAAATGTAGTATTGTTGCAACGTCGCTATTGATGGGACGCTATTGACCACATGTCGCTGCTATTGGTCCATGTCGCCGCTATTGGTGGTTGACCTTTAGCTGCGACACTTCGTCGCTAATGACCTTTGTCGATATTACCTGATGAGTATTAGCAGCGACATGACGCTGCTAAAAGTCTTTTTTTTAATATTTTTGTTGCTTATACAGTATTTCCCGACTTTTACGAATATACAAAACCTGCCGATTTCATGTTTTCAAAAACCCACAAACAAACTACATAAACATAACAAACTACATAAATTGAACAAACTACATAAACACAATAATTATATGCTCGTACATATTAACATTCATTACTTAAAATTTAGTGTTTAATTCGGAGAAAACGTCCTAAAATTGCATAAAACATTAAAATCTACATCATCTCGTCGTCGACTTCGTCGTTATAGAAAATGTCATCATCAACGCCCGCGACTTGCTTTCCCCTCGAACCGAGATAGTCTTCAAGGCGGCTCAAAAACGACGGGGTTTGGAACAACCCCGAAACAAATTCCTACGATAAAAATATACCAAAACCCAAATTAGCATATTAACAATCTACTAACATAATATATACCAAAGTTGCCAATTTCCTAACAAAACTACTAATATAACCCAACATTTACCAAAATAAAATATGTTAGTTTATACCTCGGAATATTGTTGTTGACTTTGAGACTACGCACCAACATTGGAGGGTGTATTGGAAGGTTTATGCCCAATCCCTCGGAACCATCCCCGTCGATCACCCAAGACCTTTCGGAACAATATCGGTACTACTATTGGTATTATTAAAACTATTATTAATGTTCGTTTATGATGTAATGTAAAACACGACTTTATTTTTTTGGTTACATCAAACAACTTTTAAGGAGACTATTGTAAATAATTTTTTTCTTTGTATCATACACTATAAAATATACTGAGTACCGGTACCTTAACGAACTGAGTTGTGTTCAAAATAATCTATTTTTTTCATGGCGTAATGTATACCGATTGCTGGTATCCTAATGATACGAAACAAACCAAAATGGTGTAGAATGAACGACGATATCAGTATCTGTATTAGCAAAATCGCTGTCGGGATTGTTTTATAGTTTTCAATCGATATAACATAGCTTGTTTCTTTTTAAATTTAAGTTTTTTTTATAATATTCCGAATATACTATTTCAACACAATTAGTTTTATATGTATTCTAATCATGGGCGGACCTACATAGTGGTCAGGGTGGGCGGCCGCACCCCTTGAAAAAAAAATTAGTGTATATTTTAGGCAAAAAAACCCGACCGCACCCCTTGAAAATATGGTTGAACACCTCATCTGCACCCCCAACAAATAATTTCTGAGTCCGCCACTGATTCTAATAGAAATTTCATTCAAAATCAAACCGTATCAACGCACAAACATAACTCACGCGTTAGTTAGATACACTAAACAAAGATGAACATTAAGACGTCTAATCAATGTCAAAGTGTCCAACCACAAGCACACATATAATATAATTTATTTCTGTTTGCATGTAGACTTCCCCTCCATTAACAAAAATTATCACCTAAAGTTTATGACAAAGATGCATACAACACGCATAAAAAAATCTTTAACCCTTTATTCATATTAGCATATATGTTTACTTGTACATAATAGATATCTTTAACCTTTTATTCATATTAGCATATACTAGGCTATCACCTGAGAACATCCCGGGTTAGGAAAATTTAGTTTTCAATAATAAAACGTACATAAACAACATTTTCAAAGTCATTAGTATCTTCTTTCACTACGTTGTTAGTTCTATATTCTCTAGACTTTGTAAAGGAGTTGAGTTGGATTGCCACTTTGTTGAATCTGATGACTTATGTTACTATATTCAGGTTTAGCCGCCAAAGTTAAGTTACACGTAGGGCTGTAAACGAACCAAACGTTCGGCGAACAGTTTGTGAACCGTTCGGCGGGAAGTTCGTTTGTGTTCGTTCGTTTATTAAACAAACGAACACAAACAAGAAATTTCGTTCGTTTAGTTAAATGAACAAACATGAACAGATGTCGTGTTCGTTCGTTTATGTTCGTGAACGTTCGTTAACGTGTTTGTTTATGTTCGATAGTTCATTAGTGTTTTTAGTTTTTATATCTATTTAAATACTTCAAAATTCCAACAAAATAAATATCTACTAAGTGTCCGTGTATTATATATTATGTTTATGAACGATTGTTTATGTTCGCTTGTCTCCATTTGTGTTCATGAACATTAGTTTGTGCTCATTTATGTTCGTTAAATTTCGTTTTTGTTCGTTGCCTAAAATTAACAAACAAACACGAACAAACACGAACAATTTCATTTCCTTAACAAACTAACACGAACATAAAATCTCGTTTGATAAGTGTTCGTGAACTGTTCGCAAACACATATATTTCTTAATAAACGAACACGAACAAGGTCTTGTTTGTGTTCGTTCGATTCGTTTACAGCCCTAGTTACACGACTTATGAATGTAAATGTAAAAGTAATACATTTCAACCTGGAACTGTTTAACACATTACCCAACTAATCTTGTCTTGCCACCTCCAGTTATTTGTTGAAAAAATAAACTTAATATTTACCTTCCTACATGGACATCACCAAAAAACATCATACCCCTGATTACTCCCTCCCATTCTCTTCTCCGGCCTCTCTTTCTCAGCTTCTTTCTCTCTCTAATTCTCATTCTCTCTCTCTCTCTCTCTCTCACCATTCTCACTTTCTCTATGTGATAAGAGTGTGTAATGAAATCTTAAAACATATATAGGCAAACCAACTCTCTCTTATGTGTGCATACACATGATGAATAGAAGCAAAAATACGGGTATAAAATCGAACATCCTATTGGCTAGGCCTTGTATAAACGCTTCTCAAGCAATTAGGGCTCCTTCACCTGGTGCTCACAATTTGTTCAAAGAAGATTGATCAGAATGTGTGGTATCAAATTTCATCTGCTGTTCATCACCATCTTATGTATTTTATGAAATTTTATTAAATTACGAAGCCACAACTCAATTTCAAAACCCACACAATTTAATGCTTTAACCAAAAAAATAAATCAAAAATACGAAAACGATTTGCAATAGACAAAGAACGCCCAAACTTGCATGCAAGTATCATCACCTTTTGCCACTCGCTCCTCCTCTCGGTATACTCAATCTCCAAAAAAACCTTCAAATTGCAAAATATAATTTTCTTTAATATCACAACAAAAAAACAATTTCTAAAAACAAAATAACATTCAAAAGTTCTAATGCATGCAGCAAAGTAAAGGCAAAGAAAATATAAACAAATAACAATAAATTTTGCCTAATAAACACTAAACAAAAAAATATGCACCCAAATCCTTAACCAGTAAAACGAAAAAATAGATAGATCGTACCTGGTGAACCGCAAAAGCAAGATGACCTGCGTCCAATGCTTTACCCCTCGGCAGATTTAACACACAAAAATCTAATATTACGGTTGGATTATAGTTTGCCTCTTTATCCACCTCGTCTAATCAAATCAAATTTCAAACAAACCAAAGAGCTCAAAAGCAGACACAGTCATTTTCTACCACACACAGTTGATCAAAACCTAACATATACTTTCAGAGTAAACAATATTTTTCCCTCATTTTATCATACCATCCAATGAATTAAAGTAACTTGAACCAAATGTTAAATTGCTAGAGGGATTGCCGGTTGGGAGACTAACCAATGAAACTAACAAAATTTAGGTGTTTATTGGCCCATACAGTTAAGTAATAACACATGACACACTTATAACATTCATCATATTTTATTATGTTAATTTAAGAGTGTGGAAGGTTATGGTTTCCAGAGCTCTGCCAATAAAAAAATATGTAAAGCAACTACCACTCAAAGTTTTTGGTTTTTGTTTTTAATCTCTCCCTCAATAATAGTGTGGAAGGTTATGGTTTACAGCTCTGGCAGTGCGCCGGTGGCTAGAAACTCGAAAGGGAAGGTTGTCGTTGAATGGATTGCAGAGTTTTATTAGTAACTTTTAAAAACTGATTAGATATTTGAATTTCTAACATGACACAAACTTAGACATGTAATTCACGTAATTTAGGTTTAGTCTAAACGGGTCAATGTTAGTTTTGAATTGTTGCCACAAACACATTTAGCTGAACGGGCTGTCTTCGGACCAAGCCGACCAAGCGAGTTGACCCACCTAACCCGTTTATTTTTCTTAAATTTTTAAAAATATATATTAGTGCCATATCTTAAGCTTAAAGGGTATTTTGTAGGGATGAGCAAATGGTACCCGGTATCGGTACCGAACCAGTACCGGTACCGAATTTACCGAACCGGGTACACTTTCGGTACCGATTCGGTACTGACTTTTGAGATGTTCGATACCGGTTAGGTACCGGTATTTACCTGTTTTTAACCTCAAATAGGAAATAGGAGTTCCTGAGCTTTAATTATGAGGTATATAAACTTGAAATGAAATATCTTCACAATATATGGATATTAGTTTCACCAAATAAAGAATCGAATAATAACTAAACATGGATTAGAGTAAAAAATGTACTACCAGACCTAAAAAATATAATTTTACCCATTAGCGTTCTTATTCTGATTATGATGTTAATTTTCGTCTATAACTAAACATGTAACGCGTATGAGTTTACCTGTCGGTCGACCGGTATGTAACATGTTTCATTATCCCTAAAGGCTCGAATCCCCTTGCATAGAACACCTACTTCAAGTGGTGGTACAACTCCCTTAGGTCTAAGAGTTGTTATTTCTTCGCCCTCCCCTCCACCACCTATTTTCAACAAAAAATCAACACTATCAAATAACCTTTTATGACATAATTGCTCATACCCAAATATTGAAGTTTTCAAGATCCCTTGTTGAAAGGCCTCAAACCGTGCTTCATGCAGCTCCGTAGGTCTCATTTGATCTGTCATTTCGGCATACGGAAAAGAACAGTCCAAATTGTCCTCACTTGTCATGAGGTATTTTCACCATCACCAAAACCCATTTGATTATGGTTTTGTCCAGTAAACAGATCCTTACTTCACAAAAACACCTACCAAATATACTATTAATCATTGATGTAGCAGCATATATTAATCCATCATAGTAGCTTCTGGTATCTTTCATATTATGCAAAATAAGTAAACTTCAACGGTCATACAACTGACCTTACACTTTGCACAACAATTTAATAGCTGATAATTCCGATCGTCTTTAGTTGTACTTGCAAGCAAATAACCCCAAATTTAAGGCATAAACCAGCCAATACAATAAAATCCTGTTCAAACTTCCTTTCTTTGGTATAGATAATAATTAGATAACAGTTTGAATTTAAACCTTTGATTATTTAATAAATTTGGGCCTAAATTGATAAGGAATTTTATACAATTTTTTTTAGATCAGATGTATCTTGATAAATATTGATCAAATCTATGCCTTGCATACAAACTCTCCAATAATTCATAGTATCAAAGATTACATATAAACACTAACACATGATTTATCTTTTTTCACTCTCTTCAGAGCTCCATTTTGCATAAATATATCAAAATCAATCTAACAAAAAAAAAAGTAAATTACAACCAATCTAAACCCCCATTACAAGCACTTATTCCATATGCAAAGGGTATTGTATCGTACTGTATTGTATCATTCTAGCAGAAACATGAATACGCCATGTGGGTCTTCTTCGATACATATCTCGAAATATAATTTCCCAGTTCAGAACCAGCGGATGCAGAATCATCAGGAACCACTATTTTAGTCTTCCCTGAACCTATTCTTTTACCTGCAACATTTGCGTAAAACAACCCCGAAATTGCGGGCACGAACACATCACTCTCTGAACATACGTAAAAGTCGATCACTTTTTCATACTCTGATGAATCCGATCTCAAAAACTTCTGCTTCTTATCCATCGGCATAATCAATTCCTGCACAAAAATAAAAATAAAAATAAATAAATTAAATGATTGGTAATTAATTACACCAAAATGAGTAATTAACCATTTAATCTCTTTATTACCTTTGTGTAAGTTTTTGGGAAGAGATCTTTCAATGAATCAAGACTGGTATCACACCTAGATTGCGTCAAATAAACCGCACTGTTTTTATCAAACCCTAACTTCTTTAAGAACAACGCGATCTCGTCTGGGCCGTAACATTTTTTCGAACTGTAACACCCCGTCCCGGAACGGGCCGACGTGTCACTATAACAGTAGTCAGATCAAAAACATAATTCCATTAATACTTAAATGTATTACAAGACTTTACAATGTAATGGAAATAGGATATCTAATCTAGTACATTTATTTCTATAATCTTTTCCAAACATTCGAGTACTCCTCCGTATCCCGTCCCCAGAAATCTGGATAACCTGACGTAAAGAATAAAACAAAAAAAAAACGTACGTCTGAGCAAAATTTGAAAATACTTTGCCCAGTGTGCGGATAGCGGAAAACAAAAAGGCTTATTTTATTTGAGAAAAAGGCTAAGTTTCTTTAAAAATCCTTTGTTTTAGCAAAATGCTACGTTTTCATAATTCAAAATATATATTAAATAAGTATAACAAATAGTATCAGAATATGATATACAGATTTACCCGAAGTCCAGAAGGTTCATTATATTACAGAGGTTGATACTGGGTAGCTAGCCCATGTATCCAGACATGAATGGAGTGTGGGCAAATCACACCGACCATTCACCAGATATCAGATTTTATTTACTTTTTCCTAGGATCGATCCATACGCCTCTGAACAGAAATCCGTAGATTAAAACAGAAGAGACGCCGTGAACTCAACTCACCGTCACGGATGGTGCCACATCATTTTATGCCACAATGATGGGTCTGTGGTCATCCTCACAGAAAAGGGAATTAACTTGGGTAACAGAATACTTTGTATATAATATTAAACTTTATTTCATAATTTAAAAATCAGAAATCAGATACTCGAAAGCCAAATGACATGTATTGAAGGAAGGGATTCTATCCGTACCTTAATAATTTTCAAGTGATGCTATAACTGATAATATTATAGATTTGTACGGGCAGAGTTTAGACTATTGATTAGCCTTTTAACCTAATTTAAATAACATGCACACAAACTAGGTTAGTAACTTAATACCGCATTTACGATAATTCCCGAGATTAAATTCTCACAATGAATGACAAAATGCAATACTTTGCCCATCGAATTAACGATGATCCGTTGAATTAACAACGAACGACAAGGTATAATACTTTACCCATCGAATTAACGATGATCCGTTGAATTAACAACGAACGATAAAGTATAATACTTTACCTATCGAATTAACGACAATCCGTCAAATTAATGACGAACGATAAAGTATAACCCTAATGTGGGCAGCACTTAAACATCCCTTGGATAGTTTAATTGATCGGACAATGAATCGTAGCAGCGATTGAGTTAATACCCTGTTCTGCAGCACCCCGCTATGCTTAATTAGTGTTTATGTGTGTGTTAATTGTAGTATTCGGACCAAAACTCAGCGAAATTTTGGAATTTGATCGTCGTTTGAACACCAGAAATCAAATGCCAACGTCCTGAATTTATACCCAAATTTTGAGTTGCTTACGGACCGTAAGCTTGATAACCTTACGGTCCGTAAGGTACACTTAAGGCTTATATTGTTGCCACGTGTGGGACTAGGCCAGGTGACTCGACACATTCTGAAATTTCAACTTGGATAGCACGTAATTTAGATAATCGTTAACTAGGTTTTATCCCCCCTGAGTTTTAGGGGCCCTAATCCTGATTCTGAAAATTCTGAAAATTTTAGGGTTTGTGCGGAATCACTTGGGTGTCTTAATTTGGGTTTTTTCTTGGACTATAAATCATAAGAAATAATAGTTTTTAATGAGGGTTGTTTATTTTAAAATTTTCGGGTGTTACAAATCTACCCCTCTTAAAAAAATTTCGTCCTCGAAATTAATACATATATATATAGTTATATCATTTTTAAGAAAACAATTGATTCTTATTTTAACATGATTTTATATCACATGTGTTTTAGGGAAGCATAACTTAGCAAAAACTCAAACCAGATTTTCTAATGATATATACATATGATTTGATGAAATAGTTATTTATATAGATAACAGATATGTAGTTTCCTAGGATAGACTTATTCTTATTTTTGAAAAAGTGGCGGAGTGAAAACGTCTCGTCTTTTCTTAAATCAACTCATGATACTTAAGACGTTTCTTTGCTAGTTCCTCTTCCGTTGATGCAATGTTGGTGGTTAAAGCGAACACCTTTCCGCCAGTTGTGCGTGGTTCAATACTGGCGGGCTCAACATAATTTCCGATAACATATCCTTGCGGCTTAGGGCAGTTTTTAACCATGTGATCAGATTGTCCGCATCTGAAGCAATTACCCGTAGCCTTGAAACAAACACCTTTATGAAATTTCCCACACGTTTTACATGACGGACTAAACTGGTTTTGGTTTTGGTTTGGAGACTTGCGATTGGTTTGATAAGGATCATTAGAAGTTTTAGGGTTCTGGTGTGTTTGTTGCCAGTTTTGGTGTTGGGTGTTACTGTTTTGATTAAAAGGGGGCTTGCGATCATTGGTGGATAGGTTTTGGTTTTTCTTGTGAATTTCGTCATATTGTAGCTTCATGTCTTTGTTTGCTATCTCCAAGTTTTGGACTGCATTGGCAACCTCCGTGATATCCTTGAACTCTTGGTTTACAATCAACCATTTGATCTTTTCACATACGGCCCACTTCAATTTGTCGGCTTGCATCAATGGGGTTCCGGCAGCGGGTCCCATGAAACTAGCCAATCTCGTGAATCGAGCCATAAACTCAACCATAGGCTCATCTTCCCTTTGTTTAATGGATGCGTACTCTCGCTCATATTCTCCTCTACGGGCAGAGGGGAAATACTGTTGATAAAACAAAGTTTTGAAATCATTCCATGAAAGTGTAATGACATACAAATCTCCTCCTCTTGTATGCTTGACGGTACCCCACCAACTTTGGGCGTCATCTTCTAACTTATACGTAGCTAGCCTTGCTTTGAACTCATCACCTACCCCCATAACTTCGAAAATCTTTTCGATATGGTTTATCCAGTTTTGTGCCTCTACCGGAACAGTCGCAGAACTGAATGAACGTGGTTTCTGCTTTTGGAACCTTGCGAGCCAAGTGTAGATGTCGACAGACGGAGACATATTCGTATTATTATACGATACATCATTTTTGGGTGGTGAGATGTGTGGGGGAAACGGTGGAGGTAACGGAGGATGTGTGGGAGAATGTGGAGGCGAAGAAGGTGGAGGTGGAGGTGGTGGAGGCGTTACGTTATTCTCTTGATCATGAATATGTTGATCGAAAGTTTGTAGAATATTAGGAAGCATCTTTTCGAAAGCACGCTGAAATGCCTTGTCAAAGCTACGTCGTTTAGAAGACTTTGATTTCCGACGGGAGTGACTTGGATGAGACATCTGATAGGGAAAGATACATAAGGATAACGAAAATGATTTAGCGGAAGATTAGATTTCCTAACCCAACTTCTACCCATAATCTCACAGATTTTAACTTATGTTTTAAGTTTTCTACAGAAAAGAGCCTTTGAATCCTAATCCAATGTCTACCCATTACCTCACAGGTCTTATCTTATGTTTAAGTTTTCTACAGGAAAGAGCCTTTGCTCTGATACCATAGCTGTAACACCCCGTCCCGGAACGGGCCGACGTGTCACTATAACAGTAGTCAGATCAAAAACATAATTCCATTAATACTTAAATGTATTACAAGACTTTACAATGTAATGGAAATAGGATATCTAATCTAGTACATTTATTTCTATAATCTTTTCCAAACATTCGAGTACTCCTCCGTATCCCGTCCCCAGAAATCTGGATAACCTGACGTAAAGAATAAAACAAAAAAAAAAACGTACGTCTGAGCAAAATTTGAAAATACTTTGCCCAGTGTGCGGATAGCGGAAAACAAAAAGGCTTATTTTATTTGAGAAAAAGGCTAAGTTTCTTTAAAAATCCTTTGTTTTAGCAAAATGCTACGTTTTCATAATTCAAAATATATATTAAATAAGTATAACAAATAGTATCAGAATATGATATACAGATTTACCCGAAGTCCAGAAGGTTCATTATATTACAGAGGTTGATACTGGGTAGCTAGCCCATGTATCCAGACATGAATGGAGTGTGGGCAAATCACACCGACCATTCACCAGATATCAGATTTTATTTACTTTTTCCTAGGATCGATCCATACGCCTCTGAACAGAAATCCGTAGATTAAAACAGAAGAGACGCCGTGAACTCAACTCACCGTCACGGATGGTGCCACATCATTTTATGCCACAATGATGGGTCTGTGGTCATCCTCACAGAAAAGGGAATTAACTTGGGTAACAGAATACTTTGTATATAATATTAAACTTTATTTCATAATTTAAAAATCAGAAATCAGATACTCGAAAGCCAAATGACATGTATTGAAGGAAGGGATTCTATCCGTACCTTAATAATTTTCAAGTAATGCTATAACTGATAATATTATAGATTTGTACGGGCAGAGTTTAGACTATTGATTAGCCTTTTAACCTAATTTAAATAACATGCACACAAACTAGGTTAGTAACTTAATACCGCATTTACGTTAATTCCCGAGATTAAATTCTCACAATGAATGACAAAATGCAATACTTTGCCCATCGAATTAACGATGATCCGTTGAATTAACAACGAACGACAAGGTATAATACTTTACCCATCGAATTAACGATGATCCGTTGAATTAACAACGAACGATAAAGTATAATACTTTACCTATCGAATTAACGACAATCCGTCAAATTAATGACGAACGATAAAGTATAACCCTAATGTGGGCAGCACTTAAACATCCCTTGGATAGTTTAATTGATCGGACAATGAATCGTAGCAGCGATTGAGTTAATACCCTGTTCTGCAGCACCCCGCTATGCTTAATTAGTGTTTATGTGTGTGTTAATTGTAGTATTCGGACCAAAACTCAGCGAAATTTTGGAATTTGATCGTCGTTTGAACACCAGAAATCAAATGCCAACGTCCTGAATTTATACCCAAATTTTGAGTTGCTTACGGACCGTAAGCTTGATAACCTTACGGTCCGTAAGGTACACTTAAGGCTTATATTGTTGCCACGTGTGGGACTAGGCCAGGTGACTCGACACATTCTGAAATTTCAACTTGGATAGCACGTAATTTAGATAATCGTTAACTAGGTTTTATCCCCCCTGAGTTTTAGGGGCCCTAATCCTGATTCTGAAAATTCTGAAAATTTTAGGGTTTGTGCGGAATCACTTGGGTGTCTTAATTTGGGTTTTTTCTTGGACTATAAATCATAAGAAATAATAGTTTTTAATGAGGGTTGTTTATTTTAAAATTTTCGGGTGTTACACGAACCCTGGCAACCCTTTTGATCCAGCATATCGAGCCTCAAGTCGACTGCAACAAACTCACTGTCTGACTTGCGGCTCAACGTTTTGAGCCGTTCAACGATCGAGTCAACCACTTCGCGAACCTCTGGTTGTAGCTCAAGTGATCCGAACATCGCTAAACATCCAACTGAATTTCTCTCTTCGTTTTCGGGTGTGCGGGTCCTTTTCATGTTCACGGAAGGGAAGTAAGTTGCTAACCTTACGTTTCCTTTGGTTTTAAACACGGGTTCGATGTTGTTTGCGATGTATTCTTCGGTTACTTGATTTGGAATTCTTAAAACAGCGAGATCTTTTGTTGATAATTCGGAAGGTTGGGATTTTACTACTTTTACCACTCTGTCTAGACTACTTACGAACTTTTCAATGTTGTAAATATCTCCAAAGTTCCTGGAAGACACATAATTTGACTTTTAAATATCAGCAAATTGATTATTAGATAATTTTAGAGTGTGACAATCAATCTTTGTTTAAAAGTATGTTATATAAACTGATTATTGAGTAAAGTATAAGGATAGTCCCTGTGGTTTTCCAAAATTTTGGATATGGTCCCTCACTTTTCAAAAATACACATATGGTCCCTGTGGTTTGCACTTTGTAACGCATTTAGTCCCCAGCCAACATATCTAAAGGTTTCAGGTGGTCCAAGTTAGGGACTAAATGCGTTACAAAATACAACCCACAGGGACCATCGATGTACTTTCGGAAAAATTTGGGGACTAAATGCAATACAAAGTGCAATCCACCGGGACCATCTGTGTACTTTTGGAAAGCTAGGGACCAAATATAAAACTTTGGAGAACCACGGGACTATAACCATTTTAAAGCGAAATCTGAAACTAACGGTTGTGATACTACTAACCTCCAATCACCAGGCTGGCTTCCCCTAATGTCCGGAATCACAAGTGTTGCCTTGAGGTATCTTGCCACTACTGCATCTGTAATCTGAAATTTATAATCACAAACACCATGGTTAAGATGAAACTAAATACAAATCAAAACAAAAAGGCTGCAATACGTTATTACTACTTCAACTATAATATGAGGTTCATAATCACAATCACCACGGTTAAGAACTTAAGATTATATCAAACACTCAGTTTCTATACCTGAGAAACATGATATTCAGGTCCATTGGTTAATGAGAAAGTGACAAACCCTTTAGATTCTTCTGGTTCTTCTGCTTACCAAATTAAAAGCAATTCACATTAGAAACATATATATGAAACATAAATAGCAAAATAGAGATCTGTACATTAGTTATAATCTGTTTCACTGACCTAAACCCTTTTGGTTAATCGGTTACACCTTTACACTACGAGAACTCTTCGTCGATAACGACTGCATAGAACGCAGATGTCGGACAATCGGAAGGACTAAGTAAGAAATCCCCTGGCCCTGCACTTAACGAATATCTTAAATTTCCTTTCTTGCACTTTGATGCTGATGTCAGCTGGATGAGAATCGATCGAAGAGTCGATTTGGGAAGTGATGAGATTTTGGCTCTTGACGCGGATAGAAGGATTCGATCGATATGACCATCCAGTTCATAGAGGTATCTGTGACATACAAATTATTCAATAAAATTTAAATTGTGTTATCAAAGGTTGATTACAATATGAATGATCTAACCTCTAGCCTCTCATACCAACCAATATTGTCTGCTTTGAATTTGTTTTAATACAGATTATTCAATAATATATATCAACTATATACACATAACACAATTAATATATGTGTGTATGTATGCAATAAAGAAACCATACTTGAGATGCATTAAACTCAGGAAGACCAGGTGCACCAAAACGATGTGGTAACGCATTACGAACCATTTGCTTCTCAACCTCATGGCCTAACAGATGATGGTATATATATCTGCATAACGTATTTTCCATATTTAAAAAAGAAAGTACTCAAAAAGGCATCAATATATGCATGTAAAATTCATATGCAAGCCAATGGTATATAACCTACTCACTGACACTTGTCTCATCAACAGCAAAGTTCTTCATAGCCCCCTGCATCCGGTCAAAACTAGTGCTTTTCCATACAAAGTCAACGCTAAAACCATGATTCAGGTCAACAGGAACATCCTACATATAAAACCATAATAAGTAACGCTACCAAGTCAACGCTACAAAGTCAAAACTTGTGCTTTTCCATACAACATCAACGCTACCAATGAGCTTATAGCTCAGTGGTACCCACTACCAATGAAGTTCATTGCCCACATGTGAAGCTGTAGTGGCACGGGTTCGACCCTTGTGGTGCCCAGATCATGTGGATGGTGTGCAGAGGTAATTTGCCAGCATCATAACCCTTGTGGGGTGGGATGATGGGTATCCTATAGGGTACCAAAGACAAGGTTCCTTCCTTAACCTTTTTTTCATAATAAGTAAAGTAATGCTACTAACAAAACGGTTATAGCATATCACAGATCATGATACGTTAATACCAATATACAACTACCTACCTGACTTGCACGAAGCTCGAGTGCTACATTCTCTTGTGCAGTTAGCTTTATCTGAAATAACAAAAACCCACAATATCATAAAGTTTCATAGAAAATGCATTCCACGTGTCCAACTAACTGGCAGCAAGCACATACCACATGTCCAACAGACTGCGAGGTTGGATGTGCTGGGTCCCCCGAGTATCTAAGTCTTAACTCATCACCATGTACAAGACGTAACTAATTGTCTTCCTACAGTGTTAACAATACTTGGATTTTTATCAAACTGAAGGTTAATAAGCTAATAAACTTACACAGAAAATAAAAGGCTTGATATGGTTGTAAATAATAAAATAATGAAGCACCTTTGGGAAAACAAAATATGCATCGCACTTCTTGTTAAGACCAATATCCCACCGAATCGTGAGATTGTCTTTACTTTGAGATTCTTTCATCATCTGTCAAGCACAATATCATACATTTCAAATTTAGGTTAACAAAGTTGTACCACCGAGAAAACAATTAAAAGTACAGCTTACTTTACCAGAGTCGGCTTCAAGCTTGATAATTGGGGCGAAAACATTTTGATACTGCAATATAAGAACATCAAACATGCACCATTACTATTTGATCAACTCTAAAGATAATGCTTTAAATTGTTTTTTGAAATCAATATCAGAAATCAATTCGAAGTCTAGAAAATTAGAGCCTGATAAGCATCTTCATACTTTATGGCTACAGGCTGAGGTGCATCATCCACACCAGGCTTCTCAAGATCTTCTAACAAAGTTAATATAAAGAGCTTGAGGAACCATTACTCTGTTTCGCTGAAGTTTCTTTCCATCTTTGATCTGAAATTACCAAATACCAGGAAATCGATGGATGGAATAAAGGCGAACTCAAAAAGAAAAAAAAAAACTACACATAAACATACCTTGATTGACTGCGAGATAATCGATTATCTTCCCAAATGAGAAGTATACCCCTTTGATTGACGAACCAGATTCATACATTGAAAATAAAAATCCTAACACAATAAAAGATCCAAAATCATCCAAAACTTTTGCCAGATCTAACCCTAGATCTCTGTTCGCACATCCTTCAACACAGATCTGAACAAATTCATCATACGAAAGGTTTTGACCACTGATTAAAAGAAAAGTCAACTTAGATGAGATTGAATAACATACCTATTAAGATTGAACTGATAACAATACGGATAATCCATCGAAAACTATAAGATATACAAAACAAAGAGAACAATAGTCAGAAAACCTTCGAAAATCAAGAATGATGATTGATTAATTGTCAAAATCTAACCTTTATAATGAAAATAAGGACACGCAGAGATGGAGGATCAACAGATACATTGAAGAAGAAGAAACCCTAATTGTGGAGCGGCATTGAAAGATCGAAGATTTGCAGACGAAGGACAGGCGGCTACGATTGAAAATGGAGGAAAAGAATTGAAAAACCCTAAGCACGCTTAGAAAGATGGATCGACTGGGAGAAAGAATGAGGGATTTAGGTTTTTAGAACATTTTATATAGCCGGGTCAAAAATGCGGGTATGGTTGTTGCCATTCGGATCCCGTGTGAAAACATAAGGTTTCTCACGTTTTCCCGCCAAAAATCTATTGTGGTTGCACCACCACTTGACACGTGTCCCACATTTTATTCATATATTATATATATAGATATAGATATAGATGTTTACTTGTACGTAATAGATATCAATCAATCAACCACATGTTCTCATAAAAATATCTACATTCAACCCAACCATATGGTCTATAGGCGACGATTACGGCTCATTCCAACATTTCCAACAACCATAATCTCGTGTTGGTTCTTTACGGGTTTCTCCTTTTATAAATTTGTTCATTTATCCTGTAGAGAGAGAGAGAGAGAGTAAACATAAGCGAAATCAGTGGCGGAGCTTGACCAAAAGTTCCGAGGGGGCGGAAAGTCATGTGACCCAATTTATATATTGTATAAATATTTAAGCAAAATAATTGGGGGGACAATCCTATAGAATTTTAAAATTTTCGGACGAAAAATAGGAAATTTACACTTCTAACCGAAACATTCGAGGGGGGGGAGTGCACCCCCCATTTTACACCAACCTCCGCCAATGAGCGAAACTAATATGATCAAAATACTCCTAACACATATATGTATGAATGTATAGAATTTAATTCAGATGAAAACACTCCATTTCTATGAGTATAAATGTTTTATGATATAGTGTTTTCACATGATTTCAAACATGTACGTATACACATTAATCATTAGTGAGCATACAAGATGGGTCATTAATCTCGGATTGTGGATAGCTTTGAAGGTGTCTTCCTTCCGATGAAATCAGAACAAGTGTAAAAAGAACTAGCAAGAACAAAGTAACACCCCCGAACTTCATTTTCAGAGATAGAATCCGCGTTGTGGTGTGGTGTGGTGTGATGCCGTGCTTTGATTTATATATATATATATATATAGGGAGGAGCTCATGCGAGAATCACCATTATTGTGAGAACCGCGAGAACCAATGTGAACACAACCTAAAATAGCTAAAAAAACCTAACCCCCCCCCCCCCCCCTAAACCTAAACCCCCCCACCCCCAAAAAAAACCTAACCCCCCCCCCCCCAAGCTAAATGCTAAAAACTAAAACCCCCAAAAAGCCTAAAAAAAACCTAACCCCCCACCCCCAAGCTAAAATGCTAAAAACTAAACCCCCAAAAAACCTAAAAAAATCTAAAAAAAATCTTAAAAAATCTAATTTTTTTTTAATATTTTTTATGTTAAAATCGCTACTTTTAGAAGCCAAAAAAAATATAAATATATTTAAAAAAAAATTAAAATTTTTTTTTTTTTTTGCTTCGAAAAGTAGCGATTTTTTTATAAAAAATATTAAAAAAAAAAAAAATTTGTGTGATTTTTAGCTATTTTTAGGCATTTTTGGTTGTGTTCACATTGGTTCTCGCAATAAGAGGTGGTTCTCTCGTGATCTTCTCCCTATATATATATATATATAGGGGATAGATCATGAGAAAACTAGTTTAAATGAGAAAACAAAAAAACTAACCAAAAAAGCCTAAAAAAAAACCTAAAAACATACCAATTTTTTTTTTTTTACAATTTTTAATAAAAAAATCGCTAGTTTTTATGCCTAGAAAAAAATTTTCAAAAAAAAACATGTGCATTAATACATAAAGCTTAAACCACTTAACCCACCCCCCACCGACACCCCCCAAAAACCTAAACCCCCCACCCCCACCGCCCACCCCCCCCCCCCCCCCAAAACCTAAATTCACCCTCCCACCAAAAGCCTAACCCCCCACCCCCAAAAACCTAAACCCTCCACCCTCCCGAAAACCTAAAACTAAACCCTAAACATAAACCCGAAAAAAACCTAAACCCCCCACCCCCACCCCCCAAAAAACCTAAACCACCTCCCCCCCACACCCAAAAACCTAATCCTAAACCTCCAAAAAAACTAACCATAAAAGCTAAACTAGACTCAAAAAGCTAATTTTAAGCATGTAATGCAATTGTAAACCCGAAAAAAACTAAACCCCCCACCCCCACCCCCCAAAAAACCTAAACCCCTCTCCCCCCACACCCAAAAACCTAATCCTAATCATAAACCTCCAAAAAACTAACCCTAAAAGCTAAACTAGACTTAAAAAGCTAATTTTAAGCATGTAATGCAATTGTAGTACATGTTATATTGCACATGTGCACTACTATAATAATAGTATTGAAAACAAAACGACACCATAAATCTTTTTTTATGTCATAAAAAATATGCTCGAATATACTTGAATGAAAGATACAAAAATTTGTGATCTTATGGTGTCATTTTTGTTTTAAAATGATAACGTATGGAGAAATGGGAAATGTTTGAAAAGTTATATATATATTTTTTTCAATTTTACCCCTCCTTCATTAAAAGTCCCCCCTCCTTCATTAAAAGTCTCCCCCCTCCTTTTTAGTGCTTTTTTGGTTAGTTTTTTAGTTTTCTCATTTATATCTAGTTTTCTCATGATCCTCTCCATATATATATATATATATATGGTATATTGTCAATCTTGAGGACAAGATTTCTTGTAGCAAATTAGGAAAAGTAAAGGAAGGTTGAAATGTTCAAATTCAATAACATTAATTATGGATGGACTTTTATACATATATAGTTATACATATATTTCAGTAGCAGTAGTAGGTAGACAATTTCAACATCTTGACTTGAAACTAGAGGTGCACAAAATAACCGGTTAATTAACCGTAACCGGTTATTAACCGAAACCGTAACCGGTTAATAACCGATTTAGGAATAACCGGTTAGTGGTTATTTTTAACCGTAGGTTAGTAACCGGTTATAAGTGTTTAGTATAATAACCGGTTATTAACCGGTTTTTTTAAACCGGTTTTTTAACCGATAGACTGGTTAACCGAAAAAATAACCGAAAAATTCAAAAAAACCGGTTAATAACCGAAAATAACCGGTTAATTAACCGAACCGGTTAAAGTAATTAACCGGACCAGTTAAAAAATAACCGGTTAAAGTAATAACCGGTTAAAGCATTAACCGGTTAAAGTCAAATTAACCGGTATAACTGGTTAACCGAACCGGTTATTAAAATTAACTGGTTTGTGCACCTCTACTTGAAACAGATATTTCCATGTAATGTAACATTTGATAATCTCTTGAGCAAGCCCAAACAGTTTTATGGGCCGAGCCTAAACTTTCAAGTTGAGCCCAACACATTGCAACTTCTTGACAAATCAAGTATTCAGCCTATCAACTTTGTGGTTAGGCCTAAACAGAGAAGTTTTAATATGTTCCCTAAAAATCTACTATGTAAACTTGTGTAATATGGTTTGGTGTTTATGCTGAAAATGGGTTGCTGTAGCACCTGGCGTCCCAATTTTGAGTAATAAAATGCGTGTTGTTTCGTCGTTAAAAACATAAAGTCCGCCAAGGCGTCAACCAAATGACTAATTATGAACGAATAATCTAAGTAAATGAGACCGGGTTTAGAAATTGCAATACAGGTTTATAACACGTTTATAAGTAAATGAGATCAGGTTTAGAAATTGCAATACATGTTTATAACACCTTTTTAGATGTAAAAGTGATCAAATTGTTAAAATTACAAAAAAATAAAAACAAATCGTCATTTATGTTGACACCATATTGCAAACTGCATCCTTTACTTTCAAAAAGTACAAAAACGTACTCGATGTTTGTAAACCTTTGTACGTTATGTTCTTTGACCCTAACTCAGTTAGTTTATATGGTTAAATCTGACCAAATGGATCCAACATAATTGTTTTTTTATTAATTTTTATGATTATTTATTTTAGTATTTAGGGTCAGGGATGAGCTCGGTACCAACCGGTACCGAAAATCCCCAAAAGTGGGTACCGGTACCGAATATACGACCGGTATCGGTATTTGAGGTTAAAAACCGGTAAACACCAATACCAAACTGGTACCGTACCGGAGCGGTATCGAAAATGTCAAAAGTCGGTATTGAATCGCTACAGAAAATATACCCGGTTCGGTAAATTCGGCACCAGTACCATTTGCTCATCCCTATTTAGGGTAAAATGACCAAAACACCCTCATGTGGGGTCCACTTAGTCAGATTTAATAATGAATAATGAAAACTAACTGAGTTAGAGCTAAATGACATAATGAATAAGGATTTGTAAACATTGAGTACGTTTGTTGTACTTTTTAAAGATAAGAACATAGTTTGTAATCTGTTATCAACGTAAACAATGATTTTTGTAATTTACTCAATTGTTAAAAGTTGTTAAAAGAAAAACTCAAAGAAAGGGACCATAAATACAAGACATCAAAATATCAAAACAAAACTTATTGATAGTTGAATACATAAGGGACCATTCATGCATCTTTCTACTTTCTTACTTTCTAAACATATAAAAAAATCATGACAAAAATGCATACAAGTCCTATAAAAAATCTTCAACATTTTATCCACATTAGCATATTACATATATATTTACTTGTAATAGATGAATCAATACACCACATGCTTTCATTATAATATCGACATTCAACCCAATAATATGGTCAATAGGCGACGATGTCGACCATGATCATCCCAACACTTCCAACAACCACCTCTACGTTCTACTCTTTTATTTAATTTAGTCATCAATCCTGTCGAGAGTAAATATAAATGAAACTAATATGATCAAAATACTCCAAACACATGTATGTATGTATGTATGTATAGAATTTAACACATATGAAAATACTCCATATCTATGAGAATAAATGTTTTATAATATAGTGTTTTCACATGATCTCAAACTTGTACGTATACACATTAATCATTAGCGATCATACCAGATGGGTCGTTAATCTTCGATTGTGGAGAACTTTGAAGGTTTCTTCCTTCCGATGAAATCAGGACAAGTGTAAACAGAACCAGTAAGAACAAAGTAACACCGCCAAACTTCATTTTCAGAAATAGAATCCGAGTTGTGGTGTGGTGTGGTGCCATGCTTTGATTTATATATAGAGGGTACATTGTCAACCTTGAGGACAAGGTTTCTTGTAGCAAATTAGGAAAAGTAAACGAAGGGCAATGGTTGAAATGTTCAAATTCAATTCAATAACATTAATTATTGATGAACTTATATACGTATATATTATCTACATATACAAAAACCATGTTGGGGGAATAGTGCCAGGCAGCTGCCTGGCACTCCCCCATTTGACCAATTTTTTTTACTTTAGTTTAATTACCAGTTTAAAATTACGCTTTCGTCCTTCGTTTAAAAATACGTTTCTGCCCCCAGCTCAAAATAAAATTATAATTTTGCCCCTAGCTCAACGAAAAACTTGCGAAAGATAAAAGTATGAGGGACTAAAGTTGAACATAAAAAAATTGTTTGTGTTAAATTGCAAAAGATTAAAAAGCTTTGGGTAAAAGTAAAAAAAAACAATAGGGTTAAAATGTAAAAGGTAAAAGATTTTTGAATTTAAAGTAATAAAATTCATTTATTTTTGAAAAGCACCCAATGCATAGTGTACAACCATATGAAGTGGTTGTAGAATAATAAACTGGTGTAAAAGCGTAATTTTGAGATAGGGGGAAAAACATTATTTTATTTTGAGCTGCGGCGAAAACGTAATTTTGGCGGAGGGTAAAAGCGTAATATTTGAACCGAGGGAAAATTCGTTATTTTTAGCTGGGGGTAACAGGGTAATTACTTTTTGAACTTGGGGCGAGAACGTAATTTTAAACTGGGAGCAAAAACGTAAATTTAAAGCGGATAAAAAATAATAAACTGGTTGGTCCAATGATGTATTGTTGGCCGCCCATTTTGACCAATGACAGAGAAACACTATTCCCTGCCATGGTAAATGTAGATGTAGATAAAAAATAATAAACTGGTTGGTTCAATGATGTATTGTTGGCCTAAGTTGCATTTTTCACCCATAACATTTTAAGAAGAAACTAACTTATCTTTTATAAAATCATATTATTTAGTTATGATTATGGGTGAAAAGTTAAAACCATGTCGGATTAGTGAATTGCGGTTCGGGTTGTGACAGTGACGGATCTAAAAAAAAATTCTAGTGGGTTTCTTTTCATATATTCTCACTATTTTTTTTTAAATCATTTAAAGTTTTCATGACTAATTCTCACAATTTTTTCCAAACCAACTGGGTTCCTAGAAACCCATAAAATGTGGCTATATCCGCCATTAAGCTGTGATATTTGGGATGATACTGCGAATTGACAAATTCGAAAAACATCCTTGTTTTTAATCATATAAAGTATCGACTCTTATTTTATTTTATTTTTTTCATAACATCTAAGTCCACTTGGTTGTAATTTCTTGTCATGCAAGTCCCTGACTCCCCCTGCTAATAGAATCTTCTTAAGCATTTATTTGCTATGCAAAACCAAAACATGATTTTAGCAATGATTTTAGGTTACCACTTTTAATATACGTATTTGCTAGTAGCAACAATAGAAAACAAAACGCATTATAAACACACATCTTCTTGAACGTACTGAAAGAAACTTGTTGAAAAAGAAAGAAAATCTTAAAATACGAATACAACAAAATCTTGGGTTCTACTTCTTTTTCCTTGACAATACCCAAAAATAAACAAATATTCTTGCACTTTGACAACGCCTGAGACCACCCGGTAACAATCATCAGACCCAAAAAAACAAAGTTATGTTTAATAGTTACAGATCTAGGCTCAGATCTCCACTAATCTATGGCTGCAAAATAAGTTGCCACGCCAAATAGTGGAGCGTCATCATAGCCCGGATTACAAAGAAAACATGATGGTTATAACAGAGGTAATCATCAGTTTCAACACCCAAAAAATGTTTATCGAGCCATAAACATCTTGGATGAGGCTGAGCTCACTATCATCGAGTCAAACACAACAAAGAGAGAGATATTGAAGGCCGCAAAGGTACGCCGTCGCCATAGACGACCGGATAGCCGCCGACAACAGTAACCCAACACCCATCTCTCTCTGTTTATGTTTTTAAAACCCCAAAGGGAAGAGACGGGTATCTCATAACCGAAACACCAAAGAAGCCAAAGGTACAACATCACAATGCGTTAAACAGTTACTAAAAAGAGAGACATATAGAAGAACACACATGTTCATCGCCACCCTGGACGGCCGGAAAGTTGCCGTCAACTTAAAGCCAACACCCATCTTGCTCTGTTTCTCTCTCTAGAAACCCGATGGCCGTCTGTTTCTCTACAAAATAAGACCGTCTAAGGTCCGTAAATGATGAGCCACAAACAGTTGCTAGAGAATATGTGCAACCATTAGAGAGTTCCAGAGAGAGAGAGCTGAGTTGAAAATGAAGAGGTATTTCACCCCAAAAAAGGGTTTTAAACCCCCAAAGAGACAGATGTCTCGTAAATAAAAGAGATGGGTGGCATTAGAAAACACGTGGCAAAGAAAACACCATATAAGCATACTTTACAACCACTCAATGCATAACAGTGTTGTAAATTTATAATTTTTTTCCGGTGTGTTATTCTAGCTGACGTGGAAGAGGAAGGCTCTTGAGATTGTGACAGCTTAGAAGCCACTGTAGGATTCCGATCATCAGAACAGATCAATAAAGGGAAGTTCAGCTTGGCTCGTGAGCCATGAAGCTCAAAGGCAGCTTTATCATACGCAAACGCAGCTTCCTCCGGCGTATCAAACGTTCCAAGCCACATCCTCGTTCGTTTTTGATGTTTTTGACTTATTGTGTCAATTTCAAGCAATTTATGTCTTTCTTATGTGTGTTTTTGATGATAAATTTGGTTAGGATTATTATTTTTATAAGAAATATAATTTTTATATTTATTTTTAAATCGTAAAAGATGGAAAATTTTGAATTAGAAGTGAGAGTTCAAATTAATCAAATGGGTTAAATTGTATAAGATGGAAACTTTTGAAGTAAAAGTGAAAAATCAAATTAATCAAGGGGTTAAATTACCAAAGATTAAAACCTTAAACTAAAATTGTCAAAGATTGATACTTTAGGGTTAAAAAAGGAAAAATTCAATTTTTTTTTGAAACACTCCCAAAGCTAAAAGTACACCATATATATGCATATAGAAGTTAGATTATTATAAATAATAATAATTTACAAATAAAACAACACAACTTTGAATAGATCAAACCGATTGAATATGGTAAGATAATGAAACCATTATTTGATTATGGTACAACTACTTAAGCACAATTTACAGCCATACATGCATACAAAACAGATTGAATTTGGTAAGGTAACGAAACCATTATTTGATTAATGTACAACCACTTAAGCACAACTTACAACCAGTATTTGATTAAGGTACAACCACTTAAGCACAACTTACAACCAATATTTGTTTAAGGTACAACCATCTAAGCACAACTTACAACCAAACACTTAAGCACAACTTACAACAAATATTTGCTTAAGGTACAACTATTTAAGCTCAACTTACAACCAAGTATGCATACAAATATTTCAAATAAATAGTATATAAATTTATAGTGTATAAAACCAATTATTTTTTGGAAAACCCCCTAAGCTCTTAGTACAACAACTATATGCCAAAAGGTTGACTTTTTACTTTTGTTATGTGTTACAAAATACAAGATACATCCAATCAAATATAAAAACTTTAGAGAAAACGAGATCTATTGTTTGATTGTTGTGCTTCAAAGATACAAAGCCCAATGTCTTTGTAGTATAAAAACCTGGAAATGAATGAAATAATAGAACATACTTTTATGTTAAGACTAAACATTGTTGTGGTTTAATGAAAAGGTGTATAACCACGTGTCACATAGACAATGGGTATTAGGTAATTTATCTTATCACTGGGGGAGCTTCTTTGAGGCCGGGCGCCTCAGCCCCCGCCAATTTTTCGTTTGTAGTGTTATATTTTACTGGAAATTAAAAAACAATCGCAGTGTAAAATATTGGATTGTTAAAAGCTCGTCCCCCATCACTTTAGATTTTAAGAGTTTAGCCCCCGTCAAGTTTTTGTTCAAACTTTGCCACAGTATCCTATAAAGATCACGTTGTGCTCTAACTAAAAATTTAAAAATAATATGATTGGCATATATGGGGTAAACCTCATCTCACAATTCTCTTACGGGCGTTAAAGGGAGTAACACCTCTTCTCTTGACGTTCACTTTAACTAGCACGGTGTGGCGTTTAACTAAAATTTTAGGTTAGGTAACATGAGATGCCACCCCATAACGTATAGCCTAAGACTATGGGGTGTGGAGGGGCTTTGGTTGGGGGCATTGCTTGACACGTGACAGATGTGAGCTCCACCAGTCCACACCCAAAAAAGTGGGGTGTGGTAGCGGCGTTGCTAGGCCGGCATGGGTTGCCATGTGTTTTTTTAGTTGACAATTGTATAACTATAAATATGCTATGTCGGTGGGGCACTTTTTTTTTTTTTTTTTTCCTAGCAACCTTTGGGTTTTCTTTTTTTCTTTTCTTTTTTTCTTAATTTACGTTTTCGGCCCTTATGCTTTGTGTGTTGTTTCTAAAATACCAACTTCTTTTGCAATTTATAGTTTTCATCAACTTTTTAACTTTACGTTTTTACCTCTTGCACTAATTTTTTGTGGTTTTGTTTTTTTACGTATTTTTTCCCATATCTTGTAATGTACGTTTTCGGCACTTATACTTTGTTTGTTGTTTCTTAAATACCAAGTTCTTTTGTAATTTACAGTTTTCGTCAACGTTTAAACTTTACGCTTTTACCCCTTGCACAATTTTTTTTCTTTCTTTTTTGTGGTTTTGTTTTTTTACTTATAACCTTTAATTTTCAGCATTGACTCTTATAACCTCCTAACTTTCTAAATACTTTTTAATCAACTTTTACGTCTTTATTTTTAGAGTTAACTGCCATTTTCGTCCCTGTGGTTTGGTCACTTTGGCCATTTTAGTCCATTTTTCAAAAATGCGCCATTTTCCTCCCCGACGTTCTGGAAAGGTGCCATTTCAGTCCAAAAATCATAACCCAGTTAAGTCGGTTTGTAAATAAGGACTGATTGTGTAAATTTGTAACATAAAGGACCATTTAAGTAAAATGTATAAATATTAATATAATTATAAAATATATAATATATATATATATAATGTATACACACCACCGCCGCCGGAACCGGAGCTCCGGTGGTCACCACCGCCGCCGCCGGAACCACCACTCTCTCTCTATGCTCTGCAATCACCACCACCATCAACGTCATCATCATCATCCCACTCTCTCTCTACTCTCTCTCTATGCTCTGATATAAACAACTGAGTGTATGCTGTCCGCTTGCACCACCACTCTTCTGTGTACAAATACTTCTGTGAAAGAAAGAGTTGGCATGCACATGTACTCTTATACCCTCCACCACTCTCCAACGGTCGATTTGCCTCCACCGACAGCTGCAAGTTAGAGCCACTGAAGAGACTGGCCTCAGAACAATCATCGAATGTGTTGATGTCGAACTGCGCAAGCGTAACAGGTGGGGTTGCTGAACTTCCGTTGCACTCCAGTTCACCGGAGCCACAGTCGCCTGTTTTACATGACAGATGACCTGACTCATTGAAGGTGCAACCGGTTCTACCCCAAATTTGGCCCTGCCACTCTTTTGGAGTGTGTAAGGTGTGCCTATTCCCCTCTGCTAGCTCGAATCCGGTGATATTCAGATCAGGGCTGCCCTTTGTTGCAGGCCAAACAGTGAAGTCACAGTCGTTGATAACAGAAATAGTAGCCCCTGAAGCTCCTACAAATGTGAACGAGCAGAACAATGCATTCAGAACAAAAATCATAATGTGTGCTTGTATGTGTTAGTGATATAGACTACAAAAAAGACAACTCCTTACCTTCGGAAAAGATGAGAACAAACAAGAAAAGAAAGCTCATAACACAAGATTGTTTATGTATCATTTGATTTGAATGCTTGTTGATTATAGATTCTCTATTTCAGAATAATAGTATCTTTGATCAGAAATACTACTACCAAACCTTTTGTAATATATTAAGTCTTTTCAAGGCTTTGATACATCATCATCATCCCACAGATCAGACGAGAGAGGGAGAAAGTCGGAGAGAGAGAGAGAGAGAGATAACGACGAGAGAGAGAGAGAGAGAAGGAGGCGGGAGAGATCAGACGGCGGCGGTGGTGACCACCGGAGCTCCGGTTCCGGCGGCGGTGGTGACCACCGGAGCTCCGGTTCCGGCGGCGGTGGTGTGTATACATTATATATATATATATATATATATATATATATATATATATATATATATAGGGAGGGGCTCATGCGAGAACCACCCTTATTGTGAGAACCATGAGAACCAATGTGAACACAACCTAAAATAGCTAAAAAAACCTAAAAAAACCTAACCCCCACCCCCCCCCCCCACCCAAAAACCTAAACCCCCCACCCCCCCCCCAAAAAAAACCTAACCCCCCCCCCCAAGCTAAAAAAAACCTAAAAAAAACCTAACCCCACCCCCCCCCCCCCCAAAAAAAAACCTAAACCCCCCTCCCCCACCCCCCAAAAACCTAAACCCCCCCAAGCTAAAATGCTAAAAACTAAACCCCCAAAAAACCTAAAAAAATCTAAAAAAAATCTAAAAAAATCTAAAAAATTTTTTTTGATTTTTTTAATATTTTTTAGGTTAAAATCGCTACTTTTCTAAGCCAAAAAAAAAAAAGCAAAAGGGTAAATTTATTTTGAAGCTGGGGCAAAACTGTATTTTTTAACGTGGGGCAAAACTGTAACTTTAAAGTGGGTATAAAATAATAAACTGGTTGGTCCAATGGGTATTGCTCAACGCCCATTTGAACCAATGGCAGAGAAACACTGTTCCGGGGCAAAACCGCAATTTTAAAGCGTGGTTTTTCAAAGAAAAAAATAGTTATGCATATGGTTGTTGTAACTTTGGCTTTGGTGGTTTTTCAAAAAAAAATGATTTTTTTTTTACTTTTCATCCAAAAGTATTTCATAAATTACTTTTAACCCAAAACTATTTGTTTTTTACTTTTTATAAATAATAATAATTTACAAATAAAACAACACAACTTTGAATGGATCAAACCGAATGAATATGGTAAGATAATGAACCATTATTTGATTAGGGTACAACACTTAAGTACAATTTACAACCATACATGCATACAAAACAGATTGAATTTGGTAAGGTAATGAAACCATTATTATTTGATTAAGATACAACCACTTAAGCACAACTTACAACCTATATTTGATTAAGGTACAACTATTTAAGCACAACTTACCACCAAATAGGGCTGGCAATTTTACACGAATACACGAATACACGACACGAACCTACACGACCTTAACATGTATCGTTTTGACCTTAACAGGTAACAGGTACTAAACAGGTAGACACGAAAATACCTGTTAATTTTCGTGTCTAAACAGGTTAGATACCTGTTTACCTGTTATATACATGTTAAGACATGTTAAGAATTTTAATTTTAATTAAATAAAAAATATAACCCTCATTTAGTCATTTACTCAAATAGACAAATATAGATGGAAGTATGTATGGAACGTCTCTGTATTCTTATTCTTTAGTTCAAAAAAAAAAAGAAACCCTAACTCTCTCAATCTCAAGTTCATTCAGCCGACATCATCCATTCCTCCAGATCCTTCGTGCCGGTCATCCACCGCCGCTCCACGCCGCCTGCATCCACGCCGCCTGCTCCACGCCGCTCCACCATGCCGCCTGCTCCATGCCGGTCATCCACGCCGGTCATCCATGCCGGTCATCCACGACGCAATTTAAAGGTAATTTTATATTTGTTTCAGTGAATGCCGTATATCGAATGCCGTTTATATCTGTTTCAGTGTTCTGCTTTGCTCTGTTTGGTGTCATTGTTAGGTCAGTCTTTGTTTTTGAGTCGAATATTAGTGGTTCAGGTTTGTGCTTTGCTCTGTTTGGTGTCAATAGTCGAGTCAAGTTCAGTTCAGTAGTTTCAACTGGTTCAGGTTTGTGCTTTGCTCTGAATGCCGTTTTGCTTAAACTGTTTCAGTGTTTGGTTCAGTGTTTGGTTAAACTGTTTCAGTGTTTGGTTAAACTGATACCTGTTTAAACTGTAAATGAGTGAACTTTTATGGTAAATGACTGTAAATGACTGTGACCGTTTATGGTAAATGACTGTGAACTTTCTGTAAATGACTGTGAACTTTTATTGTTTATGTTTATTGCAGATTAAGAATGAGTGATTCTCAAAGGAAGGTGGGAAAGAAGAAGGATAAGAAGTCCTATGTATGTTTATCTAACTTTTATGGCTTTCGGTTCAAGTTTGGTAATAATATTTTTTGTAACTTTATTTGTTTTCTCTATTGTAGGTGGAGTCAGATTCTATCAAAGTTGATCTAGAAAATGACACCTCAATGAATATGGATGTGGAAGATGATGAAGTTCACTCTGAGAAACATGGCTGACTTGATGATGACAAAGTTTCAGAAATATTGGTCTGATTTTAGTCTTACTTTAGCCATAGCTGTGGTGTTGGATCCTAGATACAAATTGCACTTTATCGAGTGGAGTTATTCACAAGTTTATGGACGTGATAGCAAAGAATATGAATATGTTGATGAGGTTTTGCACTCTACTTTTCATGAATATGTCGAGTTAAATATGGATGGTGGTTCTTCTACAACTTCAAATGTCGCAAGTACTTCAGATGCTAGCAAAGGAGTTGAGGAAACAGGAGATGATGATTCAACAAGTGTCTTTGGAGTTAGAGCTAGACTTAAGGTAATTTATTTGTTAATATATTTTTTTAAATTGTTGTCTTTTAATCTTTTAATTTTTATATGTATTCATTTACTAATTATTTATAATTCTTTTTTAGGATTTTGATCAGTTTCAAAGTAAAGATTTTCTAGCTAACAAAAAAAACAAAATTGCAATTGTATTTGGATGAGTCAAGAGTTGATAGGAACTCGAACTTAGATATTTTGACTTTTTGGAAAGCCAATGAGTTTAGATATCCCATACTTGCAAGGATGGCAAGAGACTTTTTGACAATTCCGGTTTCTACCGTTGCATCGGAGTCCACATTTAGTGCAAGTGGAAGAGTTCTTAATGAACATCGAAGCTCACTTGGTAAAGATACCGTTGAGGCTCTAATATGCACAAAGGATTGGTTATATGGAGATTATTGTAATGTCCCTTTTTCCTTGAGTTTTGTAAGGTTTTTATAACATAATATCACACTAATAGTATATGTTTGTTTGTATTTGTAGGTTCTAATGAAGTTAATTTGGATGAGCTCACTGAAGATATAATGTCACTTGATATTAGTGGAGAATCAAATGCTTCAAACTCAATGAACACTTCTAAGGTAACCACTCCAAATGCTTCGAGTAGTGTTGCTAAAAAACAATGAACAATCAAAGGTACTTACTCCAAATGTTTAAAGTAATGTTTGATAAATTAAAATTACTCAATTTATGTCCAATTGTCAATGCTAAATATGAGTACAATTATGTGCAGGTTTGAATTGTTGGAATTAAAGATCTAAGAAGAGAACCATGGGAACTTGGAAACTTTGAACTTGTTTTTAATGGATGTTTTGAATTATTTAAGTCTTTTGTGATTTGCCGTTTATGGATTTTTGTTTTAAACTTGTTAAGTATTCGGTATTTTGTGGATTATTTAAGCTGTTTGTGAACTTTTGGCGAGTTTTGTTTCACTAAACAGGTTCTAAATATGTGATTATTTTAGTGTTAGTTAACATGTATTAACAGGTAATTTTCGTGTATTTCGTGCCGTGTTCGTGTTTGAAAAATAGGACACGAAATCTTATCGTGTCGTGTTCGTGTATAGCCTATCGTGTATCGTGTCTTATCGTGTCGTGTCTTATCGGGTACGGGTATACACGATATGCCAGCCCTACCACCAAATATGCACACAAATATTTAAAATTAATAGTATATAAATAAACCAAATTGGCTTAAAATAAAACCCACAAATGCATTAACAAATAACAAAGCATAGTGTACAACTATCATTGCACATGTATGCATGATGGATTGTACTATATGTTTCATGAGTTGTACTCATATTTTGGTTCTTTTATTTTGCCCTCGGTTCAATAACTCATTTTTAATTTTTTTCTCAGTTTAAAATTACGGTTTCGCCCTTCGTTAAAATTATGGTTTTGCCCCCAGTTCAAAATAAAATGTTGGTTTTCCCCCTACCTTAAAATTACGATTCTGCCCTCAGCTAAAAATTACGTTTTTTCCCACAGTTGAAAATAAAATTATGATCCCCCCCCCCCCTCTTGAGACATTATCTACATATACAAAAACCATGTTGGGGGAATAGTGCCATGCAGCTGCCTGGCACTCCCCCATTGGACCAATTTTTTTTACTTTAGTTTAATTCCCAGTTTAAAAATACGTTTCTGCCCCCAGCTCAAAATAAAATTATAATTTTGCCCCTAGCTCAAAATTACGCTTTTGCCCTCGGTTCAATAACTCATTTTTAATTTTTTTTCTCAGTTTAAAATTACGGTTTCGCCCTTCGTTTAAAATTATGGTTTTGCCCCCAGTTCAAAATAAAATGTTGGTTTTCCCTCTACCTTAAAATTACGATTCTGTCCTCAGCTAAAAATTACGTTTTTTCCCATAGTTGAAAATAAAATTATGATTCCCCCCCCCCCCCCTCCAAGCTCAAAATTATGGTTTTGCTCTCAGTTTAAAATTACCATGTTGGGGGGAATAGTGTCAGGGAGCTGTCTGGCACTCCCCCATTGGACCAAACTTTTTTTAATTTAGTTTTATTCACAGTTTAAAATTACGATTTCGTCCTTCGTTTAAAAATACGTTTTTGCCTCCAGCCCAAAATAAAATTATAAATTTTGCCCCTAGCTCAAAATTACGCTTTTGCCCTCGGTTCAAAAACTCATTCTTAATTTTGTTATCAGTTTAAAATTACGGTTTCGCCCTTCGTTTAAAATTACGGTTTTGCCCCCAGTTCAAAATAAAATGTTGGTTTTCCCTCTACCTTAAAATTACGATTCTGCCCTCAGCTAAAAATTACGTTTTTGCCCACAGTTCAAAATAAAATTATGATTCCCCCCCCCCCCCCCCCCAAGCTCAAAATTATGATTTTGCTCTCAGTTTAAAATTATGATTTCACCTCCAGCTCAAAATATAGTTACGATTTTGCT